>OW240914.1:211331536-211774004 GCA_933207985.1 Pelobates cultripes | reverse complement strand
GTGGAGGCAAGAACACTTCACACAATTTCCCAGAAATTGTAACTTTTCTAGTTATTATTATTCTTATTATAGCAAAATTTGCCACCCTAACTCCTCCCACAGTTTTTACACTACATAGACCAAAATTTACCAAAACGTGCAGATTGTTCCCGATCGGATTGCTATTACTTTGTGGAGCGTTTCGCCGAATGGTTCACGGAATATCGTCGTTCTTGTGGCGAAATTTGTCCCATAGGAATGAATGGCAAAGCTAGAGTGGGAGCTGGCAAAAGCTGAAAAATCAGGACATGATTTCTAAACTGCCACCACTCCCTTATTTTCAGGCCCACCTACACAAATCTTATATCAAAACGTTCAGCTATCCCTGCTGCCACTAAACATGTCAACGGCTAAGCCGTAGTCCTGATAGTTTTCACAATATAATCATTTGTTTGCAACTAACGCCGTCCATTGACTTTCATTGAAACTTCACTCTGCAAAGCTCAAATTTGAAGTGCAATTTCTAAACTGCGACTGTGCCTTCATTTTTAATACTTCAGAGACATACTATGCATCAAAATGTAGGTCTGTGTCTTGTGATTCTCACAATATAAAGCTCTTCACTGTAGGAGTTATAGTTTTTAAGATACGACCGTTTGAAGATGGCAACCACCAAAATACTCTGACCTGTCAAGGCTGCAGCAGCAAGTGATGTCATAGACAGGGCATTTTGAACACCTGCTAATGTTTTTATAAATGTATGGTTTAATGTAACTGTGCAACAACATTGCAATTGAATGTGCTAGACTACTGGTGGAGGCAAGAACACTTCACACAATTTCCCCTGAAATTGTAACTTTTCTAGTTAAATATGTATGGGTGACATCAAATGATGTAAATCACAAGGAGTGACATAAGAGAAAATGCTGTAAAATCACCAAAAAAACTACTTGGTTTGATTCTGCTGTATAGATGGATTCCTCCCAGTGCCCCCATGTCTCCCAGTGCCCTCATGACTCAGTGCCCCCATGTGTCGATTACTCCAGGTCTCAGTGTTCCTATGTATCAGTGTCTCAGTGCCTCCATGTCTCCCAGTGTCCCCTAGTGTCATGTCCCCAGGTCTCCCAGTGATCCTATGTATCACAGTGTCTGAATGCCCCATGTCTCCCTGAGTCCCCATGTATCCCAGGGTCCCCATGTCACTAGGACACTAGGAAGACGGGGAGACCTGGGGACACAGGGAGACCTAGGGACACTGAGACACCAGTGACACTGGGAGACTAGGGGACTCTGGCTGGGACACATGGGGACAATGGTAAAATAGGGGACACTTGAAGACATGGGGACACAGACACCAGGGACACAGACACTAGAGACACTGGCTGGGGGACATGGGGACATTGAGACATGGGGGGACTGGGAGACATGGGGACACTGAGACATCAGGGCCACAGACACTAGGGACACTAGCTTGGAGACATGGGGACATTGTGACACTTGAGGCACTGAGAGACATGGAGGCACTAGGAGACATGGGGACAGTGAGACACTGGCAGACTGGGGGCACTGGGAGACTAGGGGGCACTGGCTGGGAGACATGGGGACACTGTGTCCCCATGTGTCTATGTCATAATGTATCCCAATGTCTCTTAGTGTCTGCCATAATATCTCCCAATGCCCCTTAGTGTCTCAGTGTCTGCCATAATGTCTCCCAATGTCCCTTAGTGTCTCAGTGTCTGCCATAATGTCTCCCAATGTCCCTTAGTGTCTCAGTGTCCCCATGTCTCCTTGCAGCCTTTCCCCCCATCCCTTACTTCCCTGAGCTGTAGGCTGTCTCTGCAGGGTGGGACTTGCTGTCTGGACTCTCTGTAGCTGCACCCCTGCAGATCAGTGAGTATAGATAGGCAGGGAGGGATATGCTGGAACTTCCTATCCCTGCCTGTCTCCACACACAGCGACCCCTACTGGCCAGTGCTGGTATTGCATAGTAATCTCTTGTTTATACTGAGAAAAATACCAGCATTTGTATTGCCAGTATCACTGCAATATTGGCACCAGCCAGACATCCTCAAATACTGGCTGTGCTAATAAAATAAAAGCCAGGTGGAATCCCTAAGAGTAGTGTGTGAAAAAAAAAAATGGGCCTGGAGCTGCAGCTCCATCAGCCCCTATGTTAATCCGGCCCTGGCATGAGGGTGTGTCTGAAGCAGACTTATGGTGCATTATTCTGCAAAAAAAATTTTTGTACAAAAACTAAAAAGGATTTAACTTGCAAAAAAATAAAATTACTGCATAGGAATGAGGTAAGCTGTATTTATCCTCAGAGTGTCCCTTTAAGTAAATTGTGCAATTCCATAACAAATTTTACTTCATAATATTGGTTGTGGCGGAGCTCCGGTACTCAGACAGAGTACCTCCGCCCAGTCGACTTGTTAGCCACTTGCTGAGACCCTGGAACGCTTCAGTCCCAGTCGCCAAAGCTTGAATCCAGCTTTTCTTCTAGGCAGGTATCATTATCCCCTCTGCCTATTCCTCTGCAGTTTTCCTTCCAGGCAGGTATGCACCTTTGCCTGTAATATGATAGTTCTGGTCTTTATAAAGACACTTGCGGCTCTCAGACCTAGCTCTCTTTTTGCCCCCTGGCTAGAGGGATCGTACAGCCAACAGCCAGCCAACAGGTCTGAACACTCTGTTACTGGGATCCTTTAAAGCCACACGGGGGACACAGTTTAAAAAGGATCTAACACACAGAGCTTTATTTTTACTTGGGACTATCCCAGATGTTCATTACATCAAGTTTGCTGTGACAAACCTAATAAAATATAAATAACCAAAACGTCAGAAAACATACTGTAAATTATATAACATATTTATAAAGGGGGGAGGTGGGGAGATAATATTTAACACAAACTCTTTATCCTGCTTGCAGAATTCACAATACGTAAATCTACCTGAATATGCAAATGAACAAGCTTTGCTATTCAGGTATTGCGTATAGCTGTTGCTACCACCACAAATGAAATTTATTTCAGTAAACTCTAGACATTGATTCCCTGGGTAATTTTATAGGAACATCAATGACTTTGTTCCTAAAAGCCCTGAGAAGAACTAGCCTTGCAGAAGTCAAGCTATCAGTTAGAACATTTCCGTAACCACCAGAGACTTCTTTGTTCTACAACATTGTATTGGGAATCTTCCAATGCTTCTATTTGGCAACAGAACCAACTCATTCTTGTCCCAAAAGGAATTATGGCAAGTACTCTTGCTTGATCTGACCAGTAGCACTTTTAGTGCTACTGCTACCTGCAGAAAAAATGTAAACAAGAGCAGAAAGGCTCAAGGCACGGAGTAGGAGCGTAAAATGTCTGTGTGATATGTTTTGCGCAGTGAGGAAACTTTGGTACTTTCCCTCGCTAATTTTCCCTTGATGCCATTCGATCTAATTGATCAATGTTGTACATCTAAATAAGGACATCCATGCCCCAAATTCAATCCTGAAAACATTTTGACACTCAGATGTGTTTTTAGCTCTCTGTAATTCTTTTAATTTTATATTTTTGCAGTGCATAGTTATGCAAACAGGCTTTGAGGTGCCCCAACAGCATTCTACAAGCTAATCAACATATATAACAGTGGGACTAATTGGAGAACATGCATAATTTTGTATATAAGAAATAAAGCTCATGATGCACTTCTGACTGAGCTCATAACAAAACTTGTACACTCGAGTAGTAATGTTGAGACATTTGCGTAGTAACACTCTATATACCTAAGACTAGAGTTCAGGCTATATAGCACAATACCATTACAATGTGAAGTCACTTAAGAGCTACTGGAAATCCAAAATAAAACATTGCTATGTGATTGACATATGCAGTTATGAATATCTCAGCTGCCTTTTAACATGTGACAGAAGGCTTCTGTAGCAGTCCTCTTTCAGAATCTGCCAACTCCCGTCCGCAGTAGCTTGGCTGTACCATCCACCAAGACTTCTTTACAGGATCGGGGACTCCTGAGGAGTTTGTGGAAATTGTCTTCAAACCTACCAGGAGAACAGACAGACATACTCTGAGAAATCTTGATCTTTTCCACCATTCCATATGTTATACTGTTCTGGATGCAATCTTCAGAATTGTATTTGTGGTTTCTCCTGCTCTCTTCCAAGATTTGAGAATACCTACTTGCAGTGATCTCCTTCTTAACTTGGCTCAAATGCACTCATAGCTTGTATTATAGAATAGATAGTGTTCTTACAGTAGCTTTCCCTTTGACTTTTTTGGCAATTATGAGGAATTATCCTGATCAGATTGCCATGGGTAGGCATCTTTATAGGATTGCCATAACATCATCTATATGCAACTGCAGAGTGTGAGTGACTTAGAAGGTAACTTCCATGCAAAACTTTAAAAGTGATATGCATCTGTCCATCTCTTTTAGATTGTACACTAGACAAAAAGACTTGTCCAGTTTCTATACCAAGAGCAAAGGAGAGTCATTTTAAATCCTTCTAGAAGAGGAACTCTCTCTCTAAAGTGTTTATTTATTGATTTTTTTTTTTTTAAATACAAGTTTTATTGTTTCTAATAATAAGACTTATCATCTTTTGGAATTTGTGGGCTGTAGGCTCTTGACTTTTCTGAGAATTTTACATGATACCCCAGCTTCACTGTCCTTAGTAACCATGCATCCTTTTGTTGTTGCCTCCAGGTTTAGTTAGAAACAATCTTGCCTTGCTTTCTTCCTCCCACTTTGCCTTTAGTGTTAGAACTTCCCGAGCTTCACTTACTTGTAAGGCTGGGTCCTGTTTCTTGCTCTTGAGTCCTGTGATTATCTGAAATGGAAATGCTAGAAGCACTTAATGGTATGAGTGGGGGACAAAAATGGGAAAATTTAATTCCTCCCCGCTTAAATTTCTAATACACTATAGAAACCTAGTGGTTTAAAATAAGGATAAAAGAGTATTTGTGCTGGACCCTTCCAACCAGCAACATCAAAATCACCAGTGAAAAATATACATACAACAGTGGAGCGCCAACTTTGAATGTTCTTTAGATATCAGGTTAAAGGATCACTATAGTGTCAGGAAAACGTTTTCCTGACACTATGCAACCCTTAGGTCCCCCCTACCCCCAGGGTCCCACTCCCCTGGCGCTGAAGGGGTTAAAATCCCTGAAGCTACTAACTTTAATCCAGCGCCGGGCTCCCTTGGCGCTGGTGACCTCTCCTACTCCGACGTCGGCTCCCAAGTGGAGCGGAATGCGCATGCACGGCAAGAGCCGTGAGCGCATTCAAACAGTCCATAGGAAAGCATTTCTTAATGCTTTCCTATGGACGTTCTGCGCGCTGAATGCGTTTTTCGCATCCAGTGTCGCAGAAGCGCCTCTAGCAGCTGCCAGGAAGACAGCCACTAGAGGCTGGATTAACCCTGCAATGTAAACATAGCAGTTTCTTTGAAACTGCTATGTTTACATCTGAAGGGTTACAACCTGGGGGACCTGGCACCCAGACTACTTCATTGAGCTGAAGTGGTCTGGGTGACTATTGTGTCACTTTAAAAATATAAACAATAGTGAAGTGCCTCAGGGATAATCATATATCTATTTGCTTTGGGATTTAAAGCCCTTTACATAAAGCAAATATAAATGATCTCATTGGTTCTAATAAAAGATGGCGGAGCATAGAATATCTGATATCTTAAAAGTCTTATAACGTTTGACATATATACTATAAAAGGATCCTCTGCTGTGGTATTCAGATCTTTGTATGAGGGAAAAAAACTTGTATTCTACCATTTTCTTTCTATGAAAGGGACACATTTGTGTATATATATGAGTACAGTGGTGTGGTACATTTGCCCCAAAAGCACTTGCATAAGCTGGTGTTTTTTTTTAATTTTTTATTATTATTATAATTATTATTACAAGTATAAGTGCTAACAATACACATTAGAAGAGAGATACTTTATAAAACGTTATTACATTTTCTTTTTTTTGTTTATTTTTGTAGGAAAAATGGAAATTGCTGCCAGCTTTTTTAAAGGTAAATATTATTTTTATCTGTTATGCACTCAATATTTTATCAGTGCTAATACTTACAGAAGTGAGTCTGAAGATTGCTAAAAACAATGACAGCGTCACTTATGTATTAGCATTAAAATGCTGCGTAATATGGTTTATTTTGTTGTAAATAATGTTTATCAGAGTTTAGCAGAGTTCCTTGACAAATAGACCAGTAATAGGACAGAAGGCTGAAAGTATGATTTGCAAATTATTTGGCTTTTTTGCACCTTATCCCTAGATAGGTAAAAATTTGTCCAAAGTATTCAGGCCATCCAACCACACTGTTTACGTCACCAGTCATCCAAACCTCACACAATTAACCCCACCAGCGTTGAGATATTAGCACATCATAACAATTCCCCCAAAATATTTTTGCAACTATAGTTGTATAGTTACACAGGCTGAAAAAGAGTTATGTGGCTATCAAGTTCAGCCTTCCTCACATCTTGCCTTACTAAAAATAGTAAAATCCTACTTGTACTCATGTCTGCAGCTGCTGGCTCTGCCTCTGAAACTGTCTGTGTCTGCTGACATCAGAAGTGGTGGTCTGATCCAATCCCAATGCTTCCCCATAGGATTGGCTGAGACTGTCAAGGAGGCAGATCAGGGGCAGAGCCAGCACAAGTCAAACACAGCCCTGGCCAATCAGTATCTCCTCATAGAGATGAATTGAATTAATGCATCTCTATGAGGAAAGTTCAGTGTCTGCATGCAGAGGGTGGAGACACCAAATGGCAGTGCTGCTCACTGTGCGGCACTGCCCCAGGAAGGACCTCTAGACGCCATCTGAGGAGTGGCCAGTGGAGTTATCGCTAGGTTGTAATGTAAACACTGCATTTTCTCTGAAAATACAGTGTTTACAGCAAAAAGCCTGAAGAGAATGATTCTACTCCCCAGAACAAATAAAATAAATTGTAGTTGTTCTGGTTATTATAGTGTCCCTTTAATGTTCTCTTCTGTTCTCTCTTTTACTAGGTCAAGGGCCTTGTCAAGCAGCATATAGACTCCTTCAATTATTTCATCAATGTTGAGGTAAGCACTTCCTTTAGTTGTTCTATGGTCCGAAGCACTGCAAGTAAACAAATAGTGACAAACGTATTATGGCAAGTGGCAAATAATGCAAAGTGCATGATTACCTATCACTGTAATCATTCTATTTTAATCTGATAATATATTGGTGCCTTTCGACTTCACTATGAGGAGTGTGAGGTGCTAATAGTAAAATGTATGTTTAGATAACAGAATGTATTGTGCATATGGATGAATAAGTACTTAGTGAAAAATAACCCTAGCTCCTGAAATATTATTAGGATGGTGTGAAAGGTATGTAGTACTTTGGTGTTTTCAGAATAGGCACTTGATGGCATACATGGTAGTAAAGGTATAGATATAAGCCAAATGGACAAATCACATCCTAGGATTAATTGATAAACTGAGAAGTCCATTTCTGGCTACAGCTGCTGTGTTGGGAAGGGTTACATTTTAACTTGAGAAGAAAAAAAAAAAACTTTGCACATTGCTTAGTCTGTCAAACCAGGAAAATTAAAGTTAAAGGAGCTTGGGAATGGCTGCTTCTAAAAGGAGAAACTAAAATCCCGCTGTTATGGGATATGCCATTGCATTAAAACAAGTTATCACAAGATATTTTTTTTTGTTTTTTACATTTAGATTAAAAAAATAATGAAAGCCAATGAAAAGGTGACAAGTGATGCCGACCCAATGTGGTACTTAAAGTGAGTATATGCATTGTATAGATAGTATTTTGCAATGACAATTTTATTTTGATATTTGTTGGATTCAGTGCTTCTCATAGAAAAGCATAGAATTGTCGATGTGTTCCAATGGAACAATTAGTTTTCATATGTTCAGAAGACCTGTATTTAATTGGATTTAACATGTTTAAAATTTCCATATTAAACAATTGGTGATGCGATCCCATTCATTAAACCATAATGCACAGTGTATATATGGCTTAAAATTGTTTTTGTGCTTTTTATTTTTTTACTTGTGGCATAAGTAGGGGAAAGAAGCTGCAAAATGAAAACAATAAAAGCTGCACACAAGGACATCCTTGCTTCCACGCAATGACCACACACACTTTCCAAAACATTGATCCTTCAGACACCTAGAGCCAGTGGTGCCATTAGTACAAACCACCATGGAAATCAGAAGATCTCCTTGATCAGCCCTGCTTCCCCCTAATTACTTTGAGAGAGATTGAGGCCTGCGCTTCCTCTTGATCCAGGACCGGAAAGAACGTTTAGATAATTGCTTATAATATTCACTCACATATATATACATATACATACATATATATAATAACACACACACAATAATTGCAGTGCAGACAGACATTTCTGTAAATATTTCTATATTGACTAGCCTTGAGCACCTCCAAGTGGTATATTTGGACATTGCAAAAAGATTCCCTATCTGCTAAACAAAATAAGCTATAAAGTCATACTGTTAAATAAAATGTACACTTGTAGAGCATATCTAAATAAAATGTTATTTGGTTTTCCCATGGTTATTTACAGGTACCAATAATAACACGTTCAAACTATTACAAACAGAAAGTAAAGGAAGACTCTAGGCACCCAGACCACTTCAGCTTAATGAAGTGGTCTGGGTGCCAGGTCCAGCTAGAGTTAACCCATTTTTTTTATAAACATAGCAGTTTCATAGAAACTGCTATGTTTATAAATGGGTTAAGCCTTCCCCCAAAGCCTCTAGCGGCTGTCTCATTGATAGCCGCTAGAGGCGCTTGCGTGATTCTCACTGTGAAAATCACAGTGAGAGCACGCAAGCGTCCATAGGAAAGCATTGATAATGCTTTCCTATGCGACCGGCTGAATGCACGCGCAGCCAGCCGACGGGGAGGAACGGAGGAGGATCGGAGGCAGAGAGCTCCCCGCCCAGCACTGAAAAAAGGTAAGTTTTTACCCCTTTTCCCCTTTCCAGAGCCGGGCGGGAGGGGTCCCTGAGTGTTGGGGCACCCTCAGGGCACTATAGTGCTTTAAGACGCCTTTAAGACGCCAGAAGCAGTAAATGCAGAGGCAGACTGTATTTTGATACAGCAAAGTAGGGCACATTGATGTAATGGTGCCAGGTTTATGTAAAGGGACATTATAGACATCCAACTTGCTCTAGAAATTTTTATCTCCCGTGCTGTAAATTAAACTTTAATAACACACTGGAGGCTCCTGCAAGGTCTAGAAGGCTGTGAACAGAACAGGACTGTTTTAAGACATTTTAAATGAAACAGACTGTGCATTAAAGAAAGTTATATCTTACTTTACAGGGGGAACTAGAACTAAGACTTTTTTATATATATTGGGGCTAAGACTAGGGCTGCATTAACAAAATGATTTCCTAAATGGCAAAGATTGCAGGAGCATGAGCTATACACAAGAACCATTTCATTAAGCAAAAATAGTTTTGGTGCCTATAGTATGCCTTTAACAAAACACTGCAGTGTAATAATTGCATACATTGTATTTGTCTTGGGAAGTTTCTTCGCCTCCTCTGCCTCCCACTTCTGTAAATGACCTAATTTACCTGTAATGCAGTGGTGAGATGTAGCATGCTGCAGCTCTGATCTGCCTGGTAGGAAAATAAAATGATTTGCAGTGTAAAATATTTTGTCACAATAGGAAAAGCACAAAAAACCCAGTTTAAAAAGTGAACACAACACCTCTTGTACATAACTACTTCTTTGTGTGATGTCACACATGCACCACATTTTTTCATTGAAACATAAGCATTTGTTCCTTTTTAATAATTGTGCCGAATAGTTGACACTTTTCTTAAAAGAATGTTACAATTTTCATAGAGCTGTAGTGACGTTTGCCAATGAGGTTCACTTTATTCACTGCACAGTAGGGCTTTCCTCTTGTCAGGTTTGGAACAAATCACTTTGGATTTATACATTTCCTTGTTAAAGCCCTGGAAAAAAAGAAACCAGGGGCATGCAGGGTTATTTGGAAGGAATCATCTGACTATTACAGACATTAGTACATTGGAAAATACATTATACTTTGAATTGCTGGGAACTTTCAAATTGCAAACCACAAATACTTTAACGATTCACCAAGTTTTTTCTATATCAGCAATTGTGGCTCAGAGATAAAGAAATACATAAAAACAGAGATAAACAGAGTAGAGCTGCATTTGGCAAAAAATAACATGACATTTCCATTTCAGCATTTGTCATATCTTCTCTTATTAATCATTGTTGAATCCTGTGTGAAATGTATGTGCACTTTAAATACAACTTAGTTTCTAGTATTGATCACTTATTATATTGATTATATTGTTAGGTACCTTAATATTTACGTTGGTGCACCAGATGTTGAAGAAAGCTTTAATGTTACGCGACCAGTATCTCCTCATGAGGTAAGAATTTATTTTCTCTAATGGGCATATTCAAATACGGAATGTCAAATAAAATTACTTGACATTGACTCTAAAAGTATTCTCCTATACCAGTAAATTTCAGTGTTTATGAATCAGAATTTGTAAATGCATAGACTGACAGACTGTCAGGGTGGCAGTCCGAAGACCGGGACCCCTGTGCCTGATGAGGATGATGAGCGGACTGTTCAGCGGGGTAGTGGACACGTAGGTCCTGGTTCAGGGTAACCGCACGTGTTGAGCACCAGCGTTTGTGCGGCCACAAACCAAGACCCTGTAGCAGCTTAGTGGAAGCCAGAGCAGACATATACTGAGATGTATCCAGTACTAGAAACAAGATTAGGATAGACACCAAACAAGAAAACAATACAAAACTAGTAGAACCCAGAACCAGAGAAGGACAGAAAGCTAAACCCAGAACATGTACACAATACATATGGGAAACATTAACATAACATGGGCAGGACAGAACTGCACATGAACTGGGAATACAAAATAAACAAGACAAGATAATAATAGGCAAAATAAGAGGAGACATAACTAAGCACTATATATGAAAACTATGGGGATTTAGTTACATTATATGATCATACATTGCATAAGCCTGTCACAACGCCAATGTACCCCATATTTGGCAGGTCCTACATTGCCTAATGTTTACTAAAAGAACCATACTAAACCACAATAGCACTTACCTGCAAGAAAGGGCAGAGACTTGAGCAGCTGCCTGCAGGACACTGAAACAAAAGGAATGATGGGAAAACAAACGGGTGTGGCAACATAAAACAAACATTTAAATGAATCCAAGGGACTGGGAAATCCAGGGACGGATTACAGAAATGAACCGAGAAATCCCAGCAAAAAGAAAACCAGACATAGAATAGAAAACCAAAAAACCAAGAAAAACTAAACAAGAATTGTAAAAAGAGTACTGGATACCAGAAGCCATGGTCAGACATCAGAACAGAGCAGAGCAGATCCTGACACAGATTTCCTCAACTATAGCAGGTCAGGGAAATAAAGCCAATAATGGGCTTACAGTCTGCAGAGATCATTTGGAACAAGAAGTATAGTGGATGGGGTGCCTTCTTAGCATGACTATTTACATTACTTTGATTTGCTAATTTTGAGTTTTGCCATGTAAGAAACAAAGATTTGACTATCCCTTAAATCAATAGAAACTAATATAAAGCAACTCTGTCACTTCTAAGTATTTCATAAACCTATAATCCTTATGAAATATTTATGCTGACTGCATTGGAATTTAATTGACATTCCAAAACAATCCAAAGATACTGTAAGGCAATGTAGGGGACTGCTTTGTCTTCTGGACAAGACTGAGGTTGACATAATTTGAGAAAAGGCGATGGTTCACTGTCAACCAATCCCTGCAGCCATCACAAGTGACAGTTGTGGGATTCAAGCATCATCTCGCTCATCACAATATGTGATATGTGGAGGCTCCAACAAACTTACAAGATCCTCCATAGCCCTTCGCAAGAATACAGTACTGACCAAGCTCCTCGTAGATGAAGCCCCAGGAGAAAAAGATGGTCTTTAGGGTGGACCCTAGCGTGAAATGTCATCTATGGGAGTCTTTGCAAAGTCCCCTAAAAATATCAGATCCACTTAGGGCTTCAGAATTTTTGAATAGTTTCTTTTCAGTTCTGTCTAGTAGTTTCCTTTTTAACACAATTACAAGAGTACATACTCTATTTTTCATTTTATAAAAAGTGCAAATTTCAATAGAAATTGGAACTTTTATAAATTAACTTCGATACACCCCCCAGCTTTCAAGTAGACAACATGTCCTGTTACTTCCTGTTTTTTGTTTTTTTTAGCTCAGTGAAGATAACCTCAAGAGTTAGGTGATTGTCTGGAGCATCTTCTAATTGAACTGCATTGGAAAGTCTGAGCAGGAAAAGAAGGGGTGGGGCTTGCAGACGAGAACTGCAGGTTTTGCAAGCTGTTTTTAGATGTAACCCAAATTAATTAAAATGCATAATTAAATGCTGGCATGTTTTCATATGGTGTGTATAAATACTAAACAGTAATATTATTTTATTTTTATTGTATTTGGGCAATGTCCGTTAAAGGGTACCTGTAGTGGCAAATATGACTTAATTTTAAATGTTAGAGAATCAAATTATATCCAAATTATGTTAGCAGATGCAAATTGCTAGCAAATGTCTGGATTTCTCTAAAATCAGAGGTTAAAAAAATAACTTTTCCCCCTCCTCTTTCAGTTCAGTCTTTTTTTAATTTAATATTTAATTAAATGGAAAACTCTCCTCTGGGCATCTCTATTGCTTGAATTCAGCTGCGGGAATGCCTGCAAGGGGAAGTAGAGAGGAGAAGGATTTCTTGCAGCAGCTTTGGGCAAACAGTCTGAGGATGGAGAGAAAGCAGATATGTTTTATTTACACCAAGCCAACATAATGTTTTGGGGACTTTAACCTGATATGGGTGGCTCATTGGTGCTTAAACTTTGGACAGGTTTAGGCCTCAAATGCCAACTCCATATCTACACGTGACATTGATTTTTGAACCTGAAATGTCATGCTTCCAGTTTGTCAATGTTTAAAAAAAAAAAAAAGACATGACATTCCAGCTCCTATTTTTTTGCTGTTGGTAACAGACTTCCTTTCAGTCATAGGTGTGGTGATGGGGATATGATGTATACAACAATAATGTGATTTGATAAATTTGCATAGGCATGGAGTTTAACATAGTATTATTCTATTTATATAGCGCCAGAAAATTCCGTAGCGCTGTACAATGGGTTGACTAACAGACATGTTATTGTAACCAGACAAATGGACATACAGGAACAGAGGGGTTGAGAGCCCTGCTCAATATGCTTACATGCAAGAGGAAGTGGGGTATAGTGACACAAAGGGGCAATGAAATAGGTTGCTAGAAAAGTATTCACTGAGAATACTTATTTTTTTATTCTTTATTTTTGTGTCCATGATATAACAAGAGAGCTTGCGCTGCCACGACAGCAGGGTCAAGCACTTTAAGGGCTGCAAGACAGTAAATTAACAGCACAATTTAAAAATTTTGTGGGTAAGACAGGTAGAAACACGAGAATATCATATAGTTATATGAAGTAAAAGCACTTTAGGAGAACAGTCATAGCTCTAGTCAGGAGTGTTATGTATTGCTGCGCCAGTTAGTGGATACAGTGATCTCCATATGTAGGAAACGTATTCCTGGCAGAGTGTTAAAGCTAGTCGATAGGTACATAGGAGATATTAAAGTGTTGTGATCAGTATATAGCAGGCTTGACCGTAGGATGTGCCTTTATAGGCATAATGCGCATTGGCTTACGCGTGGGCCTACGTGGTGCTCTGGTAAAAACAACTAAAGCAGTGTAACATACGCTTAATAGTAAGGTCAAAAGTGTGTACTGATGACTGCATTATTGTGTGGTCTACATGGATGCAACAGTGGGTAGCGGTGCAGTTAGTGTTGGTTGTATGCCTCAATGTACTGGTTGGTGCTGTATTGTGTAAGAGCTATGGTTTGAGGCGGGGAGAGGTGGGGGGAGTAGGCGTTTGTGTTGAAAAGACTGGCCGGTCTGCATGGGAAGACATTGCATGAGAAAGAAAGTGCAACTGGTGAAAATAAAATCACTCTTCAGGAACGGCAGTGGGAACTATTTTGTCCATGGGGAGTCCTGTGGGTGAAACCATTTGAGCCCTGTCGCGCCCTGCGTTTGCTTGTCTGTTTTTTTTTTTTTTTCGCCCCATGCTGGTTGGGCTTTGTGCAGGAATGCCCCAGGGCACGATGGGTGCAGGTAAGGAGGCTAAAAGGCAGAGATTTTCTGTCTATTGTGCCGGAGCACTCCGGTCTTGTGACTGCTCGCTTCTGCAGTTATGCTCTGCCCCCTATAACTTATTTTTGACAGTTGCAGGAGAGGAGTCATGAGGGGGCAGGGGTGGGGGGTAAGGGGGGTGAAACCCGCTAACAGTTTAAATTATATTCTTTCCTGAAGAAGTGTGTTTTCAGAGATATTTTGGAAGGAGTGGAGACTGGGTGGAAGTCTAACGGAGAAGGGAAGGGAGTTCCACAGAAAAGATGCAGCCCTGGAGAAGTCTTGGAGGCGAGCATCAGATGTGGGAGTATGGACAGAGGATAGACATAGGTTTTCGGCAGAGTGCAGGGGCCTTGACGGGACATACTTGTTTATTAGGGAGGATAGGTAGGTTGGAGTGGCATTATGTAGGGACTTGTAAGCAAGCACCATAATCTTGAATTGAGCACTATATCTAACTGGAAGCCAATGTACGGACTGACAGAGGGGGGAGGCGTGGGAAGTGCGGGTGGACAGGAAAATGAGCCTTGCTGCCGCATTCATTATAGAGTGCATCGGTGCAATCTGGGAATACGTAAGACCATTGAGAAGGGGATTGCAGTAGTCAAGGCGAGAAAGTACAACGGCATGGACGCGCACTGTAGCTGCATCCGGTTTTAAATAGGGGCGGATGCAAGCTATGTTTTTGAGATGGAAGCGGCAGGATTTGGCTATCGACTGGACATGATGGCTGAAGGAGAGGTCGGAGTCAAAGAGAGCATCCAGGCAGTGAGAGGGGTGTACAGAAAAAGAGAAAGGGTGGGGAGTTCCATAGCTTTACAGGCTGTCCAAATGAAGGCACATACAGAATCATCACATGAGTATAATTTGGTACATGCAGCACATTATGTATTGTAAATTCCCGTAAATCCCCCCGTGGCGTGTTACTGCCTGGGTGGAGCTGCTTGGATGCAGTGGCTTTCACGGGGCGGGCACTTAATTGAGTGGCGTTTGCATTGGTGGATATTGCCCAGGAGCGGGTTTAGAGGAGGTGATTTATTCTAATTATTTGCAATCCATCTTGCAAATCACATTGGGATTGTTGGCCAGGATATCTTCTTGTAATACTGTATTCTTTTTATGTTATTTTGTGGAGTGGTGCTCACAGGTCAGTGTCTGCTTCTGTTCATTGTGGGATTGCACTGCTGCTGAGTTTTAATATTCTAATGAGGCATTCCCACATTACCATTGCTTCTCTCTGTTATGCCTTGGTATCTCCTGTTTAATGCAAGTATAAATACTTTTTTATTTTTTTATTTTTTTTTAAACATTCTTTATTTTTGTAGTGCAATGCAAAGCTGAACAAGACTACAAACACATTTTGCATTAGGCATAAAGGACAGTGCTAGGTTTAGACAAAACATGATATTTCGAGGATACTGTACTTTTAGTTGTGAAGAACAAGAATATCTAGAACACAGCGCTATGTAAGTGAAGGGGAGAGAGTGAGAAACACGTAGAACTTTATAGAAATTGCAAGATATGTAGAAACCACTGGGTCTAAGGCTTCAGTCAAAATTAAGTATATAGTATACACTGTTAGTATGACCAAAATTATAATTACCGGTAATAATCTAACAGAAAAAGAAACAATATGCTCCTGCAGTCCCCGGCGTCTCTTTGACACCTTTAACTCTCTGCTTTGCCCTGTTGTGTCCACCCCCAAACTAACCTTGCAGCTGATAGCTTTGCATGCTACTTTACCGACAAGATTGAACAGCTAAGTAAAGAATTCTCCCCACCTTGCCGTTCTCTTTCTCAACGACACGTAGATCATGCCTTTCCTACCCTTCAGACTTTCTCCCCTGCTACTGAACAAGAGGTGGCTGCGTTTCTCCTTTCCTCTCGCCCCACGCTTGATCCTGTCCCATCTCACCTTATCAGATATATCTCCCCCTGTCTTGTGCCTTCCTTAACACACATCTTCAACTGCTCTCTCTCTTCTGACATTGTCTCTGCTGACCTTAAACAATCACTCAGTCTCTGTGACTCTGTCCTCTCGTGGTTTTCCTCCTATCTCTCCCAACTCTCATTCAGTGTCTTTCATTACCACCTGTACGCTGATGACACCCAGGTATCTCTCCTCCCGGACCTTTCCCCTGCTGCAATGTGTCACTGCTTGCCTTTCTTCCATCTCTGGATGTCCTTCTGCTTTCTGGCACTCAAGCTCTCTAAAACTGAGCTCCTTGTCTTTCTTCCTCCTCCTACTCTTTCGCTCTCCCTTCAAGTTAGTGGTATCCACATCAGTCCATCTTTGCAAGCGCGCTGTCTTTGTGTCATACTTGATTCTGGCCTCACCTTTGAGCCTCACATCCAGTATGTTGCCAAATCCTGTAGATTCCATCTTAAAAAACTTGCCCGCATCCGCCCCTTTCTCAAGCAAGATGCTACCAAGGAGCTTGTCCATACTCTAGTAATTTCCCACATGAATTATTGTAACCCTCTCCTAATTGGTCTTCCCAAAAGCTGTATTGCCCCGCTACAGTCTTTAATGAATGCTGCTGCCAGACTGATTTTCCTCTCTAGTCGGTCCTCTCACTCTAGTCAGTCCTTACATTGGCCTTTCTGTATTCTTTAGGTGTCAATTCAAAGTGCTACCCATAAAGCATTGAACAATTCTAGCCCCTCTTATATCTCCTCACAGATACATAGGTATGCCCCTTCTCAGTCTCTCCGCTCTGCCCGTGATCTTCTCCTGTCTGCTTTTCACACCCGTATCGCCAACTCATGCTTGCAGGACTGCTCGCGGGTGGCTCCCTTCCTATGGAATAGTCTGCCTACTGCCATCAGACTCTCCCCTAGTCTTCAATCGTTTACGAAGTGCCTTAAAACCCATCTCTTTAGGAAAGCTTATGGCCTCCCAGAGTAACCTCTACCTCACATATCTTGCTCTCTCCTAAAGTTTGTAGAATTAAAAATGTATATCATACATTTGTACAGATATAGAATACAAAAATGCTAACGAGAAAAGAAAAACAAACAGATACGTTTCGTACATCATTATTTCTAACCTTCTTGAAATTACATATGTCGCGTGGGAGTTAAACTCTTATTGTGTCTGACTTACTTCCCTCTAATGTAAGAGACCCATGGCTTCCAAATGTCAGTGTATCTTGAGGTCTTCCCGAGTGATGCCCACCTAAGTTCCTCTAATACCTGAAAGTATTCTATTTTTGCTGCCTACTCTCGGTACTCTATAGGGGAAGCAGATTTCCATTTAAGTGCTATTACCGATTTTGCTGCTACCGACATAAAGAATAGAAGGGAGTGTTTGAGTTTCTTTAAGGGCATCTCTATGTTGAGGAGTAACAGTGTATCCATTTCACACGGTAGGATCACACGAGTGATCTCTCCTACTTTAAGGCTTACCAGTTCCCAGAAGGGCATCTGTTTCCTACAGTGCCACCATACGTGGCCTATATCTCCATCAAAGTGGAGGTGTGTCCGGGTGAAACCTGTGGATCTCTTGTGGGGTACGGTACCAAGTCGAAAGCAGCTTATAGTAAGTCTTGTGGAGGGAGTGTGGGCATAGAAAGTTCTGTGGAAGATTGCTTCCCATTCTTTTTCTCCCATTGTATAACCCAGGTACTGTTCCCATTTGTGCGTGACGTAGGGGAGCCCTTTGTGCATATATGTTTGGAGTAATTTGAGGCACCTAGATGTTGCTTTAGCCACTGATGTCGTGTCCGAGCACAACTGTTAAAATTCGATAAGATCCCCGAAGGGGGCCCTCAGGTATATTGAGGGTTTTGAGGAAGTGTCAGTTGGAAAAAGTGAAACATCTGTTCCAAGGGGTGTCGTGTTGTCTGTGATATTTCCAGAAATGGTTTTTGCCCATGTGTCCCCCATACACTGTCTAGTGGTACATATGGGGAGTTATCTAATTGACTTGTATGGGGAGTGAGAGGGCTTTGACCCCTACAGGGAACTGCAAGTTACGGTATATCTTGGTGATATCTCTGGTGATATGTTCAGAAGGTGAGAAATTTTCTTCCAAACTGCTATGGTAGCGCCTATGGTCTGGTGACTGTGAGTCAGAAAATCTACTGTTCCCGTGTACGCCCACGGAAGGGCTTCTAGTGGAGTGTGTTAGACTATTTGTTATGTGGTGATCCATAATTTGGCTGGGTGTTGAATTGTCCAGTCTAATATTCTAGCCATGTGAATGGGGCAATAGTGTAGAATATCCGATAGGCATATTCCCCCCCCCCCCCTTTGTGCTTAGGTCGGGTAAGAATGTGGTAAGCGATCCAAGGTTTCTTTCCTGCCCATATGTATGTGGTGAAGAGTGTTTGAATGAGTTTGAAAAATTTCTTGGGAAGTTTTATGCGTATGGTATTCATTAGGTATAGGATGCGAGGGAGTATGTTCATGGAAATGATATTAACCCTACCCAACCAACGGAAGTGGGGCTTGTCCCATTTGTGTGGATCATATTGTATTGCATGGATTAATTGGGGGAAATTTGACTGGTATAATTTTTTTTCACTTCTGGTAATATTGATCCCCAGATATATAATGGACTTCGTGACCCAGTGAAACGGAAAGTCTATCTGGAGTCTCTCTGTCACTTTCGTGTCTACATGAAGATTGAGGACTTCACATTTTTCAGCGTTAATCTTGAAGTTAGCGTGTGTGCTATATTCCCTTAGTACCGACATCATATGTGAGAGAGAGCTAGACCGGTTAGTAATCGTTAAGAGCAGGTCGTCCACGAAGGCCGATACTTTAAAACCGCGGGGTCCTACTGTAATACCCACAATGTTGGCGTTTTTGCGCACCACCTGGATTAGTGGTTACAAGGCTAGAATGAATAAAAGGGGGGATAGGGTACATCTCTGACGGGTGCCATTTGTGATAGGGTATTCGATAATCCATTCACTTTAATGCGGGCCATGAGGGTCGAATAAATAGCACTTATCCACGTCCGCCACTTTGTGCCAAAGTCTAGACATTCCAGAGTCAGCGCGAGGAAGGGCCAGTCCACCCTGTCAAATGCTTTTGACTGCGTTGGGATTTCATTGAAATTCCAACTCAACCCATAGAAACCATACCACACAAAGTAGGGACTCATTTGTTTTATGGTAAATCCTAAGGTTGACAAAAGTTGTCAAAAGGCGGGGCTCCACCATCAACTTTGGTCTACTCCCAGCAGCCATCAGTAAGGCTGTTTGTGGGATTCAGGTTCATTCTATGGAGGATCTCGGGGGAGCCTCCATAGACCTCAATTTTGTTAATATATTTATATTGGCAGACATTTTGTGCTAAGATAGAAATTAAAAGTGTCTATTGCCAGTCACACTCAGAACATCGGTGATTCCATATTGGAATCTTCAGGCTAAGAGAGACACATAATTTCTTGCTTTCTGGAACTACAACTTCAAGCCTGGGCTAAGGAATGCGTTATATAAACAAGACATGTGATAAGGAATGAAGTCTCACAGCAAGGGGGATGGAATACTCTTCTTAATATTTAATGGAATAGAAATAATTTCAAACACAGACTCTAGTTCCAGATAACACTTAGTAATTAATTTTACTTTCTAAATCTTACGAGGTCCCATTGTACGAAATAGGGTGAAATTAAGGTTAGGAGGTGTCAATTTTAGAAAATACGATCGAAATTATAGACACGAAGTCTGGTTAAGAGAGAAAGAAATGCTTTGCTGTGACACGTCTTGCGATTTACGCAGGTCATTTAGATAAGCCAAAATTAGGTCAAAATCATCATCATTTCAAGTTAACCCTTTTCAGGACAAGACATTTTGGTGATGTAAGGGCACCATCTACTGACAAATCTAGATGGTGGTCTGTGGGTTAGACACACCTACAGCTCCCTATAGGTCCGATCAACTACTGACGTACAAAAAGTTTGGCCCTTTAAAAAGTGTGAACAAAGGGAAGAGAGGAATACAGATTGAGACTCAAGACCTATATTCAGAGAGATTCAGGACACTCTGGGACTGACACTCAACTCTCAAACTCTCTTGGACATAACTCAAGAAACACTTCCTAGACACTTAGAATTTTACCATTCCTTCCAAACCAACACCACTTTCTCTATTACATGCACACCCCCACACAATCATCAATCATACTTGCATTCAAATTCCTGGGACTATCTAATCATCTGATGAGAACATCTACATAACTTGTAATTATGCTGGTTTTATTTAATTTAAATTAATTAAAATTTCACTCATAGCAGGAATATATGCCTGGATAAATCTTGGTCAGATTTCAAATTGGAAATCTTAGTTAAAGAATATATAGTTATAAACATTCAATTCTGCAGGTTGAATCAAGATAATTATATATTAATGATATATTTATCACGTGTTAGCATACCGCTGTTTTTATCCAGATGTATTGATTTGCTCTGAAATAAGATAGTGTATCTATTTAGGAGAGTTAAAATTCAGCTAATGTAAAATCTGGTAGGTGATTCTTATTGGATGGTTCTAGGAATGATTATGAGCATTGTTTTAATTGAAAATTGCATGAGAATAGGATGTTATATGCCGAGGAGGATTCTAGCCAGCAGTGGAATAGTTAATCAGGATCTAACTGATAGTCAAGATTTGACGACTTCTAGCTGCGCTGTGAGTCCTGTGTCCTGTAAAGTTAGTTTTTTTTTTTTTTTCTAAGCTGTCATAAATCAACTGGATTGCTAAAGCCTTTGTACTGTGCTTAGCCATTGCAATTGTATACGATGTTATACCTAAATATTCACTGATTGTTATGCATGTTACATATTAGTATTATTATTATTGTCACAAATTATATTTTTATAAAGAATTGTGATTTAAAGTATGGAGTAAAAATCCTCGTAATGAACGGACTCTAAAATCTTAGAGAATTAACTATAGTGGGAAATTCTCAGCATAATTATATTATTAATTTCGGGGTACAGTGCTGAGATCAATTTTTGATATAATTTTTTTTATTTTTATTTTTTACATTTTTTATTTTTGTAGTGCAAGTGAATACAACAAGTGAGCATGAGGTACCCGATGGCATTCCTCATGCGTAATATCAAACTTTACAATAGGGGTTACCGATAGTACATGCACCATTTTACATTTTATAACGATGTAGGAAAGTCATAGGTTAGGTAGGTAAACGTTTCAAGATTCGAACAGGCATATATTAGGATTCTATACTAATCTGTGTGCAGGATTATAGACACATGCTTTGATTATCGGGCTTATATGCGATAGTGTATTAGGCCTATGTTATAAACATACTAGTGCTGAATACGCAAGCTTAGAAGGGAATAAAGCAGTCAAGTAGTACATAAGCTCAATAATGCTCAAACCTAGGCAACAAAGGTTTAAACCTATGATGACACATTAGCGTGATAAATGATGTTTGAGTCTGGAGTGACAGATTGTTATATTTGAGTCACGACACCATTAGTTTGGATGATCTTCACAGCAGGTAACCCCTAGTGGTGAGAGCAGTGAAATGTGGCAGAATGGTTGCGCCTGGGTAAGGAGCTTTCAGTGTTCTTATAGTGTTTTAGTCCCTGGATCAGTCCATGCAACTCATCCTCCCCCTCTCTTGTGGTGGAGTCTTGCGGTCCTGGGTCAAGGCCAATGCTTCTCCTTCCTTTAGCTGTCACTGCGGTCTGTGTGCAGGCGCTTAGTGCTGGAGGGGGTGGGTAAGGCTTCTCTCTGTCGCTTGTCATGGGGCCTCCTCCACTGCTTGTTGCCGTTGGTTGATTGCCACTGACCTCTTCTGCTTCCGTTGCTCCGCCGCTGTATAGAGCTTGGTAGCCGCCCGCTGCTCTGGTGTGTGGGGCAGCTTGTTGGTAGGCGGTAATGTGGTGTGGGTTGCCGCCATCTTGGGGGTGTGGAGCATTGTGGCATTCTCCCGCCCCCGTCTCCCCACCAGGGCCCGCTTGTGTGATGACAGGCTTGTGTGGGTGCCATGGTGGACCGTGGTAACCCCCAACGGTCCAAAGGGGGGGCGAGGTCTGCGTCTGCAGGACTTCGGGGCTGGATGACCGGCCGCGTCCTCCACCCCGCATCAACTGCTAGGCTGCAAGTCGGACCTGCCTCGGGTAGTGCGTCCGGAGACTCCATGCTTTCCCAAACTGGTGCAGCCGTGGGTTCGGTGGAGTGGGTAAGTATGTTGCCCGTTTGGCTTGTTCTAATTGCTGTCCGGGTGGCTTAAAGTTTACCTCTTTGCAGGAGCACCGGTTTCATGCGACTTCTCCGCATGGCGGTCAAGCCCCGCCCCCATTAAAATAATTTTTGATAATTTTTATGAAAATATTATTTTTAATATTTATCAATCCATAAATATCCCCACAATTTTGTGCTCTTGCACATGCAACACTGACATGGCTCCTGGCAGCTAAAGCACCAAGATCCGAAGAGGAATTGCAGTGTTACCGGTGGCTTTGAGGGACAGCCTGAGGTAAGCAAAATTCACCTCCCCAGCAATCCTTTGCCACCCGACTTACAATGGATCTGTCAGTTTTGAGGGCGGAATAAGCAAAAGTTAAGAGAGTGACAGATCCTTGTTAAAATAAGTGGACCAAAGACATGTAAAATACCATTTTTAAAAGTTAACCATTTGTATCCACTGCCCAAACGATTTTTAAAATGTTTTTCTTATTTATTTCATTTGTAGTGTCGTCTCAGAGATATGACTTATTCTGCACCAATTACTGTTGACATTGAATACACTAGAGGGAGTCAAAGGATTATTCGCAATGCGCTTCCGATTGGCAGGTAATAAAAGATGGTTAAGGCATTTAAGTACTAAATCCTATGTTGCTTATTTCCCAGTAGATATTTGTTGAATTAGATATTCACTGTTTGCCAACGTATGAATTAAATTATTTCCTACCGTGACAAAGGTTTCCAGGATAATTGCCTGAAGTGCAAATGATCAGCAATTCAAAATTATTTCAAAGTGAATTTCACATTTTAGACCACAAAAAGTAGGAAACAAATAGTTGACTTGAAGAATTTTTGTGTGTTGTGATCTAAAATTTGAAATACTTTGCATTCCTATAAATTCATTCTTTTTTGATTAACTCTTTCTGTGAAGAAAAATAACTACTAGGGATGATGTATATAAATCAATTTTAATGTATAATTCTTCTAGTCAGTTCTTTGTAGTGTTCAGTCATGTCACATACCTAGTAATTAGTTTATTTTTTATTTTATTTTTATTTTCTACAAAACTAACTTTCCTAAGCCCAATTTTTCTGCTGTGGGTTTCACATAGTAATTGTTTGACCTTCTAAGTTAGTACTTCTACAATCATAATTCTATTTACATGTATAATTGTTATGCATTATAACACATTTTAAGTTAAAATGTGATATCTAAACACTCATAAATCATGTAGAAAAGCAACATGTCACATATGCCATAGAGTTCAAACAGATTACTGGTAACTATAGAAGGGAAGTTACGTCTCTGGTGTTGCTTGGCATTTCTTTCACCCCCCAACCTCATGTTCCACAATGCATCTCCCCACTCACACAAATAGACACAGACTAATACATAGACTCACACATGTTTATAGTAAGGTAGCCATAGCATTCCTTGAGCAAGTCTATGTAGCTAAACAAGGTAGTAATGCATAGCGTTAGGCCCTGTTCCATGAAGAAGGGTCCGTCTGTAGCTGCCACATGTGTAAGGGCAGGGAGGGAAGGGAAATGATCCCCAGAGACAGCAGAAAAATCTAATCATCCTCTGTTTCTAGTGCTGGTAGTGAACCCCCGGGACAGTTTTAAGACCAGCGTCTGCCTGAGAATGAAGGTAATTGAGGTAAATGTATTGCTGTTCACTACATTAATGCCTTTCTTTCTTCTTCTCAGAATGCCAATCATGTTGCGTAGTTCTAACTGTGTTCTTACTGGAAAGACTCCAGCCGAGTTTGCAAAGCTAAATGAGTGCCCCTTGGATCCAGGTAAGTTCTTAATATCTCAAGATTATCATACCTTTAAATTTGCATATAATTGTTTTATGTGTTTTTTTGGGGGGGCATTTGGAGGCGGCGTTTTTTGACGCCCCCTGGAAAGCGCCGCCCAAGGCAAATGCCTTGTTTGCCTCGCGGCAAAAACATTCCTAGGCTGAGTTTTGTATTCCTAACATTATAGTGTCCTTCTTACCATAGCTAAATGTCCACTCCCTGTGATTTTGAAAGGGTTAAAAACACTTTTTACAGTTACCTCTTTCCAACACTAGATTCCTCAGAACTGGCTCTGTTTCCTCATCTTACTATTTCATGGCGATAAATGAATGCTTTTTCCTGGGGGGTTTGCAGAACGTCCTCATGCAAAGCAGGCAGTCCAAAGGAGTCAATCTGACTCACGCGTCAGCATGGCGTAAGCCAACCTCCTCTGCATTGTAGTAACAGGCAATGGTGACGTTTTAAGGTGTAAAACCATTTTTTTTTCTACCTGCCTAACACACACACTACCCTAACCACCCCCGCAATTCCCACTTCTACCCACAGAGCCTTACACCCAAAAAGGAAAATCAGCGCGCAATTCTAAAAGTGGATTATTAAAAAAACAAAACAAAAAAAGTGGTCAGGATATTAAGATAAGACGTTCTGATACACTATACAGTGATCAGAGTGCATGAAGCGGTTAACACAAACTAATTGAATCTGATCTCAACGTGGTTTTCCAGGCAGTTCTCCTCCCCCCCCCCCCTTCTCTCACCAATCGGATCCAGCAAGATTAGTCTAATCTGGGGGGGAATTTGGGGGGCTGCATGAGCACAGACGTTGGGAAGTGTCATTACACCCTATTGTCGTTAAATGCCGTTCAGGACGTTATGGCATGTACTAATGGCGGAAATGAGTTAAACTTGAAACTTGAACTTAAAATGCCTAAAAAATTTTTTTAAAAAAATAAAAAAAGTGCTTTGGTGCAATTGTTGACTTTAAAGGTTCCATAATTAGTTGAATGGAGTCCACTTGTGTGTGATTAGTGTCACATGATCCAAAAATCCCACTTTTTTTCTGGGAGGGCCCAGGAGTTGCTAGAGAACATTTCTTAACAAACTGCATCATTGAAATCTAGGAGCCATGAAAAATTATTAAAAAAACTATAAAATTGGAAAATGTAGCAGAACCACAACTCTGCTTAGAGGAGGCTTCCACAGAATGTCAGTGACTAGATAAGGATTAGTCAAGTAAGTAACTCTTGTAGAAAACATCCATTATAAAACGGTTACCTGCGCACCTCACAAATCTTCTATTCACTGGCATGTGTTCAGTATAAGGCATTGCTTAAAAAAAAAATCTACATAATTCACTGTTTAGTAGATATACCCCAGTTAAAACACGCTTGCATTTAAAGGGACACTTCACTTCCCAAATCCAAAATAAATATCACTAATATACCCCCAATAAAAAAGCACGCATTCAATTATCTATTTTTTTTTTTTTTTTTATTGGAGTTATATCAAAAAACACCTTGCAAAAGCTGCAGTTATCTTGTCTGCAGCCTTTGTAAGTCCTCCCTTTCCAACCCCTCCCAAACTTTCTGTGGCTGTCCAATCACAGACTTCCCAATGTAACTCAATGATAGGTTTTTTTTGCAAGGCAGGTGCTCTGGACAAGTGCTGCGTCTTGAGCTTAGCTTCACTGAGCTAACCAAACAAGTAGTAACAGGGTGGCTGGTTGTCAGGGAGCTTTAACAAGGTTAATTTATAAAAGTGCCAATTTTAGTTGAAATATGCACTTATTGTAAAATGGGGAAAGAGAGGACACACTGTTCTCACTTAAAGCACTCCAGAAGCCTGGAGTGTCACTTTAAACATACAGTAAGTGCATCAGTTGAGTGGTTAAAGACCAAACATGTCTGAGAATGGCCCTGTTAAACCTCAGTCTGACTGAGAATCCAGATGTGCAAATCTGTTAGAGAGCTAAAATTCAGCTGTGGTTTCAACCAAAGGTGGTTCTAACAAGTGGTGATTTGGGGCAGAGGGGAGGCCTTGAACGTGCAACAAACATATTGTCTTTTTTCACTAGAAATATTTAATTATTTTGTGTCCCAATAATAAAAAAAAATACACCTTCAAAGTGGTGGGTATGTTAATACAAAAAAAAACCCAAAAAACAACAATCTGAAAATCTATTTTAAATTCAGGTTGCAACACCGTAAACTGTGGAAAAGGTATGACGATATGGTTTAATAATTGTGCAAGGCATTGTAGTGTGTTGGACAAATTGCTAGCAAATGTACAGATGACTTTTTTTTTTCTTTTTTTTAGCTTTTTACTTTAAACGTCTATATTTCTGGTAAATTCTAGGCTATGTTTACATCCAATGTATATGTTTGCTGTTAACTTCAGTAGCTCATTGTATAGGTTGGTGGTTATGCCATAATTGAGTAAATTCTTGTTATCCACACATTTTATGCCTGATCACGTAAAAGAAAAAAAAATACTAGATCACAACCATATCATGATATATTGCAAGGGGAAAATAAACAATTATACGACTAAACATCAAATTAACAAAGTCATTTCCTCAATACGTTGCTGTCAGTGATAAAACTTTTTTGAAAGCCAAAAAATGTTCTAATGTCTTTTAAGAATTCAAATGTTTATCCTGCCAAGCATTATTTAGTGGCTTTGTCGTCTTGTCTTGTACAGGGGGTTACTTTATTGTGAAGGGAGTAGAAAAAGTTATTTTGATTCAAGAACAGTTGTCCAAAAACAGAATTATTGTGGAACAAGACCGAAAAGGAGCAGTGGGTGCATCAGTAACCAGGTACGAGAGACATGCACCTTCCAAAACTTGGCCATCATTCATAATAACCTTATCTGGGCCCAAACAAGTAATACATATATTAAATGTCCAGGGTTGTATTTTCCTCATTGTCAAATAATTGCTCTAGCTTTACAAAGTGCTAAAAATGAAGCAGTTACCAAGAGAACCAATGAAATATATACTCTGATTTCTTCAAATGTAGTATTTTACTCTTGTGGGTTTCAGAATTTGTCTTGATACAAATTTCCAGGTTCTAACAAGTCTGGGAAAATAGCCAGTCACTCCCCAGCTTTAAATCAACCCTTGTGGATCTGCACTACTTGATTTGTTGGGTAGTCTAGTGTAATCTGTCTTTACTCTACCATATTTCTGTGTTGTGTAGCTCTACCCATGAAAAGAAGAGCAGAACAAATTTAGTTATGAAACAGGGAAGATTTTACTTGAAGCACAACACATTGTCCGAAGATATCCCCATTGCAATTATTTTCAAGGTTAGTAAAAATCATATCTGCTGTTTGTTTACTGAGTTCAATGTATTTATTCATTATACCCAGATCTGTTTTGATATAGGCCAACTCTAACTTTTAACTAGAATGTTTTATCCATAAGTTAAATCTGGAGATATAGGGAAAGGGATTAGAGTAATTAAGTAGGGACATATCGAGAACTTGGGCTGGATAGATGAACAATGAGATAATGTGAAGTGCACACAGTGGCATGCACAGTCACCAGTGGCATATTAAAATAGTATCTGTGTCATGACTGCAGTGTTTGGAGCCTTACCACGTGAGTGTGCTTTCTCTCGTGCTATGTCACAGTTTTGTTTGTTTTTTGTTTTTTTGTGTTATGCATCTCCAAGACAAATAACTAAATTAATATAGTTTTAGTATTATAATAATTTTAAGGTGGCAAATCATAGCATGCCGTTTATATGCAAGTTATTTGCAGTTCCTCCCTTAAACCCATGTCTCTGTATTTGTTACAGATAATTACTAATATTTGGATATTTTTTTTCGTCTCTTCTGCCCATCTTGTCTATTTAGAGTCAGATGAGGTTTCTATGTATAAGCCAATGATGGCATACTTTTTAAGTTCAAGTTGAGACTTCTTCTGAAGTCAAGTAACTGCACTTATACTGTCCAAATATAATATTCATTCATACCTTCCTTGTTTCTGTCTATTCTATTTCTTTATTATATTCTTACCCAAGTTCCATCTTCTCGCTAAATGTTTTTTTTTCTTCTCTTTTTTTAATTTCTTCTTTTTCTGTGACTCATTCACCCCACCAATAGCCATGGTTTGTCTCCTCCATATGTATCTCTGCATTTATGTCCTCTTTTTCTGGTCTGTATCTCTATATGACTACACGTTAACATTCGTATAATTAGCCAACCATGTCTTTCTCCTATTTTTTCTCACTCTTTCCTTGTTTGTAATATTTTCTCTCTCAGTATTCACTTTCTACACCACATCCATCTTTGTCTCTCCTACTTATGTATGTCACTACCCCTTTCTTCATCCACCACCTCAGCTTCATTGCACCCCATTTTAACTCTACCCATTTATACATCAGTTCCTGTCTCTACATCCTACTGTTTTTTAACCATTTTTATTCTCTTATTAGTTCTCAGTGCCACACTTGTGATAGCTCTTTATAATAAAGTAGTTGTTCCCAAATGTAATTCTACTCCTCTGCTGCTTACTCCTGTGCTTCTGCAATACTTAAACACTTTATTCAGTCATTGCTGTATGAGGTTACCTAATGGTGCATGAAACCTGTTACAGCAGCCTGCAGGAAACTGGTGACAAAAACTGTCTGGAGACTTTTAAATGCTCTGGATGTACTTTCAGTTGAAATTCACCTTCATTGGTGTGTAAGCACTGTGTAAATTATTTCTGTTCACAAAAATTACACAATGCGCTGTTTTACTTTTTTTTTTTTTTTTTTCTTATAACAAATGTTGTGTGCCTTGTAGACGGACCCAGCTGCAAGGTGAATAAAGTGAATAAAATGACTGCAGTGTGCTTTTAACAGAAGTTTATGATGAAGATACATAGACTTTTCTTTCAAATTTTGGTATAAATGTGTTTGTTTGGTTTTGTTTTTGTTTGTTTTCTACACAAGAAAATTTAAATTAGAATTAAAATTGGGTCACTTTGTTTGAAGCCACAACCGACATTAGTCTTACCCTTTTGTCTCACTAGGGGGCAGTATTAGCTGATTAAAGTGGCACAGGCAACTGTCATTTAAACTCCACTTTAATACGGCACTTTTGCATTTAAAACTCCAATACGATCTATTTGCAGCAAAAACTCAATTGACCTCGTCACAAAATTCAATCCAAAATAAAGACATAAAATACCCCAAAATAGTGACGAGTTAACAGTGTAATCAAGCTAAGTGAATACTTCTCTTATTTGAAACTGTCCTCTTACACATATGTACATAAAAAAAATGTGATGCAGAAAATCCAATGAACTGTGTCCCATTGTATGCGGTGTATACGCTTAAGATTTACTGGATTCGGAGTCCACAATTCAGCTCTGATATAATCTCATATATTCTAACAGAGTTGCCATTTATACGTATGATTTTATACTTCTATCTCTTTCTCCATTTTTATGCCTTTTGACTGGTGTCTGTTTACAGGGTTGGAATTTTCTTATATATGCCATTTATATTAGAGCGGTACATATATTAGATCATAGGTCTGAATTTAGTAAGTGTTCCGTTCTGATTTATTTCATGTGCATGTATGAAAGACTAAGGTTTCTAATAAGTCTAACTTTAGAGTTTTATTTCAGAAATGTGCATTACTTTGAGTTTCTAGTTGACTTGGTGTGTAAACCTTTTTTGAGTTATGAATTATTGTAAAGAGACCATTTACAGCTGCCAGATTGCGCGTTCCAGCTTTTTCAGACATTTCTTACCTGCCCCGCATAATTCCATGAATCAACTCCATCTTCTCTGCCGTCTAAAAACTTGTTGGATCTTATCCAACTACAACTTGGACTAAATTTTAGTATGTGGATTTTGGCAATGTTCGATGCCAATGTCTAGTTCTTTAGAGACCAGCATACAATAAATGTAGAAATAATTTTTTTTATTTTGGTTCTTAAAAGGTAATGGAGGAATTAACAAACATATATGTGCAAAATGGCTGCTTCCATCATTGATTATCTTCAAGGCAATAGTTCATATTTACATGTCTCCCTCTACATTAGAGCAGAGCTAATAAATAATGCTTCTATGTATGCAATCTAATTACAGCTTCTATGATTCTCATTCAACATTCTAAAATGTATGTTCACTGCTTGTATTATTCTGCTGCCCTTAAACAGAGCCACAGGTGATGACATAAGAGTAGCGCTTTTTGGTTCGTATTTTGCCTTTTATTTTTATTTTTTGTGATTCTTATTTCCACAGCCACGTGCAAGGTCCCTACAATCTTACCTTTAAGTTCAGTGCTATTATTAAAAATTTCTGCTAAATCTTTGGTGTCTCTTTAGAGTGCTTGGAGTATGCTGCACGCATTAATTACTGTGATGGAACTTTGTGGCAGGCCACTTCTGTTATTCTGTTTCCATGTAGGCTAGTGCATGTAAGTCTTGAAATAATTCTGCCTTAGTTTGTTAGCTCCATGTACCTGAGAAATCCTCTTTAGGCAGTGAAGGGGTTACATTTCTAGCTGTGCCTCAAAGGCCTCTAAGTTGTTAACACACCTTCAGGCTCTGCATGATGATTCTCCAGAGCAGCTCCTCACAAGTGTGAGAGCTTTCACATTGGGCCGTCACTGCAGCTGTGCGTGTTCACGGCACTTCATGGCATCTTTCCCTAGATAATCCCTGCCGAGGTGCTGCTCTTTTGTTGTGGGAACTCAGTCTAGTTAGTTTAATAAATAAAGACGTATGAAAAAACAAGAAACACACACTCTGCATTCCACCGTTGGTACAACCTTAAAGGAAAACAGTCTCTTCTCTGGAAATTGCACAGTTCAATATAACATTGAAAATCACATTTAACTTGTGTTAATCTTTTTGTCTGATTCTCTGTTTTTATTTTTTTATATCTATATGAAAGATACAGTAAGTTATATCACAATCCATTTCAAACCTGGTACATCCATGGTACACATTGAATTAAATGAGGAGAAGCAGAAACAATGCTCTGGGTTTTCTTAATTCATTTACAGTGACTGTACTTCTATCTATGACTGATAGAGAGCCAGGACAGTGCTAAATACAGCACTAGATTTCTTCTTTCAATAAAAGTCTTGGTATTTTCTTTTGAGCAATATATTTGCTCCCAATTTGGCCAATACAATATATCATGACCCCCTCCTTTGCTAAAACAGCACTGTCACTTTTGTACTTACTCCTACAAACAATAGCTAATTTCTTACCTATTTTATCTACCTTTTCGTTCTTCACCCTTTATTTTATAAGTTGTTGTTTTTGCCGAATCTCCTTGTTTTAGTAGTGTTACCATATTTAGATAGACTTTGATGACATAGTCTGCAAGATTCTTTGCTCTTCATTGAACATGAACGTCCGATTCTGCCCATGGATTGCTATCCGTGCCTTAAATATTGATCTGCTTTAGTGTAATTGTCTTAATATGTATTTTGGATATAGTGGAACTTGCAATATTTGGGTAATCCAGAACCTGACCTCTCAGCTTGAAGCCTCTCTACTAATCTATGCAGTTATGTTTTGTCTTGTAATGCTTTGTGTATGTCTCACTGCATTGTATAACAAGATGTCTATCCAAATCCTCACAATAATAGGAAAACTACATGTCTGTTTGTATTGTGATTCTTTCAAAAATCTTTGTAAATAAAAAACCTCCTCTAATGAAATCAAGATGTCTGTTGAACTTTCTGTAAGTTATGCCAAAAGTAATTTTAAATCCCTTTAAATATTTCATTGTAGAAAACTGTATTTTTTACAATCCATTTTATTTAACCTCCAGGACTAAAATGAAAATTGTACAGCGTTTATTTTTATTTTCCTTTTTTTCTTTTTTTAATTGTAATAGCTTTGCTTGGGTTAGCTCATTGTGTGTTACCAGATGGGTTTTCTTAGTTTGAGTCGAACCATTGCCTGGAAGTAATACTACCAAATTGAACCAAATTAGCATAAGCAAATGTCAAAGAGTGAGCACAAAGACTATGGTATGCATGTCTTTTCTTCCCATAGGCGATGGGCGTTGAGAGTGACCAAGAAATCGTGCAGATGATTGGTACAGAGGAGCATGTGATGGCTGCTTTTGGGCCCAGTTTGGAGGAATGCCAGAAAGCACAGATCTTCACACAGATGCAGGTGCCTCTATTATTATTTTTAACTGTTAATCATAAATAGCAGATCTTTGGAATGCTGGACTTTATCAGGACTTTGGCCTTCACCCAGATTTTAGGTATCTGTTTACAAAATCAGATTTTTAAAATCTTGGGAGGAGGCCACCAACACAAAGCAATGGTCCATGGGGAGACCACCCCAATTACATAGCTTTGTATATTGTGCTTAGCACGGGATAAAGTTTTATATATGTGTTTTTTCTTTTGATGTCTTAAAATGGCTCAGTGCCTGGTGGGCTGAATGCCACAGATGGTTTAATTTACAATGAGACATTAGCTGATTTAACCATGTCATAGAAAGCAAGATTTGAGCTAGTGTTTATTCGAAAGAAAGAACGAGAAAAAAAAAATCAGCAAACCCTCCTTTTCATCCTTGTAAAATGTTTGCACCACCTGCATAAAAATATTAAGCGAGATTTGGGTTATGTAATTTGGCAAAAGCGTAATTAAAACTTGTCCAATTTTTATGCATTTATTTAAATACAGATTCCCCCCAAAGTTATACCTTAGGAACAGTAAAAAAGACTACTTTTCCTTATCTATAGCCTGGAGGTTGACAAAGGGTGGAGCATTACTCAAGCTCTAAATCCTTTTGTCATTGGACATCTTGTTAAATACTCACCTCCTTCTAGTGTCACATAATTTCCGGGATCCTCTGTGTTGCCTTGCGTAATCACACAGGTCCATTAGGAGCCTCCGCATGCACATCATTTGACATCACAAGCTAATGCTTCCTCTTTAGCGTAAGCAGCACAGAGGGATGGGCTGCGCTGTACCTCATTTAGTTTTAAAAATGGGATGACGCTGAATGGCACTTGGGTCTCCAGACTCTCTAACAACTTCAATGAGATTAAGTCGTTATAGTGCCTACAGTGTTCCTTTAAGGTGCTGCCAAACATAAACTGGTGAAGTATGTTCCATCTAAACATCATTCATTATGTTTTCATGTTTAGAAATTAAAAGAACACTGGAATACAAAACTCTGTGAAACTGCAGGAAGTGTCTCTAGGGGCTGTCTGGTAGACAGTCACCAGAGGTTGTCTTAATTCTGTAATGTTAACATTGCAGTTTCTCTGAATGTTTGTAGCTTCATGGCAAAATAGAGAGGGACACTGCACTCAGATCACACGTGCCCAATAACAATTTTTTTAAATAAAGGTTTACCTTCTGATACAGCAACTAAAGCATCCATATTAAAATTCATTTTTATTTGATGCCACTGTCCTGTTAACATACCTTTTGTGTACAGGAGGGTGGCTTGCTCAGGGTGCTGGCTGAGGTTGATGGTAGTGTGAAATCTGTGATATAATGGGATATAACTGTGTAACATGTGCATTTTGGCTTCCTGAAAAAAATTAATTCCTGTTTGCTTTGAGATATATATATATATATATATATATATATATATCTCAAAAACATTTTTTTTTTACCCATTGTGACTTTTTCACATTGTGATTGTCCGTGGTTCCACATAACAGAGGAAAGGTTTGTGGAAGGCATCTTTGGGTCTGTCACAAATCTCAAAACAAGATGGGTAAATCCCATCAACACTGAGGTCAAGTAGCTGATCATTGACACAAGCAGATAAAGTTTAAAGCCCAAGTTGAAAATGGATACAAGCAGATTAGTTCCTGAATACATTGTCCCTAACCAAAGATGAAGACAGATATCCAGTCTATTAGGACAGTGGAGATGTAGACAGCAGGGCATTGTATGTACAAGGCAATAAAAAATATTGGCTTTCATTTTTTAAGTTATTTTGCACCTCATTGTTTTGGGCATGGACCCAATATTTATCATCTATGTATGTGTAAACTGCATAATATAATTGGGTATCCTTTTGTTGACTGTCATAATATTTTCCGGTCAAAGACAGTGTTACTAAACCAATCTTGCCTGGTTGTTTAAATTAAGATCTTGATCAAATTTGACTGTTGGCCTGAGTGCTCAACTCATTGTTTTTGTCCATTTCACTTGCTTGATCCACTCCATAGTTTGAACTGTTTTTTTGGGGGGAGTTCTTGAAACAGTATGCAGGGTTGCTTTTCTTTGGTTTTGGATGCATTTTTTTCTCTCTTAACTTTACAGGCTTTAAAGTTCATTGGTAATAAAGTCAGAAGGCAAAGGATGTGGGGGGGACCGAAGAAATCAAAGGTTGATGAAGCACGTGAGCTTTTGGCCTCAACAATTTTAACTCATGTCCCAGTAAGTATCATCATTTTCCCCCAGGTTTGTCAAACTATTAGAAGCAGTTTGACAAAAACGGGGCTCTCAACATATCCACAGTTTGCACCCTTTTCTGCTGCATTCATATTGGGGGCTTAACACTTCCGTGTTACCATTGTCAACTTCATCCAAACTGTATGGCCGTGATTGGCAGAGAGTGCAAAGGGTGGCTTAGCAGATAACTTGCCTGGTGTTTCTGATCTGGACCGTCGTTTTATAAGTTATGAGTTGGTCTTGCTTTTATTTTACACCCAAGCAATGTGGTAAATATAAATGGCATAAAGTTTGGTATTAATATATTGTTGATTTTATGTATGTTGTTTTAATGTTTTTTTGTTTGTTTTTTATGTTAGGTTAAAGAATTTAATTTCAGGGCAAAATGCATTTATATAGCTGTGATGGTCCGCAGGGTGATATTGGCTCAGGGAGAAAACAAAGTAGATGATCGTGATTACTATGGAAACAAGCGATTGGAGCTGGCGGGACAAGTAAGTCATTTTTTTTTTTAACTGACCCATACAATAAAACAAAACCAGCCATCCATCAGGTAACTGCCGCTTATTGAATAGTGCGAGTAAACACCCCATGAACTTTAGTAGGGAATTTTCAATCTGCTAAAATTTACTGGGATGTTTCATAATATATGTCCAAGTCCACGCAAACAACTGACCACGCAGTCTTCAAAGGCAGAAATGGCATAGAGAAGGTCTGTACATGCACATTGTCTGCAAAGTATGTTGCTACTGGATGCTGACAACCGTCATCAAGTAGATTCAATAACTCAATCTTTTAAGTGTGAAGTTCCTAGTGGCTGGCTTTCTGATGTCTGCAAATTGGAGTGGGCATTGCAAAATGTAAATAGTGCTATTTCTCAGAAGTGAAAGGGTTTTCAATACTTAGACTAGGCCTTTTAAAGGGACACTAAGCACCAAAACAGCATAAGCGTAATGCTTCAGTTTTTGTGTATAGATTAGGCCAGCAGTTTCCGAACCGTGTGCCACAGTGCCTTTGGCACTGGCACATAGGGGCGCTGCAAAATGTTTCCCCTGTGCTAGGATCGTAGCACCGGAAAACATTTCTGCTGAACAAGGCCTGGTCTGGTGTCGCGGCCTATTATGACCACGACCGGGCGTCTGTAGTGTCAGCAGGCATAGAGGAAGTGAAAGCCTGCTTAATGTAGAGAGACGGTGCGGGATGGAGAGGAGGCAGCTTCAGTGGGAGGATGAGGGGAGAGGAGAGGAGCACGAAGAACTGTTCCACACCCCTCACTCCCACCAGCCAGCAACAAGACCATTACTCCAGGCAAGCCACCTTCCTGGACACAAGATAAACTAACAGGAGGGTGGCTGTAGATATAAAAAATATCACTTGTATGTGTTTATGTGTATATCAGATTGTTTGTGTATCTATGTAAAGGTGTGTGCATCTAAGTGTGTGTGCATCTGTTTGTCAGGGTGTGTATATATGTTAGTGTGTGTGTATATATGTCAGGATGTGCATATTTGTGTGTGTGTTTTTTTTTTATGTCTGTGTGTATCTGTGCCATTGTGTGTGCACGTGTCAGTGTTTGTTTGTGTATCTTAGGATGCATGTATATATGTGTCAGTGTGTGTGTGTGTGTGTGTGTGTATATTTTGGTGCGTTAAGATGTGCGTGTGTGTATGTGTTGGTGTCTATATGAATTTGTGTGTGTCAGTGTCTATATGAAGTTGTGTGTGTGTGTGTGTGTGTGTGTATATATATATATATATATATATATATATCTGTATAAGTATGTATGTGGTAGTGTATGTGCATACATCCAAGCATGCAAACACACTCCTGCAATCTAACACAAATATTACATACACACTCCCCCGCATTCAAACACCAATACTACACCCAAATGTACATTAGCATTTAAAAGTGAACATTACATACAAACACTCCCCTGCATTAAAACACTAAAATTATATACAAGCAACACTATACATTATACTAACGCACCAGTAAATGCCACAGCAATGTACAGATATACAACCTAAACATTTTTTTTTACTTTGGCATCTTGGAAAAATATTAAAATGATATTAAAATATATCAGGGTGCAGTGTCCCTATTGCATTAGTCCTGCAATGTTTACATTGCAGCACTAAGTCTGCCCTCAGTGGCTGTCTACCCGACAGCCACTGTGGGTGCTTCCGGAATCATAACAGACTTTTGGTCCATTATCTGACGCTGGGCGGCGTCCTGCTGTGCATGAGGACCTCCCGCGTCAGATTTTTTGGCCGTAGGTAAGCATTGATTCAATGCTTTCCTATGGGGAGGTCTAATGTGCGCGTGGCATTTACATGCGCATTAGACCCAGCTTGTCACGGGATGGAAGAGGGGGCGTAGCTTCGATCCAGTGCCAAGGGACATCGGCGCTGGTATAAGATAAGAAAATAAAGGGCTTCTAACCTTTTATGTACCGGGGAGAGGTGGGGGTGCGGGACGGTGGAGGCAGAGGGATCGGTAGTGCCAGGAATACAGCTTTGTATTCCTGACACTACAGTATCACTTTAACCCCTTAAGGACCAAACTTCTGGAATAAAAGGGAATCATGACATGTCACACATGTCATGTGTCCTGAAGGGGTTAAGGGAGCCTTGAACCTAAACTGTTTTGGAACCACTGGATTATGCCCTTCTAGTCTCACTGCTATCTGCCAATTTGTAGTTAAATCACTTTAGTTATTGCTTATGCAGCGCTAGCCACATCTCTCCTGTCTGTGATACACACAGCCTGCATGAAAAAACGGTTACATTTTGAATCAAATGAGAAAGTGCTGTCTTACTTTAGATGTTATTACCTCCTGCTCATTTAATTGAATTTTAATCGCACACATTAGGCTGTTGCAAGCTATTAGCAAAACAGGAGATAAGACTTTCTAAATTAAGCATTATAATTCTCAGATTTTGTATCATGACATAAATTCAGAAGTTTATTAATGACACGAAGGTGAGTTAAGAGTATGCTGCACTCATCAGCTTGCTCTTTTTTTCGATCCTGAATTATTGAAAAGAAAAAAAAAACATGAACCATATAAAACAATTGGTAGAAGCAGGTGTCTAAGAATCAAATCATCCCGGAGGGATGTGGCCACGCCCAGGAAGTAGCTAGCGCGAGACGCTAGCGGGCAATGGCGGAGGTTGGAGGTTTGAAATAGCAAACACACAACCCACACAGCCAAAGTCGCCGGAGAACTCAGCGTCTGTCTCTTCAGTTTTGCATCTCTGGTGCAGTTAGTGAAGCCGGCGTGGTGGATGAAGTTCCCCACAGTACGTGTTCCCCACAGTGTTCAGGAATCAAATAGCGAACGGACGCTCGCTCAAGGAGGCTCTGTGAAAAGGACTGGAAGGACTGGAATAAATAGTAAGTCCTATATGAGCTGTCCTTTAATACTATAAAAGAGCAGAGTTAAAAGGCCGAGAATGAAGAGAGACTAAAAGGTCTTTAAAGGTGAATGGACTGGGGAAGGAGGAAGCCCAAAGGAAAATTGTTTAGATTAAAGGAGACTGAAGGAGAAGAAAAATATACTGTGAGTGACAAAAGATAAAGACAGAGCAAAGTAAGGAGCCGGGAAGGCAGAAGAAAGAAGGGAAAGTGTGAAGGGGTTAAAGAGGAATGGGGAAGACCCCTAACCCAACCTATGCCCAAATGTACCCCCCACGGTCTCCAGCTGCTAAAATCATCCCCCTTTGGGGTTTATGGTGGTCAGACATCCCTGCTACCTAAGGCTATATTTTTCTGAGGAGGTCTACTGAGTTAGATATCTCCGATACATACTTTTGCTACACAATAGTTTTTCCGACTTTATGTAGCTTTCTGGAGAGCTGGATAAAAAATCACCTTAAAATCTTTGGCATAGAAGATTTTTTTTTTTTAATCTTTTTCCTTTTTTTAACGCAATAGCAGTGTCAATAGAGTCTCGAGGGGCTGCAGAGTGTTTGTAGAGAAGGTTGAGGCCGGGCTGCGCTAGCCCTTGTTGCCTGCAACTGAGCTTCAAAAAGAATACAGAAAGGAGGAGGGAAGCTGAAGAAAGGAAGAAAAAGAGAAAAGAGCAAGGGGAAGGAAAAAGGAAATGGATATAAAGAGGATAGAAAAGTAGTTAACTCCTATGTCAAACTCAGCTTAGTTACATCCTCGCTGGGAAGTTGGGACTTTAAAAGAATTTATTTTTTCTTCTTTTCTCCCAGTTTTGAGATCCAGAAGGAATGATTCCAGCTATATGCATTCATAGACTTTCAGGACTTTTATATGGTTTGACCATTTGTGGCAGACCAGTATAAATATAATAAGTTATCGGCTCTGATAGAAGTTGGTCGAATCATAATTTAATCATTTTTTGTGTCTTCTTTTTTTTTTTATATTTTCTTTGAGTAGATTGCATGGTTTGCTTTCATGATTTATAGTGAATTTAATATATTGGGTCTTTATTGTTAAAGGGACACTATAGTCACCTGAACAAGTTTAGCTTAATGAAGCAGTTTTGGTGTATAGAACATGCCCCTGCAGCCTCACTGCTCAATCCTCTGCCATTTAGGAGTTAAATCCCTTTGTTTATGAACCCTAGTCACACCTCCCTGCATGTGACTTGCACAGCCTTCCATAAACACTTCCTGTAAAGAGAGCCCTATTTAGGCTTTCTTTATTGCAAGTTCTGTTTAATTAAGATTTTCTTATCCCCTGCTATGTTAATAGCTTGCTAGACCCTGCAAGAGCCTCCTGTATGTGATTAAAGTTCAATTTAGAGATTGAGATACAATTATTTAAGGTAAATTATATATGTTTGAAAGTGAAACCAGTTTTTTTTTCATGCAGGCTCTGTCAATCATAGCCAGGGGAGGTGTGGCTAGGGCTGCATAAACAGAAACAAAGTGATTTAACTCCTAAATGACAGTGAATTGAGCAGTGAAATTGTGTGAAATATAGTGTTCCTTTAATTTAAATCTTAAATTGCTGTTTTACTAGTGTTAAACGGTGGTTATAAGAGAGGACAAAATGAAAAATAAGCACAACCAAAGCTCTAAGGGTAAAGCAAAAGGCAAAGAAAAAGATAATGCAATACCGACTAGTAACAGTTTTATCCAAGTTAAGAAACGCAATAGCTCTGAGGAGTCAGCATTGACATCAGGGACGCAAAAAGAACTAGAACATCCAGATAACGTAATGACATCAACTGAGTCATCCTTAATAGATGAGTTAGTAGAGGTAGACAGTCATAGAGAAGAACAGCTCACAATTGCCAACATGAAGAAGTAATGATAGATTTATTAAAAGATCTAAAGGCCTCTATGGTGCAGGAAATCTCTAGGGAGATTGCCAAAAATTCCAAAGATATAAATACCCTCTCAAAGAAAGTTACAGATCTAGGTACCCAACAAGAACATTTGATAGAATTACACAACCACTCTAATCTGGAAATACAGAAATTAAATGAGGAGCTTTTGGAGATTAGAGAATTTTTCTAGACAAAATAATATCCACGTAAGAGGGATGCCAGAATTAGTGGGTAAGGTGGACTATATAATAGCTATATAATAACTATATAATAGAATTTCTGAATTCTTTGGTGAATCCAGATTTTGAGAGGGCCCATATGCCAGATAGAGTTCATAGACTCCCTCTCTCACGCAATATCCCAAGGGATTTACCGAGGGATGTGATAGTGAAATTACATTCTTTTACTGTTAAACAAAAAATACTACAGAAAGCATTTGAATGTAAAAGCTTTGATGCACCTTACGAACAATTGAAAATCTTTCCTGACATATCAGGAGAGGTGATTATGGAACATAAAGAATTCAGAATGATAACAAAAGCTTTAAGAGATAAAAATTTATCTTATCAAAGGGGTTTCCCAACTAAACTAATTATTAAATTTGGTACGGAGTTTAAAGTAATCAACTCTCCACTAGAGGGAGAAAAGTTTCTCAGAGATATAGTCTAGTTGGGAACTGCTTAAAGTATGGCTGTACTGAGATATTTGAGGGAGGGCGTAGTATTAGAGGGTGGTAATGAGTATAGAAATGCACTTCGGTAGATCTTCTGGGGGAGGTTTAAATAATGGTTTTAGGGGGGTTATACCTCTTCTATTTTAGTTAATAAATTATGACACTTGGAACCAAATAACTGGGCGAGGAGAGATAATTAGAGGGTGATAACGAACATAGAGCTCTGTGAGGTCCGAGCTCCTGGGGGAGATTTAAATTTTAGTTTAATGGGGGTTATAGCTTTATTAGTTTTTTGATAGGGTAGATCACGCTGAATAGAAATAAATAATTTACTTGTCAAAAGGTCTCGAACTGAGGTAGTTCGACGAAACTTAGATTTATCTGCCATTTCTAAAGGTGGTAGAGTGAGAAGTGGGGTCTTTCTAAGAAGGTAGATCCTTTAAGACGATTGTATCACATCAATATTTTATGGATGAAGGGGTGCGAATGTGTTTGTGTTATTTGGGAGGTTCCGAGACCTGGGGTGGGAGGTGCTGATGGAGGTAGTTTAGCCTCAGAGTCATGGTGAGTTTGGTTCACTATGACTCTCAGGATTATTAGTCAAAATGTCCAGGGTTTAAACACTATGGGTAAAAGAAGTATAGCTTTTAAAAATTTGTTTAGGGGTAAACCGGACGTTATATGTTTACAAGAAACTCACTGGCAGACTAATAAAATTCCCTTTTTGGTAATAGATAATATTCTAATCCTTATCGAGAGGGGTTTCAATAATATTTAATAAAACACTAATAATAAAAGAAGACATTGTCATAAATGATAAAGAGGGACGATATTTACTATGGGCAGGTTTGATTAATTCCCAGAAATTTACAATCTTAAATATGTATGTCCCTAACAAAGGGCAAATTAAATGTATTACTCAGACATTGAAAGTAATGAAAACATTTTTTTATAGGGACTTTAGTCGTCTGTGGAGATTTTAATTTGCCTTTGGATCCATCTGTAGATAGAAACTTTATGGGAGAGATAAAATTGGATCCTCATCTAGTTCAACATTCTAAAAAGTTTAATAAAGTATTATTAAAATATAATCTTTTTGATACATGGAGAATTTTCCACCCTTTAGAGAGAGACTACTCATTTTTTTCACATAGACATAAAATGTATAGTAGATTGGATTACATTTTTGTGGATGGGCAGGGCATCTCAAAGATTAAACATTCAGAAATAGGGTTGATCACTTGGTCTGATCATGGTTTGGTTGGAGTAAGTTTGGATATTGACCCTCCCGTTAAGAACGAGATCATGGAGGATGAATACAGAATTATTAAAAGATCAGGAAATACGTAAAAACTTAAAAAATGAAACGGCTGCTTTCTTTTTAAGAAATGATGGAACCGTAAATTCTAAAGAAATAGTATGGCTTTCTTATAAAGCCTATATAAGAGGGATAATGATAAGATGGCAGTCAGTTTTAAAGAAGCAGAGAGGTAAATCATTAAGAGATTTACATATAGAATTGGTATTATTGGACAGAGAAAATAAAAAATCTCCATCTGATTTAAAGATAAATAAAATTCGAGAATTACAAATAATAAGAATTCAGCAACTATTGGTGGATAAATCTTTATGGGCTGCCCAACAATAGAGCAGGGAAATTGATGGCTAGTAAGTTGAAACAAAAATTAAACAACAATAGAATAGACAAGTTATAATGCAATAAAAAACTGTTTGTTAAACCCGATGATATTGTTGCATGTTTTGAGAAATATTACCATGATCTTTATAATTTGAATTCCTCTAACATAGATTTTAGTGGGGAAAAAAAGGGGAGTTGCGGAATTTTTAGATAATATCTATCTTCCCAGGGTTTCTCAAACAGAGCTGGTAAAATTAAATGAAGCTATAACGGAACAGGAAATTAAATGGGCAATCTCTAAACTGAGATTTGGCTCAGCTCCTGGACCTGATGGCCTAGTTAATCAATTTTATTCACTTTGTCAAGAGGAGATCTCCAGCTATCTGTGTCAAATTTTAAACTAAATTAAAAAGACTGGTTGAGCACACCCAGAAATGTTAGAAGCTCAAATAATAACAATCCCCAAAACAAACAATCCAACCCCTGAGTGTAGGGATTTTAGACCTATTTCTCTACTAAACGTGGATATTAAGATTTATGCTAAAAATTTTGCGGAACGTTTGAATAAATATATGCACAATCTGATTAATTCAGATCAAACAGGTTTTATACAGGGGAGACAGGGCTCAGATAACATTAGGAAACTTTTAAATTTATTCTCAGTGGTTAAAAATAAAAAAAACTGCAGTATTTGTGTGTCTGAATGCTGAGAAAGCATTTGACAGGGTGGATTGGGAATTTATGTTCCATACCCTGTCAAAATATGGCTTAGGTGATTTTGCCTCTAAGGCGATAGCTGCTCTATATACATCGCCATCTGCTTGTGTAACGGGTCAAAACTTTCGGTCTGAAAGGTTTGTCATCTCAAATGGTACTAGACAAGGTTGCCCACTGTCTCCTCTAATTTTTGCTCTGATTATTGAACCACTGGCGTGTGCGATAAGGAAATGTCTTGATATACCATGAATTGTTGTAAATCGAAAATCCCATGTAATCTCTCTTTATGCTGATGATGTAATAAGAACAATAGAAAATCCGGAAAAATCCCTAGTAGCCCTTCAAGAGGTTATAACTGAATATAGTGAAATCTCGAATTATAAATTAAAAAAAAAAATCGGAAGCGATGTGCCTTAATATGGGGCGGTCTGAGAAAAACTTTCTTTGCCAACTATATCAGTTTGATTGGCAATATTCAATAACTCATTTAGGAATCAAATTATTCGCTGAAATGAAAAAAAACTTAACAGTTAACTTCCAACTAGTTTATTCTAATATAATGCAAGTGCTATCTACATGGAAAAATCTTAAGATCTCTTGGTCAGGTAGATTAGCAGCGATTAAGATGATTTTATTACCTAATATCACCTATTTTATGCGATGTATACCCCGGCACTGTCCCGTTTATTTGTTGAATAATTTACAACGGGCGATAGATGTATTCATCCATCAGAATAAAAGAATGCGAATTAAGATACCAATATTGGCCAAAAAAGTTTCTGATGGTGGGATTGCATATCCAGACATCAGGAAGCCTCCCTTCTGGCACATACACTGAGATGGGAGGAAGAGGTACAAAACATTAATTGGGTTTCGATAGAAGCCTTCTTTTTTAAGGAAACACTTCTGAACTCAGTTCTCTTTTGAGATGATCTATCTAGTGGTTTAGTGCATATTAAAACTTCACCATTATGGCATTTTCTCAAAGGCTGGCGGAATTTGAATCATAAATACTCTCTGATCCCATTTCCAAGTCCGATCACGCCTATTTTATGTATTCAGGAGAAGATTCATTCTCCTTTGCTAGGGATGTTACTAAAGGTTGGATGTAGATACTTAAGAGACTTATATGTTGATAATGAATTCCTTCCATTTGACTATATTCAGTCTAAGTTTAATATTCCAGCTAACATGTGGTTAGAATAAAATAGGTTGAAATTGAGTATTTATTCATCGAGCTATCGCCTAAAAGAGTTTAGACAGTTGACTCCTTGTGAAAAAATATGTTCAACAAATAGGAAGCATATGCTTTCGAAATGTTTTGGTCTTTTGAGAGATGGGGATTTGAACACCAAATGTCTAAATATGAGAATTTGGGAAGAAGAATTAAATCAATCCTGGCCCATGGAAATATGGTCTGCTGCTTCCATTTTAAACGGATAAGTTAAACACGTTTCATACAGGGAGTTATACTTTAAAATTGTAAATAGATGGTATGTAACGCCGCTTAAACTTTGGCAAATGAAGAAAGATGACACTTCTAAATTTTGTTGGAGAGGTTGTAACCAAGTAGGCTCAGCGATACATATGTGGTGGTTCTGTCCTCACATACAAAAGTATTGGAAGGAGGTAAATCATGGGGTGTCTTGTATCATTGGTGAAAAGATTAATTTTACCCTAGAACTGGCTCTGTTTCACTTCATACCTAGTTACCGCACAATATAACTAAAATCCCTCCTGCTTTGTGTTCTTTCAATAGCGAAATGGTTGATTGTTGTAAATTGGAAAGCAGGGAGGTTGCCAAAATGGTCAGATGTGGAAAGGGTGATGCAGAGAAATAGAGCATTAGAAAGAGAGGATGGACACTTAGGGGTTTACATAGCCCCGAAGTATAGGTGGGCCATTTGGGACGGCTATTGTTTATCCCATGGACAAATTTCTTTATAGTTTTTGTTCCTCATCATATCACTTCCCCATGGAATTTCGGAAAAATGTATGTGATATGTGTGCGTTTGTTATACATGGGTATTGAGGGTTTTGACACGGACATATTCCATCTTCCCGGGTTTTCCCACTATACAGCTTTTGGAATATTTCCTCATTCCTATCTATATAGAGTGTCTTTTATGTTAAAGGGCCTCTCCTCTAGGATATGGTTGTAGATGATGATCAATATGTGGAGTTGGAATATGTCTCTAATATACAGGGAGTGCAGAATTATTAGGCAAATGAGTATTTTGACCACATCATCCTCTTTATGCATGTTGTCTTACTCCAAGCTGTATAGGCTCGAAAGCCTACTACCAATTAAGCATATTAGGTGATGTGCATCTCTGTAATGAGAAGGGGTGTGGTCTAATGACATCAACACCCTATATCAGGTGTGCATAATTATTAGGCAACTTCCTTTCCTTTGGCAAAATGGGTCAAAAGAAGGACTTGACAGGCTCAGAAAAGTCAAAAATAGTGAGATATCTTGCAGAGGGATGCAGCACTCTTAAAATTGCAAAGCTTCTGAAGCGTGATCATCGAACAATCAAGCGTTTCATTCAAAATAGTCAACAGGGTCGCAAGAAGCGTGTGGAAAAACCAAGGCGCAAAATAACTGCCCATGAACTGAGAAAAGTCAAGCGTGCAGCTGCCACGATGCCACTTGCCACCAGTTTGGCCATATTTCAGAGCTGCAACATCACTGGAGTGCCCAAAAGCACAAGGTGTGCAATACTCAGAGACATGGCCAAGGTAAGAAAGGCTGAAAGACGACCACCACTGAACAAGACACACAAGCTGAAACGTCAAGACTGGGCCAAGAAATATCTCAAGACTGATTTTTCTAAGGTTTTATGGACTGATGAAATGAGAGTGAGTCTTGATGGGCCAGATGGATGGGCCCGTGGCTGGATTGGTAAAGGGCAGAGAGCTCCAGTCCGACTCAGACGCCAGCAAGGTGGAGGTGGAGTACTGGTTTGGGCTGGTATCATCAAAGATGAGCTTGTGGGGCCTTTTCGGGTTGAGGATGGAGTCAAGCTCAACTCCCAGTCCTACTGCCAGTTCCTGGAAGACACCTTCTTCAAGCAGTGGTACAGGAAGAAGTCTGCATCCTTCAAGAAAAACATGATTTTCATGCAGGACAATGCTCCATCACACGCGTCCAAGTACTCCACAGCGTGGCTGGCAAGAAAGGGTATAAAAGAAGAAAATCTAATGACATGGCCTCCTTGTTCACCTGATCTGAACCCCATTGAGAACCTGTGGTCCATCATCAAATGTGAGATTTACAAGGAGGGAAAACAGTACACCTCTCTGAACAGTGTCTGGGAGGCTGTGGTTGCTGCTGCACGCAATGTTGATGGTGAACAGATCAAAACACTGACAGAATCCATGGATGGCAGGCTTTTGAGTGTCCTTGCAAAGAAAGGTGGCTATATTGGTCACTGATTTGTTTTTGTTTTGTTTTTGAATGTCAGAAATGTATATTTGTGAATGTTGAGATGTTATATTGGTTTCACTGGTAATAATAAATAATTGAAATGGGTATATATTTGTTTTTTGTTAAGTTGCCTAATAATTATGCACAGTAATAGTCACCTGCACACACAGATATCCCCCTAACATAGCTAAAACTAAAAACAAACTAAAACTACTTCCAAAAATATTCAGCTTTGATATTAATGAGTTTTTTGGGTTCATTGAGAACATGGTTGTTGTTCAATAATAAAATTAATCCTCAAAAATACAACTTGCCTAATAATTCTGCACTCCCTGTATGCTAAGGAGGAGATTGGAGATGAGAGTTGGGCAGAGTACCCCCCAGGCAGGTTATTATTTGTAATTTGGTTTTATTAGCATATGAAGACGTTATGTACGGTTTGATAGACTGTTGTATGTGTCTTTTATTCTTTATGTGTAACCTGTCTCAAACCAATACCTATGCTGAGTGTAAATGTTTTTTTATGTATTTTGTGATAAAACTAATAAAAAATTTATAAAGCCCCCAAAAAAAGAATCAAATCAAGTCAGAAAAAAAGAAAAAACAATATGGCAATGCCTCATAGTACACAACATCAAAGATATTAGAACCAATACCAGCTATCGCAAAAACTAAATGTAGAATAAAACTATAGATATTGCAATCATCACATGCCATACAAAAGAAACCTGAATCACACCTACCGTGATATAGCGTAAACATCAATCATGACTTTATGATACTAGTAAAATTTGGCAATTTAATTAAAGAGGCAGAGGCCTATATTATACATAATTTCATTTTGGGGATAACCTGTTTAGTAAAATGACAAATAGGTTTGAAGTAAAAGTCTTTGAATGTAGATTCTTAAGGCCAGCCAGCCACCTTTTAAAATATCCTCCAAATGGCATCCAACAGAACATGCCTCCTGTAGACAACACCCATTTGACCCAACAAGCCCAAGTGGGAGTGGAAAACGGAAGTTGTGGCTTGTGAAAGGAAATGAACATAGGGGGTTTGTCTGGGTGACGAAGAGGTGCAGTACGAGCTTTGTAAGTTTGCAAACATCTGACAGGACAAAGAGGTCGCTAAGGGTAAAACACTGAATGGGAACAGGTCTTAGTTCTACAAGAAATATCAAATGGAACTCCCGGTGGTAACAAATGGGCATGCACACCCAGAGCATGCACACCAGAAACCTTTTTTTTCAAGAAGGGAGGAATACTGAGATCTGGGAGGTCATGAAAGACGAACTCCTCTAAAGAGTCCACATATGAAAGGATTCCGTCAAACTTTGATAACATTGATACTCTGACATGCTGATAGCAGAGCAACACAGGTTAGCCTTATGATAAGCCCTATGCCCCTCAAAAAGGGCGTTAAGAAGTGAAGAATTGAATCTCCAGGAGTCGATACAGAATCCAGACGTACGTACAGGCACTAACCGTGCCATGCATTTTAAGCAGATTTATAATAATGTCTCATTCTGGGTGCACATGCATTTGCAACAAGTTAGAGAGATGAGTGCGCATCTCTGTTGATAATCCAGGGTCCCCTGAAATCAGCCAAACCAGATGTCTGAGCAGGCCCTGATGCCTCAGTGGATGTAAATTCCTCATCCAGGTCCAGCAGCAAGAAGTCGAAGGTTGGAAGGAGTCTCTGGGTGTCGACTGCCATCTCAAGAAGTGGGAGAAGTCACATTAGTTGAGAGGGCCAAAAGGGGGTCCTAATGACACTAGTCGCAGATGTAAGAGGCAACGCGAGATGCGAGCAAATGGAGGGCATGCATAGAATCTGATGGAAGACCAACCTTGCTGAAAAACTTGGGGAGTTGAGTATTCAAAGGAGATGCGACTAGGTCAATTTCCAAAATACCCCAATCGTCCAATATGCACTGGAAAATCTGTGGATTCAGATGCCAGTCTCTGGAATTGCAGAGGTGGTGAGAGTTCCAGTCAGCCATTGTGTTGGAGAGACCTGGAATATATTCTGCACTCACGGAGATACCGAACTAAAGGCAATAATGCCAAATATCTTGAGCCATGTTCTCCAGTACTCTGGATCGTGTGCTTCCTAGACTGTTGATGTATAGGACTGCTGACACGTTGTCCATCTGTAAGTGCATAGTGCATTGAGTGTGTGTAAGGGAAATACTCTTGACGGCGAAACATCTGGCTAGACGTTCCATACGATTGATATGGAGGTTTGTTTCTTCGTTGGACATCGTAAGAACCCGTGTCTGACTCTATTACCGTGCCCTTTCTAAGTGTCCATGTGATGAAACGCCCATAGAAAATGCAGTGTTTACATTACAGCCTAGTGATAACTTCACTGGCCACTCCTCAGATGTCTGTTAGAGATCCTTCCTGGGTCATGGCTGATTAACATGCATCCAAACATTCAGTATCACTTTCCTCATAGAGATTCACTGATTCAATTCATCTCTATGAGGAGATGCTGATTGGCCAGGGCTGTGTTTGAATCATGCTGGCTCTGCCCCTGATCTGCCTCTTTGTCAGTCTCAGCCAATCCTATGGGGTAGCATTGTGATTGGATCAGGCTATCACTTCTGCTGATGGCAGTGGGCTGGTCTAAAGGAAACCGGGACAAAGCATGCAGCTGCCGACTTGAATACAAGTAAGATTTTACTATTTTAGGTAGACATGAGGGAACCAGGATGGCTAGATGGTGGTTTTAACCCTATAGGGTCAGGAATACATGTTTATGTTCCTGACCCTATAGTGTTCCTTTAAAATATTATATCTTGTTTGTTTTTTACATTGTTTTATTTTTCCCCCCAGTGCTTATTTCATTGCTGATGGAGTAAATTCAGAGTTATATAAAAAAATTTGCCACTTTATAAAATTAATAATTATTAATTCCTATCTGTGCAGTAAGGGAAGTAAATAGAAAAATTAACTCTTTTCTAGAAAGTGTGTATATAGACTTTGTAAGTGAACTGCAGGGGAGATATGGCTAGGGCTGCATATACGAAGTGATTTAACTCCTAAATGTTACTTCATTAAGCTATTAGTTATTTTGGTGATTAGAGTAAACCATGTGACCATGTATTGTAACACTGATTAATTATTAACAGTGAGATTTATTTATTTTTCTTAACATTTTAGAACTATTGGCTGTTAGACGGAGTTACATATTATCCTGATATGTTGAATCAGTGGTGTGTGATTTGTTTTTTTGGGGGGGTGTTTTGTTTATTCTTTCCACCCCCTGAATTATGGTCTCCTAGTAGGCTCAATTCATTATCTTCTATTGTGCGTGGCTACACTTGAAATGAAAGTTATTCAACCCCCATTGAAAAGCAGGTTTATTGTCAAAATGTACATACTTTCAGCCGTGTGTAATGAACAAATCAAACAAAAGCAATTGCAATAGCTCAACACAACAAATGCTTCAAGTGGTTTCCCCAAATTCAACTGAAAATGCAACTTATAATGGCTTCTCCAGTCTCAAAATTATTCAACTTCCTGAATAGAAACCCTTACAACAGTAGCTCAAATATGCAAAACAGGTGTTGTATCAAGCACACCTGATACACCTAATCAAGAGCTTCATTAGTTGCCCCACGTGCGCTTGAACTGGAACACTTGAAATACCTGAACTGGCTAAGGGTTTGTTGAGTGTCATGTTTGACTGCATGTTAGAAATATGGCTAAGTGAAAAGAATGGTCCACAAAGTTAAGAGAAGAGATCATCGCCCCTTCACATAGAAGGAACAGGATATAAAAAGATAGCTAAGGCATTGACTGTTCCTAGAGACACTGTTGGAAGCAAAGTTCGCAAGATCAAAGTTGAAGGAACAGTGGCTACTCTACCTGGATGGAGCAGAAAAATTAAGCCCTTAATGGCTGCAAATAGATTTCTGGGAAGGTGGGATGTGAAGAATCCTCAAGTGACTGCAAAAGATCTGCAGCAAGACTTGGTGGCAACAGGTACTGAGGTTTCAGTGAGCACAGTAAGACGCATACTAAACGCAAAAAATATCCATGCCATAACTGCAAGATTTACACCATTACTGACTCAAAAGCACAAGAAAAGTCAGATCCAATATGCTCAAAATCATATAAATAAGCCAGACTTTTTGGGATACAGTTCTGTGGAGCGATGAAACAAAACTGCAACTTTTCTCCCCAATGGAACAGCGGTATGTCTGGAGGATGAAGAATGAAGCATATGTTGAAAAGAACAGTCTGCGCACAGCTGAGCATGTTGGTGGCTCTGTGATTCTCTGTGGCTGTTTTGCATCTTCAGGCACAGAAAAATCTGCAGCGTGTGGAAGTATCAGGAAATTCTAGGAGAAAGCGTCATGCCATCTGTGAGGAAGCTGAAGCTTTGGCGACACCAGTCCTTCCAAAAACACAATGATCCCAAGCATACCTCAAATTCCACCAAGGCTTGGTTGCAGAAGTCCTTTAAAATTCAACAGTGGCCATCAGTTACCTGTTTTGAACACACAGAAAATATCTGGTGAGATTTGAAGACGGTGGTTGCAGCACGCAAACCCAAGAATATTACTGAACTGGAGGCTATTGCTCATGAGCAATGGACTAAGATTCCTCAGGAATGCTGTGAAAATCTTTGTCTCTGGCTTTGAATCTAGTTTACAGCATCTCATAACAGCAAAAGGGTGCTGTACTAAAAATGCTTGCCATGAATGGGTTACATAATTTTGAGACCGGAGAAGTCATTACAAGTTGCATTATCGATTTAATTTGGGGAACCACTTTAAGTATTCATTGTGCTAAGCTATTTCAATTGCATTTGATTTGTTCATTGCACACAGCTGAAAGTCTGTAAATTTTGACAATAAACCTGCTTTTCACTACGGGTTGAATACATTTGATTACAATTGTATATGTTTGTACTATATTCCTGTAGCATAATATATATTATCATTTTAAAAAGTATGGGTTCTTGCTGTTTGTTACTATTCTAAAAGTTGTAACATATACATTTTGTAATTTACCAAACTGAATAAAACTCTTTTAAAACCGATATAAAAAATATTTGTATAGTCTAAGTGAGCACATTTTAACTATATATTTCTGGAATAAAAGTTTTAGTTCTGATAAAATGTTATTTTACAGACTTAGAAATTTTTTATAAAAAGATGAATTAATATTTTTTTTTGGTCCAACCGTGGATTTGTGGGTGTTTTACCATTATCCAAATAAAAACAAATATTTGCATAATCTAGATTGACAATTCATTCATTAACTATCTTGTTCTGGGGAAATATTCAGCATAAGACAAATGCCAGAGGAATGCTTCGTTCGTTCCTGGAAAATTAAATAAATTAAAAACTGAATTTCCACAATAGAGTTGTGTTATTGGGAAAGCTTTGTCAACAATACAGACCCATAAGTCGCATTGTGCAGGAAAGACAAAAAGAAAAATGAAGTGATTTGCAGCTAATTTCAAACCCCATGGGAAAATGAAGTATGAATCTGGCTTCGGCATAAGATAACAAACCTGGATCCATGAGCCAAGCATATTTTTACGGAGCGGTTTAGCCTTTAATTTTATTTTTTTTATTTTTTTTGTCACTAGAGAATTGGTAAGCCTTGCGCCAGCAGAGGTGTTAGCAAAACCTACCAATTTCAGACTTAATCTTTTCACCTACTGTCTTCATTGTTTCTAATGTGTTTATTATTTGCACAGCATTTTCCTGTTTTTCTTTTGTGTGCAGTTTTTTCCCCCTCATCTTTAATGCAGCTGGCTTTGTACAAGCGAGATATGGAGCAGTCCCGAAATCCTGCACCCTGGAAAGCGAGGGATTTTTTTTCCCTCCTGACAAAAGAACCCCACACTGACTTCAGAGATTGCCTAATCCCAGCTGTTCTGATAATGTAATTAAGGCCGCCTAATGTCTTTAATTTTGCAACCAGTATGTGTGAAAAGGAGAATTTGGCACTCCAAAAGCCTTAGCGCTAAATAGTATTCTCAAGGCTCCTAATTAGAATTCTTTGACATTAGGCTAATTGGTGAAACTGTTTCAGCGGCTTAAATTCTTATATATTTTTTCTCCCCTTCTCTCTCTCTTATTACTGAAGATCTGTCAGTATTGCTTTCTACAAAGTGTAAGGCCTCAGATGCAAATTGAAAACGGTCTAGCTTTTTAACCCATATAGTGCCGGTCATTTTTCATCAATGTAGGGAATATTTTCCGTTCCCTTCTATTCTGTCCAAGAACACTTGTTGCTCCTTTGGATTAGGCCCCCTATTCTGAGCTGATCGTTTCAGTTCTGTTGTTCTAAAAAAAGAGTTTGGTCTCATTCATCTGTGTTAACAATTGGTGTTGGAACTACCATTCTAAATAAAAGAAAAAGTTGGTTTAAAAGAAACACACATTTCTGTATATTTTTCTAAGATTTCCATGCTTGCTATTGTAAAAACGTTTGTTGGGTTACAAAGATTTTTTTTTTTTTTTAAATACTTTTTCTACTTTGCTTTCCACACAACATCTAAGGTAAGTTCAGTATAGTTTATTGCGGATGCCATAAGAGCTGTGCTGTCTGTAGCTTAATCTCCATTGTCTCAAAATATTAAAGGACCACTATAGTGCCAGGAAAACAAACTCATTTTCCTGGCACTACAGTGCTCTGAGGGTGCCCCCACCCTCATGGCCCACTCCCACTGGGCTTAAGTTGGAGGAAGGGGTTAAATACTTACTTTTCTCCAGCGCCGGGCTCCCTCAGTGCTGGGGAGTCTCTTCCTTCTGGACGTCATCGGCTGGAAGCGCATGCGCGATAATAGCCGCGCGCGCATTCACCCTTAACTCTTTTTCCAGCGCCGGGCGGGGAGCTCTCCTCCGCTTTGGCTGAATGCGCATGCGCGGCAGGAGCCGCGCGCACATTCAGCGAGTCTATAGGAAAGCATTAACAATGCTTTCCTATGGACGCTGGCGTCTTCTCACTGTGGGGTCCACATACTTAAATATACTTTTTACCCCAAAAAGGTTATTTTTTCACACTTTAAAATAATAAATGTAAATATTTGGTAGTTTTTAATGCATGGAACCCATTTTTGATTCTTATATTGTTTATCATGATTGAGATTTAAAAATATCATTACCATAACACATGAAAAACTGTTTTATTTCTATGCATTTCAGCTGCTGTCTCTCTTGTTTGAAGATTTGTTTAAAAAGTTTAATGCAGAAATGAAAAAAATTGCCGACCAGGTCATCCCTAAACAGAGGGCTGCTCAGTTTGATGTTGTAAAGCACATGCGTCAAGACCAGATCACAAACGGGATGGTAAACGCCATATCTACAGTAAGAGACCATGACTTATTTATAACGTTTTAAAGACTGACTTTCTTGCAAAATATTTTTTTCAATTGATTTAAATAGAGGGGGGAAAAAAAATCCCACTTAAAAATTTCATTGAGTAAATAGCATTTTCCCACAGTGGATGCAACCTTGTTTTATCTATAGGAGACAAAACTGTGGTAAGGAAAACAAAAACCGAATGGGTACTGTATATATCTCTTTTAATGAAGCAGTTAGTTGTATTAAAAATCTTACTTACTGTACATCTTAAACCACATGGATTAAGATCAAAGATATTACCATATTTTAAAAAGCTTGTACTTAATCACTATTTAAGTAGACTGATTAAGCACAAATCATATGTATGTCTAAATATAATTGAAATATAAAATCGTCACATTTATCATTTTGCTAGACATTTGCCAAGCACAGCATTTTGCATGATGAAACCACTTCAGGTCAAGCCAAATATATTGCACACACTCACCTCGTTATATAAACCTTTTCTTTCATTTTATTGAAGCACAAAGGCATTTTCGATCATGCTGGGATTTTCTTGGTCATACTTTCTGTTCTTTGTATCGTTGTTTGTTACTGGGCAAAGGTAGTTAAGAGTACCCCATTAAAAGTGATTGTGAGTGTGCTAGCTGAAACCTCAAAAAATTATTTCACAGCTTGACCTCAGGGTGTTCAAAAATTTCTATTAGATGATTTAAGCAGTGGTCATTTCTTTGTATTTTTTAAAGTTCATAATGAAGAAAACTCACAGTTGTGCCTTGTAAAATGAATGCACTCTTTATTCTACTTAATGGAACTGGTTAACACACATTGCTATCAACTCTCTCTCTTCTTAAAGGACCACTATAGGCACCCAGACCACTTCAGCTTAATGAAGTGGTCTGGGTTCCAGGTCCAGCTAGGTTTAACCCTTTTTTCTATAAACATAGCAGTTTCAGAGAAACTGCTATGTTTATAATAGGGTTAATCCAGCCTCTAGTGGCGGTCTCATTGACAGCTGCTAGAGGGCTTCCGCACTTCTCACTGTGATTTTCACAGTGAGAAGATGCCAGCGTCCATAGGAAAGCATTGTGAATGCTTTCCTATGGACTGGCTGAATGTGCGCGCGGCTCCTGCCGCGCATGCGCATTTGGCCAAAGAGGAGGAGAGCTCCCCGCCCGGCGCTGGAGAAAGAGTTAAGTTTAACCCCTTCCTCTCCATCCAGCCCGGCGGGAGGGGGACCCTGAGAGTGGGGGCACCCTCAGGGCACTATAGTGCCAGGAAAACGAGTATGTTTTCCTGGCACTATAGTGGTTCTTTAAACCCCCAGCAGAAAAAGGCACTAAGGGACATTGAAGGGTATGCATCTATCCCAAGCTAGCATGGTCCAATATCTCCAGGGCTCCTAAATCGAACCCTGGTCTACACCAGGGGTAGTCCACTTTTTTTTTTTTTTTTTTAAACCTACCGCCCACTAATGCATCTTTCTTGATGAAAAAATTTCTTTACCACCCACCAGTTTTTTTTTTTGTTGTTGTTTGGTTTTTGCACAAGTGCAGAATATTTTTTAAAAAGGTGTTTAAAAAAAAAAAAATATTTAAAAAAGTACTTTAATCTATCTTTTTATTTCTACTTAATGCATGTTTATAATATTTTTAACTTTATAAAGTTTTAAGAGAAAACAAAGTAAATTGAAATTTCCTTTAATGATTAATTCTCTTTATTCTCTCCTTCTTTCCTTTACTTATTTTCCTTCTTTATTTTATATTTTAAGTAAACAAACGTTAGCTTGCCAAAACATGTGCCACTCTACACATGCTTCTGTCTGTCTCTGCTTTCTCATCTGTGCATCAGCTCCCCTCCTCAATTTTTACCCCCCTTTTGTTTTCCTTTTTTCAATTATTTTTCTTCCTTTTTTTTTTCTCCCTTTCCTTTATTCTTTTCTTTTACCTTCCTTATAGTAATGCTCAGCAGAAAGGGTGAGCTAGGTAGTCCACTTATTATTAGTAGCCAAGAACAATTCTCTCCTTCCTATATTTTTTATTTTCCTTCTCTCTCCTATTCTACAAGTACTCTGCTCCTTCTTTCTCCTATTCTACAAGTACACTGATCCTTCTTTCTCCTATTTTACAAGTAGTCTGTTTCTTCTTTCTCCTATTCTACAAGTACTCTGATCCTTCTTTCTCCTATTCTACAAGTACTCTGATCCTTCTTTCTCCTATTCTACAAATACTTTGCTTCTTCTTTCTCCTATTCTACAAGTACTCTGATCCTTCTTTCTCCTATTCTACAAGTACTCTGATCTTTTTTTCCACTCCTATTCTACAAGTATTCTGATCCTTTTTTTCCACTCCTATTCTACAAGTACTCTGATCCTTTTTTCCACTCCTATTCTAAAAGTCCTCTGCTCCTTCTTTCTCCTATTGTACAAGTCCTCTGCTCCTTCTTTCTCCTATTGTACAAGTCCTCTGCTCCTTCTTTCTCCTATTGTACAAGTCCTCTGCTCCTTCTTTCTCCTATTGTACAAGTCCTCTGCTCCTTCTTTCTCCTATTGTACAAGTCCTCTGCTCCTTATTTCTCCTATTGTACAAGTCCTCTGCTCCTTCTTTCTCCTATTGTACAAGTCCTCTGCTCCTTCTTTCTCCGATTGTACAAGTCCTCTGCTCCTTCTTTCTCCGATTGTACAAGTCCTCTGCTCCTTCTTTCTCCTATTGTACAAGTCCTCTGCTCCTTCTTTCTCCAATTGTACAAGTCCTCTGCTCCTTCTTTCTCCAATTCTACAAGTCCTCTGCTCCCTCTTTCTCCTATTGTACAAGTCCTCTGCTCCTTCTTTCTCCTATTCTACAAGTCCTCTGCTCCCTCTTTCTCCTATTCTACAAGTACTCTGCTCCCTCTTTCTCTTTCTTTTTTACAAGTACTCTGCTCCCTGCTATCGTGTATCCCTCTACTCCAACTCCTCCCCTTCCTCTACCTGTGTGTTACTCATTCGCGTGTGCACGCGTTCGTACAAGCGCACATCTCTCTGGATAGAGGGGGGATTCTGCCTGTGCCGTAGAACCCACTACCGCCCACCTGGAATCCTGAAACGCCCATTAGTGGGCAGTAAGGACCAGACCGATGACCCCTGGTCTACACCATTGTGTTTCTCTCTGTCAGACGAGGGGTACGCTTATTGAAGCGGAGAATAGGGGACACTATACTATATCTGTCTTTTTTTCCATCTCTTTCCAACCTTTCAACTTACCATAATTAAATATGTGATGGATAAATTGATTATCCTCAAGTATTTACACACACTGCTATTGATAAAGATGTCAATGTGTTAAACGTTATCACTCGATATCTGATATTGCCGTCATATTGACGTAGATGGTTCACTGACTGTATTGCTATCACGCAAAAATAAAGAATCTATTAAAAATTTAAAAAAAAAAAACACACATTGTAACACTATTTAAACCGCTCTGGTTTTGTCTGTACATTATCCATTTGATAAATGTATCAATGAAAATTATTTTATGAGCATGTTTGTTTTTATTAAACCTTTAGCATAAATGATTGGGCCACCATAGTCAGATCTATGAAATGGAATATTACTGGCCAAAATTTGAAACTGCAGCTTATGCCATTTGAGAAAATGGGCCTCACAGTAATCCTATATTCATTTTTGTTTCATACTAACAGGGGATGTATTTGGAAGGTATAATTTTATTCACATGGTGCCAGATTTCAATATGTAAATGGATGACTAATGGGCAAAACTGTTCACACATATTACTATCTTTTCAGGGGAATTGGTCGCTCAAGAGGTTTAAGATGGACCGTCAAGGTGTGACACAGGTGTTATCAAGGTTATCCTTTATATCTGCATTGGGAATGATGACAAGAATTTCTTCCCAGTTTGAAAAGACCAGGAAAGTTAGTGGACCTCGATCATTGCAGCCGTCTCAGTGGGGTATGCTGTGTCCTTCTGACACACCTGAAGGAGAGGTAAAGATAATCAAGTTTATGATTTTATTTTTTATTAGCAATGAGATTGCTATTTCATTTTATATATATATATATATATATATATATATATATATATATATATATATATATATATATATATATATATATATATATATATATATGCATGTAACAGTTTAATCTCCGTGACAAATTGTTAGCATTACTTCCTAATGCACTGGACCTCAAGAATAAAGCAAAACAACAAAAGTTCAACATCTAAGACCTATATTAGTAACAAACTAATTACACCTTGATAGCTTGAGTACAGGGCTATGGAGTGGAGGATCGCAATGGAGAGAGTGCAGTAAGCTATCACATAATGCACTTACAGGTACAAGGGGTCTAGGAACATACGCATGGACGAGCAGAGCTTTTGTTAAGGCAGATAGTCAACTTCTCGAGGACACCGTGTAAGTGACACTTGGCATTCATTACAAATGATGTGCATTACGTACAGTACCCTAGGTCATACACAAATGCAGCAGTATTGATACTCTATACACAGAGATATTATCCTTTCAGTAGAGTAGGAATCTGACATGAATATGGAGAACATGGAGTACTGGAACAAATTAGTGGATGCTTTATACTCATTGTGTCATATTAGTACAAAGGGGGTTTATAGTGAGCACTTTAACCTGGTATAGATGAAGTTTGTTGGGAGATCAAACTATGTTTTATGCCATCTTAAACGTGTTTGGAAGTGTGTTCTGTCCTCTCTATATGTACTGGTGATTTTGATCACACCTTTAGGGAGAATTAGATTTTAATCTATTAATCTTTCCTATTTTCACCTTCGAAATTGTGAATGGTGATGGGGTTTCTGACTTTGGCTTGCATATATTATCCAAGGTGTTGAAAGTTATTTCTGTACTACACTTTTTTTGCAGTGATTTTAGCTATGAAAATAAATGTTTGCTTTTTAATGCTTAATTTACTCTGAGCCAAGAGCCAATAACTGTTTTGTTCAAATTTATTTATTTTTTAATATGCATATCATTATGCATGGTATCATTAATTTTATAATGTGTTACTGAAGAAAGCATGTTAGTGGAATTTGTGTTCACGATGTACCAGACCTATTGTTAATATGTATCATATACCAAAGTACAGTGCACACATGTTGTATACTATTAATCACCACCACACAAATGTCTGGTCACATGACCGCATGCGTATCTGTATGGGTTCTAAAACATACAGATCAATTTATTGCAATACTCGTTTAACCCTATAAAATGGAAAAGAAAGTAAAATACAATATAATACAATTTTATTTTTTTATAATGGGGCAAAAAATATATGTACTCTTAATTTTTTTTTTTAAATTTCATTACTACCTTTAAACTGTTTCCATTTTATACGGTCAGAAAGGTATTGCAATTGTTTTATCTGTATGTGGTGGAACGCACATCAATACACATACGGTCATGTGATATTTCTGAGAATCCGTGAAACGCATATCTGTTTTGTTGGAGCTCAGGGGGGATGCGCTAAACTGTATTAGATGGAAATCACCAATGATATGTCCGGTGCTATGGAAAGTAAGATAGACGTTAACAAAAGCAAAATGATTCTCAGCTGTGAAGAGAACGCAAGATGGGGACTGGAACGTGAATGCAATTACACCTGTGCATGAAGATCAGTGCTATTTATTAGAGTGGTTGAGGAGGGAATAAGACGGTTTGTGTTAATAGTTGTGTTAATAGCTTATTTTTGTTTCTGTTTTTATGGTGGTTCCTGAGGAAGTTCAGTGAGGGGAAAATGTATAGGACTGAGTGTTTAATTATTGTATTATTTTGTTTTACATTTTTTTTTTGCCACACTTGAACATTACACCAACTGGGACTTTTATGACATTGCATTCTAAATACATAGACATTAATATGTAGGTGTTCCCTTTTTTTTCAACTAAAAAAGCTTGCAATCTTCTGGGAAGGCTTTTCATAAGATTTTTGCGTGTTTCTGTGGGAATCTTTGCCAATTTATCCAGTAGAGCAGCTGTGAGATCAGGCAATGATGTTGGATGAGAAGACCTGGCTTGCAATCTCTGTTTGTCTATCCCAATGGTGTTTGATGAGGTTGAGGTCAGGCCTCAGTGCAGGCCAGTGAATTTCTTCCTCACTAAACTCCTCCAACCATGTCTTCATGGGCCTTGCATTGTGCACTGGGGCATAGTCATGCGGGAATAGCAAAGGGCCTTCTCCAAACTATTACCACAAAGTTGGAAGCATGGCACTGTCCCAAGATTTCTCTTCACTGGAAGTAAGTGGCCCAGCCCACTGCCTGAAAAACATCCCCATACAATATCCCTCCTCTACCAAACTTTACAGTTGGAACAATGCAGTTGGAACAATGTTCTCCTGGCATCAGCCAACCTCAGACTTGCCCATCAAACTGCCAAATAGAGAAGCGTGATGTTGGGCTTGCATGTAGCTGCTTAGCCAGGAAAACCCATTTCATTAAGCTCTGGCCACACAGGTTTAGTGGTGGTATAAATGCCAGTGGAAGTTTGGAACTCTTCGGCTATGGAATCAGCAGAGCATTGGCAACTTTTAGGCACAACGCGCCTCAGCACTCCATGACCTCGCTCTGTGCTTTCACGTTGTCTTCTGCTTTGTGGCTGAGTTAACGCTTCTACTTTCCACTAACACCACTTACAGTTGACTGTGGAATATCTAGCAGGGATGGAATTTCACGAACTGACTAATTGCAAAGGTGACATCATATCACAGTACCACACTTGAACTCTTAAGAATGATCAAATAATAAGAGAATAAACCATGATCCAGAAGTGCTATCTGTATTTTTCACCAGTGAACAGAAGATCCAGAGAGTCTGAAGTGACCACTTGTTGATCTACACACAGCCTAGTGAGCCTAGTGCAGGGCAGTGCAGGTGGCCCAGTGCAGATCACTGTGTGCGATGATGCTGAGAGAGGACTTTCAATCCCTTTATGACGGGCTGCCTTGAAGTGTTTTAGCAGCAGAGAGCATGACATGCCCTTTCATTCTGCATAAACACAAAACAACTTTGTACACATAGGAAATCCCTCTATTGAGGGTTAAGCAATTTATTGTAAGATTGGTTTAGGGCTATATGATTAGAGTCAGGACTTGCTTATGGTTAGGGGACATAGTATTACGGGAACATGGAGTAATACAATGCCTGCATTTAAGATGCAGTGGAATGAAATTCCAACAAACCAGTCACATAAAGCTTTCTGTGAGTTATAGTCTACAGCACCTTTAAAGCAGGTTCACTCTTAAGCCATCCCGACTGTAAACCTTCCTGAAGCATTGCATTGAGTGCTTTAAAATGATCACATGATGATATTATTATTCATGAAGAGCTGTCAAATTCCACAGCGCTGTACAATAAGTGGACTAACAAGTATTTGCAGCAAGAGAAGTGGGACGCACAGGAACGGAGATTGCTTAGAGTTCTGCTCAAACAAACTTGCACAAGGGAGAGTGATATAAAGTGACACAAGGCAAGGGAAGAATGTATTTCCTGCATGGGGGAAGTAGGTTTCTAGAGGAGTTTCTAAATTATTATATTGTTTTTTGAATGCTACAGTAGCAGGGTGTTATGAATGTGGTAATGAAAAGCTGTCAACAGTTTCATTGATATGCTTTCCTAGAGAAGCCTTGAAGATTGGTGTGAGTACGAACAGAGGATAGACGCAGGTGTTTGGCAGAGTATATGGCTTGGCTGGGGACATACCTGTGTATTAGTGAGGAGAGGTAGGTAGGAGCAGTGTTGTGTAGAGATGTATGAGCAAATACCAGAATGATTGAGTAGGTACCCTGTGAGATACTGTGGGTTGTCTGCATGGTAAATGCTATCTGTTTGCGGAGTAAATTGAAATTTATAACTGTTAAGAGGTTGAATTTGAAGTTTGAAATGAAATAAATAAAATAAAATAAAATAAAATGGGCAGGTTGCTAATGTGGCCCAGTAGCTTACACAAACTTAGCAGAGCTGTACATGGGTATATTTTAGTTTTTAGTTTTTTTTTTGTTTTTTTTTGTCTTTAAAAAAAAAATAATGCAATATAGTAATACCTCAAACTTTAAAAGAAATTGTTGAAAAAAATATATTACCTCTCGACATGGCTCATGTGAGATGCCTAAGTGTGTCTATTTAACATGATCATCTTCATAGACATTTGCAAAAATAAATAATGCATTGTGTTTTCTAGATTGTGAAAGATTTGTCTTTGACCTTCATGTTCATAAGGAGTAGGTTTTGCAATTAATATTGTTTTAAAGGCCAAAATGCAAATTTAATTTTAGTTTTGTGTTTGTTTTAGTAACAACCATTAGTAGGGAACCTTTAACGTGGTACAATATTTAACACACATGACACGGTTTGCAATTTTAGGCTTGTGGCCTGGTTAAAAATCTGGCTCTGATGACTCATATCACTACTGACATGGAGGATGGTCCAATCATTAAGCTGGCCGGTAACCTTGGAGTGGAAGATGTCAATTTACTCTGTGGTGAAGAGCTTTCCTACCCAAATGTTTTTCTTGTTTTTCTTAATGGTAAGTTTTACAGTTATGAAACCATTCAGAGAGATACAAATATAATCAGTTATTGGTACTCTGTTTACCTGTAGACGTAGGATAGCAATTACAATTTTCATAATGTTTAATTTCAATCCTTTTCTTTGTTAGTCATTTTTTAAGATTAATTTATTTGAAGAAAAAAATAAATCAGATACAACTTTATTATCAAGGAACAGTGTACATACAAAGACAATGAAACACATTTGGCCTCTGTTTAAAAATACAGTAGCAATTAATAAAATATGAAAGAAACCAACAAATCTTTCTTTTAAAAAAAGGAGGTCCCGAGTCAAAAGACTGAGTAAGGATTCTCAAAAAAAGGTTGGATTACACACATATAACCAGTATAACCCATTATAATTGGTAAAAAGAAATAAATATTTGAATATTAACTTTATTAGTATTTAAAGGGCATATCTACATAATAGTGGAAAAACAAGACAAAGTGAAAAACACAAAAATGACTTGTGAAAGTGTAATATTAAAAAGGAGAAACCTATGGGGTCTGCCTATATAGCTTGTATATATCAATCACCGAGAGCGCGAGAAAATATACTAATTCTTGATCAACCCGTGTAGAAAGATAGTATCAAGAAAGGCAACTGTTTAGTAATGCTGATGATACTAAGATATGTAACAGGGTTGATGTTCCAGGAGGGATAAGCCAAATTGCAAATGATTTAGGTAAACTAGAAAAATGGTCAGCATTGTGGCAACTGACATTTAATGTGGATAAGTGCAAGATAATGCATCTTGGACGTAAAAACCCAAGGGCAGAGTACAGAATATTTGATAGAGTCCTAACCTCAACATATGAGGAAAGGGATTTAGGGGTGATTATTTCTGATGACTTAAAGGTAGGCAGACAATATAATAGAGCAGCAGGAAATGCTAGCAGAATGCTTGGTTGTATAAGGAGAGGTATTAGCAGTAGAAAGAGGGAAGTGCTCATGCCATTGTACAGAACACTGGTGAGACCTCACTTGGAGTATTGTACACAGTACTGGAGACCGTATCTTCAGAAGGATATTGATACCTGAGAGAGGGTTCAGAGAAGGGCTACTAAACTGGTTCATGGATTGCGGGATAAAACTTACCAGGAAAGGTTAAGGATCTTAACATGTATAGCTTGGAGGAAAGACGAGACGGGGGGATATGATAGAAACATTTAAATATATAAAGGGAATCAACACAGTAAAGGAGGAGACTATATTTAAAAGAAGAAAAACTACCACAACAAGAGGACATAGTCTTAAATTAGAGGGACAAAGGTTTAAAAATAATATCAGGAAGTATTACTTTACTGAGAGGGTAGTGGATGCATGGAATAGCCTTCCAGCTGAAGTGGTAGAGGTTAACACAGTAAAGGAGTTTAAGCATGCGTGGGATAGGCATAAGGCTATCCTAACTATAAGATAAGGCTAGGGACTAATGAAAGTATTTAGAAAATTGGGCAGACTAGATGGGCCGAATGGTTCTTATCTGCCGTCACATTCTATGTTTCTATGTTTCTAATAAAAAGTTATTCCAAGTAGAAGGCTAAATTGTAGTCAATGAAATAGCAGCAGTCTATGGGGATCGGAAGAATAAAGCTTAGCATTTCAATTTAAAATTAGATATGTATTGAAAATTAGAGATAGTATAAATATTCAAAAAGGGGAATAAAAGGTATGGGTAGATACAATGATAGAAATAATGAAAGTAAACTGGTATATTAGTAGAGTATGATTATAAGGAACTAGAGAGTAGATGTATAGAGCAGTGGTTTCCAAACCAGGGTTCCACGATGGGCACATATCGGAGCGCAAGTTATTTTCCTCGTGCTATGATGATATACTAGGGCCTAATTACAGAATCTTATCGACAAAAAGCACTAAAACAGTCATACCTCTCAAGCGTCATGTATCTGATGGAGTTCGTGTTGGAGGAAAGCTCAAAGCATGCAGCTATAAGAAAACACATACTCTATGCTAATCTCTTTCTAATTTATGCTTTAATTTTTCACGTAAATCTATACCCCCTAACAGCAGTGTCCAGTGAAGCAGGAAGTCAAGGGGCGGGGTCAAAGAGTGGGCCACTGATGCGAATCACGTGACCAGAACTGCCAAAAGGGGCGAACATGTGTAGGGCACAGAAGTAATGCAAGATGTGAGCACATAAACCATGTGTACACAGTGCAAAATGTGGGCCCATAGATCATGCGTGTTAAATACAAAACTGAAGCACAAAGACCATGTGCGTAAAGCAGTGGCATAACCAGAGTTACTGATGCCCTGGGTAGAAAACATTTCTGGAATATATTTAATGTAATGTTTCTAGATTTTACATTACTATCTTCGGCCTTGGGTGTTGTGTCGATAGACCTTTTGTTGTTTATAAGCAGCATGTTGAGGTCTGAGTGGAGTGAGATCAGTCACTCAGTTTGTTTACTCCCCTTGCCAGTGCTAGAAGTTCTGACTACAGAGGAAGCATGGCAACCAGAGCATGTGCATTAGAACTGCCTGCTCGCGTTCTTTGGCATACAGGCATATGCCAACTCAATGCCAAAAGATTGATTGCATTAGGGTTAGACAATTTTGCATTGTGGTGGTTTTAAAAAAAAATTTTTTTTTATCTCATTTAGAGCAGGATTAAAGGAATCCTTCAGACACCATAACAACTTAATTGAATTGAAATTGTTATTGTGCCAGGTGGTCCCTGGTGCTGGCTTTTCTTTAAGGGTTAAACCATTCATAAAAACTATTTGAGAAACCTACGTATGCTTCTTAAGCTGTTTTGTGAATGTGGAGCCACTGATTGGGTGAGAGCATCAGAGGCGATGTTGGAGGTGAGACTCTGGGGTTAAACCGCTTGTGAACTTTTTAACCTCTAATGGTTAGCCAGCACCAGAGACTTTCTGGTACTAGAACAACTTAATTGTTATAGTGCATTCCTTTAAACATAAAGAGACTCTAGGGCCCAGGAGTTAGACAAGTGCCTCTGAACCCTGAATTGTGTGAAGTATTAGATCCCATAAACTGGTAAACTGCCTAGCGTCTAGTGGGTTCATAATCCTTCCTTTCTGCTCTCAATCTATATATTTGCTAGCAATTCTGCAAGCACAATGTATAGAATAAATGGAAAACATTGTAGAAGAAATATAAAAAAAAAGTAATATTAAACTAAATAAATGTGTGTACCAGAACAGGTACGCTTTAAAATTCTTGGAATCAGCCAAAATATAGTTGAAGATGTAGATGTTACTGTATTACGTCATTTTGCATTTATTATGTTTTTATTTTATTTAATTTTTTGTTTTTCTTATGATGTTTGTACTTTGTTTGAAGAACTTTGTCTCTGTATTTTACTGGTTTGTTACGGTCTTGCATACCCCAAAAGATTGATGTATTTTCAATTTTTTTTTTCTCCTTACTAATTTGTACTAAGGTAACATCCTTGGCGTTATACGTGATCATCAAAAGCTAGTGAGTACATTCCGACTAATGCGACGTGCAGGCTTCATCAATGAATTTGTTTCTATTTCCACAAACCTCACTGACAGATGTGTGTACATCTCTTCTGATGGTGGCAGACTGTGCAGGTAAATAAAAATGCAGTGTAACCTCGGAACTCGAACTTAATCCGTTCCAGAAGGCTGTTCGAGTTCCAATTTGTTCAAGAGCCGATCAACATTTCCCATAGGAATTAATGTAAATTTGTTTAATCCGTTCCAGGCCCACAAAATTACATGGATGGGGATAGGTAACAGTTCTTCTGGCATTACATACAAAAGTATATAAAATGGATGTATCCGGTTCAAAAGATCTAATACCCCTCTTTCCTTTGCTTGTGTTCTTATGTCCGTAGTCCCTCTTCCCTTACTCATGTCTCTTTGTCTTCTGGTATACTTCTCCTCATATTTTCCTCTTTCTCCTTGCATAATAATTCTGTCCATATCCCTTCACCCTTTACTTGTGTCTCTCTGCTCTCTGGTGTTCCTCTCCCTATATTCCCCTCTATTTCTTTACATAGTCCATCTGCCCACATTTCCTCATCTCACACTTGTATCCCATGCTTCCCCACACTTGTGTCCTCCTGTGAATGCAGCATGATTTGTTCTGGTACCGAGGATCGGTTGCGTACTGAGACCTTTTTTTATGCAAAATTTTAGTTCGACTAACGAATTGTTCGAGAACAGGAACGTTCAAGTTCCAAGGTTCCACTGTAAATGTGAAAATAAGACCAGCATGTTAGATCACCTTTGACAGCAGTTCATATTAGTTGAAGTTCTGCAAACCTCTCCTGTGATTGCATAAGGGCCCGTGTATCTTTCTTGTTCTACAGTTTTTATCAAGGACACTTGACTTTTAAATCTTGCATGCCATCTTTTGTGTTGTTGTTTCTTCACAGAGGTAAGTCTGAAAGGGACACACATCTCTGTTGTCAATGATGTGTTTAATCTTCCATATGGTGTTTGTACTTTTGTTTTATTTTTTTAAATTTGCATATTATTCAGGTTACAACAGATGCATACTAGAGGCATAGTATATCATCAAACAATAAAAGATACATAATGGAACATGTAGTGTCAATGCCTCCTATATGCAATACATAGTTATTTTTATATACAGTATAACATAAACTTCTAGCAAAAATATCTAACTGTCCCGAGGTCACTCTTCCCAAGGACTTTAGCTTAAGATTTCTTTGGCCTGTCTAAAAACAGTTGATTGTTCCCACGACCGTAGCTAGTACAATCCGGCTTATTGTGTCCTCTATTTGGACTAAAGGCTAGGAGGGGGATCAGCAGTACATTAGATGGGCAGTAGTAGTGTACTTGCATGACGTTAGTGCTACCTTTTCATGACCGGCATACAATGTAACCTCGGATTCAGTATGTGGTGTAAACTGTAACTAGTTCCTCCGGTGCGTATTGTTCTGCAGGCAAGTTGAACTGCCAGCCACACGGGCGGGGGGTGGAAAGTTGAGATGTAGGGTAGTTGGGGAGCGGCGGCATTCTCTACAAGAGTTGGGAGCGGTGGCATTCTCTACAAGAGTTGGGAGCCTTGTTTCTCTCTTTTAGCAGTCATGACCAGGTGGTTGGTTTTTGTACTTCTGTGATTTTCATAGCCAGATTCTGTTGGGATTTCTGTCTTTTGTAATTAAAGAGCGAAGATATAAATCTCTGTAAGGATAAAAACACCATAGATCAATTTCCATTAATTAAGATATAATTTAACAAAGAAACCATGGTAGTTTTGATGGTCTGGATTGATGTTGTAATCATGGGATAGCGCTCATTTAGAACACTAAAGGCAAAACGTCACCTAACCCCTTCAATTCATTCTGCTCCTCACTCAACCACTGAATGATGTTTTTCTCTTATACTGCTTCCTGTTCATAGGGAAATATCTGATATCACCCCATTTCATACTTTACAGAACTCATGCAATTATCTACTGGTATATGAGGTAGCCATGGGGAGCTGTGATTTAGCCAATTATAATCATTGCAGTCCTCTGGTGAAAAAATTAAATAAAAATAACTTTTTTTTTTTTTTAAATGTCAAAACTTGACTGTACAAAACCCACTTCAGTCAGTAGCTAAGTTGGTTTTATACACCATTGTGCTTGTTATTTGGTAAAATCCTGCTTCATTGATTTAATGGAAATATTTTGGTGACTTTATTGAAACGCCTAGAGATAGGGTCATTGGCCTGTGAAATAAACTACTATTGATAAAATAAAGCAAAGGATGGTGGGTCCTTTCTGTGCAGAAAATATCAATAGCTACCCATGACAGTCTGCTGTGTTGACAGGAGATACAAGTTTATCATGAGAAATAGAACTGTCATTTATCAAAAGAACCAGATATAGGCTGTTGGCCAAAATACACAAAGGAGGACATGTTATCTGTCTGTTCTGAATAATATGTCTGTCTCTTAGTGTTGGCAATAGGGCTTCTATTCCCAATACATCACAATGCAATCAAACTACCGCTCAGCATACCTTCCCCATGAGATTTAAATAAGCTGTATGATTTCCAGTGCATGGAAGTGGCTGCCAAATGAGTGTTAACATTCTATTGATCACTTGTTGGCCAAATTAGCCTTTGGCTTCTCTTCATAGACTGCAATAAGACATTGGCATCATATTAGTAGTCACTTAACAGGCTGAACCTACAGTAAAATGGAATACAGTAGGTACAACTGACTAAAATCTATATATTAAAACAGTATTGCTCCCATCGGTAAATTAAAATTGTGATAATGAGTTCCATGAATATAACCAGTAATGCTGTGTAATAGAGCATTTTTCAATGATTGCTGTGATAAACAGGTTTTTGAGAAGAGTAGAAATTAAGCTATTAATGTCTCTTTATGCATCAACAGTTTTGTATATGAACACACTATATACATTATTTGGAAATTAAATTAAAGTATTGGCATATTTAATTAAGTTATTACATTATTTGAATAATAAGTTACAATGAAGACATCATATTTTTTAATCTTAACTGCTTGTTCTTTTATATAGCTGCATTTTGTCTATCTAGTTGACTAAAGCAAATATTGAAGCTCTTAAAAAGCATATTTAATAACATACACTGGTCAGCCACAGTATTAAAACAAGTGAAGTGAAGAAAATTGATATTGTTACAATGGCACCTGTTAAGGGACAGGCTATATTAGGCAGCAAGTGACCAGTCAGTTCTTGAATTACAAAAATGGGCAAGCGTGTGGTCAAAGTTGCCTCAGCCCGATACACCCTGCCGCCGCCGACCCGGAATTTTGTCTCACTCTCTCACTTTATCTGATTCTTCTCTGCAACTTACTTCACTCTCCCTCTCCTTATCTTCTATATTATTCCTCCCATCTATAATGGAATCCTTACTATACAATAACTACTATAATACTACTTTTATATGGGATTATGTTTACAAAGAAAGACGAGTAAAAACCCTCAGGGGGCGGATCTACATTAAACGTGACATGGCGATATACTGGTCGTTAAAAGTAGCACTGTTGCATATTCTCCTACACAATAGTATCTTCCAGTGGCTAACCGGACAGTACTAAAAGTTACGGTTGTCTGCAACCGTTCCATTGTATAACTGCATATACTCACAGAAACCACTATCGCTGGCACCGCTGTCTGCTGCCACATTCTCACAAAGTACTCATGTTCATAATATACTCATTGCAACCAAAGTAAAGTTTACCATGTATCAATTGTACCATAATACTGTTAGATGCGCAACTGTATATTTTCATGTTACGGAACAATGTAATGTATCGTTTTGACAAATTCGCAACAAGTGGCAAAAATAAAAGAATGAAGAAAAAAAAAAAAGTAGCACTCCAAACACTATGCATTCCCCTGCTCCCTCTCCCGCCATGTAAGTACCGGGGCAGAGAGGGTGTGTTTTGTCATTACCAATGACAAGCATGCCCCCTCTCAAAGTGAGCATGGTTGGTTCAATGCTCTTCCAGGGCAGACCATGCGCAGAGCTCTGCTGAATAGCTCTAGCATGAGAAAAAGGCCTTCTATTTGTTCTGCACAGTGCAAGCAAATGTAATAACATGCTTGCGCTGTGTTTCCTTGCAACTTGTCTCTGGTGTCTCTATAAATGGGATACCAGGAGACCAAATACATTAGTCTCATCACTGAAATGTTTAGATCACTTGTAGAACCTTACCTAGACTTTTGTGAGCTGTTCTGGGGCATTTATCTTCAGAAGATGAGACATCTGTATACTGGTGAAAATTAAACTGCTACATATCCAGAAAGAAGACAAAGAACCTTAAATATTTGCGATTTGGAGCAGAGAAGAGTTCAAGGTAGATAAATAATAGAATATTTAAAAATGAACGCAATCCAAGAGGCGATTTTTGTAGAAAGAGGATTGCTAAACAAGGCGATAACCTCAAGGTGGAGAGAAATATAAGGATACTCTCAGGGTTTTTTGATCCCTGCAGGAAAAGCAGCAGAGTTTTGTTAGAGCTTTAAAGTTGAAAAAGATTGGCATATATGTATACATCGTTTATGGAACTATAAAGTCAACAATAAGTAGATTCTTAAGTTTTTTTTTTTTATTGCAATAAATGATGGGCCAGGCACTCAAGGTAAATCCAAAGGGAGCAGGTTTATTGGCGAAGATGAAAGCAACGGTTCGACCCACAACAGGGCCTTTGTCAAGCTCAAGTAAAAAAAAATTTAAATTGTCAAACTTAATGCACCAAAAATCTGTGTTTGACACTCTCTCTGTCTGTCATGTAGCTGCAGGCTAGATTGAATGTGATGTGACAAATATCAATGGGGTGAATATTCCCAACTAAAGAATTATTTCTGTGCAGCAATAGGGATGATGCACAAAATTGATCTCTATGTATAATAGCTCATATTAGATGATGCAACCTATTGACATTTAACTTTTTTTTTCAGGCCCTATATCATAGTGAAAAATCAAAGACCTGCTGTTACAAAGAAACACATCCAGGAGCTTTCTCAGGGATACAGGTGAATTGTTGATCCTTACTATTTAACTTTAAGATCTGGTGTGAAAATAATATGCTACCCATTTGTACATACATTTGCTTGTAGTTATCAGTGTTTTTTTTTTGTTTTTGTCTGTGTCTGCTACAACAATTGATTGGCTAAATAATCTGTTCATTAGTGAAAGAGTGGATTGTGTTACACATCTCTCTGATGCTGAAGATATAAATGAACAAGCGTATTTCTCAATGCAGTTGTGCCATTTCTTTTAATCTTTAAAGGGACACTGTAGTCACCAGAACAACTCCAGCTTATTTAATTTGTTCTGGTGAGTAGAATCATTACCTTCAAGCCTTTTGCAGTAAACACTGTATTTTCAGAGAAAATGCAGTGTTTACATTACAACCTAGGGATACCTCCACTGGCCACTCCTCAGATGGCTGTTAGAGATCCTTTTGGGCCATGGCTGCCTAAAATGCATCACAGCATATCAGTATCTCCTCCCTCTGCTTGCAGACACTGAACTTTCCTTGTAGAGATGCATTGATTCAATTCATCTCTATTAGGAGATGCTGATTGGCCAAGGCTGTGTTTGAATTGTGCTGACTCTGCCCCTGATCTGCCTCCTTGTCAGCCTCAGCCAATCATATGGGAAAGCTTTGTGATTGAATCAGGCCACCACTCCTGATATCAGCAGGCAGTGGGCAGGTCAAAAGGACCAAATCAAAAGCAGCTCCAGACTTGAATACAATTAAGATTGTACTATATTTAGGGAGGCATGAGGGGACCAAGTGGGGCTAGAAGGTGGTTTAAACACTATAGGGTCAGGAATACGTTTGGGTTCCTGACCCTATAGTGTTCCTTTAATACTGCAGACACACAAGGCCCTCACAATAATGCTTAGCATATTGCTCATTGATACTTATTTATAAACTAATGTACAGATATCCTGAAACCCTGGCAATGTTTTGGACTTCTGGGCATCTGCTTGACACTCCAACCTAATGCAGGGCTGTCCAAACCTTAGTCCCCCCCATCTTATACTGCATCAACAGCTGCCGGGCCAGTGTTGGACATTCTTGCTCCGGTGGATCTATAATGTTTTAAATATCTTGTTGGTTTCTTGAGAATGTAGTTTTGGCGAGTATGTTACTTTCCACTATCCCACAGAAATAAAGTATGCAAAGCCCAAATATATCATGGTCATATATATCATATATCATGGTTAATATCTGGATGTCATGAGACTCTCATGAATGGGGAGCCACATGATTGCTTAATTCAAAGTGATCTCTGCTCTGACGTTCTCAGGAAGTTTTCCAAGTTTGAATCTTGCTTATTGCAGCCATGTGAGTCAGACTCCAACTGCATTTTTGCAAATATCATGAAAACCACACTAATGCTTTTAGCATTAACTACTTAAGGACAACATGACGGTCTAAGCCATTATCTAGTGCAAGGCATTTATGCCCAGTGACGGCTTAGACCGTCAAGCAGTAAAGGTTACAGGGTAGTATGGTTACCTGCCTGTAACAAGGACCCCTGGGTGTCTTTCGATACAGGGGTGGGTCCCCTTTTTCGGCTGGGGCAGCCCCAGACTGATAGATGAGTTCTGAGCAGCACAGCTCATAGATATTGAAATACTGCAGCTGAATGCTCTAAGTGAGCACTGCTCATAGCCCTTGAAATGGATTTAAATTCCACACAAATTGTTTTATTTTTTTTTTCATTTCTAAGATTTTATTCCAATTGCTTATTAGGTCTCCTTTTAACAAAACTGTCTCTCTCAGGAAGTGAAAAGTGTATAGCAAAATGGCATGCACTCCAGCTGTGATAAAGCCGCACAACCACATTAAAGGAGCAGCTGAGATTCTGTAGTTATTACACATTAATATTTACTGTGCCAAATTATCCTGTGGTGCTTGGCTGAAAGATTTAACCTTCTGAGAATTGGCTGGGAGAAATTTCTTGGCACTTGAAGGGTTAAATATTCATTATGGAGTTGGAGTCAAAATGGTTTCCATGTGGCGTTGTTTTGAGGTAGTACACAAAGGGTTTCCGTTCTATGCCATAGACTTGGGTACATACAGCCAAAATAGCAAAGGATTTTTCACCTCTGGCATTAAGCCCAGTAAAACCGTACAATCCACCCATTAGAAAATGTGACTGCAGTATCATTTAAACAGGGGCTACAGATAAATACAAAGAGAAATGTTATTTCATCTGGCAAAGTAATTTTAGCAGCTGTCGAAAGCTTCTTGATATTTACATATGATTTGTGATTTTTTTTTGCGGAATATACTTCTCACTGTACTGTTTGCAGGACTTTTGAAGACTTCCTTCATGAGAGCCTAGTAGAATACTTGGATGTCAATGAAGAGAATGATTGTACTATATCACTATATGAACACAGTATAACCAAGTAAGTTAAATAAGTGGCTTGGTCATTTTATGGAAAATGCATTTAGTTTCAACATTTTCTGACACTTATGGGATTCAAATTATGCCTTAATATGAGACTTTGTCACTTACATGGGAACTGTGACTTCCCAGGATTTTTTATGTTATGCTTCCATATCTCATATGTTACACATATGTATTTTTGAAGTGTGTGGGGGAAAAGAAAATTGAAATCCTGACTTTATCTTACGACTGGATGCCTCCATCTTAGCTCTCTATTGTTCACTATTATATGCTCTGTCGTTTGCACCTGCTAAGCATACAGAGAAAAAGAAAAACAAAACTATTTCCATTTCGCTCCTTTGTTTGATATGTGTACTCTGTCTTTCCCTTGTTTAAACTGAATTATGATGTAATTTGCTATATATTTGATATAAAGTTAAAAGAAAATAGAGCATCTCATGAAGAAAACGTTAACACACGTTATAAGTAGTTTTCAAAGTTTTATTCAATGGTGTAAATTTCAGAGAAGAGACAATTCCCCTTTGAACAGTTTATACCATTTTCAAACGGGCAATCCTTTTCTATGAACTTAAAGGAATACTATAGGCACAAAACAACGTTAGCTTAATAACAGTTTTTGTGCATAGAACATGCTCTAACAGTCTCACTGCTCAATTCTCCACCAAAAACTTTGTTTATGCAGCCCTAGTTACACTTCCCTGCGTGTGACATACAAAGCCTTCTTAAACACTTCCTGAAAAGAGACATCTATTATTTAAACTTTCTTTATTGCACAGTCTGTTTAATTTAGAATTTCTTAGCTTCTTCCCTGTTAATAGCCTTCTAGACTCTGCGGGGACTTCCTGTGTATGATTAAAGTTCAAGTTACACAGCAGGATATAAAACATCTCAAGTAACTTAACATCTGAATGTTCCATTTCTAAACCAAACCCTATTTTTTTTCTTCTTCTTCTTCTTCTTCTTCTTCTTCTTCTTCTTCTTCTTCTTCTTCTTCTTCTTCTTCTTCTTCTTCTTCTTCTTCTTCTTCTTCTTCTTCTTCGTCGTCGTCGTCGTCGTCGTCGTCGTCGTCGTCGTCGTCGTCGTCGTCGTCGTCGTCGTCGTCGTCGTCGTCGTCGTCGTCGTCGTCGTCGTCGTCGTCGTCGTCGTCGTCATCGTCATCGTCATCATCGTCATCCAGGCTGTGTTAGCCACAGCCAGGAGAAGTGTGGCTAAGGCTGCACAAACAACAAAAAAGGTGGTTTTACTCCTAAATGGCAAATGGCAGAGAATTGAGCAGGGAGACTGAGTAAGACACATTGCTTATGTTGTGAGCTCTACCTGCTGGGTTGCGCTGCGGGATATGAATAGTTCCAGGGGCAGTTCAAACTCACCCCTGCTAGCTTTATTGACTTAATGAGGTAGTCCGGGGTTGGAGCTGACGTGGGGCAGGTTAGTGCCATTTTGCTAGGCTACTGCCGCGGTCCATCTGCTGTGTGTTTCAAGGGGTTCCATGCTTTTCTTCGTGGGTTGTGGAGTACCCATCTCACCTCGCTGTTGCGGGGCAGACCGCCGTGAGTTCTCCCTTCTGGCGCCCTCCTTTGTCTTGGAGTGTTCGCCACCTGAAGGCTGTTTATCGCTGGTCCAGGCGTGTTGGCAATGTGTTGCAGCGGTACGTGGAATCCTCATGGTTTGCGGGAGCTATTTCAGTGCGGGCAGCCGCCATCTTGGGTGAGACGTCCTCTCGTCTGTGTCCCTCCATCTGGGGATCTGCGTGCAGTTCCAGGTCTGCAGTAGTGCTGTGGTGGACCGGGATGACCCCCACCGGTCCAAATGGGGGGGGAAGGGATCCGTGATGCCTTGAAGGACTTCGGAGCTGGGAGACCGGCCGCGTCAACCGCTAGGCCGCGGGTCGGACCTGCCACTCGGAGTGCGTCTGAGTCCATAATATTCCGTCCCTGCTCCTGCCGAGACCACCGTGGGGTGAGTATGCTTTGTGCCCGGTTGCTTTAGCGATGTCTCGGTTTTTGGGGCTTATATTCCGCAATTTGGTCGGAGCTCTGGGTGGATGCGACTACCCAGGATGGCGGTCAAGCTCCGCCCCTCCAATAGTATCCCTTTTAAACTGTGTAGTATGTGTAAACATAATGCAAAGCTCCATACATAATAACAACAAAGCTTAAAATTACATTGTTTATCATGTATCAATATATCACAGAGCTCCCAATAAGATATATTTATTGGTGTCCTCTACTATACTAAACTAGTATATAAAAATGTTTGTTGTCTTGTAATACTTATGGGTTTTTTGTTTTTATTGTTTGTTTATTTAGACATACAACACACTTGGAAATTGAGCCATTTACACTGCTTGGTGTTTGTGCAGGACTCATCCCATACCCACACCACAACCAGTCCCCCAGAAACACATACCAGTGTGCTATGGGTAAACAAGCCATGGGTAAGCTTTATGTATAAAATTTATTTTTAGTATTTAATATTTTCTTGTATGAGTTTTCTTGCATCTAATAAATTTATAAAAACAAATAAGTATTCATCTAAATATTTCCTAGAACTCTTAAAGAGTAATGTAAACAGTGGTCAAAGCCTTAATGTGGATTTTAGAAACGGCCTTTATTTTTTACCAGTAGAATTGCACATAATGTGATTCAGTGACAAACTTCTCCATTAGATGAGAAATAATGACACTGAAGGTTGATGCCCAAATTTCATTCAAAGGGATTCTATAGTACCAGGAAAACAAACCCATTTTCCTGGCACTATAGGCTCCTGCAGTGCCCACCTCCCTTGCACCCACCTCCCGCGGTGCTGATTGGGTTAAAACCCCATCAGTTACTTACCTGAATCCAGCACTGATGTCAGCCAGCAGGTGAAACCTAATGCGCATGCGCGGCAATGGCCACACTCATTAGGATTTCAGTGCTTTCCTATGGGGAGAAATCTGACCAGACCAAAGGTCTTTTTCGATTCCAGAAGTCCCTCTACTCGCTGTCTGGTAGACAGCCACTAGAGGTGGAGTTAACCCTAATTGTTACTTTCTCAGAAACTGCATTGCTTACCACTGTAGGGTTAAGGGACATGGGACATTGCACCCAGACCACTTCAATGAGCTGAAGTGGTCTTGGTGCCTACAGTGTCCCTTTAAATGGTTACTCCAACCACTATGACCATTTCAGTGATTTGAAGTGTTCATGGTGGTAGGAGTCTGCATGTGTAACACTGCATATACTGAGATATTTATAATTGTGTGTTGGGGGCTAGTTGAATCCCAGCACACGTGACATTGGCAGCCCAGAACTCTGCACGCTGCCGAGAAAGGTTAAAATCTTTCCTTTGCAGAGCTCCCTTCCACCTCCCTTCATTAAAGGAAAAAAATTAAAAAAAATAACCTCCCTCTCTCCAACTATCTACACTCTCCCTCGCCGGTCCGAAGTGCACACATGCGCTCTGAGACGGCAGTTGGTCCACAGACTTCACTATGAGAATCCTATGATTGGAGCATTCACGGCCCCTGTGACTTGAAGATGGGAAGTGGAAGGCAGCGCCTCTTTCTTCTTTTTCTTTTTCAGTTTTTACTGCAGTTGCAGTAGGGGGACCTTACGCATAGTGCCCAATAGGGCATTTTGCACAAAAAAGGTCATCGTCCCCAGCTCCAAAGGTTTAAAGAACCCTTTAACCCCTTAACGGCATTCTATGCCGTCCCACATTAAATGGGCTTTAAAGCCGTTGCGGCAGCATAGAACACCGTAACGGCTTGCAGCCCCAGGAGGTGAGATTTACTCACCTCCGCCGCGATCCTCTTTGGGAGGACTGCCTGACAGCCCAGGCAGCCCTCCCCCGGCAAATGAGGCCCCCGGGGGCCATGTGATCGCTTTCAAAGAGCGATCACATGGCCCCCTATAGCTGGATGTGGATCTGCCAGCAGGGGGACTGTTTGAGTGTTTGTGACTTATTGGCTACTATAAAAGACTGGACAAACCCCACTTGCAATACCGTGGGTTGTCTACTTTTGCAAATGGTATGCCATCATGGGGGTAAGTCTCATTCCTGAGCTACCACACGGTCTCAAAGGTAACATAACCAACCTGGCGAATTTCAATTTGAAAAAACTGAATAATGGAATGTGCTATATTTGACCCTTTAACTTTCCAAAACACCATAAAAACTGTTAATGGGGGTACTGTTGTACTTGTGAGACTTTGTTGAATCCAAATATGTATGTTTTTTTTTTTGCAGTTGAAGCTAATAGTATTATGACATTTACAGCTAAAATGTCTACAATTTAAAAAAAAAAATCTTTCTCACAGTTTTTTTAATTTTATTCATAATAAATTATTTTTTAAATATGAATAGTTCATGAGAAATTAAAGCCCAGTTTCTCCTGAACAAAATTATATATCATAAGTGTGGGTGCACTTAATATGAAAGAGGTGAATTACGGTTGAACAGACATATAGCGCAAATACCAGTTTTTGTTTTGATCAGAATGTGTACTATTGACTCCGTCTTGAAGGGGTTAAAGGAAAATCCATTGTGTTGTTTATTTGTAAGTAAAAAAAAAAAAAAAAAAAGTGCCTTGGTTAATTTGTTGGTTAGTAATATTGGGTAGTGATTTTTACTTAGCACACATATATTTTTAACTTGTACACTTAAAGGATGTTCCCGACATACCCATGTGTAGGAGAATAAAGAAGATTGACATTTTACTTTTCATGGAGGGTCACCACAGAAAACCAGATATGAGCTGCCTGTGCATCTATTACTCTAGCATATTCTTTAGGTCCCTCACTCTAAAGACTATAAAATTTGTAGCAAAAAAAAGTTTTACTTAAATCCAGATCCAGGTGAAGTTCCTAGTGCTTCTCGGCATACCCCCTCCAAACTTTACTGGAGCCACGGTGGGGTCCTATCAAAGGCTTCTCTCATAGAAGCCTTTGGACCATTCAAGCAGCTCAGAGTTGAAAAAGTGGTCATGGTGGTAGGAGTAACTTTTTAATCATCTATGTAGATTTATTTTTAAATTAAGTTAATTAAAGATTGCTCTATCTTAGAACAATTATAATGTCTTTTCATACCTGGTTTTAGAAGTATTTTATGATTTCATACCTGTTCAATAAATGGTCCAATTTTTTTAAAGTGAAGCTCAATGGGGTTTGTACCCTGTTTTAATGAAATGCCCATTGCCTCTCAAGTTGAGCCCAATGTAAAGAAATATTGAGGTGAAATCTTTTCTATTAGACACCCTAACCCAAATTAGGGCTATATTTGGTACAGGTAAATCTCACACAGCTCAGTTTATTTGGACGCAGGTGAAAAGGCATTTGATTTGTTCGTACCATATAAAACACATTTGTGCACAGGGTTATTTAAAAACCTACATGGGGTTCAATTAATTTAAATTTTTTTTTTTTTTTTGTAATGCAAGATAATTAGCATTATCAGTCAAATGATGACAAAAGTGTGAACACTAATTTCATAGTAGCCCTGTGCTTCATATTTTACTACTTGTTAATCATATTTATTTCATCTTGTGACTAGAGTGCTATGGTACCTCTTCAAGTTTTTCTAAAACAATTATTTCTTTTGACATTGTTAAAGAGCAACTACAGCCTGCTGTGGAGATGTTTGCTCAGCCACTCGTTTCCTTGTACTCATTGTCCCCCTTCAGTATAGCTATTCTGAATAAGTGTTAAATTGTAGTTTTCTCTGAAGTGAGTGAGCTTTACTTGTTTCTTGTAAGTACTTTTTTGTACATGGGACAGTGTCTATCAGTCCAGTGGCATGCCTACCTACATTGGAAGCAGCCAATCAGGAATGTGGAGGCTTATCTTGGTCTGATGCATGTTCATCAATACCTGCATGATCGTTGCCAGCCAACCAGTCATGCTCATGAAAGAGCTCAGTGTTTATTATGCTATCACAAAAGAGAAGCGACACTGGAAAACTAAACGGTGACCTCATATACTATCACAGTGTACTTTTCTTTTAGTATTTCCAATCCTGCTGTAGAGTAATTATCTGCTGATAAAGGACTTATTAATACTGTGCAGTGCTATGAAGTCACCAAATCTGCGTGATTTGTTATTCGAGGATTGTACAACATTATCATTTAGATCACTCCAGGTCAAATAAATTCAGTGTCAAAATTGCAGATTATTTAATAATCAAGTAAAAACTGTTTCCCTTTGCGATGTATTTGAGTTAACAAGATAGTGTTCCTTGTGATTTAAGGTAGTGTTGAATGTTTTGTCAGTCCAAATTTCAGTAGCTGTGCCTTTGACATGCATCATCTTGGAGAAGCATGTGAAATTATCAGTTGTCTGATTAAACATACCAGTGCTCAATAAGTAAATATTGCCTACATTTAGCCGCTGCACTGCTCACACCCTCCACTTTGCACCCAAATATGTTAAAATATCTCTAGAAGTTAAATGTTTATCTCTTCTTATTTCATGTCTATTATTTTACAATCATGCATTCAAGCACTACACCCAGAGCTGCACAGTCTTACACAGTCCTCTCATAATTACCATTTTCTTGGATCCTCCAGTAAAACTCTAGAACTTAAAACAACAAAACAAGTGAATGGAAAAGAGATCCTTTTTTTTTTTTTTTTTTTTTAAAGCTGTTTTCTAGTGACCCAGAAAGCAGCCGAGGGATATGCTTTTGAAAGTTAAAGCAGAGCAAATATTTAACACTTTTCAATGTCAGAGTGGTGAGTGACGCATCTTGAAGGGTTAATATATTCTTGCTGTAATAAGAAAGACAGGTCAATTTTGGAGGTTTCTTTGATGAAATGTTGTGCTTCTTTCCCTTAAAGAGTTTAGTTCCTTGCCACACACACAGTCAGACAGGATCAGTGTGTACAGAAAGCCAATTCAGGCTCTATGTAGAGGCCTTTTCTAGTTTTTCCTTTGAATGATTTTTTTTTTCCATTTTTTTTCCTGCCTTGGGTTTTTTTTGTTTTTGTTTTGAGTGTCATTTGCAATTCATTGTCTGTATTCTGAGGTTGGTGTATTCAGCTGTTCTGACCCCAGGTCTTGCACATTTAGCTCCTTGGATACAATCCACTGACGTTACCGCTGCTGCTTTTGGATACAAAGACTTTTGGGATATCTTAAGCAATAAAAAAAGGGCCTTTTGTTTCCATTTGTTGTTACAAAACACCTGACCAAAGAGTAAGCAGACAGATAAAAACTCATTTAGAAATTGGCATCAGGCACACAATGTTTATGAATAGATTGTGCAAAAAGAATATCAAAATAGAATTACATGACACAAAATATAGCATTTTTGTTTTCCAACTATAGTTTAGATTCTTTGAATTCTGATACAGATATTGGACATCGATATACAATTTACACTTTTTAAACTTTTGGTATGCTATTTTTTCCTTCTTTGTTTAAAACAAACAAAAAGAAAACACAATGCAAGTTAATCCTTATTTTATGACACTGCTGTTTGTCCTGACTTGCTACAGTAAAACCAATACCTGTGCTATACCCAAAGGATGTTACTCCAAGAGATTCTATAAAAATTGCCTTGATTTTTGTTATATTTTAAGGTAATACATCCTACCACTAGTTCTTCTCCTGAAAATATGTCCCAGTGTTTTGTTTGTTATAGCTGTAGCATATTCCTCAATGTTAAATTGACATCATAATAAATTATATTTATTATAATCAGAAGTTATAACCAATATCTACAAAATAAAATTAGAACAACCTTTGAAACCATCATCTCACCATAATGATGATCAGTTTGGTTTCCCTAATACTCTATAAGAGATTTTTAGTTCAAACGTTGCTGGGCCATAGGTTGTCTTAAACTTGCTTAACTCTTGCCAAGTTGCATTTATTCCACAACAGTACAGGTTCATAGGGTTTAAATTTTATGTGAGTAAACAAGCTGAAGACCTGAGCAAGCCACCGGTCTGTGGATTTGGTACAGAAAACCTTTTGACTCAGTTTATGGTACCTCCAACCAATAATTACATCTAACTCCACAGCACTGGCTTACCAGGGCCAAACATGAATTCGAAAGCAGTGTTTCTAGGTCTAGCACTAAAGATAAAAATATTTAGGGCAACAATAGAGGTGATTTATCAAAGAGGTCTGAAAAGTGTAGTAAACAATCTGTGAATTCTATTCTGAGTTAACCTTTCACGTTCTCACACTGCCTTTTGTCTTTGATCCAATTCCACCCTGATGTGCTAATGCTCTAGGTATATCAGTGCAGAATTAATGTTGCACCAGCATGTCATACATTGTGATCCCATGCATCATGCTGGTGTAATTTCAGACATGTTCGTCTCCATTATGGACTCTTATCTTATTATAGCCAAAACAAAACTTTTGCATCACTGCTGCCTCAACAGTCAGACACATTCTAGAGTTTCTTCTTTGATACAAACCAATGTTACTCTTTTATATGTTATTTAAACTCATAAACAAACTAGTGATTGCCCTGTAGGTCTCCTGTTATTCTAGAGTGCAACATATTTGTGTTGATTTTCTGTTTGTTTTTTTTTTTGTTTGGCATGGATCTGGACTTCACTGTTTTATATCTATGTTATCCCAGTTTACTAGTTATGTTGACCATCTGTACTTATTTGATACTAGCCTGTTCATGTTTACTTTTATGCCCGTTGACCGGCTGCTTTGCCATTCTTGGCACTGCATTAAGCCTGGCCAGTCTAGGCAGCAGTAATATGCTTATTTCGTTCCTTTCTGTTTATTGGGGATATCTGAAGTAAATTCTGCCTGTCAGGATCGCTTATATATGACTTTCCACAGGTAATGATAAAACTAAGAGATATCAGAAGTTATCAAGCACAAAACAAGTCCAATAACACTTAGAAACTGATATGTTCTTTTACAAAGCAAGTGGCAAATGTAAAATGACATAAAAACCAAATCTTAAATAGATCACTTTGACAACTGGAAAAGTGACAGAAAAATCTTTTGTGTAGCCCAAATGTAGTGGGAGACAAAGAACATTTTAATTGTGGTTAAGCCACAAAAATATAGAGTACCCTTTTGCTAAAAAGTATGTTGTGTTACAATAATGGAGGTCAAAAGTGGGTTGTCAAAAGTTCCATGATTTTCTCATGAAGCATATGACTATAGGTTTATTTGTATACTCTATACTGGCACATTAAAGGGATAAGTCAATCTATCCTGAATATATTGATATAACAAAAGTGTGGTGCCTTCACATTTCAAGACAAAATTAGTTCATTCATTTTACCATGTTTTAAACATAGGAGGTGTTATCTGCATATTGTATGGCTTATTGTCACTAAATAAAACGGTTTTAGTGGAAGTAACAATTAGAAAAGTTTGTGTTGTAAAAAAAGAGCTAATATAAAATGGTCCAAAATTATTGGGCTTTTGCTTAGTGTTTGATCAATTATAATGCATAAAAAGGCCTGTTTTTTATTTAGTACAATGTATGTGTGTTTTTTCTGAAGTTGGTGTACTCAGCTTTTCTGACCCTAAGTTTTGTACATTTAATTCCTTGGATGTGATCCGCAGATGTTACCACTGTTGGCTCAGAATTATACAGGTTTTAAATTTTCCACTTGCCATTAGCCATTGACAATAGAAAATTTATTCCTCACAAGTAGAAATTCACCCCTGGTAAATATGACATGGACTTCCCCAGGCTTGCAGTGGCAAGTACTTTTAAGGCCTGAATAGTCGCATATAACCTATCTGTAATGTAAGGTAGTTTTAGATTGCAAAAAAAACTATGTATGGAGTTTAATTATGTCTACAGGCTTATTATGTGTATATCATTGAAAAAATTTCAAATTTTATACATAAAATGCATCTGCTTCAATTCATATATTTTTACTTTTTCAGGGACAATTGGATACAATCAGAGGAACAGGATTGACACACTGATGTACCTATTAGCGTACCCACAGAGGCCAATGGTTAAGACAAGAACTATTGAACTTATTGACTTTGAAAAACTACCAGCAGGGCAGAATGCTACTGTGGCTGTAATGAGTTATAGTGGGTACGACATTGAAGATGCACTTGTACTTAATAAAGCATCCTTAGATAGAGGTAAGAGGGGAAATCCCATCCATCTGAATGCTCAATTCTTCCTTCCATTTGAATTATATATATTTTTTGTTTTGTAAATATATACTTTTTTTTATTGTAAGCTTTCCAATTATTATCATAACAAATCTGTTAACCATATATGAAAGACATGCAAATAAGAACAAGAAAGCAAATATCTCTCGAGTCAGATACAAGTGTCTGATTAGCTAATGCTGAGTTGTTACCTTTCAGCTAGGTCTATGAACACTGTGAAAGCAACCAGGCTGCTCTGTGGTGTCTGCATTTAAGTGCTTGGACCTTAAATGTGATTGTGGACCATGATCATCCCTGTTGTTTTAATGACCAGGTGATCAATAAGAAGTTAGTAGTGTATTGAGCTTGCTCGTTAATGCAACATAACCATAACAGATAATGGGGTGGGAGAGGATGGGGAGGAGGAGAGAGTGAGTCGGGAGGGGGGTTGGAAGAAGGCATAAACCCCCGGATGCGACAGTTCTGTATCTTTCATCAGCATAACCCAGGCCCTTTATCCATGTTGAATATTTTCAAAAAGCAACTTTTGTGTTGGATGTACTAATTGCTCTGCCCACAATCACCTGTCCTCTTGTTATCTGTCCCTTTAGCCTGATTTTGAAATACTATACCCCTAATAAGAGGACCTTGCTTGGTTGTGTTGCTGAATATAGTCAGTAGCTCAACTCACACTAATCTCTCATTGGCTTTACCACACTATTTATCTTCCAATCAGGAAGATGTTTTGTGAAACAGGGAGGCCTGGCTAACAGGTTGATGCTATGCTGTTGATTCATACGGGCAATGGGTGCTGTAAAAGCCTGAACAAGGTCAGCTGACACTCTCAGCCACCCATTGCAGCTCAGGCTAATGCTTCTTCATTATCCCAAACATCACAAATGCTGGGCATTTTTTATGGTTAAAACGTTAAAAGTGGTTTAATGCAGAATGGAAGAACAGCACCATAGGTACTGCAGACATTACAGCCACTTTAATGAGGTGAAGCGTTACAGTGCCTACAGTGTCTCTTTAACAAAACTAAAGGTATTTAAGCAGGGGGAAAAAAAGCATGGATATGAAAACAAAACCATTGACAACATGACCATCAAATTCACTGTTGTTTTTCTTTAGTAGAGCTGTATGGCTGAGATGTGTAATGTTAAGTACATCTTATTTTACTTTAGGTGTAACATTACCATGGAGAATAAAATATTCCATTAAAAAGACAGCACTTATGCAAAAAGCTGGCCTGTTGACCGTGACAGGGACCCTCCAGCCTTGCAGTGGCAAGTAACATTTAGGCCTGTCTAGTAGCATAGGGCATTTTTTACAGTCCTTCGACAAACGAATTGTTGCTTTTGGGCGATGGAATATTAAGGGGCAAAACATACCAGGCACATGTCCAGGCGATTAACGTTTTATTAACCAAGACGATCAGTTTGGGTGCCGAGTACTCAAAATATCATTCCCTGTCATGTATCAGTTTCTACATTGTCTGATCTTCATAACTCAAGTCTTTGTTTTTGCGTTTTGTTGTTTTCTTTCTTCCTGTTTCTGTACAGCACAAGCTTAGTGAAGACTGCTTGTATTTTTTTTAAATAAATAAATAGCATATATAACGAAAAGCTTGCATCTGGAGATCATTGTTTAGATGTCTTTATGGCTATTGTAAAAAGGAATTCTTAAAAAATGTTCAATCCTGTCTTCTGCCTGATTCTCTGCTTTGTGGAGTATGCATGTCAGGTAGTGCCGTGCTCTAGAATGAAAGAACATTTTTTTTTTTTTTTTTTAAATGCTGGTCTTTATTGGAGTTGTATGTGTGTCTGGATACCCTGGGAACGGTTCATTAAACAGATAATTGTTAAAGTTGAAATCCTCCTTTATTCCTCTTCTGTGCCTTGTGATTTAATATTGAAGAACAAAAAGGTCGAGGCAGCCTGTCCATTGAATGACACTAATTGGAGGTGCAACTATTGTCTAAGGGTGATGAAGTCTTGTTCTGTGCTACTGTCTTTTCCTAGTTGTAACCTCGTCATCTGGAAAGCTGGTCCCTCTCTTGTATCATTTTTTTTTTATATATATATATATATATATATATTATATTTTTATAAAACATAAGACATATGTTTTATTTAAATATTTCTGCCACATGTACTCTAGTATGTATTCTCATAGAGTAGCTAGTTTTATATAACTTAGCTTGTTTTGGGCATCTGTTGATCCATGATTTAGAATATCCAATATATTCGTTAACCCCTTTCTGCCATTTTAAAAAAATTTCATTTTGGACATTCTATGATTTTTAGAATGACTGTCTTTATAGTTTTACTTCAGATTTGAACTGATTTTATATTAAAATCCACCAGTTGGTGTCTCTTCTTACCAAGGTTCATCTTATTTCTCATTTGTATAACAACACTGATAAGATAAATGAAAATCAGACTTACACTCTGATCTGTGCACCAGTCAAGCCATAAGACTTGCTTTACCCACAGAAATCTCACTACTGCAATGGATTCTGGGTTGGCATATGCAAATTAGTTAAACAAAGAACCACATTTGTGCCTCATTATATCATTTTAAACATTCATTCCTTGGAGTTTGTTTGCTGTACACAAGTCATCAAGAGATGCAAAACCAGTGACACTCATGGACACCTGTTTTGTTGTTAATGCAACATATATATATATAACGTGTGTGATGATGGCATAATAATGTTAATGTTATTTCATAGTGTAATCTAATATCAACTTTGTTATAATTCTAGGTTTCGGGCGCTGCCTTGTGTACAAGAACGCCAAATGTACTCTGAAACGTTACAGCAATCAAACGTTTGATAAAGTGATGGGGCCCATGTTGGATGCTACCACACGTAAACAGATATGGAGACATGAAATCCTAGATGCTGATGGAATTTGCTCTCCAGGTAAACCAAACAAATCATGATATATCAACTGTTTTAAATGCTCAAATCCACGTTCTAATATTGCAACTATCCTGTAGATCAGTGGTTCCCAACCTTTTTTATTTTGTGTACCCTTTGGCAGTCCATTTCCATAAATTGTACCCCTCATATTAGCGAAATGTTTGTAATTGTTATAGTTGCTGTTATTTCAAATGTATACGTTTTTCTCTGCCCCAGGCTCGCTCTGTTTCTCCTCTGCCCCAGGCTCGCTCTGTTTCTCCTCTGCCCCAGGCTCGCTCTGTTTCTCCTCTGCCCCAGGCTCGCTCTGTTTCTCCTCTGCCCCAGGCTCGCTCTGTTTCTCCTCTGCCCCAGGCTCGCTCTGTTTCTCCTCTGCCCCAGGCTCGCTCTGTTTCTCCTCTGCCCCAGGCTCGCTCTGTTTCTCCTCTGCCCCAGGCTCGCTCTGTTTCTCCTCTGCCGGGCTGCGCCCACCAAACTACTCCTCTGCAGGCTCGCCCTGCTTCTCCTCTGCCCCGAGGCCACCTGCTTCTCCTCTGCCCCGGGCTCGCCTGCTTCTCCTCTGCAGGCTCGCCCTGCTTCTCCCTCTGCCCAGGCACAAGCCCTGCTTCTCCCTCTGCTGAGCTCAGCCTGCTTCTCCTCTGCACCCAGGCTTTTCGCCCTGCTTCTCTCCTCTACTTTGGGCTGGCCCTGCTTGCTATCTCCTCTGCCCAGGCTCGCCTGCTTCTCCTCTACCCCAGGCTAGCCCTGCTTCTCCTCTGCCCCAGGCTGGCCCTGTTTCTCCTCTGCCCCAGGCTCGCCCTGTTTCTCCTCTGCCCCAGGCTCGCCCTGCTTCTCCTCTGCCCCAGGCTCGCCCTGCTTCTCCTCTGCCCCAGGCTCGCCCTGCTTCTCCTCTGCCCCAGGCTCGCCCTGCTTCTCCTCTGCCCCAGGCTCGCCCTGCTTCTCCTCTGCCCCAGGCTCGCCCTGCTTCTCCTCTGCCCCAGGCTCGCCCTGCTTCTCCTCTGCCCCAGGCTCGCCCTGCTTCTCCTCTGCCCCAGGCTCGCCCTGCTTCTCCTCTGCCCCAGGCTCGCCCTGCTTCTCCTCTGCCCCAGGCTCGCCCTGCTTCTCCTCTGCCCCAGGCTCGCCCTGCTTCTCCTCTGCCCCAGGCTCGCCCTGCTTCTCCTCTGCCCCAGGCTCGCCCTGCTTCTCCTCTGCCCCAGGCTCTCTCTTTTTCTCCTCTGCCTCAGGCTCGCTCTGTTTCTCCTCTGCCCCAGGCTCGCTCTGTTTCTCCTCTGCCCCAGGCTCGCTCTGTTTCTCCTCTGCCCCAGGCTCGCTCTGTTTCTCCTCTGCCCCAGGCTCGCTCTGTTTCTCCTCTGCCCCAGGCTCGCTCTGTTTCTCCTTTGCCCCAGGCTCGCCCTGTTTCTCCTCTGCCCCAGGCTCGCCCTGTTTCTCCTCTGCCCCAGGCTCGCCCTGCTTCTCCTCTGCCCCAGGCTCGCCCTGCTTCTCCTCTGCCCCAGGCTCGCCCTGCTTCTCCTCTGCCCCAGGCTCGCCCTGCTTCTCCTCTGCCCCAGGCTCGCCCTGCTTCTCCTCTGCCCCAGGCTCGCCCTGCTTCTCCTCTGCCCCAGGCTCGCCCTGCTTCTCCTCTGCCCCAGGCTCGCCCTGCTTCTCCTCTGCCCCAGGCTCGCCCTGCTTCTCCTCTGCCCCAGGCTCGCCCTGCTTCTCCTCTGCCCCAGGCTCGCCCTGCTTCTCCTCTGCCCCAGGCTCGCCCTGCTTCTCCTCTGCCCCAGGCTCGCCCTGCTTCTCCTCTGCCCCAGGCTCGCCCTGCTTCTCCTCTGCCCCAGGCTCGCCCTTTCTCCTCTGCCCCAGGCTCTCTCTTTTTCTCCTCTGCCTCAGGCTGCGCTCTGTTTCTCCTCTGCCCCAGGCTCGCTCTGCTTCTCCTCTGCCCCAGGCTCGCTCTGCTTCTCCTCTGCCCCAGGCTCGCCCTGCTTCTCCTCTGCCCCAGTCTCGCCCTGCTTCTCCTCTGCCCCAGTCTCGCCCTGCTTCCCCTCTGCCCCAGTCTCGCCCTGCTTCTCCTCTGCCCCAGTCTCGCCCTGCGTCACCTCTGCCCCAGTCTCGCCCTGCGTCACCTCTGCCCCAAGCATATTCGTATATACAGTGCACGTGCACACACTGACACGCATTCAGACACACATACAAATACAGATACAAACACTGACACATGCAGAGACACTAATACACACACACTGACACTGATATAAACAATGACACACCTACAGATACAAACACGACACACCTACAGATATCGACACACAAATACACATTTAGTTTCCTACCTTTTAAATGCTTCTGCTGGTCGGGGCTGTTGGGGATCCTTCTCTCGCTTCCACTCAGTACTTTGTGTTAGCTGGGAGGTGACAGGCTCTCACTTTCTCTCCACGCTGCGATCATTAAAGGGGCCCGATCGCGATGTGAAAGCGCCGCAGTACACGAAAGGGTCTTTGATAGCACTTATCAATTGAGTGGCCCTAAGTACACGGGCCACCTGATTGACCCTCTTTGCTTGTGGGTCGCTATTATGGATTTTTTTGTGCGTACCCCTATGGGGACTATTTACCAATATAATAAGAAACAGTGCAGATCTGCTAAAAAAAAAAAATTCAATATACACACACATATATAAATAAAACTGGCAATTTCAGATCGCTTTTATGAGATCTCCATTATAGAGAGTGTAAAGTACTACCCTAAGCCCCATTCTCATTGTTTGTTGCGGTAGTTATAGTGCAGTGTCTGGCTCAGATCATGCAGTAATAAACTGCTGCCAAGCTCACAGCTATCATTGCTGTATAAAATTGCACATATTTTGGATAGATAAAGAAGATGTTCTCTTTCTTTGAGAACTTAGAAAGTGAATGCCATGAAAGGTAGTCTAACAAAACAACAAGAAACCAGCTAACTTGTTTATGGTGCATATCATACTACAAATGTAACATCTTCAAATTGTGTTTAATTACGTGTTTAACAAACAAAAAGGCTGCATTTTGGTAAAACAACAAAACCGCCTCATAGGCTTCCTTTTTATTATGTGAAATATCTCATTTATAATTTCATCTTTTGTTCCAATATGAAATGTACTGTCATCCCCCATAATGTGTATGATAAAGCCCATTTCATGTTCGTATGAAACTTTATAAACACTGACAAAATCACTATAATATATTTTAATGTAAAGGTCCACCAACTGTTACCTATATACCTATATGGTCACTGCAGTGGAAGCATATATAAAAACACCGGCAGCCATCCCCACAGTGATCATACAGATTTACAGAAAGGATCAGTCCGTAAACCACAGTCGGCTGAACCCCACCACTGTTATCCACATCAATTAAATAGACGACCCAGGTCACGTTTTGTGGTGACTGAATAAAAACTACAACTGGCCATCTGTTTTTCTCCCATAGTGATAACTGACTTGTTGGCGTACAGCTTCACCCTATCATGGCATGTCACACTTAAAGTAGTTTGAAGAAGATGGATGCATAACCTATCTCTGTGACCTCCAGCTTTTTTGTTCCCCGATACGTACATATAATATTTTGAAATTATACCTGCAAATTGTAATCTCTTCTCATTGCTTATCCTAGGATCATGTTTATTAAGGTTTGGTGTATTTTATGAAATGTGATCATGCGATCCCTCCAACATTTCCTGGAAAGTGGATTTTTATTAAAATAACAAAACATTCTTTACAGAAGTGAACTTTTCTGTAATTTTTATGGGCTCTTTTTAATATGCTTCTGATTTGTTTACCTTCTTCATAGTGTAAGAAAAACTGATGGGACTTTGTTGCCTTGTATAAAAAACAAAACAAAGTAGGACTTTATTAAAATAATATTGTAGTATAGCACCCTAAATATATATTAAAATCTCAAGCAACATTGTATCACCTTGTCTTCCCACAATATGCAAATGCTTCTTTTTTTTTGAATATTTTTACAGGGGAAAAAGTGGAAAACAAGCAGGTCCTTGTCAACAAATCCATGCCGACGGTCACACAGACCCCTCTAGAGGGAAGCAACGTGCCACAACAGCCACAGTTTAAAGATGTACCAATAACGTGAGTTACTGTGAAACTGCATTGGAAAGTTAAGTTCAATTCTTCCAGCTGGTTGCTACTAAAACATTGTAGACATTCTCAACCAGCAAAATGAGTTGGAAGTGCACTGGTTATTTCTCAAAAGACATAATATTTACAGGGAGTGCAGAATTATTAGGCAAATGAGTATTTTGACCACATCATCCTCTTTATGCATGTTGTCTTACTCCAAGCTGTATAGGCTCGAAAGCCTACTACCAATTAAGCATATTAGGTGATGTGCATCTCTGTAATGAGAAGGGGTGTGGTCTAATGACATCAACACCCTATATCAGGTGTGCATAATTATTAGGTAACTTCCTTTCCTTTGGCAAAATGGGTCAAAAGAAGGACTTGACAGGCTCAGAAAAGTCAAAAATAGTGAGATATCTTGCAGAGGGATGCAGCACTCTTAAAATGGCAAAGCTTCTGAAGCGTGATCATCGAACAATCAAGCGTTTCATTCAAAATAGTCAACAGGGTCGCAAGAAGCGTGTGGGAAAACCAAGGTGCAAAATAACTGCCCATGAACTGAGAAAAGTCAAGCGTGCAGCTGCCACGATGCCACTTGCCACCAGTTTGGCCATATTTCAGAGCTGCAACATCACTGGAGTGCCCAAAAGCACAAGGTGTGCAATACTCAGAGACATGGCCAAGGTAAGAAAGGCTGAAAGACGACCACCACTGAACAAGACACACAAGCTGAAACGTCAAGACTGGGCCAAGAAATATCTCAAGACTGATTTTTCTAAGGTTTTATGGACTGATGAAATGAGAGTGAGTCTTGATGGGCCAGATGGATGGGCCCGTGGCTGGATTGGTAAAGGGCAGAGAGCTCCAGTCCGACTCAGACGCCAGCAAGGTGGAGGTGGAGTACTGGTTTGGGCTGGTATCATCAAAGATGAGCTTGTGGGGCCTTTTCGGGTTGAGGATGGAGTCAAGCTCAACTCCCAGTCCTACTGCCAGTTCCTGGAAGACACCTTCTTCAAGCAGTGGTACAGGAAGAAGTCTGCATCCTTCAAGAAAAACATGATTTTCATGCAGGACAATGCTCCATCACACGCGTCCAAGTACTCCACAGCGTGGCTGGCAAGAAAGGGTATAAAAGAAGAAAATCTAATGACATGGCCTCCTTGTTCACCTGATCTGAACCCCATTGAGAACCTGTGGTCCATCATCAAATGTGAGATTTACAAGGAGGGGAAACAGTACACCTCTCTGAACAGTGTCTGGGAGGCTGTGGTTGCTGCTGCACGCAATGTTGATGGTGAACAGATCAAAACACTGACAGAATCCATGGATGGCAGGCTTTTGAGTGTCCTTGCAAAGAAAGGTGGCTATATTGGTCACTGATTTGTTTTTGTTTTGTTTTTGAATGTCAGAAATGTATATTTGTGAATGTTGAGATGTTATATTGGTTTCACTGGTAATAATAAATAATTGAAATGGGTATATATTTGTTTTTTGTTAAGTTGCCTAATAATTATGCACAGTAATAGTCACCTGCACACACAGATATCCCCCTAACATAGCTATAACTAAAAACAAACTAAAAACTACTTCCAAAAATATTCAGCTTTGATATTAATGAGTTTTTTGGGTTCATTGAGAACATGGTTGTTGTTCAATAATAAAATGAATCCTCAAAAATACAACTTGCCTAATAATTCTGCACTCCCTGTATATTAAAATATTGGTTTATCACATGTCTGTCTTCACTAAGAGAAACGGTTTAAACATTTTAATTTTTTTTTAAAAAAAATGTAAAATCAAATTTTATCACTCTTTTCTAAGCGGAAAACAGGTCTGAAAATAGAAATTAAGTTGTTTCCTCAAGAAAAATCAGCAATGCCATCAACTTAACTTATCAGGAACTTAGCCATAAAAGTTGAAAAGGAAAAGTATCTTCTATGTAAGGGAGCTTGCCTCCATAAACACCATTTTAATGATTACCAGAGTGAGTGATGGAAGGATGTACCAAAAAAAAAGAAACCAATATACTTCCACTTTGTTGGTGACTTTGCCACCGATGATGCCTTGGGTGCCACTTGCACTTCTCAGATGTATACTCAGAATTGCAATAAGAGCATATGTGCTCTTGGGCATACCTTTTAGTAACACCGTATGTATGGCACTGAAGAGGTTAACTAACCGTTAAACTAGTGATATTTAAAATTAAAAATGATTGCTAATTTTTTACTTACTGTTATTCAGTTGTTCAAAAATCGCACAAGTAACTGTTCCATCTTATACTTAAGTTGGATAGGTCCCCTGTTTTTTTTTTTGGTTGTTTTTTTTTAAATTCTTTATTTTTGAGTGCAGAGGTAAATATACGTTTCAGCAATATAACATGGCTTTAGAAAGAGATTGACAATGTTCCATATAGCATATTCATGGTGTGCTGCACTTTTTCTCTTTTTTAACAGGATTAATATTAAGATATAAAACAGGCTTGTCAACATTTTCTGTTGTATGTATTATAACAGGAGATAGCTTTCTTCCAAGCGCATCTGAGAGGAGTGGTGGGTGTTAGGTCTCTCGAGAAGATAGGCTCTTAGGTGTGCCCTTATGATGTGTGAGAGGGTCGTGTGAGGTTCTGTGTGGAGATTTGCAGTGGCATCCCATGTGTATGCCTGTGGTATTCTGAGGGAGTTCCCCCGGTGTGTGGGGTGTCGTTTGCCTAGTGGCTGTGATATTAGGGTACGTGGCTAGGGAGCTCTGCCAAGGTGTCTGATGGGAGATGTGTGACCTCCTCTTTATGTGTTGCCCCTAACCCAGGGGGTGTGGGGGGGGGGGGTGGTTGCAGTATCAGTGTGCCTCAAGGAGTTTGTCTCTGCGGGTTCTAGCGCTCTGGTAGAGCAGTGGTCTGGAATGTGTGTAAGAGAGATAAAGAGAAATCAGAAAACCAAATGCAACTTAAATCAAAACAGGTATAACGACTTGTGTCGATTTTGCCCCAGATGTTTTTTTGTTCAGGTGCCATGGCCATAAGCATTGGCCCAGTCCCCATTAGTTGTCAGCCGTCCGTTGCCTGTGATCCTCCGGCTCTCGGGACAAAGGGGGTGATGTGGTCAGGGTCCCACGTGCCCCTGGGGGTGGTCGACAGTGGGTCCTGATGGCTGTCCATTAGTCCCAGTGCTTGGATGAAGGCCGGTGCCCCCTCTATTGACGTGAGTGTGTGATTATTTCCATTGTGGGTTACCACAAGCATTCCTGGGGCTCCCCAGCGGTAGGGTATGGCTGCAGATCGTAGCTGAGAGGTGACTGTGCCCAATGACTTCCTCCAGACAAGGGTATTTTTGGTGAGGTCTTGATAAAATGTTAACGAGGAGCCTTCAAAGTTTAGAGGTGTTTTATTCTTCAGTGCCATCATGATCTGGTTCCTATCTTGTGAGGTTAAGCAGCGGAAAATAACGTCTCGTGCTGTTCCCGTTGGTGTTTTAGGCGTGCCCGAAATGCGATACACTCCGTCCATAACCATCTTTTTGGTCGTTGTGTGGGGCAGTATGGATGTGATTAATCTACGTATGTAATGAGGAAGTTCCTCTGCGGTCACCGCAGCAGGGATGCCACGGATTTTTATGTGGTTCCTGCGCTGTTTATCCTCCAGGGCTGAGATTTGGTGTGTCGGTGGGACTTGAGTGGTTTGCAATTTTTGTACTGTCTCTTTAAGGGCCACGATGTCCGTTCTAGCAGCTAGTATGTCCTTTTCAGAGGTTTGTACTCTGTCAGTTATGGCCTGTATATCAGTTCTCAGTGCCCTGAGGTCAGCAGTCCACACTTGTTGAATGTCATTAAGTAGGAGTTTTAAATCCTGCTTTGTTGTGGGTGCAGACCCGTCCGGGTTGTCAGTTATGTGTAGTAGACTTGCCTGGGTGGTTGGTGCAGCCTCTTGCCTGTCCTGTGCCCGGTTCTCCTCATTCCGGTCTCCAGCAGGGGTCAGCTTAGGCTGCACGGGCTGTCTCAGCATGTCCCCAATGTCTCTGCCGTCAGCCACTGTGTTTGGCTTTTGGGATCGTCTCCCCATTGCAGTCCAGTGTTCCGGTTGTGGCAGAGAGGTTATGGACTCCGTTCCCTGCGGGTGTAGTATGGTGCTGCCGTGGAGGAGTGCTTCCAGTCCCAGGCTCAGAGGTGTGCTGCAGGCCACGGATTTTCGCCGCGGTTTGGAGTGCTTTGTTGTATGAAAGAAAGGCATCTATCGATGCGTTATGGCTCTGGGGACCTAGCTGTGGCGGTAAGACGGTCGGATGGGCTTTAGTTGCTTGAATATTTGGTTGGATTTAATCGGTTGTTTGGTAGCTCTCAGATATGCTGTCCGCTTGTCAGGCTTGCAGGCTCCGCCCCCCTCGGTCCCCTGTTTTTTTTAATTGTAAATTTATTTATAATTCTCCTCTTGCTCTACTGTTCATTCAAAGACCTATATAAGCGTATGTTTGTAAATCATTAAAATAATTTAAGTTAACCTCCAAAATTGTAATCAAGATTGCAGTTTTGCAAACTTTCCCTCTCAACTTCTGGTAGTGTTCTTTGACTGTTGCTGTCACCACCGTGACAAATTTATACTCCTGCAGTGGCTGGTGGCAGTGGTATGTTTGTGCTAAAGCAGCGGATATTTACTAGAATGTTTTTTTTCTCGTGCCCATAGAAGTAACTTGGGCATCTACTGCTCAATGCTCCACAAGATGCCATTGAGTGAGGGCAGATATAAATGGAAACACTTGCAGGGTTATTTTTACCAAAGTGAGAATTCAAAGTGAAGTTCAAATTTGTAAAAATTCTCCAGGTCAGCTAAGCTTTAAAGTGGCACTGACAACCCCAAATAATAAATATATCATAAAATCTTTCTGAAATGCATGATCTATGGACACACACTTCCCTCCCCCCCTCGGTAGACCTCCGTGTAGTACTCTCATGCATGTGCAAGAGTACAGCACTGATGTTGTCTCCTAGCAGATGATGTGCCACAAGCCGAAGAGGACCTTCTGGAAGACCATGGCAGCAGCCATGAGGGACATGTTCAGGTAAGTAAAACTCAACTTCCCCTGCACACAGCGTAGCAATCACTGTAATTACATTTGCTTCATTTACTTATTTGTATTACATTGTTTTTTTAAATGTATTTTTATTTAAATGTCTGTTCTTAGTTTTTTTTAAGTGTGTGTGTATGTATATTTTTATTTAAAAAAAACAAATTTTTATAAGCAGATTTTAATTTTGTTTGTTTGGTTTGGTTTGGTTTTAGTTACAAAGGCTCCACAGAGTCATACATTGAGAAAGTAATGATCTCTTCCAATGCAGAAGAAGCTTTTCTTATTAAAATACTACTGCGGCAAACAAGACGGCCAGAAATTGGTGATAAATTCAGCAGTAGGCATGGACAAAAAGGTACTGGTCTTTTCCTCCCCTCTTGCATGACCTTAAATAGCATAGCATGACATTAAATAGCATTGTGTTGAGTTGATAATAGATTTGGAATGTGTAGGCCAAAATATATAAAATCGTCCTCAGTAGATTGCCAAAAGAAAACCCTTATTAAACGAGTAAATACCTTATTTTTCTTTCTCGTATCAAAAATAACTTAAAATGGAGACCACAGATGAAACAAGAACCGTTGTGTAATGTGTTTTGTGCAATTAACTTTTCATGCAACACTAACGTAGTTATTCACTAAACACTGGATTTTGTTCAGATGGCCAAAATGTTATGAAAATTATCAAATTCCTACCGCCATGGCAATGCTCAATTTACTCAAGTCAAATACGGTCGGTTCGAGTGCATCTTCTGCAGTCGCCAGGATGCATTCGTCGTTTGGATTGAAATACATGCTTTGACATCCTTCAGGCCTATATGAGGCCTGAATCGCAAAATCCGGACATTGTTGAAACAATATATGGATTTTTCAGTCTGGCTCCGTTCAGCAAATTTGGACTATAGCCATTTAGCTATTTTGCTTATAGTATATAACCAGTCAGTGTAATTTTTTCTTTCAAAGAACGCTATAGCGTAAGGAATACAAACATGTGCTCCTGACACTAGTGAAGGGGCTGTTTAGGTGATTAACACCCCTCAGAGCTCAGTAAAAAGGTGAAAAACGCTCCTTTTCTCCCACGCTGGGCTGGTCTCGCTACGACTGGCCCAGCCTGGCTCCGCCTCCATGGCTGAGATCATCAGTTTTGATGATCAAAGCCAATCCAATATTTTCCCATAGGAAAACATTGGGAGGCTATTGCACATTTCTATGGGGAATATTCAGGTCTCCATGCAGTCTGTGTTAAAACACAGAATGTAACCACTATCTTTTTTCTGAAAAGGCATAGTTTACATTAAAATGCTTGCAGTGACATGCTATGGACACCAGAACCACTATATTAAGCTGTAGTGGTTCTGGTGACTTTAGTGTCCCTTTGAGGGTGAGGCTGTTTTCTTTTGGCAGAAGATGTTGGATACCGTGTAGAGGTTGAGTTTCAGGCCACTACTCCCCTTATATTGTGTACATTTTTTATTCTACTGTGATTTATGATTTAACCCCTTAAGAACACATGACGGAAATATTCCATCATGAAACATAGAAACATAGAATGTGACGGCAGATAAGAACCATTCAGCCCATCTAGTCTGCCCAATTTTCTAAATACTTTCATTACTCCCTAGTCTTATCTTCTAGTTAGGATAGCCTTATGCCTATCCCACGCATGCTTAAACTCCTTTACTGTGTTATTCCATGTTCCATGTTATTCTATGATTCCATGTTATTCCAGAAGTTGTGTCCTTAAGGGGTTAAACTTCCCATTGAGTCATCCAGTCTTTCTTTATTTTGCCCTTTTAAAGATATAATCTATATAAATGTTTATCTGAGCCCAGAGCCTTATTGTTTTTGGTTATATTTCTGTATTGCTGTATTCTGGATTTTTTTTTTATTTTTTTTTATTGAAGTACATTTAATACTAGGAAAAACAAAGAATCTGTGTCATATAGAAAGGCGCTTAACAATAGTGTGTGTGTGTGTGTGTGTGTGTGTGTGTGTGTGTATATATATATATATAGCACAAGCAGCTCAACACACGTGCAGGTATCCCAATCCTACACAAATAAATGCAAAGAAGGGTGAACTTGGTGGATAGTACCGCTACAAAAAAGATCACTCAGTGGAGCGCTGGATTCAGTACCTTACTCCTGATTGTATTTGGGGAAATCAAATATCACTTGTATGTATAACAATAGATCTAGAATAGAAAAATGAGACATAGAATGGTGCAGTATGCCAATGCACTATGGATAAAATAGAGGGGGGAGTATATATCCGATTCACATGGTGAAGAGCCTGGAGATAAGCTCAAATCACAGCAGCTTTAGGTATATATGGTTATACCAAACCTCCTCCGGATATTCAGCTCACAGAAGTAAGGGTATATGTAGAGAGAACACAAAATATCCTAGTGCAGATATGTGTATACAGGTGAACAATCAAGAGCAGCAGTGCATGAAAAGTGCTCACCTGACTTGGAGCCTGTTATACTAGGCTCTATGTGTAGACGCCAATGTGCCTTTAAGGGAGGCACTACCCCTCTTGAATCAGGATCCAGGAAGCAGTGGAAGATCCACACATATAGTATATATAAAAAAAATAACAACAATTTAATGGGAATTACAAAAAAATATATATAAAAACCACAATGGGTATATACCAATAATAAAATCAGTATGGAGATCTTCCTTGGTGGTCCGAGACGCGTTTCGCTGACAGGGCTTTCTCGATCGGATGAATTTGCTTCCTGAATGGGCGGCACTTAAATTCCTAGACCGCTCGCTTGATTGGTATTCACTTTCGTTCGGCGGCCAATCAGGCCGCGTGTGGTGCGGAGGTGTGTCTCCCACAGCTGTTCACTGTCGGTCCGGGAACTCTGAACCCGGAAATGACGCCACGTGAATCTCTAGCGCCATATGCGCATGTCTTCACTTCAGTTTCGTTCACAGTCATTGCCTGAAGCAAAGTTCGCCATATTTTTTGTGGGCATTAGTCCATTCTCAACAGAAGCATATTTTCAGGATTTTTAATACTGTTTACTTTTTATTTATATTCAATTAACATGTATTTGTAAACTGTGAAAAATACAATTACCTGTAGGAATCAACACTTTATTCTACAACTGGGCTGCTCCTTTTCAGTCATTGTTCTGAACTCAGTTATTTACACGTAGCAGTCTGCATTGAGAAAGTATACACAGAATACGAATAATTAACCATGATTCTGTTTCTCATCTTCATTTGCAACATGTACCCTTTACAACAAGCATGTCAAACTCACGGGCCGCATTCGTCCCACAATGGGCATCTTTGCAGCCCGGCGAGCCGCGAGTACATGCTTAGTGTTTTAGCAGAGTAGGCACCTGCTTTCCCCACATTGCAGGTGCCTACTGTGCTAAAACTTACCCGGCCGGGGAGGATGGCCAGCGTGGGAGCTCAGTGTTCCTGCTCCTCACTGCTCCCCAGTGCGCGCCGTTTGTAGTGAAGCCAGGCGCCGGAATATGACTTCATATTTCGGCACCCGGCATCACTAAACCATGCGAGGGAGCAGTGAGTCCGTCCGTCTGTCTGTCAGTGTCACTAAATTGTGCGAGGGAGCAGTGAGGAGCCACATCGGCTCACAAAGGTAGGGAGCAAGAAAGAAAATAATGTCAGTGTGTGTGTGTGTCTAAAGGATCAGATTTGGCACAGGGTGTGGACGGCGCCATTTGGGGTATACCAGAGGCCGGAGTCACATACTGGCAGCAGCAGTGTGAGTGGAGTCTGCTTGTTGGCTAGAGGGGGGGTGCTGGGATTTAGTAGAGGGACGGACTGGGATTTAGTAGAGGGGGATGCTGGGGGTGGGGTTTATACTGTACATTTATTCAGTCTTCTGCAGCAGAAACCAGATATCTTCATTGAGCTAAGCACTGCCCACTCATTGGCTGAGAATGTTCAGCCTATGCGCTCAGCCAATGAAGCCTACTAATATGGCTGGACCCATAATCACTGCAATGCTAATAATTTGAATATATAAAAAATGTAGCTTATTTACCACTGTAACATGCCTTACTACATTTTAAATGGTCAATAGGATGAGTTACTTAAATATTGTTGGAGGGTATGGGATTACATTTAGGTTTGTGGCACATTTAAGACTTTGATCGTTATTTATATTCAGTTTTCACTTTTGAGAGCGCTAGCCCTAGATCAAATGCTTTTTCTTGAGAGGGATCTGGATTAAAACCACATTTTAAACAAATAAAATGCACAAGTTAGAATTTTATTGCATTCAGCTCTGAAATGCAGTAATAAAAAGCCAACATTCTGAGCTTGTATTAAAAATTGGCAGGAGGATCTGATTTTCAAAGATTGACTGTCTTTTCACAAAAGGGCTCATTGAAATAAAGAGACAGAGAGGGTACATGACAGCGAACTGTGTAATTAATGCCATCAATTTGTTTTGGAGACATGATGCAAGACCAGACCTATGGTCAAGTGGTTTATGAAATTTTTCAGAACCCGGAAATGGCCTTATTTTTCACAATACGTGTTTTGCAATATTTCTTTTATATTCCATTATATTTTTAAGTTTGCATTAGTTTCTTTTGGTAGTGTAAGATTTCCTGCTTAGTGCTAGAGTAGTGGGAACTTGTGGGAGGGATTCTATTGTTCCTTCTACTTAGTCTCAATATCATGTGTTAGGAGAGATGAAGAGGCAGCAGCATTAGATATTAAAGAGCATCCTTTGAGCAGACCACTGCCAAGAAGCCTGTGACATTCCAATGTGACCCTCTGCAATTTCTTGTAAGCCACGTGCGGTGGCAAAAAGTATTAAAATCATTACACCATGCCTTTAGGTGACATCCAAGTGAAATTCCAGCACCTATTGTCTTACTGTTTCAGCCTCATTGTGCCCATTTTGTCTCTGTGGAGAAAGCCTGCATGTATGCCTCTTCTATTTCTGCATGTAGATTAAGCATGTCAAACTTGCGGCCCGATGCATATATTTGCAGCCCGTCTGCCCTGGGGCCACTTTGTGCTGTGGCTGCGACCAGCCATAAGACAGGAAAGATATTTCCTGTCTGATTCTGGTCTTCCCCCTCACAGCCGCAAGTGGGCAGAGTGGTTGACTGTCTGAAGAGCAGGCCAGCCACAGTGTATTAGATTGGGTCTGAATGGAGGCGCTGATCATTACCCATAGAAATACTGACTGCAGCTTTTTGACACACATGCACAATAGCCTCCCAATGCTTTCCTATAGGAAAACATTGAATTGGCTGAGTTCATCAAGTTAGATGATCTCAGCCAAAGTGAAGAACACATACATAGGACTTCAAAATCAACAAGGTAACGTCATTTGTTTATTACAGCTGTGCAACAGCATATATTCACCATTTCAGTTCCATTACCAAACTTTTCTTAAAGCGGCACTGTCATGCAAAACTTACCTTTCCTCAATCGATTCCTCTTCTCTCCCTCTGTCAGGATCTGTTCTTCATTTCTTTCTGTCTGCTGTAGTTTTCTTTAAAACATAATACAAAGTAGGGACTATTTGTCCTATGGAGGTTTCCTATGCCTGACCATCTCTGACCAGCGGAAGAGCAAAGTGCGCTTCATTTCCTGTGGTCAGAGCAATTTTCCCACAATTCTCACCTTTCCTCCGTGTTCCCACAAAGCCTCCTTCACTATTCCCAAACGTTCTGTCATTTAGACAGAACACCGTCTAAACTACCGAATTGCGTCCTAGAATGAGCACAGTTTCTCCATCCGTGTTAGGAAGCAATTCGGGACTTTGTTTGGATTGGAATTTCATTCGAATGAATGAAACTCCGATCCTATTCGTGCCACGGCTGCATCTTACAGCTGCTTAGTAGATAACTCCCTAATTCCCAGGGTAGGGAGCTATCTACCAAAAGGCTGAAAGACCTAAAGTGGTATTTCAGCCAAATGTACTAATACGAAGTAAAGATTACTTAGTATTAGTAAAGTCTGCCCCTACTCTATGCCGCGAGTAGTAGCCAGTGAGCTGCTCACTGTAAAAAAAATTTAAAAAAATACACTTAAACAATCCTAGTATCCCCCCTCCTGAGCCCCCATTCGTGCTGCGCGAGTGGGGGCTATTAAACTGCGGCCCCCACCCCTGAGCGGCGGGTGGGGGCCCTAAATAACAATGGGGGATGACCTATTGTCCTCACCCCGACCCCCACCCCTGAGCGGTGAGTGGGGGCCGTATATAACAATAAGGGGGGGAGACCTATTGTCCTCCTACCCCCAGCCCCCACCCCTGAGCGGCGGGTGGGGGGACGACCTATTGTCCTCTCCCCCTGGCCCCCACCTCTGAGCGGCAGGTTAAGGCCCTAAATAGCAATAAGGGGGGGGGGGGCGGCATGAGCGTCAGGTGGGTGCCCTAAATGAAAATGTTACACCCTCCCCGCCCCCCAAGGTGACTAGGGTTTCCCAAGCCCCTAGTCGCCTCCCCCACACAAAAACAAAGTTAATAAACCCTTACCTACCCCCCTCAGCCTAAAAATAGTGAGGGGGGGGGACAAAAGAACTAAGTAAATGACAGGTAAATGAAGAGAATGACCGATAAGTCACTACATTTACCTGTCACTTCACTCTGATTGGTTGGTGTAAAATCCAACCAATCAGAGTGCTCTGTGTCATTTTACACAGTATGGGAAAGTTCTTTGGAACTTTCCCACGCTGTGTAAAATTACTTTTAACACTCTGCTTTTACATAGTTACATAGTTACATAGTTACATAGCTGAAAAGAGACTTGCGTCCATCAAGTTCAGCCTTCCTCAGAAATGTTGTTGCTGTTGATCCAAAAGAAGGCAAAAAACCTGGTCTGAAGCACTTCCAATTTTGCCACAAACTAGGAAAAAATTCCTTCTTGACCCCAAAATAGCAGTCAAATGTCTCCTTGGATCAATCAGCTATTACCCCACTAATTAGAAATTATATCCCTGTATGTTATGTTTTTGTAAGTATTTATCCAATTTCAGTTTAAACATCTGTATGGACTCTGACAAAACCACCTCTTCAGGCAGAGAATTCCATATCCTTATTGTTCTTACTGTAAAAAAACCTTTTCTTTGCCTTAGATGAAATCTCATTTCTTCCAGCCTAAATGTGTGACCTCGTGTCCTATGTATAACCCTGTTTATGAATAGATTTCCAGATAAAGGTTTGTACTGGCCCCGAATATATTTGTATAAAGTTATCATATCCACTCTCAGGCGCCGTTTTTCCAAACTAAACAGATTTAATTTTTTTTAACCTTTCTTCATAACTAAATGCTCCATTCCTTTTATCAATTTTGTAGCTCGTCTCTGGACCTTCTCCAGTGCCATGATATCCTTCTTTAGAACAGGCGCCCAAAATTGCACAGCATATTCAAGGTGTGGTCTTACCAGCGATTTATAAAGAGGCAGAATTATATTTTCATCCCAAGAATTTATGCCCCTATTTATACATGACAAAATCTTACTGGCCTTAGCAACTGCAGATTGACATTACATATTGCTGCCTAATTTGTTGTCTATAACAATTCCCAAATCCTTCTCGTGTGTGGTTATCCCTAATTCACTACCATTTAGTGTGTAAGTTGCTTGTGCATTCTTAACCCCAAAGTGCATAACTTTGCATTTCTCTATGTTAAATTTCATCTGCCATTTTAGTGCCCAGTCCACCAATCTATCCAAATCTCTCTGCAGCAAAGCAATATCCTACTCACATTTTATTACTTTACAAAGTTTTGTGTCATCTGCAAACACTGATACATGGCTTTCAATGCCTATTTCAAGATCATTTATAAATATGTTAAATAGAAGTGGTCCCAAAACAGAACCCTGAGGGACACCACTTGCCACTTTTGTCCAGCCTGAAAATTTACCATTAATTACAACTCGTTGTACTCTGTCCTTAAGCCAATGTTCTACCCAAGAACAGGAATATTCATCTAGACCAATTTCTTTTAGTTTGAAGACTAACCTATTGTGAGGAACCGTATCAATTGCCTTGGCAAAGTCCAAGTAGATCACATCCACTGCAACACCCTGATCTATACTTCTACTTACTTCTTCATAGAATGCAATTAGGTTAGTTTGACATGACCTATGTTTCATAAAACCATGCTGATTATTGCTAATAACAAAGTTCTTCCCAATGAATTCCTGAATAGTATCCCTTAATAGCCCTTCAAATATTTTCCCAGTTACAGAAGTTAAGCTCACAGGTCTATAATTTCCAGGCAAGGGTTTTGAACCCTTTTTAAATATAGGAACAACATCTGCCTTCCTCCAATCCTCCGGTACAACACCTGAAACAAAAGAATCTTGAAAAATTAAATACAGAGGTTCACTTATTTCCCCACTTAGCTCCTTAAGTACTCATGGGTGAATACAGTCAGGCCCTGGAGCTTTATTTACATTAATTTTCTTTAATAGCTGTAGCACCTTGTCTCGAGTTATCCAATCACAAGTTATTTGCAAGTTTTTTGCAGCAAACATTTGCATATCTCTTACCATAGGATCCTCATTAATAAATACTGAAGAAAAATAGTTATTTAAAATTTCTGCTTTTTCCTGGTCTTCATTAGCTAATAAACCCAACTCTGTTTCAAGTGTACCTACACTTTAATTTTTTGTTTTTTTAGAATTGATGTACTTGAAAAATTTTTTGGGGTTGGTTTTGCATTCTTTAGCTATCAATTTCTCATTTTCTAGTTTAGCCACTTTAATTGCCTTTTTGCAAGTGTTATTGGCTTCCTTATATCTTAAATAGGATGCCTTTGATTTGTCTGATTTAAATGCTTTAAATGCCCTTTTCTTATTTTTAATCTCTTGTTTTACTTCTCTACTAAGCCACATTGGTTTTAATTTGTTTGTTTTCTATTTATTACCCAATGGTACATACTGAGAAATGTACCTTTCTAATATATGTTTGAATAGTTTCCATTTATCCTCAGTGTTTTTATCACTAAGGAGTTTATGCCAGTCGATATGTTGTAGAGCTGCCCTAATCTTATTGAAATTGGCTTTTTTTAAATTATATGTTTTAGTATACCCCACCTGCTTTTGCTTTTTTGAGTTTATTTCAAAATTTACTATATTGTGATCACTATTTCCCAAATGCTCCCCTACTTGAATGTTGGTTAAAAGATCAACATTGTTTGTTATGACAAGATCCAGACAAGCATCCTGTCTAGTTGGTGCTTGTACCAGTTGTGACATAAAGGTGTCATTTAACACATTCAAAAACCTGATTCCCCTTGCTGAAGTACTAGTCCCTCTTTCCCAATTTATGTCTGGATAATTAAAATCTCCAATAATTAACGTGTTACCTCGATTTGCAGCTTTCTCAATTTGCTCTAACAGCTGTTCTTCCTCATTAATATTTACATTAGGTGGTTTATAACATATCCCAACCAATAATTGATTTCCCTTTGTTTTCCCCAAGCAGATATCTACCCATAAAGCCTCCACCTTTTCCTCGTCACACTCCACATGCCTAAGATTTGACTTTAACTCATGGTTGACATATAAACATACCCCACCACCCTTCTTGTTTCTCCTATCCTTCCTAAATAACGTGTACCAATTTAAATTAACTGCCCAGTCATGTGTCTCATCCCACCATGTTTCTGTTATGCCTATTATATCATATTGTTTATGGTATGCTATTGCCTCTAGTTCCCCCATTTTGTTATATAGGCTCCTTGCATTAGTAAGCATACATTTAATATTATCATGAGTCTTTTGTACTTTTTGTGAATTATCAATATTACATACCTCCTCTGTTCTGAGTTTTCCCCTCCCCCATCTCCACCCCCTTTGTTCTGAGCTAAAGCCCATCTCTTTTCCATCCTATCTCCATTTTCTAGATTGCTTTGACCCTCCCCCCCTACCACTAGTTTAAAATCTCCTCCAACCTTCTAGCCATCCTATCCCCCAGCACAGCAGACCCTCTTCCGTTTAGGTGCAATCCATCATGACTATACAGGTTGTACCCAAGCGCAAAATCGGCCCAGTGCTCTAAAAACCCAAAACCCTCTTTCCTGCACCAAGACTTTAGCCACGCATTGACCTCTCTAATCTCCCGCTGCCTTTCTGCTGTAGCGCGCGGCACAGGTAATATTTCTGAAAAAATTACCTTGGAGGTCCTTTTCTTTAGCTTACTTCCTAGTTCCCTGAACTCATTCTTTAGGACCTTCCATTTTCCTCTGACTTTGTCATTGGTACCAATATGGACCATGACAGCTGGGTCATCTCCAGCCCCTCCCAATAATCCCTCCACTCTGTCGGCAACATGCCGGACCCGAGCACCCGGGAGACAGCAAACTGTCCGGTTGAGTCGATCAGAGTGGCAGATTACCCTATCTACTCTCTTAATAATAGAGTCCCCTACCACCACAACCTGTCTAGCCTTCCTTACCCTCTCAACCCCACCTGTACTAGAGGGGCTGTTTCCACGGCTGTTAGCAGGAACAGCTTCCTGCAGTACAGCTACTCCTGAGCTGATGCTCCCAACATCTTCACTCAAACTGGCAAATCTGTTAGGCTGCATGAGATCAGGACTAGCTAAACCTTTTCTCTTCCCTCCCCCCCGCTTCCTCGCCCCACTGTCACCCAGCTACGTGCCTGTTCTCCATCTGTCTTATCTCCTCCCTCTCCACTACCTGTCCCCACTAAACTCTGCTCAGTGAGCAGCAGACTCCTCTCAAGATTGTCAATCTCCCTCAGTGTTACAATTTGCTTCTCCAGATCTCTAATCTGAGCTTCCAGAAATGCCACTCGCTCACACCCACCACAGAGGTATGGACCCTGGACAGAATCATCCAGGCATGCATACATGCGGCATGATGTGCACTGAGTTAAATTTGCAATCTTGCTAGCACTCATCCCCAGTAACAAAAAACACAAGTGAGCAAAAAAAAAAAAAAAAATATTAACCCTCTTGGTTTAAACTCCCTTGTAGTTTCAACTCCTGTTGTTTTAACTCCTACTTAAAAGAGACTACTTTAAATAGCCTACTTTCAAGCAAACTCCAGTGAGCAAGCTCTGTGAGTCAGTAGTTTAATTTGAAATCCAACCAATCAGAGTTCTGTGATAGGTAAATGTAGAGACTTACCTGTCAGTCTCTTCATTTACCTGTCATTTACCTTTCAGAGCACTCTGATTGGTTGGCTTAAACCAACCAATCAGAGCACTCTGAGCCTCATTGCAGGCTGTAGGAAGGCTTTATAAGCCTTTCCCCGCATTGTGGAGCTCAGTCTCCGCCGTGCCCTCCATGGGTGAAGATGGATTATTTTTTTAGCGTCTGGGTTTTTTCTTTTTTGGCCAATTTATTTATTTTTATTTTTTTCACTCAGGTTTTTTATTTTCTATTACAAGTTTGACGGGTATTGTGGACTTTTATTTGGCCTTTTTTGGGAGACATCTTATGGTAATTTTTTTTCCCAGGTACTTAATTCTTTTGTTCCCCCATCACTATTTTTAGGGTGAGAGGGTAGGTAGGGGTTTATTAACTTTGTTTTGGGGTGAGGGTGGCTGACCTGGGGCTTGAGGACCCCCTAGTCACCTTGGAGGGTGTGTAACATTTTCATTTTGGGTCCCCACCCGCCGCTCAGGGGTGGGGGATGGGGGTGAGGACAATAGGTCCTTTCCTCTTATTGTTATTTAGTGCCCCCACCCGCTGCTGAAGGATGGGGGCCGGGGGAGGGGACAATAGGTTCCCCCACCCCCTTATTGTTATTTAGGGCACCAGCCATTGCTCAGGGGTGGGGGGTGAGGAGAGGATAATAGGTCCCCCCCCTTATTGTAATTTAGGGCCCCCACTCGCGCGACACAAGGGTTTTTTACAAAATTTTTACAACAGTGAGCAGCCATTCAGCCAGTCCATAGGAAAGCATTCTCAATGCTTTCCTATGGACGCTGGCGTCTTCTCACTGTGAAAATCACAATGAGAAGCGCGGAAGCCCTCTAGCGGCTGTCAGTGAGACAGCCACTAGAGGCTGGATTAACCCTAATATAAACATAGCAGTTTCTCTGAAACTGCTATGTTTATTTAAAAAAAAGGGTTAAACCTAGCTGGACCTGGCACCCAGACCACTTCATTAAGCTGAAGTAGTCTGGGTGCCTATAGTGGTCCTTTAAAGGTAGGCAGACAATTTAATAGAGCAGCAGGAAATGCTAGCAGAATGCTTGGTTGTATAGGGAGAGGTATTAGCAGTAGAAAGAGGGAAGTGCTCATGCCATTGTACAGAACACTGGTGAGACCTCACTTGGAGTATTGTACGCAGTACTGGAGACCGCATCACCAGAAGGATATTGATACCTTAGAGAGAGTTCAGAGAAGGGCTACTAAACTGGTTCATGGATTGCAGGATAAAATGTACAAGGAAAGGTTAAAGGAACTTAACATGTATAGCTTGAGGAAAGAGGAGACAGGGGGGATATGGTAGAAACATTTAAATACATAAAGGGAAGCAACACAGTAAAGGAGGAGACTATATTTAAAAGAAGAAAAACTACCACAACAAGAGGACATAGTCTTAAATTAGAGGGACAAAGGTTTAAAAAAATTATCAGGAAGTATTACTTTAGCTGGAAGGCTATTCCATGCATCCACTACCCTCTCAGTAAAGTAGAGGTTAACACAGTAAAGGAGTTTAAGCATGCGTGGGATAGGCATAAGGCTATCCTAACTATAAGATAAGGCCAGGGACTAATGAAAGTATTTAGAAAATTGGGCAGACTAGATGGGCCAAATGGTTCTTATCTGCCGTCACATTCTATGAATCGATTGGGGGAAAGGTAAGTTTGGCATGACCGTGCCGCTTTAATATGTTAACGTAGTTGGACTGAAACATTGGTTATATGCAAATGCACGTCTCCTTATAAATTTGTTCTTTTGTTTACTTTGAAGCACTATGAGCGTGAGGACATCCAGTGTCAGGCAACTTTTTTATATACTGTACTTTTCTAAATAAACCTACGTTTCTGTGAAACCTGAAGTTTGTTTTTTTGCAGCCCACATAAACCTAAACAGTCTTTATTTGGCCCATGTTAGCCTTTGAGTTTGACATGCTTGATGAAGCCCTCCAGACATCCCATTTGTAGATTTATATATATTTTTTTTTTATCATACAAATTCCATCCCATTTCCTTGTTTCCTTTTGGTTTGAGAGACAGTCTAGCAGTTGTGTGAAAACAGTGTTTTCTTGCTTACCTTTGTCTCTGCCTTCTGTTGTATTGACCTTCAAACTAGACATGGCTGTAATATATCACTTATATCAAAGCATCAGATCTAGTGAAGCTCTGCAGCACAGTGAATGTACAGGAAAAAGCACACACTGTAGTTCCTGTGATAAAGTCCTACCCAGTATTATAAAAAATTAGTTTCTAGTGCTCTTGAGTCCTGAAGCCAGATTACAAGGACTCTGGCGCCTATAATTAAATATAAGGAGACCAGCAGCTGTTGAGATAAATATATATTTACACATGCATTTTATTGTAGTAAATGATATTGTTGAAAATTATACCCATACAAGTATAGTATTAATAAAGTTTACCATTCTACCAATGAAAAATGTTTAAGATTCCTACGTAAAATACAATTGGAGGGAGCTGGGACGGAAATGAATACTTTTTTTTTTTCTTATGTTTCCTTTTTAAAAGAACATACTTTTAATTTATTCTATAAGCCATCTTCTGTTCAAATACTTTATTATGCATCCCTGTAATACTCTTCAGTCCTCTGATCTGCAGATCTTTGTTAGACCTGCTAATCCTTTTTCACATGACAGACTGAGAAATGCTCTTAAGGAACAGTCATATATTGCTTTCTTTACATCAAAGAAAACAACCCTCTCCTTTCTGTGACTTGTACAAGTGAGAGGAAATATTGAGAAAAGACTGTTGGTATTTAGGAAACAGATTGTTCATCAAGCATTCGAATCTTGTGTAGTGTTTAAGAAAGGCTACATATGCAAAGTTGGTTCGAAAGCTGACATTCCCTCAATTTAATTTTGGAAGTATGCATTTTGTTGTAAAATCTGCATAAGATCGACTTTTGTAAGTTGGGTTTTAAAAAAAACGAAACATTTAAAAATATACATATATTTTAGAGGCATTTTAAAATGTGGAGAAGACATAATTTTGCATTTATTCATACAAAACATACAATACTATTTTAGAAAATCAGAATTCCTAAATAAAAAAATGTATGTCAAATAATAGAACAAAGTCATGTTCTCATTCACCATTCTGGGATATTCATTTCCAAGCAGAGTTTAACTTAATCTCAGCCTTTTCTGATGCCTTCTTTTTATTGAATAAATCAACAATCATAGTAAGAAGTATCACTTATAGAGGAACACTTCAGACCCCTAAAGAACTTTATGGACAAACAGTAGTTGGTGCGGCGCCTAGTAGCCGATAAGAGGCTGGGACAAATAAATACAGAGTAGGCCGCAACCTAAGGGTATGACGTTCCCTCACAAACCGTCACAAGTACAAATCTAGAAAACCTAAAAGTTATCGGTCGCGCCACAAAAGAATAAATAATGTAAAGTAGTAAAACCAGTAATCTACTCACATGCTCAAGGATAAAATAAATTAAAAGGAATAGTCCTGTTAATTAGGTCTATAAAAAAGAGAGTCCAAGTTGATAGGAGGTTTTGCGTGCCGTATGGATATATGGGACGATGGGTTTCTGAGGTAGTTGAATGTTCAGGTCTGGTAGGGGCATTTAAAGGAAAAAGAAGAATTCCAATAGTGTAATATGTCTCTGGTATAGATGAAAGGAAGATTAGCAGCAATGGTAGTAGTCCTACTCACCTTTTTCGAGAGCTAGTAGAAGCTCAAGTATAACTGGCATTCAGTGGCGTCGATCCTCCACTGGTAGGATGTAGGTGTTGGTAGGCGATGGGAGTCCTTAGGTATGTGGAGAGAAATAAAACCAAAAATAGTGCTCACTGTATATAATATAAAAAGGTGGTAAAAAGAGGTATAATACTCACATTTAAGTAAGCAGGGTATGCTGCTCACTATAATGGCGTAGGTGGTATAATCCCCACCTGGGATTCTTGGGTGGGTAAATACCTCAAAGTATTAGACGACCAGGTTAAAATAAAAGATAAAATGAAAAGTAAAAAGGGTATATGGCACACGCTAATAAGAGGCCAATATTCCTTTAATAATACACATAAAAATAAATTAAAAACAGCCAAAACGTGTTTCGCCAACACAGGGCTTAATCAAATGGCAATAAAAACAATAACCTGGTCCATAGTGGTTTATATACACATTACATACACTTAATTATTAAAATTTTGGCGCCAAAATGATGTCACAATTATATCATACATAAGGTACAAAATCGAATAAAATCAGTATAGGAATAATACATGGGTTATATAAAATGTGAATGTGCAATTTATTTATTAAAACAAGGGTTATAGAAGACTTAAGAATGAAGTGCTGAAGTGCTTTGGTTTTTTTTTGGTGTGGTTTCAATAGAAATTTACACTTTTCTAAACTAACCTTGTTGCACTGTTAAGTCCTGTTACGTCCTGGTTATTTAGCTCAGTGGAACTAAACTCGAGACACCTGCCATGAAAAGACTTCTCATTCGTTAAAAATTGGCAATTCTGAAGTCAGGGGGCGGGGCTAGCACTGGCGAACCCGCACAACGCTGAAAATAAGGTGAGTTTTATTAACTTTTAAGGGGGGCAAGCCACCTAAATGGTGGGTTTAGCACTATTGGCTCAGGAATACATGTTTGTGTTCCTTTAAACTGTAGGCACCCAGACCACTTCAGCTCATTGATTTGGTTTTGGTGCAACTTTTTATCAACTGCAATAATTACCTGCTAGGGTTATCTCCTCCTTTAGTGGCTGTCTACCAGACTTTCGGGCTTGACGGCGACTTTTGCCTAAACGACATAATGATTTTTTTCCTATGGGCAAATTCTAATGTGAGTGCAGCCATTGCCGCATATGCGCATTAGATCTCCTGCGCCGACAGACGCTGCATTGGGAAGTCTGTAATTGGACACTCACATAAATCTGGGCTGAGAGAAGGGGAGGGCTTGCAAAGGCTTCTGATAAGTTATTCAATATACCAATGAAAAAATGCATTATTAAATGCATGCATGTGTTAATTTGATATATATTTACCAAATAGTGATTTTTCATTGCTTTATATTTGGTCAGTGGAATGTCCCTTTAAATAAATTCATATGATGTTTGGGTTTGGTACTGAACCTGTAGAGACATGGGTGTGTACAGCTTAATGGAAAGCATTCCAAAGCCTATGGTTGCATGGCATTTTCAAAGCAAAATCCAAGCACAAATTCACTGAACTTCTCACCTCAACGATGTACAGAATTGTTAGAAGTTACTTTTCCTCTTTAACTTTGTGTAGTGCTGCTGAGCAAAAGTTATGACCTCAAAAAGGTAGGTTTATGGAGCAGAACTAATTACTAAAATAAATCTAAATTTTAGTATTCTAAAGAGGATGAATTAAAAACAAAAAAATTAAATTCCAACATAACTAGCTTTTACCTGACTGTAACATTTTACCTAACTAATGGATGCATGGAGTTACTCCTTTAAGAGTTGCTTAGACTGATAACCTATTGGACCATATTTTCATAGGAAGGGTTGTAGCTACATGGCATTGCATTTCTCGGATACCTTAATAATCTTAGGCATCAATCAGAATCTCATTATTACTCATGAAGGAAAAATGGGTTTCAAACTTTTAAAGAAACGTATGGGGTGCTCCAGAAAAGGAGGGCCAATCCCTGAAGACATCCAATGGGAAAATAAGAAATATTCAGGCACACCTGAAGTTTCTTCTAAAATGCAGTCTTTATTTAAAACAGGGAAGTGGAGACAATGTTTCAGCTCCTCTCTGAGCCTTTATTATTGAAAAAAGTATAAAATGTAAACAGAAAAGCGCAAATAATTATTAAAAATGAAAATATGTAATACAAGTAAATCCTGCTCGACACATTAAAGGTGATTCCTATTGACCTTAAAGGGACTCTCCAGGCAGAGGAGTGAAGCTGCGCCCCCTATTTCGTCAAAATGACTAAATAGGCGCGCGCAAGCAGGGAGCAATTAGACCATTTGGAAGCGTCATTGCTCCCTTGTGCGCATGTGCGGCATTCATGCCGCCCTATGAAGTCCTGAGCGCGCTACCGCGCATGTGCGCGGCCGCGAGCTGAGCTGACTGACAGCTCGCGGTCTTTGCCTGCGGTCTCCTCTGCTGACAGGCAGGAGAGAGAAGGCGCGCACACAGTGCCTTCTCTTTCCTGCACACGTCAGATGTATTTTAATTCGTCTTAACATGTACAAGGCCTTTTTAGGGCCCTATATGATAGGAAATCCCTCTGGTGGCCGTCTGAGTGACGGTCACTGGAGGTATTGCTATCAATCAATCTAAACACTGTATTTTCTTTTTAAAATACTGTGTTTACATTAGATTGCCTGCAGGGAGCTATAGATCTCACCTGAATAACTACATTAAAAAAAAAAATTGATTTATATAAAATATGTTCTTGGGGATATAATATTGATACACCTGCACGGTAGTAAATATGCCTTGGTAAATCAGATTCACTGAGTACCTTATGTCATCATCTGGAATAGGGTGGTGTTGATAATACACAGCTTAATGTTACAATTTTGATATTGCAGAAATTACTATAAGCGGGATGTAATCAAACACTGTTTATTTGCAAAAAGAAAAAAAATTTTTTTTCGTGGTAATAAAAATATAAATACACAAAGTAATCAAGAAATATATCAAAAAGTGGTATGGCGGATCTGATCACATTGAGGGAACAATATGATCGCCCCAACTAGAACAGATGAGATAGGTAGTTAAGGATTAGTGAGTTGGGCAGTAAAGGGATCGGAATCCCTTACCACACACTAATTACTCCAGGCCGACCAGGTGTAGCGTATATATATTGTGTAGCATATGCGGTATTCGTGTGTTACAGCACACGAATGCCTCTAGTGTTCAGTCTGTTTTTCCACGAACAGTGAATCACCGCACTGTTCGTGGAATTTGCAAAGTACCGAATGGGAGACCACCCATAGTAGGTCGTGTGTCTCCAATTAGGTACTTTGCAATAATGTATCGGTGGTAATTGCGGTCTGTTGCGGGTGGCCGCCATTCGTGTACTTTACACGAGGCGGCAGCCATCTTTGTTCGCGGAAAACCAGCGGGCTTTTGTCGTCGAGTGCCTGGAACTAAATTCGGCTACTCGGCAGCACAAGCCCCGCTGGACCTCCGAGCCGTTCGGGAGTTTTCCGTTTTCGGGACTTTTATTCCCTCAGTTCATGCAATCGTTTAGACTAAGTGGTCCTGATATGGGAAAATGAACCGTGTTCGGTTGTTTGTACTGGGATCTGGACGCAAGTTCCCTTAACTGTGCGCCCAGGTCCCAGCTATGTAATAAAGAGTTAAATAGCTGTCTAGCAGAAATATTATGTTGGTTATAGATTTTAATATAAAAACTGTATTTCTCTGTACCAAGGGATAATCCCATTAGCAATGCATTCTGGGTTAATTATCTCCTTGGTACAGCAATGTATGGTGGGTATTCTGGCTGTAAAACTCAGTCCCCCATGTAGTGCCCTACTGGACAAACCCTGCATTGTGACTCGGGAAACCCGTTACAATTGTAACCACATAAATACTGTGCCTGTGATTAAAAACCTCAGTTGACCTCCAAGCTATGTGTCGTCTAGTTCTTGGGGGAAAGGGATTGTAACTACGCTACCTGGAATTTGCCTGCTTTGTGCCTGCTTTATTCGATCTGCCAGCGGAGATACCATGGATAATACTACTACTCCGCTACATATCTGTTATATGTGAGTGTATTAACGGGCTGAGTGTTGTGTTGTGTATGCGTCGTTGGAGTCAGTGCTTCTCGACTAGAAGCAGCTGATTGTTAATTGCCTAAGCTTGGTGTCTATCTGCTCATGGTCCTACAATGCTTTTCTGTGATAAAAATTTGATTTGACCTCTGAGAGGAGCCAGTGTTTACGAATGAGAAGGTAGTTAACGGATCAGGGATAACTTGGCCCAGTGCTGTTTTTAGAAACTTAAGATGAACCAAGTGCCTAATAGGGCATTATAAACAAAGCAACAAGATATATATATATATATATATATATATATATATATATAAATATATAATTTTTTATTTTTTTTTTGCAGGTTGGGTTAGGCCTTTAGGTGTCTGTGGGGCCTGTTAGTGTTATTGCATATGTTTACGTACCCTGCCTGCTGTGTTATGCATGTGTGGCCTGTGTGTGGTTGCTAATAGTATTTTTTTTTTCATGGGGGCTTTCTGTGGTGGTGTGCATTTTGGCTGTCTGTCATGTTAAGTGTGCTAATCTGCATTGCCTGTAATATTTGAGTGTGTGGTGGGTGCTGTCAATGGTCTTTTGGATAAGTGTATTTGTGGTGTTATGTGTGGGAGTGTATGCTTGGGCTATCTGCAGTGTTGTGTGCATTGTGTGGGGGTATTGTGGGAGGGGGTCCTTTACTAATAAACATATTATAAACTCATTTATACCTGATGTTGGGTTGATGCTTTGCCATCTCTATATGACTATAACTCTTAATATGAAATGACTCTGATGTATCTGACTCCCTCTTTGCAGAAGTAATTCATGTTATTATTTTTACCTTGAGGGCATGTTCCACCTTTCCATGGAGGTCCTACACATAGTAAAAGTCACTGACTTTCATATATGTAATTAGCCCAAACCATGGTGGTTGATAAATATATTCAGGGATTTATTGCTGCTTAGTATAACTGATTTTGAATCCACAATCCCAGTGCATTGTAACCTGCAGACGTTTTTGTAATTTCTGGTGATTTAAAATAGTTGTACTACATTCTTTAGCACGAACAAGACCACTTTTCCTTTGGAAGATGCTCGGGATATTTTGGCTCACAATCACTCCTTTGTTCAGACCTCAGCTCTTGTTTGCGTATGGATTGTCAGATTACTTCTCCTTGAAGCCTTAATCTGGTTTTGAGGGTTATTTAGTATGCATTTCCTGGACATCGGGTCAAATTGCTGTTTCTGTTTACTATTATCGCCTTTACATTTCACCGATTGTAAATGTTGTCTCTTTCTTGGCCTTCCATTAGGATAATATAATTTTATTTACTATTTTGTCTTTCTTCCAAAGGTCATCTTTCTTATTCACAAGAAAATGTATGCCCTGATTTTGTCTGAATCATAAGAATTCTAAGGGGAGGTTATTGCAAAATGTTAAAATTTTCAAGCACTAAAATAAAACATTGAAACCAATAATTCAATAGTTAAAACTGATTTTCTCCTCATCCATGTCTCTTGCCCAAAATGGATTGGGTTGAAGCTGTGGGTGTAAACCTGTTGTGGTCCATCATCTTTACATATGTAAAGATTCTCTTTTTTAGCACTTTTTGATCTCAGCACAGCTTTATTACAGAGATTTAAATAGATAAATGAAGAGAGAAAAATATAAATTCTGAAAATGTTTAATAATAATAATTTGAAAAGAAAAATATAAGCTGTGCTAATGTACCACTTTTTCTAAATTAAAGAGACACTATAGTCACCAGAACAACTACAGCTTAATGTAGTTGTTCTGGTTAGTATAATCATTATATGCAGGCATTTTCATGCAAACACTGCCTTTTCAGAGAAAAGGCAGTGTTTACAATGCCCCTAGGGACACCTTTAAATGGCCACTCCTCAGATGGCCACTGGAGGTTCTTCCTGGCTCAGTGCTGCACACTAGGTAGCAGTGCCGTTCAGCATCTCCACGCTCTGCATGGGGACGCTGAATTTTCCTCATAGAGATGCATTCATTCAGTGCATCTCTATGTGGAGGTGCTGATTGGCCAAAAAAAGTTTTGTCACCCCACCTTGACAATTTTAGCCAATCCAATGCTTTCCACATGAGAAAACATTGGATTGGCTAAAAATTGGCAATTCTGATTGTCACCAAGCGGACGGGGTTAGAAACAAGGGGAGATGTATTACCTTTTAAGGATGCTAAGTGGGGCAAGCCACCTAAATGGTGGGTTTAGCACTATAGGGTCATGAATACATGTTTGTATTCATGACCCTATAGTGTTAATTTAATCTCTATCTATTCCTTACAATTATCATGTAAAATATTTGTGCAAGTTGTGTTCTCTTATATTGTTAACCCTGGCAGTAGCAAAAAAGTGGTCTCTTGTATGTACAGGATTAACAGTACCCTTCATGTGCATGTGAATTGTCTTTCACTATATTTGCTTTAGATATAGGGCTCAATTTAAGATTCTGGTGCCTGCTTACAAGTTTCTACATAATGCTGCTCCAACCTACCTATCCTCCCTAAAACACAAGTATGTCCCGTCGAGGCCCCTGCGCTCTGCCGAAGACCTACGTCTATCCTCTGTCCTTACTTCCACATCTGATGCTCGAATCCAAGACTACTTCAGGGCTGCAGCTTTTCTGTGGAACTCCCTTCCCTTCTCCACTAGACTTTCACCCAATCTCCACTACTTCGAAAAATCTTTGAAAACACATTTCTTCAGGAAAGCATATCATTTAGACTGTTAGCGGGTTTTACACTGCTAATATAACACTGTTCTACTCTACGAAAAAGTTGTGGTTTTAAGAACTTCATATTGGTAGAATTGGTTAAAATAACTGAAACTAGCAAGTATTTCAGATCGGTGTTTTGGTTCACTGTTCTTCATACTCTGCAATGAGGCTGCCTAAAGTGAGCTCCCATAGACTTGGTTATTCACTTAGCCAATTCCTTTCTGAGAGGCCTAGACTGGGTATGTGCTTAAAAAAAGACAAGAGGAACCACTTCTGCAAGTGCATGAACCGAACCATGCCACGCCTTTTCATACAGCAAAAAAACAGACCTTGTGTTGCTCTGACTAACCAGTGAATAGCCTGATCAGTCCCAATAAAAGCTGGAGTGCTGGACTGGGATGGAGAACTGTACACATGCCCTTCTGTTTTACTCTCTAAAATTGTGTTAGCAATTGTGTGTGTTCTTTCTCTGTTATCCCGCTGTCGAAGGAGGAAAAAAGGATGTAGCCATAGCTTGGGAAGGACGTTCCAAGGCACCGCAGACTTCTCCTGCAGAGAGTGATTTATAAGAGGTCCTCCTCCCTGTTGCTCTCTCAGTGCACTGTGTTCTCCTCCGTGCCGGGGCTCATGAACCTCCATTAAGCTATATTTGTTCCGAGAAAGCAGCACACACTCCAATCAAATGCCAGCAGGAAACCTTGCTGAATCTGCGCAGGTCTCTCAAGAGTCTCTCAAGAGTCATGGCAGCTACAGACTCATGCCCTGCCACTATCTTGGGTATGCTCAGGAAAGTCCCTGACAGCCAGATCTTCTTTAGTAAGGTAAGCGATCCGAAAGGATCAAAAAAGGCTACAATGCTTAAAGGACAACTATAGGCACCCAGATCACTTCAGCTAAATGAAGTTGTCTGGGTGCCAGGTCCCCCTAGTTTTAACCCTGCAGCTGAAAACATAGCAGTTTTAGAGAAACTGCTATGTTTTCACTGCAAGGTTAAAGGGACACTCATAAACTGCAATATTTACCTTGCAGGGTTAACTCCACCTCTAGTGGCTATCTACTAGACAGCCACTAGAGGGCATTTCCGGGTTTCTAACACAGATTTTCTGCTCTATAGCTTCGCTGGACGTCCTCACACTATGTGAGGACCTCCAGCGTCGCTAAAATCCCCATAGGAAAGCATTTTTCAATGCTTTCCTATGGGGAGGTCTAATGCTCATGCGCAATCGGATGACGTGGGCGGACCCTGGACCAGTGCAGAGGGACATCGGCGCGGGACTCCGGTAAGTCACTGAAGGGGTTTAGACCCCTTCAGCAACCTGGGATGGGGGTGGGAGGGAGAGGGAACCTGCAGTGACAGGAAAACAGTTTTTCCTTGCACTGGAGTGTCCCTTTAATCCAGCCGATAGTGGCATCCTGACATCCACTAGAGGCGCTTCCGCGATTTACACTGAATAAATCGCACTTATTTGACGCTGTACGGGTAGGCGGGTAGGAATGCACGCATGCATGCGCATTCGGCTCCAATTGGGATCTGACGTTGGCAGGGGAGGAGAGGTTACCAGCGCTGAGGGAGCCCTGCGCTGGATTAAGGTAAGTGGCTGAAGGGGTTTTAACCCCTTCAGCGCTGAGGGAGGGGGGCACTCCCAGGAGCCTAAAACGCCAGGAAAACTGTTTTTTCCTGGCACTATTGGATCCCTTTAAGTCTCCAGGAGATTGAGCAATGTGCGATCACTCACCATTCCCTTCAAGCCCTGCCTCCCTCCCCCGAAACAACAACAACTTTAATATACTGCTTAAGAGAAAGTAGTCCCTAGTTTGTTTTAAACAAAATTCCAATACATGTAATTAGGCAGCCTTAAAAAACAAAACCAAAAAAAAACATTTTGGCTTCATTATTCCCTTTTGAAAATTCAATTTTCCATTCTTCTTGGTCAATAATCTTTAGTCATTACATGTGATTAAGTGTGTCAAATAGCAACAGTACGCATTAGAGAATGAATCCTGTAGCGCACAACCAACAAAGCCATCCCTGAGCTCTGAACTACTAACTACACAGCTGTGATCTATAGGGTGGGACATTACAAAAATATTTGAGTGTAAGTTTTTCTATTTTTGGTTTGCTGTGCCTACATGCACTGTTTTAAAAGTGAACTTTCAGTCTTTCTTACAGGATGAACAAGTGAACAGCTTGTGGGGGCTGGATCTTTAAATTTCTGTACGAATTTTTCCAACAAATCCACCCCTCTTCCTTTCAGTACAAACCCCTGAATTCAAATTCACCCATAAATATGTTGCTTTCTGTAAATACTCCTTTTGTTCAAGGGAATAATTGAGCAGTCTAAACACAGTTTAAAAAGACGATATTGTACTCCATTCCAAGGGGTTTTGTTATGTTAAGTGTGTTATATGAATTCCATATTAAACACTCGTTTAAAAGGTAAGCAAATATTTAGCTTGCCCGGAGCACTCGCTGACCTACTGACCCCTGGGCTCTGCACTTAGAGAGAATCAGGATTTGTTCTCTGTTTATGGTACAGAATAAAATGACAATTCTGTTTCCCGAGAGTGCAAACTAAATGCTCTTGATGATACTTGCGGCAGTGTGCATTTTGTGACGTTCTTGTGGTTATTGTTTTATAATAGGGCGTAATAATTGTGGGGCTTTCAATTAATCAGCTCTTTGTGTGAGGCCAGCTATGCAAATTTATGACTTAGAACTTTTGAAAGACTTCTGGGAAAGCTATGTACTGACACTTCTTGGTGGGCTAACCCACAGTCTTCTCACCGCAGGACAAACATTTTCTTCTTTTTACCCTTGTAGTACTTTTCATATTATAATGGCTCTAGTTTTAGTAAGGGTTAGGCCTGGGTAATATTCCCCAATGCTGACTAAGGATTGAAGACCAAATTGACTCTGAAAGGGAAATATAGGAAAACACCAAGCACCATAGTCACTACTGGGCACTGTAGTGGTTATGGTGCTATTAGTGCCCTGGCACCCTTCCTCTCATCTCCAAATGCAAATAGTTAAACAGTTTGGTAATGGTTAACTTTTTCACTTGAAACCGCTTGGCGCTGCTTACTTCTCTGCGACCGTAAGCTCTCTTCACTTATCTAAGCACAGCAGTGCATGGCTTAGCTTGTTGGTTGAGCGTTTTGACTGACTCTTTCAGCCAATGAGTTGGCCTTGCAGAGCGAACAGAAACTCCTAGCAGGCTGCAGAGAGGCAAGAACCACGGGCCAGCGCCTCTGGTAAGAAGTTTAAATAGTTACCAAACTTTCTAGCAACTTGCATGGGGAGGTGGAGCCACAGTACCCTTGACACCATAACCACTACAGTGTGCTTTACCAACAGTACAGAATTTGGACATTTCCCAATTCTGTTCCTATGTGGATGCAGGTGTGGACCGAGTCAGGAACCACTGTGCTGACAAACTGTTTTACTTGCTTTAAAACCTTTCTGAAGAAAGGACGGGAACATTGCTCTGCGATATTACATCCTGTTCCCATTGGCTTTCATTCTTCAAGTTGTGTTGTAGGTGGGCTGTGATCCAGGCATTCTATATGTCTAATAAGTTGATGACAAGATTGATGTAGACAGGTAAACATAGGTTAGGATAGGTAGCAAGAGGCAGAGATCCAATAGCTATTATATTTTCCTTTGGTCAATTTATTCATTTGAAATAAATACTCCTCAGCAAACTGTTTCATATGAATTTGTTCTACTTTTGTTTCTGTACCATGCTGACATTTAAAAGACCTTAATTTCTATATTAGCCATCTCTGAGTATTCATTAGTTTCAAACTATAGCTAACTTATTTTAAGCTCATTATGCCGTCTTTGTGTTAACTTGTATTAAAATCTGTCAGCTATGACTGGTCTTACAGGCACAGTCAGCGGTGCAGAATAAGTTAATTATTCACTAGTGTCGCTGGGTCCTCTTGGTCTAATGAAATGCACAGCTGTGTTAGATCTGCGTTTGGATGTGTAGGTCCCATTGTTAAACGAGTCAGCAGAGGGTAGAAGCTGCAATGATGGAGAGGCCTCGCTTCTTTCTCCTGTTTTGCCTTTCTGTGTCAATTTCATGGGTCTTTTATCATTCACTTTCACACAAAACAAACAACACAGTGGCTGTCTGCTATGGGAACCAACTTGGCACATAAAAGGGTTTCTCAGGGGCTTGGTTTAATCGAACTTACCTTCAATTTACGTTCTGGTTCGTAATGTTGATTTAGAGCAAGACTCTTTCTGTTATGGGGCAAATGAGTCTTGAACTGAAAAAGGTTTCTGTAAAAGAGTTTACTGTTTATCTGTTTAGGTTCCTGGCATGTATCTGCCTCCTCCTTGGATAAAACCTCCAATTAGTATATTAATTTGTCACTGCACTGTCCTACATAGTCTGCAATATATTGCAAATTGCTTCTTTCTTTCTTTTTTTTTTTTTTAAGTTATTCCTAAGCATTTAATTTCTTATCACCGATGTCTTTACTTTTATTTTTAAAGCTGCTTCCTTAAATATATAGATTCATATGTTACAATGCAATTATGTTTAAAGGGCAAGTATTACAAACCGTACAGTACAAAATTTTGTAATAACCACTGGCGCCTCAGTTCACTTTTTGTTATTGTGTGTCAACAACCTACAATATTTACCAACAACCTACAGTATTTTATTTTTCACGTTTGATTTGTGATAGTTCACTGCTATGTGTAGTTTGGCTTCTTTTTCTGCTAAAAAAAAAAATAGTGAGCTCAGATATATTGGTGGGTATTTAATGAGAACTTTTTATATATATATATATATATATATATATATATATATATATATATATATATATATATATATATATATTTATATTAAAACAGTTTTCTTTGTAACCTATAAGTATATTATATGTATGTCTGTGTAACATAAAAAAAAAAGTTGGTTACATAAACCTTTACATAGACATAGCTAACTTAGAACAGAAAGCTAATAAGTGGTTTAATAAATCACTAAAATTAGAGCTGATCTGTATCCTTGTGACAGAGGTGAAGAGATTGTCTGGTTTTATGGGCAGGGAGCCAGTCTTCCCAGCAGATATAAACCGTTTTACTTGGTGTGTACACAAGCACTCTGCTTGCACTTGTGGGAATTAAACCTGATCACTTTAATTATGTTGGTAGTTATTGCTTTCATAGTCATTTAATGGAAACACTGTCACTTTCTCTTTTTATTTTTCCCTCTTCTTAATGATTATGTCAGAAATGCACCAAAACAGCCTTAATTTACGGATTTCTGTAATGGGCTTTCTTTTTCATGGGTCTTTTGTAAGTTCACATCAGCTACTCCCCCCTGTGCTGACGCCAACTTTCTCCTACTGTTTTGAGTGTAGAGATTGTCTTTAGTACATGTACTTTTTTGAATATGTTTTATATGTTGCACTTTGTCATTTTGCTAAACTCCACAACTTTGCAAAATCTGAAACATCTTTTCACTTTGTAAGTAGTTTTCTTTTAGCAATTGTATGTCTTCCTCTCCCTGTGGCCACTTTTTGCTGCACTAGTCTTTTATTGTTTCATTGATTTTAGAATATGTAGCATTCCTGGCTACATTGTTAACCAAGTCCTAGACCTAGAGACCTAGAACATACTTTGAGAGCTAACAAAGCTTCATCAGGTGTGATTACTCAAGAAACCATTTGTATTTTCTGGGCTTTGTTTTTTGTTTTTTTTTTTTTTTTTTTTTTTTTTTTTAATATAGCAGCCTTGTTTGAGATCCTGCTGTGCTTGTAAATATCTGACACAACAGTTATTCTAGAATCTCATAAATCCGTTTCATTATTACCTTGTTTTTAAATGCTGTCTCTAATCCATTCTAATTGTAAGGTCAGGTTTTAAAACCTCCTTATTTTTGAATGATTCATTGACTAGGTACCGCATTTTAATTTTTAGTTTAACGTTTAAGAGTATTTAATACAAGGTCTGACTACCCCAGAAGTTAGGATGTCGCAGTTCTTAAACATTGTAAGATTTCATGACAGTTGTTAGTTAATGAAAGATATGTTTAATATGTATATCCAGTGTTATTTTGTGTAAATAAAAAAAGATGAGGAAGATGCAAAAATATATTGCAAAGATGCAAGACAGACTGGCATTGACTGCATTGATTGCTCTTCCTTGAATGCACAATGTTGACATGAAAAGAACTCATCCGTACAGGAAAAGTAATATTTAAATAGCAATAATTTCACAAATGTGGACTTATTTGAAAATATTTTTGTTATTCTGTTTTGAAAGTGAATTTTTCCAAAGTCATTTATTAACATACTTTGTTCCTACAGGTGTTTGTGGTTTAATCGTGCCACAAGAAGACATGCCTTTCAGTGAAACTGGAATTTGCCCAGATATTATCATGAATCCTCATGGCTACCCTTCTCGTATGACAGTTAGTACTTGTTTTCTTATTTTCGGTGGGATTAGTAAATTGCTGCCTTTTTTTTTTTTTTTTAAATATCAATTTCTTTTTCAGTTTAGGCACAGCATATGCAAAAGAAGTCAAGTCAGACTTTAGATCTTAAAGGAACACTTTAGTCACCTAAATTACTTTAGCTAAATAAAGCAGTTTTAGTGTATAGATCATTCCCCTACAATTTCACTGCTCAATTCATTGTCATTTAGGAGTTAAATCACTTTGTTTCTGTTTATGCAGCCCTAGCCACACCTCCCCTGGCTATGATTGACAGAGCCTGCATGAAAAAAAAACTGGTTTCACTATCAAACAGATGTAATTTATATTAAATAATTGTATCTCAATCTCTAAATTGAATTTTAATCACATACAGGAGGCTCTTGCAGGGTCTAGCAAGCTATTAACATAGCAGTGGATAAGAAAATCTTAATTAAACAGAACTTGCAATAATGAAAGCCTAAATAGGGCTCTCTTTACAGGAAGTGTTTATGGAAGGCTGTGCAAGTCACACGCAGGGAGGTGTGACTAAGGTTCATAAACAAAGGGATTTAACTCCTAAATGGCAGAGGATTGAGCAATGAGGCTGCAGGGGCATGTTCTATACACCAAAACTGCTTCATTAAGCTAAAGTTGTTCAGGTGACTATAGTGTCCCTTTAATATGATCAAGTAATTCAGAAACTGTGAAAAAACATGGTTCAAGCCATTGAAATAAAAATGTTTTGAACTGGAAAAAAATAGAGGGCGAATGCGAAGATTGGGATGGACAAGAATCAATATTTTGGCTTCAAAGAATCCTCCAGTGCCCCCATCTCAATTCCCTCGGTGCTGGGTCAGGTTCCGCCCACACTCCTCCCCCGCAGTCAGCCAGAGGGGGAGACCGCATGTGCCGCAATTATTCAGTGCTTTCCTATGGGGATTCAGGCGTCATTTAAAACACTTTTTGTGTTTTAAGAATCAGGAAGTCTCTCTAGTGACTGTCTGATAGACAAAACACTGCAATAATTACACTTGCAGGGTTAAGGGTGATGGGAGTTGGCACCCAGACCACTCCAATGGGTAGAAGTGGTCTGGGTGCATGGAGTGTCCCTTTAATAAACTTTTGCCACAATGGAAATTAAGGAAAAACACAGCATATTAAAGATTTACTTTGAAAGACGAGTGTGAACCTGGCTACTTTCCAACTACAGAGACCAGGTTTTCAAAAATATGTTATTGGTTGTTATATTTGACTGTAACTTCTTACAAGTCCAAAAATATACCTTATCTTAACCTATGGGTGGTAGAGGTGGGGTCTGGAGTCTTTAAAACATGTTAATAAATGACCACTGTTGTTTTACCACTTCACGACAGGGTCTTTATATGGTACAGAGCTGTCATTGATGAACTTATCTATCATATGGACTTGATTTAAATGCCCTTAATTTTTTTGCGATAACTGGGATTGCAGTAGCATTGCTATTTCTGGATATCTCAGTAGTGAGGTATCACATAATTTACTATTGAGGTCCCACAAGGCAGGGAATTGCTGGGAAAGCCATCCCCGCAACCGACATGCTTATCATCTTTCCGCAGCTGCGGGATCTCCATTAAATGGTGTCCATGCCATGATTTTGGTTAATCGAGGCATGTGCATGCTGGTACTGAACAGTGTCACTGCTGAGGCTGTCCAGTAGCACCCTCAAGAAGTTGTCACTGCCAGAGGACTGCAGTGACAGCAATCCTGTGAATTGAGTGACCGCTGATCCCCAGCTGCCAAATGGCTACTGCTAGACTATCTCACAATCAGAAAGTCCAGCAGTAGTCCCTGATTGGCCCCCAGGCTGGCCAATCACATGAATGACTTGCCAGTTAAGGCATGTCATTACTGTGATAAGCTCCCAGGGTGATTAGTGAACATGTGAGTCGATATGCTAAGCTGCATAATTAGGGTTAGCATTGCAATTAAGTTTAGGGTTAAGAGAGGGTTAGAAATAGTATATGTTGGTCAGTATGGTGGCACAGAGAACAAATAGCATCTCTGGGAAGCAAATAGAGGAGTGTCCAAATGAATGTACATATGTGGCCCTATAAATTGCCCCCAAACCAATCAAAGATATAGGTATATAGGGTATTGCTATACTCCGCAGCAGTAGCAGAATATAATTCATAGGGCTTTATAGTAGTGGTACATACATGTTTTTTTATAAGTAACTGTGAAAATGACACGTATAATTAACTGTGAAAAATTATTGAAATATACCCGGCAGTTTTGCTTTTTGGTGCTGAAATGTTTTAATGAAAACTGTCAAAATATTGATAGTTAAATAAGTTGTGTTTCTGTAGTGATGCTTGGGCCAGAGTGACCTCATCCCATAATCACTCTAGGGTCAGGAGGGAGCTGTGCAAGAAGAGCACATATGGATTAGAGCTCCTTAGCTTCCCATCTCCCCCGAACAGTGCGCATTCCAACATGGTAGGCACTTGCTGTCCTGGTAGGTAGATGCCTACCCGGCCATATTGCAGAACAGGTTTTGCTCCGAACTCGTTTGGTATCCCCTAAGGTGGCTCGCGCCGGCCCTGATGGATTAGAAAGAATACTGTCCTGAAAGGTTCACCTATCCTAGTAAAAAAAGACACCTGTGCTTATATACATAGATCCTGAAATGCATCATGTTTGAAGGTACTGTTGCGAAACAGTTTGTGTATTCATGCTCACATGTGGAATGCAACTGAGTTATGCTACATCTCAAATTGTTGTAATACATATCACCAAGGAATTGAGTATCCTCTTATTAAAACTGGTAACATATTTAGCTGGCTACTTAGACTTCTTTAGATAAAAGGTTGAGACATTTAATTACGTAGACACATAACTGGAACTAATAAACTCCCAGCTGATTTTAATGGTAGCTTAGAGAAACCGAGATCAGTAAGAGCTATTCAAAGCCACTGCCTAGTAAGAAAGTCTAGCGCTAATCCACGGCAATTTAATTTGTTACGGTTTAAAAGTTGTGGTGGTCGACATTAGGCACCAATTATTATGAGATAACTGTCAAGCTGATTCACAGTAATATATACTTCGGAGTGTAATTGTTGTTACAGTACGCTTATAGGGCAGAGCTAGAATTTGCAAAGGTTCTGTTGAATGTTACAACAAACTTAAGAACATCTGCAAGATTTTGTAGACGTTTCAATGAAAAAGGAAATTTAGATAGAAAGTTTCATTGAAAGATTAAAAATGTTTAATTTACATAATTGTATATGTGTATTTCATTATTCATTGACTAATTAAAAAATTACCTAGGTTTTTTTCAGAAGCAACTCTATTTCAATTATGCTCTACTGCAGGTGAAGAAGTAAAAATGACATACAATGTGTTCCATATGTTTATCTCACTTTTAGCCCTTTTGTGAAGCAGTTTCTAGCCCAAAGTAATTAAATCAGGGTGGACGTAAAATCTATCTACATAAAATTACTCTCACACTAGACCAGGTCCCTCCTCTGACATCCACACTCTATTCCAGTAGGGATGCTGGTAATCACTATAATACTGGTTTGTCTTGTGGTCTGGGTTGGGAACCACTGCACCAGACACGTGCTTTGAGGAGTACATCTACATTGATGCCTCTAGTTTTACCCTCTTATGTTTAATCTTCATTACCTGAGAAAAACTATCCTCCACATGACGTTCTGAAGTGATGGTGTTTAAAGTTCCCCTCTTTTCTTGGCATGATGGACACCAGTGTGTGTGTAAAAGTCATTGTAGAGTTCCTAGAACTGCCAGAAAGCCTTATCTGTTCCATAACAGGGGCAGTGGAATGGATTGCCCTAGTCTGTGAATTGTTGAAAGACAAGTGGGAACCGTTTTCAACAACCTAGTCCTTTTTAAAGAAATACTCCACCACATTACTAGTTCATCTGAATGAAGTGGCTTTGTGGCAAGGAGTGCATAGGTGTTGTCTTATTTATAGGTCTAAACAGTTTAACCCCCGAGTTCCCTGCACCTAGCAGCTCTGCCTCCTCAGTCTTCCTCCTTCCATCCCAGTGATAAGGAAGGTTTTTCTTTGGGTTACGGTGGTCAGCTAAAAGTGTTGATCTCTGGCACTCAAGGCAAAACTTCCTGGTCCTTGTGGCGTCCGGGGAAGAAAAAGAGATAGTGGTCATAGGAGTTTCCTCCTTCCCTTTATCAAACTAATCAAAAGAATAAGATACCCAAGAGTTTACTTCTTGGGATCTATACACCAGTGTAGACACTCCAGTAGTGTCCAGATGGCTTAAGCCTAATAATAACAACAACGCAGGAAATATTCACTTAATCCACAATAAAGTGGACGAGGTATTTACTGGAAAAATGTAATCGGTATCTTCCTGGCACTATATAGACCTTAGGTCCCCCCCACTCTTGTGGCCCCCCTTTCGCTGGGCTGAAGAGGTTAAAAAAAACCCTTGGCTCTGGGGATCTCTCCGCCCCGATCCGCCTCCCAGCTTCGTATGCGCATGCACGGCAAGAGCCACGCGCGCATTCAAACCGCCCATAGGAAAGCATTACTCAATGCTTTCCTATGGACTTCCAGCGTCTTCTCACTGTGTTTTTCACAGTGAGAATTAAGGAAGCGGTAATCAAAAGTGCTACAAATAAGCCTAGTTAAAAAAACTTGTATATTAATATTTTAAGCACCTGTCTGGATAATCCAATGGTTATCCATTATCTATACTAGGTAGAGGAGTAGCCTTACACGGCTCGTATATTTCACTTGCCCTGGGGATATATGTGGTTTGTGTATGTATTGGTGCATGCAGAGTGGACTGTGATCCCATTTACCTGAGGATACTGATTACATTTTTCCAGTTTTTACCTTGTCCACTTTATTGTGGATTAAGTGAATATTTCCTGCGTTCCCTTTATCAAACCCTGGATATAGTTTATTATTGCAGGTCTCCGTAGAGATTACAGTAGATCATGTGCAGATAAGCGGTGAAGTGCATTAAAAAAAATCATAATAAACAGAGCGACAACACATGAGAAAGATTGACTGTATTTTAAATTATTTAATGCTACATAATACCCACCTACGTATGGTTGACGTAGTAGGTAAAAGATAGTGGGTAGACCTGTATGTGCCCCATTGAATGATAATTAGCATTAAGAAAGATTCTAACTGAAGCCACGTATGGGAGCAACTTAAAGCCTTCAACAACTTGCAGGTAGAATTTTACCCAGCAAACAGAATATAGGAGGGCCTAGACCGTTAGTTGAACGTACAATGTGGCATATATTTTAAATAAAGGGCTTGAATGCACATTTAATGGTAATGAGGGGAGAGCAGTTAATATACTTTTTAACAGGTCTGCCTCCTTATGGGGCCAGGAAAGTAAATAAAAAATCAAAAGTGTAAACATGAGTAACAAAATTATAGAAAGTATAATACGTGGATCAACAGATGCTTGTCTCAGGTAGGTGGTGTGACAGACCCCAACGCAGCCACTCAGGGTTTGAAATAAATTATTCCAGCAACAGATGAAGTGGGGTGAGCCGCAACTTTGATGGCCTCTGCTGGCAGACCTAGGCACTGGAGAAAAGATGTGACAAACTAAAGGCAACAAGATGTGCGTCTAGTCAGCCTAGTCTGCCAACAGGTGGTGCGGGTCCCACTTGTAAGGGATGGTGTTCTCATGTAGCAGCTGGTTAACTTGCTTGAAAAATCTTTGCCATGTAAGGGTAGGAGAAGTCTCTCTATAAAATGTGAGCTGCCTTCAAAGGGTACTGTGGGATACCCTGTAGCGGCTCACATCAGGATTCCCTTACCAGAGTCCCACACTAGGGTGTCTGACTGGGGCAATGCCCTAATCCTCACATTGTGTTCTTTAGCCTTATACTCTAAGTTGGCCTTTTGCGCCGTCAGGTTGGTGCAGCGCTTGTGTAGCACACACGTTGCTATTCTATCACTTCCCAGGTATTCCACCACTGCCACAATATGGCTGGTAATTATGCAGACTTTCTCCCTGACCACCGCCATATCCTATTGGAACATGACTCTGTCCTTCGTGCATTATGGTCTTAATACGGCCTTAGTAGATGAAGAGAGTCTTCCTACCTTGAGGATACATGTGCAGCCATGTGTACATGCTGAAAGGCTGGTGAGTCAGCTGCAAGCGGTCTCCGCAGTCAGGATCTGCATGGTGCTCTTTTGTTTTCTTCCCTGTGGTGTATTGTAGCCAGGGTGCCAATAGACTGGCTGAAATCTCTGGATAATGGTAGCAGTTGGATAGAAAACAGGGAGTTGCTGCAATGTGCATCTAGCACACATGGGTGCTTTCTCCGTCCCTGGATATAGTTCCTTTTATGAAAGCAAGATTAAATCTTCCTTGATGGAGTCCATCATTTGCAATGCATTCAAAGAATAAAACTAGTTTTGTTTTGACAAATGTCACAAATACATTTTTTTCCATCTCTATGCTATAGGTTGGGAAATTGATTGAACTCTTGGCTGGAAAGGCTGGTGTGTTAGATGGCCGATTTCACTACGGTACCGCCTTTGGGGGCAGTAAAGTTAAGGATGTCTGTGAAGATCTAATCCGACATGGCTACAACTACTTAGGGAAAGACTATGTAACATCTGGTATTACAGGGTAGGAATTTATATCACTTTGGTCTTTTTTTAAGTTTCGAAACAAAGACTTATCAGGCTTAAATGGACTGTGCCTTGTCAAATATTACAATGTTTTATAAAAGTTCTATTAAACTAATGTGTTTGTTTTAGTTACCTGTGGTTAACAAATGTATTGTTTAGAATTTATGTGCAGTTACTAGTACCCAATTGTTTACACATATTTATCTGGTTCCCTGTGTGTTGAGCTAAATATAAGTGCTGTCAGGTGTCGCATGCATTTTATTCTGCACACAGTAGATTTAAGGATGTCACACGTCCTGTTTATGTTTAAAACTGAAATGGGTAGCATTTTGGCTCACAATGAGTGTTTCTCAAACACATCAAGTGTGACATAATTTCCATACTGACAGAATCACATAAGGCTCTAAGAGTTTTGTCTGTGTATGTACCATTTTGTGCTATACGTTACATATGTTTCTACACTAAATGTTGCCAAAATGTGGCCAGCTGCTATTGATCCTTATTTTTTTGCAGGGAGCCCCTGGAAGCTTATATTTATTTTGGACCGGTATACTATCAGAAACTTAAGCATATGGTACTGGATAAGATGCATGCTCGAGCCAGAGGTCCTAGGGCTGTCCTTACCAGGTATGCAGTCTACTAAACATCATGAAAATGTATTGATTATACATGAAATGTTACATTTTAAAGAGTAAAACCCAATTAAATAAGTTGTAAACTTGCTATTCCCCACACTGGATTCCACTCCCCCATCTGAAATCACAGCCTCCCTTGTGAGCTTTGATGTGGAGAGGGGAGGGAGTTGAGGGGTGGATAAGGGGAGGAATATTTAAAAAAATTGAGTACTAACTATTGCAGGTAGTGCCAAAATAAAGGAAGGAGGACACATTAGCTTGCACTGCCTGCAAGGATACAAGCTGATAATGTCAGTTGCCAGTGTACGTGTGGTTTCCACAGAATTGACATTATGTAGCTCGGGACCAATTCCTGGTGTGCTGCTAGCCACAAAAGTGCCAGTATCTCTGTATGTACAGCGGTTCAAGCATAAAAGCTGCAAATGCTTATTACGACTACCTGACAACTTCTAAAAGCAGAAGCGGTCGTGGTGGTTGGGGTAACCTTTTAAGTTAAAGATTAAGTATCTTTTAATTACATGAATCCCATGAGATGGAATACCGTTGGGTCCGGAAATATTTGGATACTGACATAATTTTCATAATTTTGTCTCTATATGCCACCACAACTGTTTTGAAATGAAACAACCAAGATGCAAAAGTGAAGACTTTCAGCTTTAATTCAAGGGGATGAACAACAATATTGTATGAAACGTTTAGGAATTGAATAATTTTCATACACAGTCCTCTTATTTCAGAGGCTCAAATGTAGTTGGTCAGATAAACACAATCAATAGATTTTCGATTTTTAATACTTTGTCGAGAATCCTTTGCAGTAAATGACTGCTTGAAGTCTGGAACGCATGGACATGAGCAAACGCTGGGTTTCCTTCTTTGTGATGCTTTACCAGGCTTTTACTGCAGCTGTCTTCTTTCTACCTTAAGTTTTTTGTCTTCAACAAGTGAAATACATGCTCGATCGAGTTGAGAGCAGGTGATTTACTCGGCTGTTGCCGAATATTAAATTTCTCTGCCTTAAAAATCTTCTGGATTGCTTTTGCGCTATGTTCTGAGTCATTGTCCATCTGTAAAGTGAAACGCAGTCCAATCAACTTCGCTGAATTAGTCTCAATCTGAGAAGACATAATATCCATATACACTTCTGAATTCATCCAACTACCGTAATTCTGTATTCTGTCACATCATCGATAAACACTAGTGACCCATTGTGTATTACAGATAATGTGGTATGCTTCAGATTGTGAGCTGTTCAAATCCTTCTCCATACTTTTTTTGTTTTCTTCCCGTCATTCTGGCACAGGTTCTTCTTGGTTTCATATGTTCAAAGGCTGGTGTTCCAAACCCGGGCTGGCTTTTTTAGATGTTTTTTGGCAAAGCCTAAACTGACCTTTCTACTCTTTAGGGTTATGAATGGTTTACATTTGTAATCTTGCGGTGAACCCTCTGTATTTCCACTTGTGATGTGTTTTCTTTATGGTAGACTTGGATAATGATATGCTTACCTCCGAGAGATAGTCTTTATTTGGTTGTATGTTGTGAAGGTGTTTTTGTTTGTTTGTTAATTACCATGGAAAGGATCCTACACATCATCCACCACTGTTGTTTTCCATGGATGTCCAGGAATAGCCCACATCTGTCTATGAAACAACTTTTGAGTCTATTGTCCAATTACTTTTGGTGCCTTGAAAAAGAAGGGGCTACATATTAAAGAACTGTAATTCCAAAACCCTTCCAGTTTGGATGTGAATGCACTGAAATTAAAGCTGAGAGACTACACTTTAAGCCTATATTAATTATTTAACTGTAATTTGAATTTATTTTGGTGAACAGCTGAAATAACAACTTTCAGTGTCCAAATATTTCTGAACCTAATTGTATCTTGGCAGTCTTTATGTTCATATTTTTAAGATATGATTGTATTTTTATGAAACTGTTCAATATTTAGGATCCATTTGGTGTGCAACTCTATTTGTTCAAAATCATACAAGAATGACTCATGGTTGTTCAGATGCCAACAGGATTTACCAGTGCAGGATCAATATGTTTATCATACCATTCAGCTGGTTAGTTTTTCATGACGGTAATATTTGGATATTCACTTTTTGTCTTTTAGCTGTAATTTTTACACTATGTCCTTTCCTCATGGCATTTCTCTTTCTGTGATATATTCTTCCTTACTTTATTAGGTTGATTTCCTTAATTCTTTTCATTGTTTCCAAAAGGCAACCCACAGAAGGACGATCTCGGGATGGTGGTCTGCGTCTTGGTGAAATGGAACGAGATTGCTTGATTGGTTATGGAGCCAGTATGCTACTATTGGAGAGACTAATGATATCTAGTGATGCTTTCGAGGTGGATGTTTGTGGACAATGTGGATTACTAGGATACTCTGGCTGGTAAGCATGTTGCCATTTAAGGTGTTAAAGTAGCCCCTGAAACCACTCTTTTACTTGATCACTGAGTTATTGTTTTGTTTGTTTTTCTTGATTGGTACATATCTGGTCAGGGTTTTTTTTGGGGGGGAGGGGGGGTGGTCCTTATCTGTTTCATGATTTGGTCGGCATTATATGGATGGTATAGTAGAGGACCTTATATTCACTGCTTCCATGTAGAAAATGGAAGTTAAGGTATATAACCCCGTCTGTGTTAAGCTCTTGTACACATGGTTTTGTTGGAGAAAAGGTTAAATGACTGCTCAAGGTGTCTGCCACAATTCTAATTCAACCATCTCCTGATTAGCGATGTAGTTGCGAGTCGACCGAAGCAGAGCAATTGTCTCCTCCCACCTCCTCTCCTGTGCTATCCTTACAGGGAGAGGGCAACTTAATGGCAAATGCTGCAGGTAGCTGCCCTGCCCTTGGAGTGTAACCCACTCACAGACAGACCAGGATATTTATCTCCCAGTGCTTGGAGAGATTTTAACATATATTTTCTCAAGTTATCAGAAAATAATAATCCTGGTTGTGGTGGAAAGTTTATTAAACCAGGCAGCTTTTTGTGTTTCACTGTTATTTATACTTTATATATTGTGTGTGCACATGTTTGTTTATAATGCGCGTGTAGTTTTTTTCACACACATTCCTTTGTGTTGACCTTTAAGGTTTTTTTTTTTTTGTTTCCTTTATTTTTCATTTACCTTCACAAAATGGAATGTTTGATTTATCATTTACGCTTTTCCACAAGGTGCCATTATTGCAAGTCTTCCTGCCACGTATCATCACTGCGAATCCCTTATGCATGCAAGCTCCTGTTTCAAGAACTTCAGTCCATGAATATTATACCCAGACTTAAACTGTCAAGATATAACGAGTAGGAGAAGTGAAATGAAATAGAATTTTAGCTATGCTGACATTCTAGTTTGGATGGGAAATAAAATTGAATTGTTTAAATGAGTATGGCTAAGATCTACTGGTATTAAAACCGTAAAGCAAGCTGTGTTTTGATGGGGTTTTTTTTATTTTCTTTATTTTGTTTGCATTGAAATGGCAAATAACATTTTGTATATTTGATACCTGTAAATTGCAAATGTTGCATGAAACATTGAAACCTGTTTGGCATAAAGAAATGTCTGTTAAGCAGCTTGCTGTTCTGATTTATGTGGCATTTATTAAATTATTAATAAAGTCGTTTTTGTGTACTTATTCCAAACTTGGTCTCATTTGTTATTCTTTGATTTCTATATATGCTAAACTGCTACTAACTAGAGTATGAGCAGCTATTCTCTCTCCTGCCAATTTCTTGTTTATAGGATTGCATATTCCGTTACTTCCATCAAAAGATGTTGTGCCAGCATTAAAGGCTAGTACAGACTGGAGTTTAAACATTCATTTTTATTTGCATCATATAAAATAAAAATATATGGAAAACTATCAGATCTTATGTAAGACAACACTGTAGAATATGTTGGCGCTGTATTTTTTTTTCCAATTTATATTTTATTGGTTTTATACAATAAAATGACGTAACAAATTCAATGTGTCATTCAACTGAGATTGGTATAAGCAAGATAAACAACATTCTTGTTATGGGTAGGTAAATGCAAACAAGGAACGCTGTTTAGTGCGCTATAAAGAAAGGGGTAACATAGTTTGTGGTGTCACTGGTGTCGTCTTACTCAGCGGTATGGGACAGGAGATTAGCAGTAAAACATTGTGGATTTCTCTACTGGCATAGAAAGAACCTAGAAGTAACACTTGGAGAAGGGAGTTACAGTCTCGTAAATGTTTACAGCCTATCGGAGATCCTGCAGACCTATCTCACGTACAGTCCCCTGTATGACTGAGAATTATCCTCTCCAGGGCCAGTGTCTTCCATTGGCTTGGGCTCTGTAATCCCTATTATGGTTGGTTGTCAGCCTGAGGGTGTGGCGAAATGACTGCGAATCATCGCCCGAGGAGAGGGTTAAGGTGTCATTCCCCCAGGTACCACCAATGAGCCTCCCAGACCCCATTGGTATTTGATGAATTGTTCGCGTAGCCGTTTAGCTACTGGAGCCATTCTTCTCTTTTCGACGAGGACTGGGAATGGTAAGTCACTGTAAAGCGAGATAGAGTGCCCTTCAAAAGTCACTGTGACATCTCTCTAGAATGGTTTATTATTGCAGTTCTTACGGTTATGACTCTAGTTACGGCAATGATATCCATAGGTGCTGCTTCTGGGGCTGTCACTGACTTCTGTACTCTGAAGGTTGCCTTTATTTGGGGGGCATTAGAGCTGTCCGTAAAGCCCATAGAGGCTATGATCTTCCACACGAATGGGCGCAGGGTGGCCCCTCCGACTCTTTCTGGCACACCTATTAAGCAGACATTGTGGCGACAGTGCCTGGATACCAGGGAAAGCACTGTCTGCTATAGCATATGGACCTGGTTCGTGAGTCCCTCCAGCTGACTTTTAGTCTGGCTGTGTTACTGGTACTGTGAGGACCCCCTCACCTCCACCGTCTGTACCTTCTTACGGATGTCACTGATGTCGGCTTGAGTCTGCTGATCCATATCTTCTGCATGGCAGTGAGTAGTCTCTGATTTCTCCTGTGTTTGCGGAGCATTGTATTCTTTTGGGGGGAGGGTTATGAGTAGGTGTCAAAAAAGTCACTTTTTTTGGCTCAATTATGCCAATGTTTATGTTCGTGAGGCCTTCTCAGAGATGTTTGGTAAGCTTGATGTGGCGTGTGGATATGAGGTGTGATTCTTGGAAGACCCTGCATAATAGACTGTTTTGTGAACCCATAATAATTACATTTAGATACAGTTTAATCCTGGAAAACTCTAAACTGCACTCTAACCCACAGTGTCTGCAAGTTAAAAGCTAAATTTAATTTCTACTCTTGATTATTAGTATTATAATAGACTGTTTTGTGAACCCATAATAATTACATTTAGATACAGTTTAATCCTGGAAAACTCTAAACTGCACTCTAACCCACAGTGTCTGCAAGTTAAAAGCTAAATTTAATTTCTACTCTTGATTCTGCATTAGTATTATTGGAGAAACTAAATTGACCAATTGTGTCCCTTATTGATTATTGAGGTATGAGAGGTCTGTGGTTCAACATTCTACATGTGTTAGAAGTACTGTTACAACTATGTGTGTATATTATTTTTGTGCATCAATGTGATCAGCATAATTACTTTTACATAAATGTTTCGTTCCCATTATGGAGACTGCTTGTTCAGAGTGAGCAATTATGCAGCATTTCCAATATAATGCACAAGGTGGAGCTCTACATATTAGTCCATACATTTTAACACTAATCCATATAAACTGTAGTTTATAAGAATTCTGTAGTTGCTCATATTTTTAGCCACTGAAAAAAAGATGTTTGACAGATATCTTTAAAAGTAAGAGTTTTCCTTTAAATAAATTCTGCATGGATCATAGGCACACACCTGTGTGTTTTGCAGCATGCCATGCTGATACCTGGAGAGAGGCTAAAGGCAGGTACCTATTTAGAAGGCTTGTTGCATAGACACATCTTTATTTGCGTTGCCATAAGATTCAGAAATGCAAGGTTTTTGACACTGCATGCAAGCGGAGTAATATAAAATACCACAAGTTCTTTCTTGATTATTTCCTAATCGATGTGAAGAGTTTACTTATCAATGAATACCACATGTTAAAATCTGAATTCGCTAGCAGCCGAAATTCCATGCCGGCTGTTTTACAGAGAGTTCTCTCAGGTTTGCATGGGCTTTGGGAATTTGTGTTGGGAAATAACAGCAATGTTTTACTCAATCCTCTGGCACATAGTGCTAATAGGATGTCGCTCTGCAATAAATAGATTCAAGGATAATGTATTATTAAATCACAGTAAGGCTTTACATCAGTCCATGAGTCACTTATTTTCCTCTCTATTGATAGCATGTACCAAGACATGAAGCCTTATACATATGTGAATAAAGATTTTAAATTGTGGTTATTTTTTTTTGTTTGGTTTTATTATTCCATATTAAAAAAAAATACAGTCCCTATAGGAATACCCCCCAACACCCTCGATTTTAGACGTGCTTTGTACCATTTTGAATATTGCTGTATACAGTAAAGGCATTGGTACTCTTCTCATCATTGATGTCTGTCCCGTCCCCCCCCCTTTTTCCCCTCCAGTCTCTTGTCCTCTATTAAGCTTCCTAAATATTTGTTTAGGTTCTACATCTTTTCCTTATTGGAGTTCGTAAATAGGTAGAGACAAAAGGAAACATAAAAGGAAAATTTAATTGTTTTAACATTATCTGTGGACCTCCTTATCCCTTCCTACCCTGCACCCTCCCCCCGCCCTTCTTATTAAATCCTGTTGCAGACCTTATTCTTTTTAATCTTTCTTTCTTTACTTATTTTGGAGAGAGAGCACTCATCTCGCACCTACTATAATATAGTCTCTATAGGAAATTAACTTCCAGACCCACAAATTGCTTTAAAAAAAATTTTATTTTGAGAAAACAAATCTTTACATTTTTCCTGTGACTTTTTCATAACTCATAGTGACTTTTATAGTTATGAACTATTACACAGTTTCTGTGTAATGTATATTTGCAAATATAAGCTAAAATATGAGAAGATTTAATATCATAGTTCATTTCTCAAAAAAATTATCCTTTTGGGGGCGGGGCTCAGCTGGTCTAGTGATCAGTCGCACATTCTATGAGCTCCTGGAGATTCCTTGTAATTAAATCAGTTTTGATGTCCTTTGACCCACAAATTTGACTCTAGCAGACCCTGCTGACTTGCTACAATGCTAGGGCTTATAATGTGTGCTTATGGGAGCTGGTACTGCTTCATTAAATCAGCAACTGGGGCAACATTACGGCCTAGCTGCGGCCTACCTGGCAACACAGGAGTGAGTAAGGTGGCCAATTCCTCTACCAATAATCTACCAGAGAAGCCTTAGCGGAATACCCCGTCCCCCCTGCCGGTAAGGGTTATCCCAGCATTCTAAGCTACATACCAAAAGCTGCGACTGTTCTGAGCAACTAAAATAGAGGTTCGTTACCAGCTTATCTAAGATGGCGATTTGGCATTACTTTGTGGTGCTTAAGGGGCCTCAACAAGGCTTTCTGGCAGTGTTTGATAGTAAAAGTGCAGGCAGGCTTAGGATGTCTAACAAATCCCAGTCTGACTACATTACCTGGAAATACTATATAGCAATATAGCGTGAAAAAATATAAACTAGGGAATATATACAATGGAAACAATCTAGTAAGAAATATATAAAATAAATGTAACGTCAATACTAGTAGTCCTATGCTCACTGAAGGGAATGCACATAGATCACAGCAAAAAACTGGCAGTATGTCATATAAATTAATAAAGAACCTTAACTCCTATATGACAGCTTTAATAGAGTACAATTGCTAAATAGGGAAAGGTATTCGATTTATCTGTCTAGTTGCTAATATCTATCTTACTGAGTGCAAAAAACCCACAGATATCCTGTATCCATATATATATTTGGTCAAAAAGACCATGGAATAAATGTCTGCTGATAGCGTATACAAACACAAAAAAAGTTTGTATTAGATCAAGCCATATGTGCAAAAAGTTCTTACAAAACAGCAGACCTTACCTATGTACAGGAAATAAAAGTCTAGAGTAGTCCAATAAATAGAGAGACTGAATATAGGATAGAGAGGAAAGTGATAGAAACAAATGGTCAGTCCAAAAATAAACTGCCATATATATTTAAATTATTAAAGCCTCTCTCCCTGGTAAACTAACTAGACAGGCATAGGAATATTAAGAAAAGAAGGAGAAGAGTGTTAAGTGCAATTCATAGTGCTAGGGTGCCATTCAGTGCCCAGTGTAGAAATTGGCAAAACGCCCAACGCGCGTTTCGGTGCTTAAAGAGTGCACCTTCGTCAGCATACGCTATCAGCAGACATTTATTCCATGGTCTTTTTGACCAAATATATATATGGATATGGATATGGACAGATAAATCGAATACCTATCTTTTTGTAGCATTTTCTATTTGGGGTCAAGCCCCTTGGAGAACACTGGAGTCTCTTGGCGGTATTTAAGACTCTACTGTATAAGTGGGTCCTCCCTGTTGTTTAGGGAGGAGGGACACACAGATACATGTATGGTCTTGATTATATATAAGTGTTTGATAGTATATGTGAAGCCTTCTGGGAGCAGTTACGGTATTGCAAAGATCCCGTTTGTCAGTGTAAACAGGGAGCTGACAAAGCACACTTGACACTTCTGCATCCGAAAGAGGAGACTGAGGGTGCTTCCGCGGCGTGAGGTGCATCGGTACCGTCCAGCACTCTAAACTCATGGGGGACTATTCCGGGCCATTCTGTTGTTCCGCCTGGGGGTTAGACCTGTGCACTCCTCAGCCGTTCCATCAGGGTGCTGGAAAGTGGTTCCCCTTTGCCCCACCTGGCACATCTCCAGACCTGGCCTCAAGGACAGACATTGGCTTGGGAACGTATCACGTCTAGAGTTATTCACTACTGCAGCGCTGCCAGTTCCTAACACCTGTCCCTGTAAATGTAAAAGATATGAAATGCCTTTATATCCTTCCTTGTGACCCACATGGGTGTCTTACTATTAGTATGCAGTCCTACTTCTAATACAGCTTGCTACACTACTAATTCCTGCTGACCATACTCCCAATGCAAATATTCAGTTCTATCTTCTCTGTCTGTGGCTATAATTTAACTGCATTGAATTATTCTTGTTTCGTTTTATTTATTTTTTTATAAATGTGTTTTATTGAGATTATCATCTTTATAAATTGAAATCTTTTATATGTGCAATGTCGGAGATGTATTTAAAGCACAACAAAAATAAAGAATCGCAAAAAAAGAATCCTGTTAAATTTGGAAAATCCTTCTGAACCTGCTGCGTTTTTGAGATCACAGAAAGCCTACCTGACTTAATCGTGGAATTGTGCTGAAGGCTCTGGCATAAAGCATTTAAATGGATCTTGACCATATCCTATGATTGTGACATCGTAGCTATTCCAACTGTTTGAATATTAGTAGCGTGAAGCATTACATACAGAACATTTTTTTTATTGCACTGCACTGGACTTTGTTTCAACCAACTTCCCATTAGTCTGAGGCTGAGATTAGACCTTATTCACAGTTACACCGTAGTTTGGTAACTCAACAGAAGGATCTTTATATTGCCTGATATATATCCAGACCCATGGACATGTTATCAGCTGCTGGATTTAGTCTTTTGGATGTGGAATTCAGTTTATTATATACACCCAATTGAGCCACAATAGCTAGGTAGGACCGATGATCTTATATCTGCTGTAATCCTTTTCTTTATTCCCTGATCATTTTTCCCTTTTCGTCTTAGCTTCAAATAATATCTGCTTTTCAATCATTTAAAATAAATTACAAGTGGAGAATTGTTTTAAAGCTACCCTGAAAGCATTCATCAAACCATGTGGCTCTCTACAGACAAAATGGTATTGCTGTTGATGCTGTAAGTATGAGCACTGCAATATTTTAGTAAGTTATGTCAAGCTGAGGGTTTTTTTTTATGTATAAGAAGAATTTGAATTTTATAATAAATGGTTCAAGATTTTTTTATTTTCTGTAGTGTATTTAAGCATCTTGAGATATCAATAATTCTAACGTATGTTGTTTGTGAGCTACGATTCTTGTGATGGTCAACTTGCCTTCGGATTCTGAAGTGCGTGGGAATTGAAGTCATTAAGTTTGTACAAATATTGTGATGCTCAGGTCGTCCTAGTGACTGAATAATGCATCATGGTGTTTGAAGTGTCTGTAAACATCATGTTTCTCCGTTATCCGGTACCGTGTATATTTGTGAACTTCAGTTTGCATGCCACTCATAATAACGTGTGTCTTCTTTAGTTTGGATTATATGCAGGATGGCAACCTTCCTCCCATCGTCTAAATGTGTGTCAAGCACAGCAGAGCCACCATCATGGCTGCTAGGCTTGATACATGTTTGACTGAGTGTTGGGTTCCTGTAGCAAGTTCTTCTGCTGATACCAAAGCTAGGAGGGCAAAATATTGCAAAACTCCACTGGAAATAATCTATTCCCTCCTATCCCCACACAATATTTCCATGAGGGCAAATTTGTCTTTGGCTTTCCTCTTTGCCAGAGGAATATAGTAACTGTACATGTTCAGATGACAATGTGCTGGCAAGGAATCCACTGTTTTAGTGTCTTTGGGGGTGTGCAGTAGACTTGTGCACAAGTTAGTTTTGAAGTAGTTTGTCTGAATCAAATTCTGAGATGTAATTGCCGAGTCTAATTTAATAAATAAGACTCCATATGTAAATCCCAAATGGATCGATGCTTTTAGGTGTGGAACAAAAGGAATTTGATTTGGACTAATTAATTTTTTCACAAGGCTAGTGTGCATTCTGGTTTGAGGATCGTTCTTAAAAAGCACCAGAGGTGTAGGAGGTGCTGGCAGGGGGAGGAAGCTATAGTGGGTGATACCATCCTAGCTTGATGGATGTGGGGTCAGCACTAAAGTGATAGACTATATCATTATATTTTTGGCACATTATACATTAATATACATTATCATGCAAAACGTTTTAGACTGGTATTAAAAATTATATAGGAAAGATTTAAAAAAAATACAAATGTAAATTGAGTTAACAGGAGAACAATCTAAATCAAATCAATATTTGGTGTGACCACTTTGCCTTTAAAACCATGTGATTCCCAAGCACACCCCTATTGCCAGCACATCGGTAACTGGACACAGCGTTCCTATATTCCATCATGCTAGCTTGCCATTCTTACTTTACAGCATCTTATAAAAAATAAATAAAAAAATAATAGCACTTAGAGTGATTCTGTTATAACAGACTCCCTTTAAAGATGGAAAAATAATTAACCACGCAGGGACATGAGGCCAACTACATACTGGGAATGCACAGAACTAAGCCCGAGACAGGAAATGCATATGCAAAAATTATTTACAATTGCTGGGCAATATTTCATTTTTTTTCTATTTCTCACCTATACAATTTTTGTGCTGTATTGATTAACACAAAGCTCCCTTACTGGCCTGTCCATTATTAGTGCATGCTCAAATGTAACCTAGTGAATTTAACAAAAATGATAGGGAATCTCCTGCAATTTTTAAAAGTGGCTTACATCACTAGAATAACCTTAAGACAAAATTGCAAAATAAATGTATGAAACTTTCTTTTTTTTTTTTTCCTTTTATAATACTTTTTGGATTTCACTCTTTTGAAATATTATTGCTAATACAATTACAATAGAAGCTGGGTTGTGTAATCTCCCAATCTTGGTGTGATTGTTGTTTCCCAAGCCTGCAGCACAGTATGCAATACGGAGCTCTAACACTTTGCTAACATGTTCTTAATACTCCTCTGAACTTGGTAGATTGTCTCTGTAGGAGCTTAGGGTCGGTCCCAGACTGATTTGCCTGTGGAGTAAATGTTGAGGACCATGAATAAAATCCCTGGTGGATTTTAGAACAGAGGCGAGCTATTCTCCCCAAGCAAAAGTGATTTGTTGCAATATTGTGACAGCTTGATCTGACCCTATAACCTTGCATTTATCCAATGGTTCGGTTAAGAGATCTAATTTTCCTTTGCTCGGAGTACCCTAAATGCCTCGCTCCTTTATGATGTGTGATGATGCCACAATGTAACCTGACACAGAAAAGATGCTCCCCTGGGTCTTAAAATAACTTTTAATGTGGCAATGAATGGTGTAGGCAAACAAGCCTCTAGATATACATTTAGCATGGTGTAGTAAACAAAATTTTCAACTCTTCCATCATCAGGATGACACTGCCTTTTGAGAGCCCCTATTTTTGTTTCCCACCAACTATAGTGCTTCTCTGTTAAAGAGTTCAGAGTGTGGGTAATAATTTCTCATTCAGCTTTTTTCAATGCATGAAATATTGCTCATGACTGCATTGTGTATTAACATTCGGTGTAAAAGATTTGTAAGAGAAAATTGAGAGCATAATATTCATCAGCATTTAGTGGGGGTTTTTTTAAATACGAAACTGGACATCTTTAACCAGTGCATGTTAAATCAAGTAAAATATCAGTCTATGTAATTTAATATGTATTAAAACTTTATTTGGGCATCAGATCCAGAAAGGGATAATCCTTATGTAACAACAGGGTGCTGTTTTGTAAGTGGATGTAAGTTTGTAAGGAGTGGACACCTTTTAAAAATGATAACAGCTCTGACCTGCCGTTCTGGCATACATTCACCAGTAATAGAACCACCCACAATACTTCTGGCAAAATGGAATGATTGCCCAGTAGTGAGATTTTTTTTTAAAATGCCTTGAAGCATAGGACTTGCAATTTTGAGCCCTGCCATTAGAAAAAAGCTGCACTGGAGAAATCTAGTAGGCAGGTTTTTGTATGGGTGCTAACAGAGGACAAGAGAAGGTCACTGGTATGGAGGAGTGACTAACAAGGTGTGTGTTTATATAAAACAGGAAAGAAATGTAATGAAGGTAGAGTTGTTAAGAGCTATTTAGGTAAGTATTCATATTTTGAATTGAATCATAAAAGGTACAGGAATTCAATGTAATTATTGACAAAAGTATGAAGTGTGAGAGGTGCTAGGAGAAAGAAAAAGTGGCAAATGAAAACCATGTTTTTAAGATGGAAATGACAAAATGTAGTGATTGATTGGATATTGATTGTAAAGGTGAGATCTGTCAAAGATAACACCAGGAAATCCAGCTTGCAGAGATGAGCTGATGGTCATACCATCAACTTGCAGAGAGAGTAACAGAGGAGAATTAGTTTAATAACAATGGAAAATAAGATCAGTTTTTAAAAGCGTTAAGAAATTCATTGACCCACATACGTTATAGTACACAGAGCGAATGTACGTATATGTACTGAAAACATAGGAGTGCTGCAATCTAGGTTCCCTATATAAATCTCAATTGAACTTTAGTGGTTCTAGGTTGACCCGGTAGCCCATTGTACTAGTGTTTAGCTATTCTTGGTTCTCACCAGCACTTGCGATTGCAGCCCTCTGGTACCTGCATAACTGGTTTTGCTTACAGATATTATCAAGCTAGAAACATACTAGTTCAAGTGAGGGTTTACCTAACTTGTTGCACTCCTGCATTTATCTACTAACGTGTTTATGGCTCCCTTTGACCTAAGTATTTCCTTGTACATACATATGAGTATTTAAACGTGTGTGTGTGGCTTCTTGTGATATTGGATGTGTGGTTGTGCGCGTGTATGTGGATTGTCAGTGATTTTGTGTTTGTGGGGACTCTGCGTTTGTATGTGGGCTATTTGTATGAGGGAGAAGCTTATTCTACAGCTCTGTGTATATCTAGCAGCGTGGGTGGCTTCCTTGGAGTCCAGTGGGGACTGAGATGGCCGGTTACAGGTCAAGGGTGGGAGCTGCGATGACTCCTGTGTTTTGCTTTACTCCAAATGCGGGTTCCTATTCACAAACGCTGAGAGGAAGTCATCTGCTATTACTTCCTCTAAGTGCAGCAAAGTGTAAATTGAAGATTGCCCCTCCTGCAATCATCACTTGGCCTGCATACACACAAATTCAATGTTACAAAGCAAGCACAGCACCCATTAATAATATAAGCTCAATATGGCAACAAACACCTCAATTAAAAAAAAAAAATAGAGCCGGCACGCCAAGCGATTTATAAGGTTGCCTACTAGAAGTAGAGACCATAATAAGAGGTTAGAGTGGATTTAGGCTGAGATTGTGTGATAAATGGAGGTTGTGATGTGGTTGAAGTGAGTGGAGGCAATTTTTTTACATTGAGGGAGGATAAGGAAATGAAAAGGCAGAAGGAGAACATTGCTCAGATGAGTATCATGGACTTTGACAAATGTGAATAGAGGAGGTGTAGTGCTTTGTGAGAGAGTATTAAGGGGAATTGGTAAAGAAAAATGGGTAGAGAGCATTATTAAGTAGGTGTGTACTGATTAGAAATGTTTGTAGCTGCTTTCATTGCATAGATGAAATCATGTGTGTGATTCTATCTATAATTGAGGAGAGAGGTACAGGGCAGGGTGGAAGGGCATGTGAGTCCTGTGCTGTTCTATGGTAAAATACAATTTAACTCCATCTGTATGAAAGAGAGAGATTGACAGCAAAAGAGTGGGTGATTTATGTACTGATTTATACTTTGTGTGTAGTATTTCTTGGTACTCCAGACACTTCCAAGCTCTAGAACTTTCTCTTGGTTTGCAAACTTCACGTGGGCATCATAGTGATAGTATTGAGATGGATGCCAAAAGAAAAAAAATCCATTCAGAATTTATAAAAACATAACTTTCCATAGCTCAATCCATGTGGACAGTCATGTAATTTTCTCCATACCTTAATCACTTCTCCCCTGTCACTTGGAGCAGAAGATGGGTCCTCAACCTACCTCCCAGTCACAGTTAGTGGGTTTAAGGTCAGAACAGTCCAGATAGATAAGACTTTTCCATGGCCTAAATCGTAATCTTACTGCTGCTTACTCTTTTATGAGTGCTGAAAAGCTACCTGGTTCTGCTAACGTCGCCTTTTCTTGTAAAAAGCATGAATACAGATCCTTCAGTATGATTAAGGCAGGCCAAGCCAAAATGTTGTATACCCTTGGTGTGTGTGCCTCAATAAGTAATACTTGGAGTGAGCCCATTCCTCAAGCTATACTAGCCATCCAGCATCTGAGTTACACTGTCCAAGGGCTGAGAAAAATCTCACCACCCCCATTTTCTGTTCTTTCTCAATGACAGCCCCGATAGTAGAAAGCTGAACATAAGTGCAGGAGCACTGAGAATCCTCATCAATAACTGACGGTTAAATGAAAATAACACCAAACTGACTATTTGAGGATACGTAAACTGTTCAGGTTAGGGGTACTATGAAGACATTTACTAAAGTATGGGACCCATGGGTAACTTTTTTGACGAGAGTGGATAGGTCTTGCGTGGGACGAGTGGTTCTCCCTGCTCTGATGGCTGGCTTGACTGTGTCCCTGTTCTGACTGGCCTTTATGTGAACCTATACTTCCAACACCATTGGTAGTGGAATTATAAATACATGAGGGAATTCCTCTGTGAGGATAAATTAAACCGAATACTAGCTTGATGCACTGCTTGGGTATTTTGGGGTGTGGCTCTCTATGCAGGGCACGTTACTTATCAGGATGAGGGAGGCTCTGTCAAAAATGTTTCAATATTAACTGCTGCCCAAATGTAGAGCTGTGTTTGTCTTTGGTTAACAAGTTTTGTTAAATCGTTTTGTTTTGTTAAATTGTGCGTCAATCTGTAATAGCTGACTTGAGCTGAAGATACGGCCACTTTATATAAGTAAAGGCCTTTCAGGCCCTCATCGTTCTGTTATATGCCCAACCTACATCCTAAGTATTTGAAAATATGTGTCAGAAAATGTTACTATGCACTAATGTATTTTTTGTTGTTGTTTTCACACATTCTATGCTATGCTGATTGTCAATCTAAAATAAATAATTTAAATAAATACATAAAAAAACAACCATAACACCAAACCGGTGTATAGGGAGCAGGGTGTGGCAGCTAAGACCGATTGGGCAGTAGTCAGGGCACTATTGGTAGTGATAGCATCCACAAACTACTACCTTTGATTCTATTGGTTCACTGTGAAATTGGTAATTTTACTGGTTATGTTTAATGTTGAATTCTTGAAAAAATAATGAACTGACTAAAAAAAAGTATAACTAAGTACATAGCATTACTATTATTCTTACCATCTAAAATGTATTTTAAAAATACCAATGAAAAAAAATAGGTAAAACACTAAATTTTGCTCTAATGATAATCATGTGATTTTGAAGTTAGCCTTACTTTAGTCTTCTGAAACAAGCTAACTCATACTAATGCACATAAGAATCTAACCAGGGGAAAGGGATGGCAATGTAGCCTTGCATTAGGGTACTTGCGCACACACATGTTATTGATTATGGACAAATTGAGAGAGGTTTCTTTTTTTTTTTTTTACAATTTTTTTTTTTTTTAAGGTTTTCCTTGTATATATTTGACAACTATTTTTTTTTTTTTTTTTTGTTATGGCACGACTATCAACAATAGCCAACAAAACAAAGCAACAGCAGACATATACATCCAACTGATTGCTTTATTTGCAGTAATTGGCTTAAAGGTTTTGTCGTCACCCAGAGTAATGCGAAAGCACAATAGTCAATGTCCCTGCACTTGCAATGTATGGGAGGTCATTGATACTGCTTTGCACCTGTCAGGTCTAATGAGATCCTAATGAGCCTGAGCAGTAGCATCGCTTTAACACCAGGTCATTAGTAAGATAGTGATAACAAGACAAGAGACACGTATTACCAGGCGACACACTTCCTCCTACATACAGATCTATTGAGTTCAACCATTGGCTTTATTTAGAGGCAGATGATTTGATACAATAAATGGAATGTATGAATTTGGAACAAATTGTGAAAATACCCTGCCGTTTGATATTTCAGGATAATAAGGCCTTGCTGGAAGTACTTTACAATATATTGTATAGGTAACATACAATACATATTAAATGTATATTTATATTGTAGCCTCCGTTAAATACAAGTACAGCAGGTCATGTAATGCACAGTTGATAATGTTATCTGTGCGATTATTTATTGTAATGAACAAGGAGTAGTGCAGTTTGCCAGTTTGTACTGTGAGGACCTAATATCAGGGCAAATTCACGACGAACATGTCCCACTAAAAAAAAAATCATATAATAAAAAGCATTTATCGGGAAATATAACGCAATCAAGGGGTTTGTTCTCAGAGTTTATTATGATGCCTCTTGACCACCTTGATATAATTATTTCCCCATAATACAGAGTTCACTGTCATGTATCATATATGTTATTTGAATGGGCAGATCACAATTTTGAATCCCATAATGCACAAACAGTCTGCTTGTGATTTGTGGGAGGTAAACTCTCAAGCCATTATAATTCATTTTTATTCTAAAACATCTGAAATAACTGCCGCCCAATGCTGCAATGGACACTAATCTTGAGCAGCACTGGTTGAGGGCAATATATATATATATACACAGAGAGAGAGACATAAGTGAGTATTTTCCCAATTTAGATCAGTGGACTTTGTTTATTTCTGTCCAAATATATGGAATAAAATCTTTATAAATAATGTCAATAGGCTGGTCATTGCTGCAGAACTTTTATGACTTTTGCCAACTTTCCAAAGAGTTTACCACACTTCTACTTTACTAAAGGCGCCCATTTAAATTTCAAGTTGATATTGTGAAGTGGAACTGTTTTTTGTTTTTGTTTTTAGCAGTCCGAGATATGGCTCATGGTTTCGAAGATACTGGAAAAGATATGTCTAACTGCATAGTGCATGATGTAAAGTTTGGTGGAGGAACAATGGTCTCAGACCATTTTTGTCTGTTTAGAACAGGGTGCCTTAAACTTCTTAATGATGCAACCTACATTTAAATTCTGGACTTCCAAATTTTAACTGTTTATCCTGTTTCAGGAAGTAAGGTCCGTACATTAATGGTTTGTGGAGACAGTCGTAAAACTTTACTGGCCTGCACTTGACACCATCTAACAACATTGGCATGAACCAGGCCTAACTTGTAGGGGCTGGTAGGGGGGGGCATGAGGACTGCTTTGGGAACCACTAGTTTAAAGCCTTTCTAAAAGTATGCAGCCATTACAGCACTCATTAGAAAAGAACTAACTCTGTATAATTAGTCTTGATTTTGATTATATATGGGAAAACACCAATATTAAACTAAATAATGTTTTCTGTCTTACTGAAATAAACTCAGAGCAAGATTCAACTTAATTGCAACTTTATTTGGTAAATCAATTTCTTAAACTAGAGCTTAGCAAACTGTGAATACAATTGATTGAAAAGCCAATGTTCCCTCCAATGACATAGTTTGAATTTCATTACAAGAAGTCCCTGTTAAGGGAAAGTGATTTTTACTCTGAAATGTCCTGTTTCCTGTTTAGCAGGGGTATAGTTAGCTGTTTGTGGAGGAGGGCACATAGCCTATGTCTGTGTGAGAAGAGATCAGCAGTAATCTCCTTTCTCTCCCTCTGTTGGAGACCCATTCATATTCTAATCACAGCTTTTCCTTCCCCAAAAAAGCAGCCACTTTATCATAGCCCAAAAGCCCAGCTTCTCTGCTTTTACATTCAATTTTCATCTCTTAAAAACTGTATTCCTTACAAAACTCACGAGTTAACTCATTCTCTTTAACACAGAATGTCAGTAGTCTTAAGACTTCACAAGCCGCAACAGCAAATTGTAAAGCAATCATTTAACACTACAAAAGAAAAAGAAAAGAAAAAAAAGTGGGGAGGGGGGTTGTACAAGTTTATAAAGGGAGTCATACTGTTCTGCATTTAGAAATAACCCTTTGGAATGTTCTGTCAGAGCCTGTAGATTTGGGCTAAATCACATCTAACTTTTCATCTTAAACACCATTTAAGCCATTTAGCACTATCCCGTTTTAGGATCAATTTCTGTTCATAACAAATTGTAAATATTAATATAATTATTTTAAAAGAAGTCATTCTATCAATGGAGGGGTCAGGTGCATTTTTAATATGCCAAGTGAAGAATGGTTTGAGTGATGTATGCTATCTCAACTGAACTCTGGTAAAGAGTCTGAGGATGGAAAATGTCTGTGTAAGTTTAAATAAGTAGAGAAAAAAAAAGGTTTTATAAAGGAAAGGGGGGTTGAAGAGCTGGGATTGCGTATATCTAAGCCCCCCTTTTTGGAGAAAATCCTTTCTTATTCAAAACAGCATTACAATGGGCTTCACATTGAGCTTTGCCACATCCCCATCTCACTAGCAGCCATTCATCAGGCAGCCTGGCCTATCAATGACATCTCTCCCATCAGGACTCCTATAAAATGATGCTTTTTTCCCATGAACGTCAGAAAACATTGTGACTAGTCTGGGTCTGCCCTGCTGGATTACTGTGTCCTATTCCATTCCTTGCTTCATTTACTGTGTACTTTACAGAGATAGGGGGGTGCCCATCTTCAGGATTGTAGGCTCCTGTACTGCCCATGGGAAGAACATGCATTCTGGGATATTGGAGGAACCAGACATGGATTCCACAGGTTAGTCAAACTTTTAGTCACTCGGTGCATTTTCTGGGTTCTGCACTTTTACAGACGAACCTCACATTATGTCCATTCTATCCATATTCCTTAGAAGAGAAACTTAATGCTTACTTTCTTCTGTGATAACTATATTTATTTATTTGCATCTTCATTTACAACACTGATTTAAAACAGTTTGATGTGGAATTCTGAGGATAGCAAATATTCCTTGAAATATATTTAAATTCTGGACATTTGACACAAAATAATTATAAAAATAAATAAATAAAAAGTATTTTATTTTTATTATATGTGTGCATTTCTATGCCATTAAATAAAAGTAATGCGGATCCTGGTCAGCTATTTCAGAATGTGCAGGTGGAAGTAAAAATTTGCTATATTTTTTCTTTTTCTAAAAACCTCTCTTTGCCTTTTTTTTTTTTTTAATTCTTTATTTGTTCTCAGCCCTTCTCCATGGAGGGGACAAATCATAGAATACATTACAACATGTTCAGATAGAGAGTATCCAGCATAACATAACATCTCTCTTTGCCTTTTAATGTAAACTTTTCATTTGGCTCTCGCACTCAAAGTGTTAACTTTCCATGTGATATAAGAAGTACCATTTTCATCCCAAGAGAGCTGCATTTATTAACTCAGTTTTACCCATCTTCTTTAAATACATTATGTGTCTGACAACATAACTGCTTTGCTTTTAAATTAATTAGAACTTGGAGTAATACATAGAAACCGGAAACATCTTTGTATTTTATATAAATATATGCATGTTGTACATTATTTTGATTTTATTATAAAGAATTATTTCAAACTTCACATATGTCAGTATTTTGACAGTATTTAGGTTAATACTATTAATTTGATGAATAGAACTTTCAGCTTTTTAATACATTTTGATTTCTACAACTTATTTTCATTTAACTAGTATCCCTAGTTCCCTTTTAATGCAATAAATATAGATATAAGCGCACAAAATTAAAGTACTATTATTTACCTACAGATGTCTTAGTAATTATTAGATGTTTATACACAGAAATCTTTTAAATTGGATAGATATATTAGCTGTTTTATATTAGTTATCAAGTCAAAATCGTGCTTCTTTTTATTGATACTATTTAGGAAATTAATAATATAACTAAGCACATCTTATGACACTCTTATAACGTTGCAAATATTTTTTTAATGTGGTCAGATATATTTTGAGATGATCATATATCAGAGAAAAAGTATATTTCAAAATCATACTTTTAACATATTAACCAAAGCACCATATCTATTTTTGATTTAATTAAAAACAATTACGATTTTATGGATAAGATAAAAATAAATATCATTTCTAAAACTTACTGAAATTTCTTCAAACTAAGATTGAGTATATTAAAATCTCACTTTATCATTAGGTACATTTTTTATCATTAGGTAATAAAAGTAGATTTGAAGGTAGTTTATAAGGTAACAGTCACTCTTTTTTATTTATATAAATAAATAGGAACTATAAAATATAAGCTTTTATTTTAATATATATACAGTAAATTAAAGTTCACATGTAACTTTAAATATATGTGTACCAACATTTTAAAGTAACTATAAAGAAGAGTGCTCACGGGATGTCATTTTACACATTCACTTAATTCAGCATCTACTCTTGGATAGAAATCAAATATACTAATCAGCTTTTAACATATCAATTGATCTCCTACACATACTAATATTAAGATAATCTACTACATTATTGGCCGTTACCCCTGTTTATTTCTGTGGAGCTTATCAAAATATAAGTATTCAAAATATATCAAATTAGTCAAATAAATTACTTCTCTTTGTAAAACTCACATCTGTAAATTAACCTAGCAAGTGAATATAAAGTAAACTTAGAATATATATATATATATAAACACACACAATAAATGCACAAACATTATATATACATATACTCACACACACATGTACAGAGGTATTGAGCAACATCCACAAACATGCAAAAAATATGAGCAATATAAAATGCCATTTCTGTTCAAAACATAAAACAAGACTAAAAGTTACTATCCAGGGACTAATGGGGAAGTTTAAGGCATTGTTTATTATTCTGATCAATTTTCAATTTAAAAAATGTGATTCACTGGAAACAAGTTGAATATTTAAGATGTATATGTATGTTAGCAAATTATTGCCTTTAATAGCAAAATATAGAACTACTTAAACTGAAGCAACAAACATAAGCCACATTTAAGCTCCTAATTAACTGTCATTTGTCTAGTCAACAAGTTCAATATAGGGATTGAGGGGGAGAAATCGCTCTGGGGCCTGAGACTTACAGCTTTTATGGTCCATTCAGCTCTCCTGGTGCCAATGTAACCTGGAATAGTGTTATCATTCTGGCTGTTGTTAATAACAGAATGCTGCTTTTCCTGATTTTTTAGTTAGGTGAGGTGATAATTTGTTCCTGTGTCGTTTAAGCTATTTAAAAGTATTATTATATATTTTTGCATCAAGGACATATATTAAACAGTTCACCCTGAACAGACTGTTCTAATTACAATGAAAGTGTTCATTATAAATATAGTTAATCAGCAAGGAAATGTGTTTATATATTTTATGCAACAAGTGCATGTACACATTTATTTGAACAATATTATCCATCTATGAGTTCCATGGTTGTGAATATCACATCCTGAAACTGAAATGATTTAGTTTTAGAAAAAAATAAAGTATGTGAGTGGTTTTATTACTAGATTTTTTTTCTCAAAATTATTGCTAATTGTTTTGTAGTACAGCATAATAAAATATATATCACATGTATGTTAAATTGCTATTATTACTTTTGTAAATGTGCAAATTAATACACTTTCCTTATGTATTTTTTGTTTAAAAAAAAAATCTGTATAGAAAGTTTATTTAATTTATGATAATGCTGATGTTGCTAAATTGATACTTAGAAGAACTAACTTTTGAAGGAGTCGATGAAGTTAGCTACGGTCAGTTTCTATGGTAATAGTCACTTGCACCGTTGCCATGGGAACCACCATGGAGAAAACAGATCTGGAACAGCAAAATATTATGAGTTAGCAGTTTTGTCCTATAGAATAGCAGGCGAGCAGTTTCTTTAAGAAATCAAAAACTAACAAAAGGGATTGAGTGTTGAACGAGCAAGATCCAATTGAGCATGCGTGTTCCCATATAAATGCAGGATTCCTGTGAGCTGGAATGAAATCATTCAAACGTCTGTACAACATTGGCTTGAATCAATCATTACTAAACAGATCTCAAATAAAAAAAAAATACATAAAAAGTTTCATAAGTAGGACAACTTGATTGTAGGTGATGGGCATATCTACAGTGAAATCAAATGCCCTAAAAATGATTTTAGACAATCTGATTGGGTGAATAAAATTAGTAGGATCTGGGAGGAGAAACGCATGTGAAAAATTAAGCATTAAAAACATTGTCAAAAATAATTTTAAATTTAACTTAGATATATAATTATCCATCTATGCATGTATCCATCTGTCTGTCTTTTTTTCTAAGTATATTGTTTGTTTTACAACATATGGGTTTCCAGTTGTCTCACACTAATTAAAGACGACTTTCAATAACATCTTTACCTAACGTTGCATGTATGTTTATATCGGTCTGTTGACTACATAAAACTTGTTGTGATTTCAAACAATAGTAACTTTGCAAGTAATTTGGAAAGGCTATTAATTAAATTGGTTTTCCATTTGTTCACACGAGTATTAATAGAAACTTTTTACATGTGCGACAAAATTTAGTTTAGACCAATAATGAATTATACTTGAAAGTTAGAATTTCTTAACGTTTTGAAAACAACTGCACTTCCATCTTTATCCAAGATGGTGATGCACGCTATACCTAAATAAAAAACTGTAGTATTTTTTGGCCAATGTGTGAGATTGTTTCAAGTAATTTTTTTGGCTGTATTCTGCTATGCTTTTTCCTATTGGTAAAGTGTATAATTTGTAATGGTGCGTTGTGATTCACTGTCGCACCTGGTGAATTATTTTTAAACAAAGAGTCGCGGTAGATTGACAGGGTTTCCCCCCACCCCCATCTTGTCAATTTTACTGTAAAATTTGTAACTCATTTAGCAGCTCATGTTAATTTAACACAGCTCTTTGTTTAGTGAATAAACCCCGTAATATTGGTACTGATGTTTGGCATATGGACTGATCAAAGAGTGGTCTAGCACTGAAAAAACTCATTAAGACATCTTCTAGCAAATACATCATATTTTGTCTAAATACAGCAAGTTCGTTCTCAGTTAGTCACCATAAGTCATGTTGCAGTCAATAAACCCCTGGGCAAATTAGCTGTGTGTTGCACAACCTTCTGGCACTTAAGGAATACAAGTGCTAATTTAAAAAAAAATAAAAAATATTTGCAGCCGTGTAAACACAGGGGGCCAGAAGAACTAACATGGTTTGTATAATGAAAACTAGTTTTACTAGATTGTAAGCTCTCAAGAATAGAGCCCTATATCCTTATGTGCCAGTGTGTATTGATTCATATCCATTCTTTAGGTTGTTGGCAAAATGTGGTATTTCTCAGTGGTTCTATTTTTACTAATAATAATTCAGCCAGCTTTCAAATTCTATATAACAATATACAAGCAAAATGGTTGTTTTATTTTACCCTTGGTCTAATTAAAAATGTAAATTTATATAAAGTCGTAGCACTATAAATGAGAAATCTTAGATAAATGTTATTCTTGATATGCGTATTTTCCAACTACTGAATTAACCACAATGAAAACCATTAGATACTGTATCAAATCTTTTATAGTGTCTGACTTTTAACGTTTTAGTACATTTTCTCAACTTGAACGAAAAAACATACAATCCTTAAAATCCAATTTCGAGTAGCTTGAGTTTTAAACTCAGCTGTGTTGATCATGGCCAAGCCCAAAGCAGAATGTATGGTGAAAAACACGGCATAGCTAAACTCAAGAAGCCAAGGCACTATTTCTAGGTTAAAATGGTAACTCAACAATGTTTTAGAGCAATGAGTCCAGTATATGTGTATAATGTAACTGTGTTGGCTGTTCCAAATGGTATTAGAAGTAAGAGCTGCAGAATATTGGAGAAAACAAAACGTTAGCGTATAGAGTAGAAAGTTTCCCAACAGGTTTAGCTTCTTAGTCTCCCTGTAGTTAGTAAAGTCGCCATGGACAGACCCAAGGTACATTTAAAAGAACTCTAAATAAAGATCGTGTGGACTTTTGTCCCACCATGATCTAGGCGCACTTGGAAATAAAATACATTAAAACCAAGTCCCTAGATAATTTGGGGCTTAATAAATCATCCTACTGGAGCGTGCATGTGTTATTTTAAATATATATATATTTAAGACTCTTGCTACTACTGTCTACATAAAAGTTGAATAGCAATTGAGAAATCCACCTTTTCAATGAAATATTACACAAACACATATTACGTGTCAAGTTCATATTTGTATATGTACTTCAGTATTTACCCTTTGTACTTTGCAAATTGAGTATCAGGAAGTACATAGCTAGAATTTTGTTATATTTTTGTGACGTCAATAGAGAAACATTGGCCAGGGTTCATATGCAAATTAATAGAAACTAAAAGTTTGTGTTTTTATGGGGTTGTGAGCTTTTTAAAAAAAAAAATGTTCACACTTATGTGAAAGCGTGTGTTTTTATTTGTTATCTGTGGCAGTTTTTGGTGTATTGTATAGGTACAGTGAGTTTTACACAACATCTAGACTTACTACACAAAGATTTTATTCCTTAAACTTTTCATTGTACTTGCTAGTATGCTTTACGAATACTTTGTCGGAGTCCTCCACTTTTACCCAATTGAACTGTTATATTTTTCATTATACACTTTGGCCTTGATTTAATATTTCTGAATAAGCTTTTCAAATGATTGAATATTTTTGGAAAAACATTTAAAGAGATTTTCTTTAAAAAAATATTATTCTTGGTGGTGTTAACCGCTGTAGTTGACTTGTGTGTTCCTTACACCAGTTCATTGTCTGCTATTGATTTTACATTAGGGTAAATTTAACCACTATTGGAATAACAAACTAAACAGGTTAGAAAATACTGGAGTTTCTGAGTGACCAAAGTTTTATCCAATACAAGCGACTACATAAAAAGACAACTGGAAAATACGCGTAACCAAAAAACAATTCAAAATTAAGGCTTGGTGACTGCTTTATTTTATATCCAGAATGTTTATTTGCCTCCTATGACATATCAAAAATATTAAAATCAGTATAGGGCAAAAATGAAACCATGATAATCACATAAAAGTGTATCTGTGGGTGTATTCTGTGCCTAGAGGTTCTTATCGTAGACTACCAAGTATTAACTATGTCTAATCTTTTGACAGAGTTAGTTTCAAACCCAAAAGCAAATATGTATTCTTCAAAATGCCCATAAACCAGAATGTTTAGAATTTTGAAAAGCTGAACAATCAGATGATTACCTCAAGGGGACAAGCAATTCCGCACATTCCCCATCCTATAGTTGTTGGCATTATTTATTTATTACTCATGGACTTTAATTATTTTTATTTACCACCCTTGTTTTATCGTTATTTGCTTTTGATAGTTATTCTTTACTGTAATATATTTCTATGTAGCAGGAATAAGTAGGCGTTTTACCTGAAAACAACTTTACTTGGCTTTTTAAAAACAATTTATATTTCAATTTACATTGTTTCCTATGCACACACCATGATGGCATTTATTCACAAAAACACTGTACTGTACTGAAATAAAAACTCAAAAGTGTAGGCAAATATGTGAACACATCTCCAGCTCAGCTGTGTTGAAGAATCACGAGGAAAAAAAAGTATAGATATGAAAAATGGTAAAAGACCGCTATAGTCAGAGCTTGACTATTTTATAATGGGTTTACAGCAGGTTTAGTGAATAAGCCCCATTGTTTACCAAACCATGAATTACACCGGCTGCTTAATATATAAAATTTTACATTTCTTTAGGTTATGATATATTTGTGCAGAAACACCATTCAAGAGGGAGTCCAGATGTTTTGTCTTGAATTCCCTTAGCATATTAATACATTCAATGGCAGAGGATGAACTCTATTATTAAAAAGATATTTTGAATGAATTAGAGCTCTTTTACACAAAGCACATACAGGAAGGTTTGAAAGCTTTGTCTGTTAAAGGTATAAGGAGAAAGGTTGCCCTCACATTCACTCTAGTTTTTTTTAATATTGAAAATTTGTTGAAATGACCATTAATTTATAACAATATGTTAATAGACTATAAGCTCGTTTGAGCAGGGCACTCTTCAACCTATTGTTTCGGAAAGTTTTTGTAATTGTCTCATTTATTGTTAAATCTCCCCCTTTGATAATATTCTAAAGAGCTACGGAATATGCTGGCGCTGTATTACTACCAGTAATAATAATAATAATTGTTGTTTTCAAGTCTTCTGTATGTATCAGTCATTACTTATTAAGATAAAATAATGTTTTTGGAAAAGGTAAAATGTATCCTTAACTCCTAAGTAAATACTTAGTCCTCCTTAAAAGATACAGGAACATTGTTTAAAGTATAACTATGTAAAAGTTCTCGTAATCATTTACACATTATATCTGTGATTATTTAAAAGAATTACTAAGTGGTTCACAACTTTTTTGTGAAATACTCTTAGGAGATTCCAAAAAAGTATGAGCCACATACACATCAATGAACCGTAAAGGGTTATTCCAAGCACCATGACCACTTCAGTGATTTGAGTCTGTATGTGCAGCATTTCACTATGAATGCTGCACATACAGAGTTTACCTCCTTTGCTGCAGATGTGTAATTCCACCATCAACAGGGCATCATTAGCCAGCTGAGAACAAACATTCTGGGTTGGCTAATGTCAGTTCTGTGCATATTGGATTTCTGAGGTCACCACTCACAGCATGCCAGAGTAAAAAGTCCAATGGCGCATGGCCCCCTCTCTGCCCATATCCTCCACTTATCCTCACTTAACACCACTGCGCCCCAGCAAAAGGGGAGTGATGCCAGTGGAGGATGATTGGGCTTACGAGATTACTTGACCTCAGAGGAAGCTATCATTAAAACACAGTTTTTTGGTTGGTGTAACTCTTTAATACTTAAATGTCAACTGCAAACTTTAATATGAGGGATTTCTGATACACATATTCATGTTGTATATATAGTTTTTATATGCAAATATAATATTTTTACATGAAGTCTGGCATGTCATTCTGCTTGCCAACACTATCTATCCATCCATCCGTCTGTCTATCTATCTCAATCGCTCCATCCATCCTCCTTATAGTATCAAATATACTTTGCCTCCTCGTAATCTTTCTTATTCCACTCTCTTCGACCTAATAGTTGTTAAACTATGGATAATTGTATAATAAGATGTAGACACTCCATACAGTAAAAACAAACAAAAAAAGAATACTTTTTTATCTATATATATAGATTTTTTTTAATGTTTACTGTTATGTTTAGTTTTATATAGTTACATATTTGTACTGCATGCTTGTGTGTATACAGATAAAGGATAATTGTGTGACAGTAATATAGTAAAAGCAGTTTCTGTAAGTGATTATTTATAGATATCTCCATTATTATGTTATTATGATGCCATTATAGCACCATCTTTCAATGCTGAACGTATGGAGGGTGCTAAGGTTATGTATGTTTAGTGTTAGTTAGGGTTAGTACAAGGTTTTTGGGTCAGGTGGAGTTAGAAGGTTAGGTGTAGCTCATTTTAGATGCTGTGTACTATAGTTCCATGGTTATCAACCTAAACTCTCCACACTCTATAACTAAGCCTCAGTTACCCTAATTATCCCTAAACAATGCCTCCAACTACAAACAATCTTACCCTAACTTCATCCTAACCTCCCCCTTTCGTTGCGTCATTTTAAACATCACTGTTGCTAATACAGTGTACTGCATCTTAAATATGTTAAATGTATATTTCCTACATGAAGATTCTCTGATTATTGCAGCTCTTTTTCTTTATGGCACATGTGTGTAGCCACATTTCTGGTACATTCCTCCTTAATCTTTTATTAGCAGTGACCCTGCATTTGGCAGGTTCATCTCCTCCTCTGTAAATGCCCCTTAGTAAATGCTTTGTTAAAAATTGTAATTATTTGAAATTCTATTGATTCTTGAGCATTACTTCTGGAAATCAAATTATCACACATATATATATATATATATGTATTAAGGCAATTTGCCTGCATTTGTGGGAGGTGCTGGTTTTCCACCCCTAGCCTACTTAAGGCACTCCCCTTGCCTGGCTCCTTACCGTTCGAGGTCAGCGTTGAATGAGGATCCACTTCCGGGTTCTCTCAGACGCCATCTTGGTTTCAGTATCCAGGAGGTTTCACCACGTTAAGCTGTGTCCAGGAATCCTGTTCAGGCCTTTCCGCCCGACCAGCTTCTTCTGACTCCGTTTCTCCGTCGTAGATCGCGTCCCAGGGACTCCTAAACCGTAAGTCAGACCTTCCTGTCACGCCAGGACTGGTTCCCACGGCGTACGGTACAGCACGGGTCCTCGCTTTACGGCTTTTCCCTGGTTATGACACGAATGTTTTCAAGCCATTCGCGGGCTTTTCATTTCGTACGGTCATTCGGCTGAACATGTTTTCAATCGTTCAATAGTCATTTCGCATATCCTATTCATGTTATTTAAACGAATGTTCATTCGGTTGTTTTGCCTTTCGGCAAATATTACATACGCTCACACACACTTTGGTTCGCATAAATCATACGGTTAAACTATTCTAACTTCTGTGTTCCCCTCACATTTGCTTTCGGCTGTTCTGTGTGTTCACGTTTTAATCCTTTCATGAATTATATTCACCATTTCATGTGTATATAACATTCGGTTAAGTATTGCTTGCTTAAATAGATTGTTGATTACTTTTAACAATTGTCAGTATTGTATTTTGTCCACAAACCAAGTCCACTTCTGTGTATACCATTTGACTCCCACGCTTTCTGGGGTCTGCATTACTTATCCATTTATACGTATGGACTCAGCCATGTCACAAGCCTCATTTCTGGGTTATTAATACAATACATACAAGGATAGGTTCATTTAAGCAATAATTCTCAGGTTGATACGTCTTTGCTATACATACATATCATATAGATCCACATCACTTTACATCATGCTAAATCATTTTGGGGTATCCCTGCCTTTGGTCTTTCTGCTACATATCATACACAACGATGTGTTAATTAGGCCATGACCTCATCCATGTCCCTTTCTATAAAACCAGTTACATTTCGGTACAGGTCATTGAACTCCCACGCCAGGAGTTTTATAACTATCCATTTCATTTCAATTTACTCAGCCTACATTACAGGCCTCATTTCTCTGTCATGACGATGACACACAAGGCATAAGTCCTTTTGCATGCATACTCGGGTTGGATCACACGTCCTGATCCAACCAATCATACGTCCCCTACACAGTCATAGTACATATGTATATAACCTACGTTTCATGTTTTCCTTTACACACCATTATCACGTAACACATAGATTGTTTGTACATAGGCCACGGCCTCCCTCAGATGTCTTTTTCAAGCATGCAAACATTTCTGAGCCACTCGTAGCTATTCCCATGGTATCAACATAATTTTATACATTGCTGCTACAGACTATAAGTCTGGTTCTTGTTATACCCCACACTCATCGTACTACTCTCTTTTACCCATTTTTAGGCTGTCAAGCTTATATAGTTGCTCCACACGGTTTATTCCTGTGATTTATCATACTACCAGGTACGTACACCTGCTCATATGGTATTCTACCATACATTTCATTTCATCCCCCTAGTTTAGAGTACTGGCAATAGGGTCACAGGATTCCCAATAGGTATTTACCCCGTCTTGGCTGTCGCCATCAGTTAGTGGTCCCGCGAGGCCAACACCCCGCCTCAAACGTTTCGGAGGCAAACACCCATCGGGCCACACGTTAGCTAGCCGCCTCGCATGTTGCAAAGAGAGGGCCTCACCTGTCACTCCCTTCCCCTGTTTTCTGTCGTACAGTCACCGAGAGGCCTAAAACTCCTGCCACTACGTCAAGTGGCCTCAATAACCCCTCGCGCCAACGCATAGATAGAGCCTCTCAAGCCGCTTGGCAATTAGTAGGGCCTCACCTGTCACCAAACAAGCATAATACTTTCGCCATCCGGCCTAGCTAGCCTGCCAGTACAATTTGGTGGTTCTATATACTAATTATTGTTTTATTTATAGTATGTCTCAGGAAGGGGTAGAGGATTTCTCCCTGCCTAGCACCCCGGCTAGAGCTGTCACTCCCACACAAGGAGGAGAGCTAGCTAGTCCAGCATCAATTAGATCCTGGACAATCCCGCGCATAACCACGGAATTAAGGAGACGACAAATCCCCTACCCCGCTACAGCAAGGAAGGCAGAACTTTTCAAACTGCTACGCACGTCAACCAATAACATGGAAGCCGGGGAAGGATCTAGCCAGTCCAACCCAGGGGACATACATGCCATGTTATCCTCACTCATGGCATCCATGGGCAAGGTCAACTCCAGGCTGGAGAAACTTGAGTCGGTCACCACGGCCCTCACTCTAGCAGGGCCAACCGCGGCTGCAGTACAAACACCAGCCTTGCCATTAGTCGCTCCAGCCAGCCCCCTGGATGACCAGGAAGTTAGCCCGGCCCACATGATACCTGAGCATATCAAAAGGGATATCCTGGAAGGTAAAGACGTCAACCTGGCTTCCCTGTTGATTGCCTCCCAGGACATTGTGGAACATAAAACGTATGCTTATGATGATGTTTCTGTTATTGTCAGATCTAGGGATGCCCGCCTAAACAGAAAACTGACTATCCCTGAATTTGTTCTAGCATTTGGTATTTACAGGGATGTCGTCTGTACGGTCTATCCCAACAGAAGAGAGGAGTTCGATCTCTATATGCACAAGCTGGTAGACCTGGGCAACAAATATGGTGGTTCAGCATTCTATGACTACCATAGGTCTTTTTCTGCAAAAGTGGCTGGAGCCTTCTCCCAGTACGGTACACGGTCCAACTGGGGAAGGATTGATACCGTCTTATTCTGCAGACACTTTGCAGGTCTAAGAACACCAGCTTGTGCATACTGCTCCTCCACAGCCCATACTACCAATTTTTGTCCCAACACGGCAGACGGACATGCCTCCACACAAGGAACTACTTCCTCTGGGGATCCAGGGAAACTATCCACAGACAAATTGGGACGCCCAATCAAGTTTCTGGGCAAGTCCCAGATATGTAATAATTTCAATGTTGGGTCTTGCAATTACAGTGGATGTAGACTATTGCATGTCTGTTCAAAATGTTTTAGGGCACATGCTAAGACCATGTGTCCAAATAAAATGTATTCTAAGCCTTACCTTACGTCCATTAATATGCCAGTATTCACAGCATTGATGTCTCAGCACCCATCTAGACACCTGGTAGATTTTCTTATTTCTGGTTTGACAGAAGGCTTCCACACAGGTATCCTACACATACCAGCTGGCACTCTGGAATGCCCAAACCTACAATCCGCCCAACACAACCCCACAGTGGTTGACACCCTCATAAACCAAGAAGTGGAGGAGGGCTTTGTATTGGGGCCTTTTAGAACTCCCCCATTCACAGCATGGCGCACCAACCCTATTGGTATTGTCACAGGGAAATCTTCCCAAAAACAGAGACTCATCGTTGACTTATCGGCTCCCCACTCATCGGCCGACCCCAGTCTTAATTCCCTCATACCCTCTGAGGAATTCTCTCTGCAATACACCACCATAGATCACGCCATTACAGCCATCATACAAGCAGGGGTGGGAGCCTGGCTCAGTAAGACCGACATTACTAACGCCTTCAAATTACTCCCTATCCACCCCACACTGTGGCACCTGCATGGCATCAAGTGGTCCGAGAACTACTATTTTTCTCCCGGTTAACTTTTGGGTCCAAAAGTAGCCCAGCTATTTTCGACACATTTGCCGAAGCACTATGCTGGTTACTATTGAACATAGCCGGATGCCCTACAGTATTACATTATTTGGACGATTTCCTACTGGTCGAGGAGAATACTGCACCTCCCACTAGCCTCAAAGCTACCACTAAGCTGTTTGAGCAACTAGGTGTACCCATCTCCCCAAAGAAAACAGAAGGGCCAGACACGGTTATCACTTTTCTGGGTATCCAGTTAGACTCTGCCACAATGCAAGCAAGCCTACCTTACGAAAAGATAGACAATATTCTCACTTACATTAACAACTACCTACAGCTCGGCACTTGCAATCGCAAAGAACTACAGTCCCTGCTGGGGTCACTAAATTTTGCAATGCACATCATATTTCACGACTATTGCATCTTTTCCCACTTTTTCTACATGACACGCACAGGTTGTCCTTAGATGCCCAAGCTACGGCAGATCTAAACATGTGGAAGAGGTTTTTAACCACTTGGAATGGTAAAAGTATGTTCCTCCCTCAATTGACTGAATCATCTCCTACCATTTGGTCAGATGCGGCATCTACCACTGGTTTTGCAGCAATTTTGGGAACGAATGGCTTTGGGGCAGCTGGCCTTCAGCAGTTCTGGATTTGGAAGGTTTTTCCACTACCTCAGCTCTTTTTGAGATCTACCCCATAGTGGCGGCTGCCGTAGCGTGGGGTCATTTATGGGCTAATACACCAGTACGTTGTTACTCAGACAACCAGGCGACCTGTCACATCATCAACAAAGGTCGTTCCAAATCTCTTACGATTATGAGATTTCTGAGGAAACTCACTTGGTTGGCAGCTTGTCATAATTTCTTCCTATGTTGTTTTCATGTGCCAGGTGTATACAACACAGCTGCTGACAGTTTGTCTCGCTTTAAATTTCAGGAGTTTCATCAAGCACTCCCGTCAGCAGCACCCACAGCCACCATCACTCCAACATTTCAACAACTCATACTGGACTAGACGTCATCATGCAGCATAGCAGGACATTGTCTCAGTTGGCACTTTCACACAATACAAACAAAACATACAACAGGGCTTTCACACTATTCAAACGATTCCTTCTGGAACATAACATCATACAACCGTTTGTTATGACATCTTTTTGGGGTTTGCTTCCTTTTGCCACCTTAAACTCAAATTGTCATATAACACCATCAAACTCTATCTCACTGGCATTCAACACCACATGCTCATCTTACACCCAAATAACAACAGTTTCATGGCCTCTCACCAAATCAAGACCATACTCAGAGGTATTCAAAAATCAGAACCCACACATTTGGCCCAGAGGCTACCCATAGATAACCATATCTTCAAAGCTTTATCTAATCTACTCGACCTGAAACCATTTGACACTAATACGAATTCTATCATCAAAACAGCAATATACATCGCTTTCTATGGATTTCTACGACCCAGAGAATTCACTACGACCTCCACGACCCAAACCACTCCATTCCTCCTCTATTCCCACTTGACAAAACATATGGATCATTACATCCTGTCTTTACCTCACTCCAAAACCAGCCAGCACATACCTGTAAACATTCCGTACTACCCCACGCACAACAGATGGTGTCCCGTAAAAGTTCTTGATGCCTACATACAGCACCATCACTTACTGCCCTCGCAACCGTTATTACAACTACAAGGTGCAGTACTCACCACTACAACCTTCATGACCTACGTCAGGTCCTTGCTCACACAACTGGGCCTCAACGCAAACAATTACTCAGGACACTCCTTTCGTATAGGAGCCGCGTCCACAGCCTCCAGTTTCAATGGTCCCAACTCATGTTATCAAAACACTGGGGCGCTGGAAGTCATCTGCTTACTCACGGTACATACCGAACCCAGTACAAGAGTTAAGAGATGCTTTCATAAACATGTCTGGTTGATAAATGTATATGTATTGGTTGTCTGTTAATAAATTGGATTACTTAATTTTTGCCCTCTTCTTTCTCAGGCCTACCTCATCGTCGGTTTCGGCACACCACAACCGACTTGCTCCTTTTATCATCCTACGCTTATTCATGGTATTTCACACTGTACTATCTTAAGCACCTAACACAAGTATTAAGGCAATTTGCCTGCATTTGTGGGAGGTGCTGGTTTTCCACCCCTAGCCTACTTAAGGCACTCCCCTTGCCTGGCTCCTTACCGTTCGAGGTCAGCGTTGAATGACCCTCCCACCACACCACTTTTAACATTTATTTTCCTTTCTATTTCTTTTCCTGGGTGGGCCCTCTTCTTTCTCAGGCCTACCTCATCGTCGGTTTCGGCACACCACAACCGACTTGCTCCTTTTATCATCCTACGTTTATTCATGGTATTTCACACTGTACTATCTTAAGCACCTAACACAAATATATATGTATATATATATATATATTCACTCACATATTAACCTTACGAACTTTTTAAAAAACAATTAGTTGTGGATAAAATAACCATACTGGGAGATATATCAGTCCAGCAGAGTTTATATTTTGGTCTGCATTTTACAGGGCCGCTGTCATCTTATTGCAATTTTGCAATTCAGTCTAGCTAGAAATGTTTTTTAATCCAGTTATTTTGCCCCACAGTTTACAAGCTAGTTGTCAGCTCACATCTCAACGCAAAAATCCAGGGTTAATCGAATTATTGTCAAGGATACTACAATGCAGTCTCTCTGCTCAGATACCTGACAACTTTTAGACAGAAGTTTGTTTTCTGCTCTGGTTAAGATATTGGGCGGCTGAACAAGAGAAACATCCAGGGCCACAGGTCAAAAAGTTTACCGAAAATTCTAAAAAGTGAGTGTCAGTACTTAGGGTACAAAGCACTTCAGATATTGGATCTATTCTATGACACATTTGCTGTTGCTGATACTATATACTTAACATGCATGCTGTACATTCACAATGAAAAATGTTTAAAAAAACAACAACAAAAAAGGTTTATTGAGAACTTGATAAATAAGGTATTTTATATTAGTCCAGAAGGAGATATATTAGGGCATTACCACTACATATGATTTAAGGTACCCTTGAATCCTCCATTTCTCCAATATAATTCAAGTGGGGAAACGCCATTCTGCAACAAACTTTTGTAACTGATGTTATAAACCCATACAAATGACAACCTTCCAAAATGTCCGCCTAATCCTACACTGACTCGTCTGTATCCCTTTCCCAATTCACAGTGTGATGTGGGGGTTTAATAAGGGGATTCAATGAAAAAGGGTAATGGATTGAATGAAGAAATAAATGAGGGTTGGGTTTTCAAATACATTGACTGAAAACATGTTAAAAATTTAAGCAGTGCCTGACAGATGTTTCCTTAAGTAGTGAAGCTGCAAAATTGTAAATACCCAGAAAAAAAAAAATCACAAGTGGATTACTGAGACCTTTCAATTTCTCAAGACACCACCAGCCCCAACTGTATGAATCTCTGTACATCAGAAAATCCACGTCTTCTAAATGGCGTAGATCTTTAAGAAAGAAAACAACTAATTTTAATTCCTATTGTTAACACTAATTGTTTTATATTGCTGTAAACAGTGGCAGTGTTAGTTCTGAATGAATACAATACTATTTTGAAAATAATTCATATAATTAATTCATAGTACATTTATCTAGGAAGTCAGTATATATATATATATATAAAAACATTCCTAATTTCATAACACAGCTCTAATGCAGCTCTCTTTAAGGAGATTGAAAAACAAAGTGTTAATAAGTGTGAAAATTAAAAAAAAAAAATATATATATATATATATATATCTCCCAGACTCATATATGGAGTAGTTCTGAAAAATTTCTTTAATAATTGATAAAGGGAATCAAAACAAATCCCTCAGAATGTTAAATACAAATGTTTTCTGGCTTTTGGTATAGCAACAGGACATTAAAATAATCAGAAGACTTAATATTTTACTTTGATCTGCTTATAAATACTGGGCAGGGCCTTGACCTACTAGGCCTAAACTTAGCACAGCATCCTGAAGGAGTTGTTAAGATCCATTTAAAAAAAAACATTGTGTAAAATTATTTTTAAAAATTTCAATTATTTATTTTTACAAGCAGTTTCATTTTTTCCTATACACAGAGCTTATATATGTATGTATAACAGTGTGTAAAATTAGCTCTTTGAATACACGTGTGTATGGTATATACAGAGTAAATGTGGCTTGTTTGGTAAACTTACCAGTGGCTGATCTTATTGATACTATTGTGGTAAGGTAGGGTGTACACTTTGATGCTGCTGGTCCTACAATAACTTAAATACTAACACTGACACTGTATATAAATGTTACCGCAATTTTTTATTTTTTTATTTTAAATAGTAACCTGTGCACTATCCCAACCCAAATTCCCATGCATATTTAAATTATCTAGCTCAGTGGTTCTCAAACCAGTCCTCGTGGCCCACCATCAGTCCAGGATTTATGTATTTCCCTGTTTTATTCCAATGGAGATACTAACAAAACCTAGACTGTTGGTGGGTCTTGAGGACTGGTATGAGAAACGCTGATCTAGATTTTTAGTACCACTCCAATGGCCCCTAAAGTGCAAGCTCACCTGTCCCATCAAAGCAGGTCTCAGGTGAGTCCTACACTAACAATTCACCTTGCTGCATCCAGCTAAAATGCAAAATCTGTAAGGAGACAGATTCAGATAGTCTTACAAGCCTCTACAGACTGATGAACCCTTCAAAGGGATCCCATGGGGTGGGCGGCAGCACTGTAATACGATAGGTAGTAGAGTGTTGCACTCAGTAGCACTGGAGCTCTGTGGTAGAGATCCGCTAACCTCCAAATATGTCCACAAGTGAAAAATCACAGGACAAATCACGGATACAAAGTTTTTGTCGTGAGGCCTTAATCCTGTACATGATCTACTTACGAAAGTGTTCCTGATAAAATGTTTCTTAACTGATTTTTTACAATATGTTTCTCATTATGGTTCTCTTAACGGATTTCTTACATTATAAATGTACACAACGACCCTGGGGCTCAGCCCTCTCTCTTGCTAATGTAACTAAACGTCTCTTCTTTCATCTTCACCTTGTATTACAATAAAATGTGACTACCATGCATAGCTACCATATACTAGTTCAACAAATCCCTTGTGGTAACCTTGTGGCAAGTAACAGTACAACCTAATTTACAGAAAAGATTGATACAATAATCATACATTGACGTATAGTGCTCTCATCTCTCCTATCCTAACATTACATTCCCAAATTTTGAAAAGGGTTTTGCTCTTTATCTTTCATTGTAATCCTCAGTCCCATCCCCTTACATTTTACTGGATGGCTGCCCACTTCCTTAAACTAAACTTGACCAAAACTGAAATTCTGGTCTTTCATCCCTTAAGTGTTGTTACTCCTGTGTCTCCCTCCCTCCAAGTCAACGGTGCTACCATCAGCTCCACCACGCAGGCTCGCTGCCTAGGGGTTCTCTTTGACTCTGACCTCTCCTTTAAGCCTCATGTTCAATCTATCGCCAAATCCTGTCATTTCCATCTCAAAAATATTGCGCGCATCCGCCCCTACTTAACGCCAGATGCGACTAAGGTGTTGGTCCATTCCACTGTCCTTTCTCGCCTTGACTACTGTAATCCGCTTCTCAGTGGTCTTATGTGCTCCCAACTTGCGCTGTTACAGTCCACAATGAAGGCAGCGGCGAGGCTGATCTTCCTGTCCACCCGCACCTCCCATGCCTCACCCTTCTGTCAGTCCCTACATTGGCTTCCTATAAAATATAGAGCTCAATTTAAAATTCTGGTTCTTGCTTTCAAATCTCTACATAATGCTGCTCCCACCTATCTATCCTCCCTTATACATAAGTATGTCCCGTCTAGGCCCTTATGATCTGCTGAAGACTTACGTCTATATTCTGTCCGTACTCCCACCTCTGATGCTCGCTTTCAAGATTTCTCAAGGGCTGCACCGTTCCTGTGGAACTCGCTTCCCTCCTCCGTAAGATGCTCACCCAGTCTCCACTCTTTCAAAAAATCGTTAAAAACCTACTTCTTCATAAAAGCGTCTCAATTAAACTGTTAATAGCTCCTGACTGATTCCTCTTCTGCAACTGTCACTAGTCTAATACTATCCTTACCTTTTTGTGTCATTTTACCCCACTCCCTCTAGCATGTAAGCTCATTGAGCAGGGCCCTCAACCCCTCTGTTCCTGTGTGTCCAACTTGTCTGGTTACAACTACATGTCTGTTCGTCCACCCATTGTAAAGCGCTGTGGAATTTGACAGCGCTCTATAAATATCATAATAATAATAATAATTTTACAGTCTTATACCTCCAAATATTTGCTAAGGGTAATCACATGCTCATTTGCATGTAACTCTGGGAACTCTAGGATGGTTGTAGAAACCCGATTTCTCACCTTTTAATGCCCAATAAGGACTTCTTAAAGTGAACGTTAATGTAAATCTAGTGTGCTCTGTTCTCAGACCTACCTATGAATATCTTAGTAGATATTTCTATGGATGTCCATTCTTTGGAATGCCATATCTTACCCTATCACCCCTTGTCATGTTTGAAAAATTCCTACAAGCACATTTTTTTTGGGCAATGGTGTATAGTATTTTGTATGATTGTCTGTATTATGGTTGTAGTTAGAGTTGGAAAGTGCACCTAAAAATGCAATAATTGAAATGTGTGTTTTTTGCATCAATATGAGCCATTTCCTTTTGACTGTAAGTTCATTCAACCTTATCACCTTTCTGGCAAGACTAAATCTTTTTATTATCAATTACTTGTTACATGAAAACATGTATTCCTGACCCTATAGTGTTAAAACCACTAGGGACCCACCCCCTGGCACCTCTATAGTAAAATCTTACTTGTATTTAAGCCTGGAGCTGCTAGCTCTGGCTCTGACCTGCCCCTGTCTGCTGACATCATCACAAGTGCTGGCCTAAGCCAATCACAATGCCGCCCCATAGGATTGTCTGACACTGTCAAGGAGGCAGATCAGGGGCAGAGCCAGCACAATTCAAACACAGCCCTGGCGAATCAGCATCTACTCATAGAGATTAATTGAATCAGTGAATCTCTATGAGGAAAATTCAGTGTCTGCATGCAGAGGGTGGAGACACTGAATGTTGTGATGCATTTTAGGCAGCAATGACCCAGGAAGGATCTCTAGCAGCCATCTGAGGCATGGCAAGTGAAGTTATCCCTAGGCTGTAATGTAAACACTGCATTTTCTCTGAAAAGACTGTGTTTACATCAAAAAGCTTGAAGGTAATGATTCTACTCACCAGAACAAATTCAGTAAGCTGTAGTTGTTCTAGTGAGTATAGTGACCCTTTAAGGTACGTAGACTAATGTTCATATAGACCAGAATTTATTATTCTACAAATGTCATATTGCTAAAGTAGAATTCTTGTTTATTCTCTTAGTTACTGGACTACAAAACAACTACCAACATCACTTAAATCAAGTCCCCAAATGACATAATAAAGAATAAATCAATCTGTGGATTGTCCTAGCCAAACTGAATTTGTTTCCATCCTTTTGTAATCCATAAGTAAGAAAGTGTAATAAAATATATGCATTTATTAAAAATAAATACTTATTCGCACCTATTAATATGTCTCTCCTGTGGGTTTTCCATAGGCTACAATTCACTTTTTTATGATATCTCCTAAAGTCATGTTCCTCAGGCAATCTTTGATCTGCTATTGAAAGCAATAGGAGAAAGAGTCCATATGTACATGTGACTGTTTTTTCATTGAAGCACACCGCTGTCATTAATACACGTCAATAATGTGTGTTAGGATCAGTCTACTAGGGTGCACGTTAATTGCAGCAATTCTGAACTCAGAGAGATAGTTGTGCTGTCTGCTTGCAAAATACTGACATGCTCCTTTCCACATTGGATGCTTTATAACCATTGATAAAATCGTGAAATTTGAGCTGATGTGACAGTTGAACCTTTTTTTTCTTCAAAATTCTGTTCTTCTGTATCTTCAGAGCTCCCAACAAAATATCCCAGTAATATGGTGCCTGAAATCGTTTGAGACAAACTAAGACCTTCTTAACAGTTTTATAATTAGAGGATAATATAGCATTTTTTGGCGCTATGGAGAAAGCACACTAAAGATACTTCAATCTAGACATTTAAAGTATTTTATTTATTTAATGCATTATATCAAATGTCCTAGTGGCCATATGTGGTACTGCAGGTTGGAAGAAAAAAACTCACTGTCTCACATTCTTTTAATTAGAGCTCCCAGGGGGTATTTGATCTTTTAGACAGTCCAAAGCTGGCAGCTAATCCCACTCTCAGTTTCAGTCTTTACACTGTCTGCCCCTCCCTCCTCTTTCTATCTGCTTTTTACCTATTCATTTTCCTGCCAAAAGGTCAGACTTTTCTTTTCTTTACAAGCCTGTCTATTACAAGCTTTGTTATGGTGAAAGGCGGCCTCAGCGTTCTTCTAGGAAGACTCAAACGTCATAAGGTTCCACATGGATTATAGAACCAACATCGGAACCTAGCATTGGGTACATAGCTTGCTTCATCATTCACCCGAACCACTATCTCTCTGTTCAGCTTACTTGGGTAGCACAGTCTCTGGAGCAAAACAATCAGTGGTGATTGTGTATAAGAGCAGAGAATCCTCTTCTTCCTTCATGTTTTGTAAAATGCTCTGCAGAGCAAAGAATGAAAGGACTGTATATAATTTGTAGTGCCTCCATTCATTGCTGTGAACATTGCTGGGATAGGAGCATTGGGGAAGAATTCTCTCTGGTCCAATACATCAGATCACATGCTATGAGCCACTAAGTTCCATGGAATTGGAGTTGTAGTTGCTGTATACCTTGCGATGTCACCATTGTGTGCCATTGTTTAGTTTATAATTTCAGTAGCTGGGATGCATCATCAGATGGTAGCTGTAATACAAGTCCCAGTCCTAAAAGAATCCTATTTAGGAGCTTATATATTGGCATTGCTGCAAACCTTTAGTAACACTGCACATTTTCATTATGTATCTGTTTTTAACATTGTTAGAATGTTGTATTTATAAATATTAGATATCTCCTACTGCTAGCCCCACAAATGGCCTTACTAGGTTCCCTTTCAAACAGTTTGTGACCTGTGTTATTGCTTTTAATCTAAACAGCTTCCCATTTTTCTATACTGCTCTTTCTACTGTTTTGCTGAAAGCAAAGAGATGTTCATTCGATTTTTTTTTTTAAATGTCCCTGTAATTCTTCATGATGTCAAAAGAAACTAGTTGATTATCTGTTCCTGCTGGCAATTCTTATTATTGTTAATGTGGTTAAATTATTTTATGTTAACAAGATCATTAGCTGCTTTTTGTACAGAAGGGGTTATGGTGCAAATACCCTGTCCCTGTCTTTTTGGGCTGTCAGTCTACTAACCAGTATACTCCCTTTGTGTTTGGCTAAATCAGTTTTATGCAACTTGTCTATGGTGTCAGTGCAATAACCCCAGACTAACTGGACAGTCTACATACCAAGTACTTTGATGTAGTGGTGGGTTTAAACATGGTATAGCCATATAATGGGGGACAACACTATTGCAAAATGTACTTTCCCTGTGTATTCTGCAGTGGACAAGCTGCACAGTTTCCTCCTGTGACTGTAACACAGCCAGCTGTATCTCTGTGCTCTTGAGAGCAGGGTAGTTTGATGCAGCTGTGCAAAAGGATGCTATGGACTATAGCTCATATCATGCTCAGTGAATTGCAATTTTTTTTAAAATGTACATTTGATATAATGGCATTGTGACGGTAATCACCATAACCAAGAGTTTAAGATGGACAATTCAGTTAGGTATCTGGATGATTCCTACCCTTTTTCCCTGAAATTAAGACATCCCCTGAAAATAATCACTAGCTTATTTTTGGGGGATGCTCGTAATATAAGCCCTACCCTGAAAATAAGCCCTAGTCGCTAGTTCGCTAATCTATGTTCCGGAGGACAGCCACTAGAAGCTGGCTTAACCCCAAATGTAAACATAGCAGTTTCTCTGAAACCGCTATGTTTACAGCAGGCAGGGTTAACCCTAGAGGGACCTGGCACCCAGACCACTTCATTGAGCTGAAGTGGTCTGGGTGACTATAGTGTCCCTTTAATGTAACATGGCAACCGGTACCTCCTCACACCATAATAATTATTGCAATGAAGTGGTTATTGTACCCAGAGTGTTCCTTTAACGTTCACTTATTGGCTATGTGTAGCAGCATAAACCAGCATCAACAGTCATATAAATCACTGTAAGAATGAACTAGAAAACTTACTTCATTATCTGCTCATTACCAAAGTGAGAACAGTAGTTTTTTTTTCTTATAAAATTAGTTAAAATGGAAAGTTCCTGTGGAAAAAGCATACTACATGACTCCATTAAACCTTTCACTTTACACAGAGGAAAAAGGGCCTTCCTAATAGGTGTCTCACTGAAACAGTTACTACCTATTCCACATGTAATAGTTCCCATCTCACATGTGATAAAATGTGGAAATAGAAACAGAAAGACAAATAAATAAATATAGACTGGCAATGTCAGTTACACACCAGTTCTTTTCATGCTGTGCCTTCAGTATTACAGTGTTTGTCAGGAAACTGTTAATGCTACCACAGCCTTCATATCTCCCTCCTGTAACTAGGAGCAACAAAGGGTTTTGTTTTAGGTTGGATATGCTGTGGTACTGCATTGCATTTAGAATCACACAGGACGTGGCTGAAATCTGGTGAGTGACTGGTATTAGGTGACACGTCTAATATGCGAGTTCAAAGCTGTTTGCTATTCAGACATGTAAGAAACATATAACACATGTAATGAATAAATAAATGTGATGCATATTTTTGCTATGTTTTTGAGACGAGGGGGATTATGAAGCCAAATTTGGTTTTCCAAACACGTCTATTCTTCTTGTCTGTAAGTTGTTGATAATATCTAAAATATTACTAGTACGTTACAGACAAACTACCTCCAAAAATGTCTCAAACTCAAACAAAGTGTGTCAGCATGGTGCATGTATGATGCCGAACGTGTTAGGTCTGCTCATATGCAGAGTTCTATAACTCTTCTATACACACTTGTGCTGGCAACCTGTGATGCTCGTGTGCAGTCACAGATTATTGCAGTATCCCAGTAAAACAGGACACTGGAGCATGACTGGTGTATTGGGGGGGACAATATACAGAATTAGACTCTAGATCGTCCAATATGGATTCCAATATTGTTGAATGGGTAAGGCAGTGGCTGAGTGACAGGCAACAGAGGGTTGTAGTTAATGGAATATATTCGAAGCTTGGACTTGTCACCAATGAGGTACCTCAGGGATCTGTACTTGGACCCATTTTCTTTAATATCTTTATTAGTGATATTGCAGAAGGTCTTGATGGTAAGGTATGTCTTTTTGCTGATGATACTAAGATATGTAACAGGGTTGATGTCCCAGGAGGGATAAGCCAAATGGCAAATGATTTAGGTAAACTAGAAAAATGGTCAGAGTTGTGGCAACTGACATTTAATGTGGACAAGTGCAAGATAATGCATCTTGGACGTAAAAACCCAAGCGCAGAGTACAGAATATTTGATAGTCCTAACCTCAACATCTGAGGAAAAGGATTTAGGGGTGATTATTTCTGATGACTTAAAGGTAGGCAGACAATGTAATAGAGCAGCAGGAAATGCTAGCAGAATGCTTGGTTGTATAGGGAGAGGTATTAGCAGTAGAAAGAGGGAAGGGCTCATGCCATTGTACAGAACACTGGTGAGACCTCACTTGAAGTATTGTACGCAGTACTGGAGACCGTATCTCCAGAAGGATATTGATACCTTAGAGAGAGTTCAGAGGAGGGCTACTAAACTGGTTCATGGATTGCAGGATAAAATGTACAAGGAAAGGTTAAAGGAACTTAACATGTATAGCTTGAAGGAAAGACGAGACAGGGGGATATGATAGGAACATTTAAATTCATAAAGGGAATCAACACAGTAAAGGAGGAGACTATATTTAAAAGAAGAAAAACTACCACAACAAGAGGACATAGTCTTAAATTAGAGGGGCAAAGGTTTAACCCCTTAAGGACACATGACATGTGTGACATGTCATGATTCCCTTTTATTCCAGAAGTTTGGTCCTTAAGGGGTTAAAAATAATATCCGGAAGTATTACTTTACTGAGAGGGTAGTGGATGCATGGAATAGCCTTCCAGCTGAAGTGGTAGAGGTTAACATAGTAAAGGAGTTTAAGCATGCATGGGATATGCATAAGAATATCCTAACTACAAGATAAGGCCAGGGACTAATATGTCTTTTTAAAAATTGGGCAGACTAGATGGACCAAATGGTTCTTATCTGCCGTCACATTCTATTGTCATTATTTGTAAAATTTGGATGGCAAGCCAGTGATAGTCTGAAAGTGCACAATTTAGCCATTTATATTATTAACCTCTTAAGACCACAGGGCGTTCTATGCCGTCCCTATTTTGATGGCTCTAAACGCTGCAGGGCGGCATAGAACGCCCTGTGATCTTATGTACTTACCTGATCGCGGTATGGGGACTTACCTGGGAGCCCGGGAGTCCCCCTCCATCCTCTTCAGCCCCCCTGGGCCATGTGATCGCATAGCCGTCCAAGGCATTGCCAGCAGGGGGGTGCCTGTTATGACAGGTACTCCTCCTGCTGTCTGAAAATGAAATAAAATAAGTTAAAACAGTGTAAAAATAAATAATATATACTTAGATCATATATATATTTATTATATATATGATCTAAGTATATATACAAACACATACACATACACTGTCCAAGTGTATTTTAATATTAATATATACATACTTATATATATATATATATATATTAATATCAAAATACACGTACAATGATATTGATCCAATATATATATAATTTTCATTATATATATATTTATATATAGTAAAAAATTAATAAATATGTAAATACGTTAAAAAATTAAATAAAAAATAATAAATAAATAATATATATACATGTGTAATTTCATTCTAACTGTATTTTAAAATTTATATATATATTGATATCAAAATACATGTAGAACGAAATACTATATACATCCAAATACATAAGAATATATGTATATATCCCTATATATATACCTATATATAAATAAAAATAATTTAAAAAAATTATATACATATATATATATACAGATGTATATATATATAATAATTCTACGTATATTTATGTAATAATTTTACATGATTAGGTCATTTTATTAATTACAATTTGCAGGACCTGACTGACAACCCAGGCCGTAACCCTGTAACTTTCCAAGACACCATAAAACCTGTACATCGGGGGTACTGTTTTACTCGGAAAACTTTGCTGAACACAAATATTAGTGTTTCAAAACAGAAAAATTTATTACAACGACAATATTGTCAGTGACAGTGAAATTTTTTGCATTTTTCACACACAAATGGCACTTACACTGACGATATAATTGTTGTGATACGTTTTACTGCTTTGAAACACTAATATTTGTGTTCAGCGAAGTATCCCGAGTATAACAGTACCCCTTATGTACGGGTTTTATGGTGTTTTCAAAAGTAAGAGAGTCAAATATAAGGCTTGCGTTTTAGTTTTTTCACATTAAAATTCGCCAGGTTGGTTATGTTGCCTTTGAGACCGTACTTTGGCCAGTGTTCGTGACCAAGTGGCTACTAAAAAAGACTGGACATACCCCATTTGCAATACCTTGGGTTGTCTACTTTTGCAAATGGTATGCCATCATGGGGGTAATTCTTATTCCTGGGATACCATATGGTCTCAAAGGCAACGTAACCAATCTGGCGAATTTCAATATGAAAAAACTGAAAAATGTAACACTCTATTTTTGACTCTGTAACTTCCCAAAACACCATAAAACCTGTACATAGGGGGTACTGTTTTATACATGAGACATCACTGAATACAAATATGTGTATTTTATTGCAGTAAAAGCAAACAGTATTTTGACATTTACACTTAAAATGTCACGTAGAACTAAGAAAATTTAAAAAAATCTTATTTTCTCCCATTTTTTATATTTTATTCATATTAAATTATGTTCCATACATAAATATTTGATGTTAAATGAAAGCCCTGTTTCCCCTGAATAAAATGATATATAATAAGGGTGGATGCATTTAATATGAAAGAGGTGAATTACAGTTGGACAGACATATAGCGCAAATGCAAGGTTTTGTTTACGTTTTGTTTTGATCACAACTTGTACATTTGGCTGCGGTCTTAAGGGGTTAAATTAGGCAAATAAGCATTTGTATTTGTTTTGTAAAGTTTTATTTTACATTTATGCTATTTGGGGTATATCTTCCCAAAACATGTACAGGCCTCCTAATTGTCCCAATTTTGGCAGGACAGTTCTAATTGTATGGTTCTGTCCCACCGTCCCAGGACGAAAGCGGGACACCAAGGAACTGTCCCCAAAAAGCATAGCGCAAGCCACTTACTAGACGGCGTTGTGCAATGCTATAAGCATTGAGACCATACAGAGGGCATTGAAACAATGCTCCTTGCATGTCTGCATGTAGTGGGCTGACCTGTGTGATCGACAAGCAGTGAGACAAATTGCATCAATGGTGCCAACTAAAGGGGTAACACTCCTGGAATGGATGCAGGTATGCCAAAAACGCTAGCAGTCTCTGGTGCTGATATACTGTTATGGGTAACCATTCACTGAAGGTTTAACTAGAAAGCCATTTCTCCAGCGCCTCTTCGCTCTGCCTCCTCCCACATCTGCTTTCTGAAAATTTTCGAAATGGAAGTCTTCTCCCCTGATTGGCTTAGAGCGGTCAGCTGGTGCTTTAAGCCAATCAGTAGCTCCCCATTCAGATAAAATAGCTTGAGAAATGTGCATGTTTTTTTCAAGTAATTTTGTGAATGGGAGCTACAAAAATAAATAAAATAATAAAATAAAGTTTTGCATATCTACGTAGGATTTTGTCTGTGCATTAACACTGTAAAATGTGCTTTCTCATAAATTTCTACAATATTTTGCAGAAAGCTGGATTGAAAGATGCCTCAGTGAAAGTGAAAATAAACGCTATTCCAGTCATGCATCTCTGGGCAATGTCTCTAACGATGAAAGTAAGTATTTTACCCAGGATTTCTTTAAATTTTGGAAAGGAAAAATATCTTGATAACTGTATCCCTGAAAGATATACATGCCATATGTAGTACAGATGCACCTGTCCACACACCATAACAAATTTATGAACCAGATGAATTAACAGGTGGCAAAAAGACCAGTGAATGAAGCCCAACTTAGGGTAAATGCTGTGGTACCCAGGACACTTTATCTCATTGTAGTGGTCTGGGTGCAGTGCCCCTGCTCATTTAACCCTCCAATGTAAACATTTCAGCATTAAGTCTGCCAATAGAGGCTATTTCTGATATTTCTCAGTGAAACAACACTGGATGTCCTCATGCTTTGCATGAGGGTATTTCAGTGTCTTCAAAATCCCCATAGGAAAGTATTTATTCATACACATTAGGTTTCCCTTCGCAATGACGATGGGGGAGATGGATCAAGCGCAGCGGGACCTGTGTTTCTAAAGCATATCCAACATATACAACTTGCCTTTTTTGACAGGAATGTTTTAATTGTGTACGTTTCCAAGCAATTATACTTGTAAGACACCACATCATAATATGGGCTGAATGAACAAAATGGTAAATACACTATGCACGCATCTAAGGTCGCCAAGGATAACCATTAATGGTCATAGGAGTGGAATGGAAGGGAGTATACAGCCATAAGAAAGCATATGGTAGATCGATTGGAGTGGGATAGTAGGTGGAGCTATATAACAGATCAAAACTACATTAGTCAGTAGCAGAGCATGAAGCAGTTCACTAAACAGTGAGTTGTGCTACGCTGGAATCATTAGCAGTGGGTTCTGAGAGGGAGCACCAAAATGGGGGTAAAAGAATGAAGGTGGAGAAATGAAAAAAAAAACCTCATGGGAGAAAATATTGAGAGGGCATAGTTTCATAGAGGAGCGCCATAAAAATGTTTAACTAGTTAAATAGTATTAAACGGATGTTGAATGCACTCACATCTTCTATTTGTGAAAACAGAGCTTCTTTAAAGCGGTACTGTCATGCCAAACTTACCTTAATGCTATCGTTTCCTTTTCTCTTCCTCTCTCAGAATGTGTTCTTATTTTCTTTATTTCTGATCTAGTTTTCTCTAAAACATAAGATAAAATATGGACTTACCCTCCTCCTTGACACAGGAAATGGAGCGGACTTGAACTCCTCCTTTGGTCAAAGAAAGTCAAATGTAGGAAAAATACATAAGACAAAGTAGTCCCTACTTTGTCTTATGTTTTGAAGAAAACTAGATCAGAAAGGAAGAAAAAAGAACAGATTCTGAGAGATGAAGACAAGAGGAAACAATAGGAGAAAGGTAAGTTTGCCGTGACAGTGCCGCTTTAAAGTGGCTCACAACATGCAATGATCTAGTGGTCAAGGTCAATATATTCTTCACAAATTGTACTCTACCACTTGTCAGACATGTTACAAGTGAAAGACAACCTCATGTATTAAATACCTGTTACCTCCATCCATCTGTTTCCTGGATATGTATGTACATGACATTGCACTTTTTTGTTTAGCTTTGTAGGAATATTTCATTTTAACACTATTTTCTGTTTGTATTCCATCTTTCTCCAGCAGATGAAGAAAAAGAAAACCGAGCATCAAAACCACATTCCACACCTGCCACTCTCCAATGGTAATTATCCTATAGGCCAGTAAGCCTTACTTCAGTAGTGGGGAAAGTGATGGAAACCATGTTAAAGGATAGGATTGATGAACATCTAAAAACACATGGATTTCAAGATCAGAGACAACATGGGTTTACTTCAGGGAGATCATGCCAAACTAATCTTATTGATTTTTTTGATTGGGTAACTAAAATTATAGATCAGGGTGGTGCAGTAGACATTGCTTACCTAGATTTCAGTAAGGCTTTTGACACTGTTGCACATAGAAGGCTTATCAATAAACTGCAATCTTTAAGTTTGGATTCCAATATTGTTGAATGGGTAAGGCAGTGGCTGAGTGACAGGCAACAGAGGGTTGTAGTTAATGGAATATATTCGAAGCTTGGACTTGTCACCAGTGGGGTACCTCAGGGATCTGTACTTGGACCCATTCTCTTTAATATTTTTATTAGTGATATTGCAGAAGGTCTTGATGGTAAGGTATGTCTTTTTGCTGATGATACTAAGATATGTAACAGGGTTGATGTTCCAGGAGGTTTAAGCCAAATGACAAATGATTTAGGTAAACTAGAAAAATGGTCAGAATTGTGGCAACTGACATTTAACGTGGATAAGTGCAAGATAATGCATCTTGGACGTAAAAACCCAAGGGCAGAGTACAGAATATTTGATAGAGTCCTAACCTCAACATATGAGGAAAGGGATTTAGGGGTGATTATTTCTGATGACTTAAAGGTAGGCAGACAATGTAATAGAGCAGCAGGAAATGCTAGCAGAATGCTTGGTTGTATAGGGAGAGGTATTAGCAGTAGAAAGAGGGAAGTGCTCATGCCATTGTACAGAACACTGGTGAGACCTCACTTGGAGTATTGTACACAGTACTGGAGACCGTATCTTCAGAAGGATATTGATACCTTAGAGAGGGTTCAGAGAAGGGCTACTAAACTGGTTCATGGATTGCGGGATAAAACTTACCAGGAAAGGTTAAAGGATCTTAACATGTATAGCTTGGAGGAAAGACGAGACAGGGGGGATATGATAGAAACATTTAAATATATAAAGGGAATCAACACAGTAAAGGAGGAGACTATATTTAAAAGAAGAAAAACTACCACAACAAGAGGACATAGTCTTAAATTAGAGGGACAAAGGTTTAAAAATAATATCAGGAAGTATTACTTTACTGAGAGGGTAGTGGATGCATGGAATAGCCTTCCAGCTGAAGTGGTAGAGGTTAACACAGTAAAGGAGTTTAAGCATGCATGGGATAGGCATAAGGCTATCCTAACTATAAGATAAGGCTAGGGACTAATGAAAGTTTTTAGAAAATTGGGCAGACTAGATGGGCCGAATGGTTCTTATCTGCCGTCACATTCTATGTTTCTATGTTTCTATGTTTCTATATAACCTACACCCTGCCCCCTCTTTGTGAAATTACCACTTCAGCATATTCAATGTGCTCTCTTCAAATTAGACTGCGGTGACTTGCCGAGAGTCCTGGGGAACAGCTGATCAATATCTTCCGGTTTGGATGGAATTGAAAATGATAGGATTAAGTATTAATTCCACAGTTCAAACAGCCAGGATACTCTAGACAGAGCTGTAGTGGCTATATTATTTCCTTTTAAGTTTTAAGACAATAAAACTCTATACAGATGACCATATAGTAATTGACAACACAGCAATTAACAATGGATGACGGCTATAACAGTCCCTAAACAATGTTCTAAGACAATTCAGCAAGCTATAGGGGTTATGTTGCTAAGAGTATCTCCCTAAACAGTGGATTTACATATAGCTAATTAAATCTATGTATTATTAATCCGTAAAACCTACTACCTTCCCACGCTGAAAAATAAGGAATTTACTATAAAATATATTTTACTCTCGCTAAAAACAATACCCAAATTTGAGTAAAGATATTTATAGAATTATAATACAAATGGTAATAGCTACTAAGAACATGATTGCTATGAATTGGAAAACAATAAATAAAATAATAGAATCTACATTAGAACAATAAAAAAAAGAGGAAATGGAATAGCTATGTCCGCAAGCTATGCTAATAGAAACATAGAAAAATGTGAAAACTTCATTAAAAAAATAAGAAACTTAAGGGTATAAATAAAATCTGAGCAAAGCAACTTAGACAGTTGAATTTTCAGTGTCTGTAGTGTCTTGGTTTTATGTTATATGAGTATTGTATGTTTTTTTTTCCATTAATGTTTTATTGATTTTCATAAGAAAAATAACATTACATAATGTCTCAGTAATACAATCCATATTTTACATTTGTACATAAGGTCTTTTCGTATATAAGTCATCACTCATATGGACACACATTGTTCTCAGTACAATTCGAGACATTCTACTTGCTTTTTTCCAATCATAATTAAACAACCTGACATACGATTAAAAGAAAAAGATAGAAACAATAATAATAAATTAAAAAAGAGACCCACCTATCTGTACAGGGCATCCTGCCTAAAGTTTGGACCAGCCATTTATATAAGTTTAATTTCATACGGCAAAATATTACCTATCCCACCACCAGAAAGAAATCGCAGGTTGCGTCACCTACGTGTATGTTGGCTAGATCTCTTGGTACCTGGCTGCACATATGTCTCCGTACAGTTACTCCACGCTTTGGCAAAGACTTGTTTTTTTTATATGGTTTATCTATAGACATTCGTTTCTTATAAATAATATTGCTGGACCTTGCCCCTCAGCTGAGAGGTGGAAGGGCAAACTGTGGATTTCCATCAAGTCACTATCAAACAATGACTGGGTGGTATTTCTTGGAAAGAGAAAAAAAAGAGCAAGGTAGATGGATTTATAGGAAATCCCTCAAGCCCAATAGGGCTAATACATTACTCACATCTTGCCAAATAACTTTAATTCCTTTACATGACCATCAAACATGTAGCATTGTACCGTGTTCTATCCCACATCTCCAACACAAGGGGGATACAGCAGGGTATAGTTTGTGAAGTTTGGTAGGTGTCAAATACCACCGGAAGATCAACTTTTTATGGGCTTCTATGTGGGTAAAGACATAAATGTCAGGATCTCAGTCCACCCAGAATCAGCAATTTTGAAATTGCATTCCTCTTCCCATTGTCATTTAAATGGTGGAGAATAGGTCGGGGAGAGGTCTAGCCATGATTTATAGCATACTGACAGTGCTTTATGTTTTGTGGGTGCTTTCCAACACCTATCTAAGATTTATTTAATCGTGAGTAACGTCTCTTCAAATGGCTGAGACAGCTGTGTTGCTACATGAGAGGTGAGAATACTTTTCAACTGAAGGAAGGAAAATGTATTACGAGTAGAGACATCATATTGTTGTTTTAGAAGCTGGAAGGGTTTCAGTTTACCTGTCTCATAAAATTTAGTTAAATGCGTGATTCCTGCAGCTACCCAACTATCTGTTGTCACCCAGGGAAATGCTACTTTTATGGCAGAGAGCGGGCGCATTGGGGGAAATTATCTTTCCAGTCCACTGCCACCATAAATCCATCCCAGATATTCAATGTTGCTGTGGTGGTTGGAAAAAGATTTGTAACCTTTTGAAGAAATCTTCTTGACGTCCAGAGATCAGAGAGGTCCAGAGAATACCTGTGTATTCTCCATATCCACCCATTGGAGCATACCAGTGGGGGTATGCAATGTTATCTCTGATGCCAACATGCAGGCTTTATAATAAAGACATATATTAATTAGGCCAACACCTCCCAATTTAGTAGATTCTTGTAAGAGTCACAACGGTAGTCGTGGTTTATGGCCATCCCAAACAAATGAATTACATATTGATTGTATCAATTTACATAGGGATTGCGGAATACTTAAAGGAAGCATCCTAAATATATACAACAGGCAGGGAAGAATCATCATTTTGAACGTGTTAATTTTGCCTAGCCATGATAAATATAAGTTTTTCCACTTGTTCAATTCAGTTTGACACATATGCCGTAGAGGTATATAGTTATACTTCACTACATTCACTATAGATGTGGTATTCTTAACTCCTAGATACGTAAGGGACGTAGTTTTCCAATAAAAAGGGTATGATACTTGCAACGACATCCTTGTCCTTGGTTATTTTACCGGGATAGCCTGGGTTTTATCCTAGTTTAACTTGTAATATGAAATCATACCATAAGTATCCAGTTGCTTCATAATCAGGGGAAGGGATTCCTCAGGATCGGACAGAGCAATAAAGACATTGTCCGCAAACAGGGCCAAGCAATATTCCTTATCTTGTACCCAGATGCAGACAATGCCTTCATGGGACCTCATTTTAGCTGCTAAAATTATATATAAAAGGGGTGATAGGGGACACTGGTGAGTACCATTGGTTATGTCAAATTTCTTAGACAAAAACCCTGCGTGTGATACTTTGGCAGAGGGATTGTAGTAAAAGGCCTAATCAATCCTCGTATCATCTCATTCAAATTTTTCTAGTACTCTCTCCATATACAGCCAATTTAATCTGTCAAAGGCCTTTTCGGCATTCAGCACCATAAAAAGGCCTCTGACAGACCTTGACCCACTGGTTGAGCAATTCTGGAGGTGACACGTTTCGATTTCAGGCATGATGCCAAGAGAGTCCCTGACCTATTACCTGCGGCAAAAAAATTATGCTTCAATCTCAGTAACAGATATGTTGTTTTGGACAGTTCCATGTCCCGAAGTTTAGATTGTAGTGTTAAGAGTTTAGAGTTTGTGGTCGGGGAGGGGTGGTGTTTATTTGCATGAGTTAGGGAAGTGAGCTCCTCTAAAATAGCGACATATTTCACTGTTCTCTCTTTTTTTTGCATGACTTGCATGTTTTATAAAGATGCCTCTTATATAGGCTTTGTGAGACAGCCAGATATTGTCTAAAGAAGAGTCTGGAGGTTTATTGATTTGGAAATACATCAATAGGTCGTTTTTAATTTGAGAAACCACTTCAGGGTCCTCCAAAAGACTCTCATTGATTCGTCAAGTACCCTGTATTCTAGTGGGGAAGGATTCATGCAGAGATAGTGATTGGGGCGTGATCAGACCATGTTATCAGTTTGATCTCAGTGTTGGCCACTTTGGGAAGGGAAGTGGAAGGAATTAGGAATCGGTCGATTCACAAATAATTATTGTGGGCCATTGAATGACACGTGTAGTCACATTCCGTGGAGTTATGTACTCTCCATGGATCCACAAAATTATTGGATAATAGGGTTTGACAAAGATGGGAGGTCAACTTAGATCTCCTTGTTTCTTTGTTTAATGCTAATGTACCAGATGTGGATGAATCTAGTACGCGATCTAGTAAAAAGTTTGTGTCACCTCCAGCGATCACTTTTCCAAATTTGTGTGATTGAATTAAAGCAAACAAAGAATGTACAAAAGCTAGTTGATTGTCATTGGGACCATAGATATTTAGCAAGGTATATGGGTTATTAATATAACATTGAAGAAGCAAGAATCGCCCTATCTTATCCCCTATCTTGCGAACCATAGTGAAGGGAACATCTTTTTCCAATAATGATGGAAACTCCCCCCTTTTTTTTTTGGAAAAGCAAGAATAATAATCTTTAGGAAACCATGAAGAACCAAATTTAGGCCTGTGGTCCCACTGAAAATGGGTCTCCTGAAAAAAATGCCACATAAGCTCCGCTCTTGCTGTCTTCCTCTAAGGCTAGCCTATGTTTGTGGGGTGAATTAAGTCCTTTAACATTCAGAGAAAAGATTTTAAGGACCATATTGAGTGTTATTAAATGCTAACTTGTAGGCTGCAATATCCAGGCCCTCTAAGCCTTCCGGTCTCCAAGGCTCAGAGATTATGACTTCCATAGCATCAAGAGGAATCGGAGGAAATGGAACCATACGCCCAAAATATATTCTCATAGAACATACCCTGGCACATTCGGATGCAACATCAGAGGGTCTGCACAGGATGGGTCTACTAATAATACAATTAGAAAAAAAATAACATAAAACACAATAAACCAAAACTATATACAAAATTCCGTTCACTAATAAATAGCAGCATAAGAAAAATTGAACGGATCTGGAAGTGGCTTTCTTCCCATGGAGGCCACTTAAGGGGGTATTTAAAGGTGGGCGAGTGAAAACATTCTGCATCGCTCTATGATGGCAATATATAGTAGCTCATATATACAAAAAAATTATAACATACATAAAGAAAAGAAAGCCGTTTTTCTCCCCAGTATATTATACACATTAGAAAGGCACCAGCCGGCAAGGCTCAAACCTGGCAACTGGTTACAAATAACCTTGTAGAGCTTGGGACAACCCTAACATGCTGTTCCCACAGGTCTCCCGGCTGTCTACTTAATCTTGGACACAACCGACCAGTCTTCGGCGATCTTTTTGGGAGGACTTGCGGTGGTAGATGTGGAGTAGTCTTCAGCATCTACTTAAATATTCTATTCTTGTAGTAGTTTCCTTCTGTCCTCTGGGGAAAAAATAGGTTTGTCTACACCATTTTTCTTTACTATAAGTTTTGCTGGGAATCCCTATTTATACACATTCCTTAATAGCATAGTAATGAACTCTAGTAATTACATCTCTCTGTATAAATGCTGCCAGATATCTAGGTTTTTATATCCTATGTGTAGGGTCCAGTACCAACTCCGAATTTGCTGGGGCAGGGAGTAGTTACTTAAATAGCTCTTTCACAAATAATTCCAAGTCAGGTTGTTGAACATCTTCAGAAATTCTAATGTTCTAATGAATTCTAATTCTAATGAATTCTAATGTTATTACGCCGATCTCTATCCTCATGATCGGCAAGCTTATCCTCCATTTTTTGGAGTTTTCCTTCCATAGATGCCTGAGCGTCTGCCAGGGAGTTATGGGCTTCCACTATCTCCTCTGTACATTTCTCAAGACGTGCAGTGCGTTCGCCGATTGCTTGTATGTCTGACATGATGTCCAACGCAATTTTCAGCAGATCTGTTTGGATGGTGCTTTTTAATTCCTGCAACATCGGTCTGATTGAAGAGTCTGTGGCTAGACTGGAAGTGTGAATGCCACTGTTGGCCGTGTCACTCACATCTGAGCCTAAGGCTGGAGAGGTACACCGCTCTGCCCATCTTGGGAATTCGCTGACATAACAGCTAGATGTAAATTCTGCATTTTTTGCTTAATGTTTTAGCTGATTTAGTAGCCATGTCGTGCAGGGCTAAATGATGATCTGATTTGTCAGGATAATGAGCTCAACAAGCTGGTTTCCAGGTTGTAACTGCCGCGTTTCGGGAGAACTCTTTCGTTACACGTCCGTGTAATATGATATGATAGAAACATTTAAATACATAAAGGGAATCAACACAGTAAAGGAGGAGACTATATTTAAAAGAAGAAAAACTACCACAACAAGAGGACCTGGTCTTAAATTAGAGGGACAAAGGTTAATAATAATTTCAGGAAGTATTACTTTACTGAGAGGGTAGTGGATGCATGGAGTAGCCTTCCAGCTGAAGTGGTAGGGGTTAACACAGTAAAGGAGTTTAAGCATGCGTGGGATAGGCATAAGGCTATCCTAACTATAAGATAAGGCCAGGGACTAATGAAAGTATTTAGAAAATTGGGCAGACTAGATGGGCCGAATGGTTCTTATCTGCCGTCACATTTTATGTTTCTATGTTTCTACGTGTTCTTGCGCTGCTAGGACATGCCCCCAGACCCTGGGTATTGTATGTTTTTTGAATATTAAACAAAGATGTTTCATTCATCTGTACACACAAAATGTAAAATAATGTTTTTATATAAAAGTGTTAAGGGAAATCACTTTTCAGGATTTTTAGCTTATATTTACTTATCACTATAGTTAACAAATATGTGTTTGTAAGATGTAAAAGATTAAATTAATTGTAGAAATTCTCACCTCTTTATGCTGCAACTAGTTGCCTCCATCTTTGCTTCCAGTCATCTATCCTTATAAGCTTTGCCAGTCAGCATAGAGAAAGCAAACAGACCAGAGGATACATTAAGCAACATTTCTATAGCTCCTCTTCATTTGCAATGTTGGTCCTTACTTTACCTTGCCTGATTTGAATTATGATGTAATCTGCTAAATCTTGCATAGAAATTGGAAAGAAAATGGAGCAACTCGTGTAACAAAAACCCCCGCAAGTTATTGTTGTTTTTCAATGTTGTATTTAATGGTATAAATTCCAATGAAGTGACAATTCCTCTATAGATTTATTATTAAACAAGAGAAGAATCAATCAGTCTTCTCTGTCTAGCTACCTATCTATATCCATGTGCAAAATGTTTCAATTAATTTATTTGCAGTTGTTGTAAATTAAGTGAAACTGCAGCAATTATATCACTCAGAATCCAATAAGAATTTTACCTTGATTATGCCATCATTTATAGCTTGTGATATCTCATATTATTTTTTTCTGTCCTAAATATCCATCGCATTCAAGAATTCTTGCTCATAAAATGGTTTTGTTCCAACTGGCACCTGCATAATGTTGGTGTAAATATACAGTTGCCTTTTTCCTATCAGTACTATCATTTTTGATCTATTACATCACTATTCCTTGTGAAGGTTAAACTAATTACATGATTGTGACTAGCAAAGATGGCCAACTGCCTTGCCTTGGCAACCAATCTAATAAAATAAAAAAATTCTTCAAGTTTAGGTCAATTAAAATTCCACTCTTTAGACAGTAAATAAAATTAGACCGTGGTATGGCAAGGAATTATATGAACATGATGCAAGGCTGCAGCACATAGACAGCGAGTTATATGTGGTATCTGATTGTTTTAAAATGGACAATGGCTTGAATAGAAAACACAGTGAGCCTTGGATTATTAAAATGCTCAGGTATAACAATGTTTTGTTCAAGGTGTCAGACTAATGATCAATGCTGAAAGAAGGAAGGAGGATAGATACAATGATGAAAGAGGTAATAATTACTGTGACCTTAATGTCTTTATGTACAACCTGGCTGGTTAAAGAGTATTTTCTGTTTCAGCTCTGACATTTCTCACATTTCTGAGATGAAGAATGGAATATATGAGGGTATATTAGCTACACAGTGAACTGTAGTAAATTGAAACCCAGACTGGTAATATTAGGCCAGAATTCCCATACTTTGCATTCCGGTTTGCATTCAGTATTTACAGCCATTATTATGTGTTTCTTGGCGAAAATTTGTTGATCTTGCTAACTTTTATCAAAGGTGCTGAGTGTGTCATGTGAATACCTTTGCAGATATCCTATTGTCTTAATACACTCATCAAGAGTCCTTCCTATTAGGTTTGAGTTAAAGGACCACTATAGTGCCAGGAAAACATACTCGTTTTCCTGGCACTATAGTGCCCTGAGGGTGCCCCCACCCTCAGGGACCCCCTCCCGCCCGGCTCTGGAAGGGGGAAAGGGGTAAAAACTTACCTTTTTCCAGCGCCATGGAGAGCTCTCCTCCTCCTCTCCAAGTACTCACGGGCTGAATGCGACGCTGCAAGAGCTGCTACAAGATTCAGCGGTCTCATAGGAAAGCATTTACAATGCTTTCCTATGGACGCTTGGCGTGCTCTCACTGTGAAAATCACAGTGAGAAGCACGTAAGCGCCTCTAGTGGCTGTCAATGAGACAGCCACTAGAGGATTAGGGGGAAGGCTTAACCCATTCATAATTATAGCAGTTTCTCTGAAACTGCTAATTATGAAAAAATGGGTTAACCCTAGAAGGACCTGGCACCCAGACCACTTCATTAAGCTGAAGTGGTCTGGGTGCCTAGAGTGGTCCTTTAAAGCTATGAAAATGTCAGTTTGTTTCTGGATTAGTGGTCAGACCAATGGGGTCTTCCATGTGAACTAGTTCTGTGTTTGGTGTAATAGAAATCCATAGCAGCCTTATCTTTGAACTGTGTTTTTGATACATAGTTTTGGTGTCAATAACTCCATGTTAAATACAAGTTGGATGGAATTGAAAGATCCCCTTTGCAATGCTTGTTATCCAGTGGTCCAGTCTTTGTGTTTTTTCCAGGTAGCTAACAATTTGGCTCCTTATTATGGTTTTTGCTGTTCCCCAAAGAAGAAGGGGACTATCAGTTTGTCCAGCTAGAGACAAGAACTGTTTAAAAGTCTGGATTAGAGTAGAGGTAAGATGAGAGAAATGCCCAGAAGCAGGTACATGTCTTATGGAAATAACTTTAAGATGTTATAGAGATCTGAGGATGTAGTTGTAGTTGTTGAACTATATTTTTGAATGTGGCTAAACTGCCCTATTCAAAGACCCAACTCCACATCACACCCTTTAATATCTAGTAAACTCCACTTGAGGAGGAAACTCTAAAATATGTGGCATCTTCTCCTGGAGTGTTTCCTCTGTATCTGATCGCAGATAACCCTAATTTTTAAAATGACCATGGAGTTCAAACTCTTGTACACTTGTTGGGCTTAACTTGGAAAACCTTCATTCCTTACTAAGAGGTGACTTCGTCCCAACCCTTAGTGAGCTGATGGGCCCCACTAAACCTCCGACTATGCATGACACTCTTAGTTATTCCCAGCTTGTCCATTTCCTCCAGAGGGTGGTGATGCCCCATTGGAAATCTAGAGAGCTATCTCCCTTTAAACATCTGTGTGTTTCTGCTACGCAAAGTACTCACCCTTTATCTAAAGTATATATTACAGACAGGGACAACTAAGGGAGAGCTGGCTCAGTTACAAAGAATATAGGCTGCAGCCTTACATATACATCTGACGGTCAGCGACTGGTCATACATTTTTTTAAAACAGTAATGTTAACTCTAGTTAGCCAGGGCAAAAGGGAATCCTTTCATAAACGTATTACCCGATGGTATAAAACCCATCGCAACTTCACTCATATTTCCCTAGTGTTGATGATAGGTGTTGGAGGTGTGGACAGGAGAGAGGTACACTGGAACACATCTGATGGTTCTGTCCAAACCTTCAACCAAATTGGAACCAAGTCATTGCATATATGTGCAGATTTTATCACTATCCTCCCACTTTCAGAATTTGCTTGGGTGGCTTAACTCCTTTAAAGACTTGGCCCAACAAAATTATTATGGTTTCCCCTGACTTAAGCTAATACCCTAGTCCCTGTTTATTAGAAACAATCCCAGCCTCCGACCGACAATGTGTGCTTGGAGTAGAGGAAGCAAGAACTATGGAGGAATTACATTAGGGAGTAGGATAATACCAGAAAAAATATTTGAGAATCTGGCAACTTTGGATTGACATATGGCTACCAAAGCTTAGGACCTGTGTTGCTAATAGACATATGCAATTCGTTTCGGGCCGAATATAAATTCGGACGAATTACGGGCAATTCGGACATTCGGGTACTTCCGAATGTCCACATTGCCGAAGTGCCAAATTACCAAGGTCCCGAATTTCCGAAATTACCGAATTGTTGAAGTTGCCGAAGTTCTGAAGCACAGTATTGCCTAAGTACTAATATACTTACCCAGTGGAAGAAGAAGAATGTTACACTGTATACAATTTTAAATAAAAAGTATACAAACGTAACCAGGATTCAGCTGTAAGCATTTGAACACTTACAACAATCAAGTAACACACAGTCATATAAAATGTAAGTTACTTGGCCAGTCAGTGTAATGACAGGAATGAATAAGTAGATAACTCTCTAATTCCCACGGTATTAGGGAGCTATCTACTAAAAGGCTGAAAGACCTAAATTGGTCTTTCAGCCAAATTTACTAATACTAAGTAAAGATTACTTAGTATTAGTAAATTATGTCCCTACTCGCTATACTGTGAGTAGGGGCATGTCTATTAAACCTGTGGCTGCTCACTGTAAAAAAAAACAAAAAAAAAAACACGTCCCCCTTCCCCTCCTAACCTGACCTATTGCCCCCGCCCAGCCCCCACCCCTGAGCGGCGGGTGGGGGCCCTAAAGTAAAATAAGGGGGGGACCTATTGTCCTCCCCCCGTCCCCCACCCATGAGCGGTGGATGAGGGCCCTAAAGTAAAGTAATGGGGGGGACCTATTGTCCTCCCCCCAGCCCACACCCCTGAGCGGCGGGTGGGGGCCCTAAATCAGAATAAGGGGGGGACCTAATGTCTTCCCCCCTGGCCCCCACCCCTGAGTGGTAGGTGGTGGCCCTAAATACCAATTAGGGATGGACCTAATGTCCTTCCCCCTGGTCCCCACCCCTGAGCGGTGGGTGGGGGCCTTAAATTAGAATGAGGGGGGACCTAATGTCCTCCCCCCTGGCCCTCACCCCTGAGCGGTGGGTGGGGGCCCTAAATACTAATTAGGGGGAGGACCTAATGTCCTCCCCCCTGGCCCCCACCCCTGAACAGTGGGTGGGGGCCCTAAATACTAATTGGGGGGGACCTAATGTCCTCCCCTCCCCTGCAACTGCACTGGCGGCAGTGCCGTCATGGTTGTCACCTCCTGATGGCGGCCCTGGCTGTACCTGTTGTATGGATATCTTTGTAGTCTACCCAACTATATGAATTATATTGGTATCTTAGTGTTGTACCCAACTCTGTGTATTATATCTATATATGTACTATATCTCTATTTTATCTCAGCTCTGTTTGTGGTATGGTTATCTTTGTATTGTACAGAACTCTATGTTTCTTGTAGCTATCTTTTTTGTGCCCAGCTTGTTTTATTGTATGAAGATCTCTGTACTATGCTCAGTCCTCTGTATCGTATGAGCATATCTGTACTATATTGGGAGTTAAATTCTGGGGGAGGAGTCCGGTGCCCCACCATCTTACAACTTCACCAGCGACCACTGGATATAATCAATAGGGGGCACATAGAAGCTGGGCTGGTTAAACTTTATCCAAACAAGTCTAAAGAGAGAGTAATTTTTGGTAAACTAAGAAATTAATATTTATTTTATCTCATTGCATTGTTTTTATATCTTTTTTTTCCCTTCACATTCGCAATAGAATACATTGTAGGGTTTAATGATGTTAAGATTTAAAAGCATTGCCCTAACTAAGGTCGGTTCATTACACCTTCAATAGTTTTAAAACCCATATGAATATGCATATAATATATTACTATACGTTAACAAAGGCATTCCACGTGTAATGTGCATCTACTTTCTGCACAAAGTTACACGCTAGAATTAATCTGGCTCAAAAAAAATGAAAATGATACAGTATTTACATTTGTAGGTGGAAAGGAATCTTCATATTTTCTGGGACGACAGTTATTTGCCTAATCCTTGTTCTTAAGAAACTCACTTCTTAAACTGACACTGTAGGCCCTATATCCATTTCATCTCACTGAATTAGTTAGAGTGCCTCAGGTACCATGGCACTGTCCCTCCATTCAGTGTTAAACAATTGTCAAGCAGTCAAACACTAAATAAGGGTCACTGACCTTCCACAGCCCAGCCGGCCCACACTAGAAGTATGGCTATGGTGAAGGTTACACACTTCCTTGTAGCCATACCGATTAATAGCAGCAATAGCACTGTGATAGTCTGAATACAATCAGCTGACACTTACAGCCAATCACAGCCACACATTACTGTTCAAACTAATACTTCCTTCTTAGCCCAAGCAGCACAGATGGGATCGGTTGCTGGGGACTCTTATTTAGCATTAAACATTAGAAATTGTTTAATTCTGAAGGGAAGGACAGCACTAGGGAACTCCAGACCCTAAAACTACTTCAATGAAATGAAGTGGTTATGGTGCCTGCAGTGTCCCTTTAAGGGCTTATAATATAGCTTTCTCACGAACTCTCACATAGACCCTTTTACAATTGTCAAAGTTCTGTTATTTAGCATCAGCAGCTTTCTAGCTATCTACTGTCCCTGTAAAGTGCAGGACACATCATGTAAGACTGGCATTTATTAGGGTCAGATTGTAACAACATTAATCCTCATTGGTCTTTAAGATGTTAAACCGTGACAATAAAAAAAACACACTGTATCACAATATATGATTTATATTTAAGGTTGGAGGAAAACTATGAGATTGCAGAAGGTGTCTGCATCCCGAGGAGTGCGCTCTACATGCATTACTTGGATTTCTGTGAGAAGAACGACACACAACCGGTGAATGCAGCAAGTTTTGGAAAGGTACTTTTCCCATTATTAATTTGTCCTCATCCTGTCTCTATCCAATTGATAAACAAACCTTGTTAATAGGAAGGTTCTCTAATTCTAAAGTGACTTGTATGTACATACATATACACACACAATAAACATTTGCATCAAATTCAAACTAATACCTTGTGCTTTATCTGGCAAAACTGATGTACAAAAAGGCAGTAAAGATAGAACTCTAGGATTTCCTTACAAAAAATACATCTTAAAGGGACACTCTAGTCACCAGAAGAACTGCAGGCTTTTTTTTATGCAATAACTGCCTTTTCACAGAAAAGGCAGTGTTTACATTGCCTCTAGGGACACCTCCAAGTGGCCACTCCCCACGCAGGGCCGCCATCAGGGCATGACAACCGTGACAATTGTCACGGGCCCTGGGGGGCCCAGCCGCCCGGGCCCCACGTGGATCAGCGGAACTGCCGCCGGTGCATCTGCACCGGGGCCCACATGCTGATGGGGCCCATCAGGTGGCCCAAGCATTTAGGGTCACCCAATGGGCCCTATTATCTTAAGGGGCCCGATCAGCGCTGTAATAGCGCGACCGGGCCACTTTAAAAAAAAAAAAATTCAGCCGGAAGCAAGTGCTGCTGGGAGGAAGGACGCAGTCTGAGGAGAAGCAGCCAACGCCCATTATCCCCAGCCACCCTCCTGCGGCGAAATGGTAAGGAAGAGAGGAGGGTGGCTGAAAATGAGGTGTGTGTGTGTGTGTGTGTATGTATGCCAGTGTATGTATGCCAGTGTGTCTATGTATGCCAGTGTGTGTATGCCAGTGTATGTGTGTATGTATGCCAGTGTGTGTATGTGTGTGTTTATGCCAGTGTATGTATGCCAGTGTGTGTATGTATGCCAGTGTATGTGTGTATGTATGCCAGTGTGTATATGTATGCCAGTGTATGTGTGTATGTATGCCAGTGTATGTGAGTATGCCAGTGTATGTATGCCAGTGTGTGTCTGTATGCCAGTGTGTGTCTGTATGCCAGTGTATGTGTGTATGCCAGTGTATGTGTGTATGTATGCCAGTGTGTGTATGTGTGTATGTATGCCAGTGTATGTGTGTATGTATGCCAGTTGTGTATGTATGCCAGTGTATGTGTGTATGTATGCCAGTGTATGTGTGTATGCCAGTGTGTGTCTGTATGCCAGTGTGTGCCTGCATGCCAGTGTGTGTCTGTATGTATGAATGCCTGTGTGTGTCTGTATGTATGCATGCCTGTGTGTGTCTGTATGTGTGTATGCCTGTCAGTATGTATGTATATATCAGTATGCAGTATGTCTATGTGTATGTATGTTTGTCAGTATGTATGTCTGCATGTATATGTGTGTGTGTCAGTATCTCCCTATGCATGTGTGTATGTCTGTTTCAGTATTTGCATCTGTTAGTGTGTGTGTATGTATGCCAGTGTGTGTATGTGTGTATGCCAGTGTATGTATGTATGCCAGTGTGTGTATGTATGCCAGTGTGTGTATGTGTGTGTGTATGCCAGTGTATGTATGTATGCCAGTGTATGTGTGTATGTATGCCAGTGTGTGTATGTATGCCAGTGTATGTATGCCAGTGTATGTGTGTATGTCAGTGTATGTATGCCAGTGTCTGTATGCCAGTGTGTGTCTGTATGCCAGTGTATATGTGTATGTATGCCAGTGTGTGCATGTGTGTATGTATGCCAGTGTGTGTATGTGTGTGTGTATGCCAGTGTATATGTGTATGTATGCTAGTGTGTGTATGTATGCCAGTGTATGCATGCCTGTGTATGTATGCCAGTGTGTGTCTGTATGCCAGTGTGTGTTTGCATGCCAGTGTGTGTCTGTATGTATGCATGCCTGTGTGTGTCTGTATGTATGTATGCCTGTCAGTATGTATGTATATATCAGTATGCAGTATGTGTATGTATATGTATGTTTGTCAGCATGTATGTCTGCATGTATATTTGTGTGTGTGTCAGTGTCTCCCTATGCATGTGTGTATGTCTGTTTCAGTATTTGTATCTGTTAGTGTGTGTGTATGTGTGTACGTATGCCAGTGTGTGTATGTCTGTATGCCAGTGTATGTGTGTATGCCAGTGTATGTGTGTATGTATGCCAGTGTATGTGTGTATGCCAGTGTATGTATGCCAGTGTATGTGTGTATGTATGCCAGTGTATGTATACCAGTGTGTGTATGTATGCCAGTGTATTTGTGTATGTATGCCAGTGTATGTGTGTATGCCAGTGTATGTATGCCAGTGTGTGTATGCCAGTGTGTATGCCAGTGTATGTGTGTATGTATGCCAGTGTATGCCAGTGTATGTATGCATGCCAGCGTATGTGTGTATGTATGCCAGTGCATGTGTGTATGCCAGTGTATGTATGCCAGTGTATGTGTGTATGTATGCCAGTGCATGTATGCCAGTGTATGTGTTTATGCCAGTGTATGCCAGTGCATTTGTGTATGTATGCCAGTGTATGCGTGTATGCCAGCATGTGTATGCAAGTGTATGCCAGTGTGTGTATGCCAGTGTCTGTATGCCAGTGTGTGTCTGCATGCCAGTGTGTGTCTGTATGTATGCATGCCTGTGTGTGTCTGTATGTATGTATGCCTGTCAGTATGTATGTATATATCAGTATGCAGTATGTGTATGTATATGTATGTTTGTCAGTATGTATGTCTGCATGTATATGTGTGTCAGTATCTCCCTATGCATGTGTGTATGTCTGTTTCAGTATTTGTATCTTTTAGTGTGTGTGTATTCCTGTGGGCGGGATTTGGAGGCGGGCTTGAAGGGGGGCCCAGACCTTGAGCTGTGTTAGGGGCCCCAAAATTTCTGATAGCGGCCCTGTCCCCACGTTCTACATTGAGACGCTGAATTTTCCTCCTAGAGATGCATTGATTCCTGATTGGCCAAAACAGCATTTGGCCCCGTCCCGTGCTGATTTTAGCCAATCCAATGTTTTCCCTATGGAAAAGCATTGGATTGGCTAAAAAATCAGCCATTTTGATGATGTCACAAAGGGGGCGGGGCCAGTGCCGGCGCTGGAAATAAGGTGAGTTTTAAACTTTTACAGGGGGCTAAGGCAGGGCAAGCCGCCTAAATGGTGGGTCAACCACTATAGGGTCAGGAATGCACGTTTGTGTTCCTGACCCTATAGTGTTCCTTTAACTTTTATTTACAAAATCAACATTTCAGCTTTAAAAGCTAATCAGGACAAAGTTTATATTGTGATACACATGTATATATACACTCCATACATAGCAAAATTAAATTGCACTCAACCTCTGTGTAAATCCCGTGGACGCCAAGAGTGGTGCACAGCTGAGACCATGCTCGAGCATCAGTGTTTACTCACAATCCCGGAGATCCTCTTTGGAGTAAATCTGGTTTCTATGCCATTGTGAATTCTACTTACCCCTAAAGGCAAATGATGGGATAAAATATAAATCAATACAGAAAACCATGTTTGAAATGTTGTGTAAAATTTGGACTAGGCAAATGTCTCAGGTATCTGATGATTTATCTGCCAGAGCAATACACATGTGACATAATTAAAGATTTGCTCAGCTAGATAGCATACCCGTAAGACCACTTATTTCATAACCATGTGTGGCACTCATTCATATGATAGAAAGAACAGAATTGCCCAGGCACTCAAGGTGTGTGTAAATCAGACAGGTTTATTGCAAGCAAGCTTGATAAAGACCTCAGCTGAGGTGGAAATGTTAATGTGTTCTCCAGCAAACCTGTCTGATTTACACACCTTGAGTGTCTGGACAATTCTGTTCTTTCTACAATTGACCGGGTTTTGGCCAGCCTCATGTCCAGCTAAGCACTTTGTTTGTGGAGGGAGTCCGGGAGATGTCTTGTTACTACAGTACTCATACATACCAAGCATAGTTAGTCTATGGCTGTCAGTTCTTCGCTGGTAACATAAGGTGGTTCTTGCTAACTGTTGTTCTACAGATTCATTATTTTTGGAATTCCTTTGTTGAGATAAACTGTTGTGATTTGCATTTTGATCCATTGTATTGCTACACTGAGGGTTAACTCATAAGTGAGCAGACTATAGTAAAATGATAAATGAATTGCAAAATTGCTAACTTTATGGCTAACTTTATGCCAAAATAGCCAATTTTGAAGAACAACATACTTTTTTTCCTGCAAATGTTCGCAACTCTCTTGTCAGTTCTTTACGACTCTCAGTTTTGGGAATAAACCCCCTCTCCCCAATCTTTGTACAGCTGTTGGTTCCCTGATTGTTCATTGAACAGACACAGTATTTATAGCTGGATAGAAAATTTAACTGTGTACTGAATCACTGCGTCAGACTTTATAATCAGTACATTATTCCCATTTATAACTTAAAACACAACCTATAAAGTAAGGAAAGAGTTTTTGAAAGAAAGTAAATGTCACATTTAAAACAATGTGTTTTGAACTTTGTTGTCATAGTATAATGTCTGTGTTTTGCTGTCTTCACCTTTTTCACCATTCTAAAAATGGCATTCAGATATTTTCTGACTACATTGCTATAAGCAATAGAAGGCCTGGGTTTAATCATCATTATTTCAATGTGTGTATCTCGATGAGTAACTATTCTTTGCGTAAAAAATAGACACACATTTATAAAGGAGGGAGTGTGTATGTGTGTGTGTGTTTGAAATAGTGCTTTATTTGTACAGTATAAAAACGTAAGGCTTTCTCCTGTGCAGAGAAGTAAACAGTAGTAATGCATTACAGATAATAGCATTTAACTTCATTGGAGTCTCTAACTTTAAGATCCATTTAGTTGTGTTACATTCGTTACCCGCTAATATGATACAGTATACATAATATCAGTTGTTGTGGATTACCAAGGCCTGATGTGGTGGCATGATTGCGGTCTTTCTGGCCTGGTATTAACGTAAGTTGTAGGTATGGGTAGCCTAGTGCTGCTCAGGTCAGACATGCAAACATAATGTGAGCAGACTGTCTGCTCTGTGAAGTGGCAGCGTGGTGGGAGTAGTCATAAAGCATGAGGGGTTTTTGGGGGGTTTTTTGTGACCGGTCCTGCCCTTGTCCCCAGACGTTCTTGCCTGGGCTTGCGTCATGACATGAAGGGGCTTGACCTTCTCCTAGCTCGCCTTCCGTTAAATATATTAGGGTGTTTACAGCATGTTTACCTATTTGTAGTGGTGTGATCTGTCGTAAAAGGGTCGGGTAGTCATTTTCGATGCTGCGTGTGGGTGTTGTAAAGGTTCCCTTCCATGTGAGTCTTTGGTCTATGGAACCGTCATTTCCTCAGTCTCTCCCATGGGGGGTCATATCATTCCAGTATTCCGGTTTGGGTGTATTGCTGTCGTCCGACACATGCTGCCCCCTTATAGCTTTCGTCTCCTTGGAGGCACAGTCGGGCCCCAGCCAGGCGGCTCCCAGCCCTGGTTGTTGATTGGGGGTGGATAACAAAGGAGAGGTAGGGGCAGAGAGATGAAAAGGAAAGCTAAAGTGGGTGAGAGAAGAGGATCTATCCTGGTGAGATCCATCCTAACCATCAGCCAATCAGTAGTCTGCTGCTGATATGAGCTTCAGCCAGTAGAACCATCTCCTTAACAGTGGTGGCCTTCAGATCCTCAAATTTTATGGCAAATTTTACTTTTTCCACCCACTATTTGATCTTAGGCGTCAGTGGCTGACTCCAGTAAATTGGGATGGTGACCTTCGCTGCATTCAGGAGTCTCGGGATCGCAGAGCGCCTGTAGCTTTGAGCCGGTTCCTGTTTGTGATATAAGAGATATGTTGTTTTGTTCCTCTGGTGGGGGTTCGTCTGTTAACCGTCTCACCACTTGGCTGACCTTGTCCCAAAATGGTTTGCCCAGCCAGCAGGTCCACCAGATGTGTAGGCTCTGCAGCGCCAACATAGATCCGATTCTTCGGGGTCCCGTCGGTGAAGTACAGTTGGTGTCAGGTACCATCTCGTCAGGAGTTTATAGGAGTTCTTGTGAGTTTGTGCCGACGTCTGTGTTTTCTGGTTCTTATTTCTATTTGAAGCCGCATGGATTCTGGAAAAATATGTTTATATCTCTAGAATAGATAGAAGCTTTTCTGTGCTTTTTCCAATATATTTACTTATTTAACAAATATATGATTATGAGTTGTGAAAAATGTAATTGAATATCAAAAAAACCTACAGCTTTATCTTGTATTTTGCAGCTGGGCAGATCCATCTTAGCTCCTTGTCAATGCTATAAATACTGTTGTTTGCACCAGGCAGTCAGCGTAGAGAAAGCATACAAAGAAATGGAGAAATGAAACAAAGGGGAGATTTCTCAGACTGTTCTGTCATTAAAAAGTAGTCTAAACTAGTAAATGTAGAATAGAAGAATATACATTTCTGTCACTATAAGAAGGTATTGGGAGATCCTGCTGGTTCACTGCTGCCTCACAGTTTTGGTTATATAGAGCGCCTAACCTATCCTTTATAAACTAGTTACATAGTTACATAGCTGAAAAGAGACTTGCGTCTATCAAGTTCAGCCTTCCTAGTAAATGTGTCAATCACCATGATAATAAAGTGGAATCAAAAGGCACTTTCCATTGTTCTTTTACATTTTTGCATCTCTTTTAGAACACCACAATTAAATAAATCCCCCACAATGTTTAGATTTCTCTTTTTCATTTGTGTCCCAGCACTGCTAAGGAAGCTTTTTCCTTGGACACCAGTGTTCTACTGGTGCTCTCAATCTAGCACTGGCCATGCATTGCGAGTAATGCCTTAGAAACGAACAGCCTATCTGTGGCACTGAAAGGAAAAGCTTGCTAGTAGTGTTGGGGCTGGAGGAGGTGGCAAAGGGGCTGAGCAGACAGACTCCAAGAAGACAAATTAGGGGTTAAACCATTCAACAATGGTTGACGTAAATATGAAGCACAAGATCTCCAGACCCATAATGACTTCATTGAGATTAATTTATTTTGGGATCTGGAGTGTTCCTTTAATATAAATTTCAAAGAAAATAAAGTGCACAAAATAAAGTGTCTTGAAAAAGGTTAGTACAAGTTATAGGTGATTTAAGAGTTTTATTTATTGGTGTCAATTCCAAAGAGGTGACAGTCCCCTTTTTGTCCACTGACTGGACTGTTCTGTTTTATACGCTCCGATGTTGGGAAATATGCTGGAGAGGAGAAGTGGACACTTGGACACACAAATCTTCTTTTGTTTTTTTCCCAGCAGTCGTGGAGTAGTGAATGACAGCCATGGGACGTATTGACATAATACCCCAAGACACTTGTTCACTAGTACTTGATAGTATACAAAAAAGAGATAACAACACAAGCATACACAGATCTCACTTGTGTGACTCAACCAATGGGATTTGTCCTTTTCTGTGCAACTAATAAAAACACACTTGGATTTGTATCCCAGTCACACGTTGAGAGAAAGACTACAGACATCCCACATTAAAAGATAGAAATAACTGAAAAGGATTTGTAAGAATGGCATGTGTGGAATGTAGCTGGTGAACGCGCGAAAATAAACAGATTGTTACCCAAAAAGAGCAGTCTTTCTTGAAATTGATTAAGTGACAGAGCCCTGCCGATTATAATTTAGAAAATGGCATACTAGGAAGGTGCATACTCTGCGTATGTTTTGTCAGCTTATCATGTCGGGGTATGGAGTTTTAATGTTATTGTTCAATGGAATGAACAAAGAGTTGAGGAGCATAGAGGGTGGATTAGCAAAACAGTGTTTTTGTGAGGTCAGCTAATTAACATAATTGTATAGAGGCTGCAGCTGAGTCAATCAGGTATCAGGAATGTTGGAAAGATTAATTTTATGCAGGATTAAATAATTTTTTGTGTTATTTTGAGGTTGAAATGGATTATTCAGACTGGCAAAGAACACAAAAGATTTGTGCTTGAAAAGTTGGTGATATAATATAATCCAAATAAAAAAGCAGTTTGAGATACATTTTTAAAGAGGGTTGATACAAGTGGGCTCATTCAAAATTTCTTTATCAGGCATAAAGCAAAAATTAGATGTCAAAGACAAATTGAGATCAAATTCTGGAGTTAACCCAACACATCTTCTCACATGAAAGCAGGCAGTGGGACTTGGTCATTGAGTGTCTGGAACTCCGAGACGGACACTCGACAGCATGAACACCGGTAAAACTATACGAACACCTGCTTCTGTTCGCGGCAAGCCAGGAGAGCACTGTTTGGTAGGTTTGTTCGAATGGATCTCACGAACAAACGCTAGGGGCAGTATTGTCTTGAAACAAGGACAGTATTGTGGTAGGTTAAGGCATTAGAGTAGGGGAGGAGGTAGAAACTGTATTGTGTGGGGTTGGGGCTTTAGTGGGGCATAGGGCAGTATTGGGGGGGATTGGGACTTTAGTGGGGGATAGGGGCCATGGCGTGGTGGGTTGGGGAAGTATCGTCTTAGAACAAGGAAAGTATTGTGTGAGTTTAGGGCTTTAGTGAAGGCTAGGGTAGTATTGGGAGGGGAGGGGTAGTACTGTGGGGATTGTCACATTCCGACTACGGGGACCTCTATAGGGCATCAGGGAGCTGTACTGGGAATGCTCATAGGGAGCTCCCCCGCTGGCCATACACCTCCTATCAGCGAGTGGTGCAGCATATCAGGCAGGTGGACGCTCAGCGCCAGGCAGCATATTTCAACTAGCTGCTTGGCACCAAGAGGGAGCACACACAGTGCTGCGCTACGAAGAGGCTGAGGAGCCCCTCACCTAGTGCAGAACCATAGGAACCAAGACGGCATCAAGTTTGGAGTGGGTAATGGCCCCCTCTGCCCCCCACAACTCCACTGCCTCGGGGGTGCCCCCCATCTTCTGGTGCATGGGTGAGGTGCACCCTGTGCATCTGCCAGGATCGGCCCTGCATGTCCTCTATTTGGTTAATAGAGGTTCAATTTACCTACTTTTTTTCCAATATTTTTGTAATATATTATTTTTTAGGTAAGTATTTTTAGGAAAAGCATAGTAGCTTAATACATTTATCCACATTCCTTCCAGGTAGTCAGATTCTATAAAATCAAATCTGTAGTCCAGTGGAAACCAATGACATATATGGCTTGTTAGTATGGCCTCAATTTAGTATTTTTTGGTAAGCTTTTCAAATGATTTCATATTTTTGGATAAACTAATATATATGTTCGATAAAATAATTTAAAGGGACACTATAGTCACCTGAACAACTTCAGCTTAATGAGGCTGTTCAGGTGAGAACTATAGCTCCCTGCAGCCTTTCTCATGTAAACACTGTATTTTCTCAGAAAATACAGGGTTTACATTGAAAGCTAGGAACACTTCGAGTTACAGTCACTCAGAGTGAACCAGAGGAACTTCAGAGTGGATGGAGGCATAATGTGCCTCCATCCACTCAGATCTGCTGTCAGCAGAGCACAGGGCAGCACTGTGCACAGCATCCTGTGATTCAGTATCTCCTCCCTCTGCATGCAGACACCGAACTTTCCTCATAGAGATTCATTGATTCAATTCATCTCTATGAGGAGATGCTGATTGGCCAGGGCTGTGTTTGAATCATGCTGGCTCTGCCCCGATCTGCTTCTTTGTCAGTCTCAGCTATGGAGAAGCACTGTGATTGGATCAGGCTACCACATGTCAGCAGACTGCTTGTTTTTCTGAGTCTAACAGCATGCAGAGTTACAACTTCAGGCTTGAATACAGTTAGATTTTTACTATATTTATGAAAGCATAAGGGGCCCAGCGGGGCTAGATGGTGGTGTTAACAGTACAGGGTCAGGAATACATGTTTGTGTTCCTGACCCTACAGTGATCCTATAATAGTATGAGCAAATATTGAAATTTTGTAATATTTAGATTTTTGCATGTATTGATATATATTTTTATATATGAGATTTTAATATTTTGAAAAAATCATTTTAGAAGCTTATCCAAAAATATTAAATCATTTGAAAAGCTTATCCAACAATATTAAAGGGACACTATAGTCACCAATGCAACTTTAGCTTAATGAAGCAGTTTTGGTATATAGATCATGCCACTGCAGTCTCGCTGCTTAATTCTCTGCCATTTAGGAGATAAATCACTTTGTTTAAGTAGTTAGTTACACCTCTCTTCATGTGACTTACACCACAGTCTTTTTAAACACTTCATGTAAAGAGTAATTTAATGTTTACATTCTCTTTAATGCAAATTCTGTTTAATTTAGTAATTAAAGTTTAATTTACAGAGCAGGAAATAAAAACTTCTAAAGCAAGTTAACATCTGATTGAAAATTAAACCATTTTGTTTTCATGCAGTCTGTGTCAGTCACAGACCAGGTAGGTTAGGCTAGAGCTTTATAAACCGAAACAAAAAGATTTAATTCTTAAATGGCAGAGAATTGAGCAGTGAGACTGCAGGGGCATGATCTATACACCACAACTGCTTCATTAAGTTACATAGTTACAAAGTTACATAGTTACATAGTTGAAAAGAGACTTGCGTCCATCAAGTTCAGCCTTCCTCACAAATGTTGTTGCTGTTGATCCAAAAGAAGGCAAAATACCTGGTCTGAAGCGCTTCCAATTTTGCCACAAAATAGGAAACAATTCCTTCTTGACCCCAAAATAGCAGTCAGATGTTTCCTTGGATCAAGCAGCTATTACTCCACTAATTAGAAATTATATCCCTGTATGTTATGTTTTTGTAAGTATTTATCCAATTTCAGTTTAAACATCTGTATGGACTCTGACAAAACCACCTCTTCAGGCAGAGAATTCCATATCCTTATTGTTCTTACTGTAAAAAAACCTTTTCTTTGCCTTAGATGAAATCTCCTTTCTTCCAGCCTAAATGTGTGACCTCGGGTCCTATGTATAGCCCTGTTTATGAATAGATTTCCAGATAAAGGTTTTTTACTGGCCCCGAATATATTTGTATAAAGTTATCATATCCCCTCTCAGGCGCCGTTTTTCTAAACAGATTTAATTTTTTTTAACCTTTCTTCATAACTAAAATGCTCCATTCCTTTTTATCAGTTTTGTAGCTCGTCTCTGGACCCTCTCCAGTGCCATGATATCCTTCTTTAGAACAGGCGCCCAAAATTGCACAGCATATTCAAGGTGTGGTCTTACCAGAGATTTATAAAGAGGCAGAATTATATTTTCATCCCGAGAATTTATGCCCCTATTTATACATGACAAAATCTTACTGGTCTTAGCAACTGCAGATATACATTGCATATTGCTGCCTAATTTGTTGTCTATAACAATTCCCAAATCCTTCTCGTGTGTGGTTATCCCTAATTCACTACCATTTGGTGTGTAAATTGCTTGGGCATTCTTAACCCCAAAGTGCATAACTTTGCATTTCTCTATGTTAAATTTAATCTGCCATTTTAATGCCCAGTCCCCCAATCTATCCAAATCTCTCTGCAGCAAAGCAATATCCTGCTCACATTTTATTACTTTGCAAAGTTTTGTGTCATCTGCAAACACTGATACATGGCTTCAATGCCTATTTCAAGATCATTTATAAATATGTTAAATAGAAGTGGTCCCAAAACAGAACCCTGAGGGACACCACTTACCACTTTTGTCCAGCCTGAAAATTTACCATAAATTACAACTCGTTGTACTCTATTTGTTTTAGTTAAATTTGTTTTGGTGACTAGAGTGTCACTTTAAATTGAGGCTTATATTTGCACAGGGAACAGGGTTCCCATACTTGTAATCAAGTTAGGCGGACTAGGCAGCCGCCTAGGGCACCCCCTGGGAAGGGGCGCCGCCAGAAGCGCCGGCCCCCCTCATGCTGCAGCCGCCCGAGCCTCAGGCGGCTGCAACTTTGCCCAGGCTGGTGCGTCTATGAGGGGCACCGCCCGGGCACAGCATGAGGAGAGGGGCTGTCAGGAGGGAAGCGCTCAGCGCTCCCTCCTGTCACTCCCTCACTGTAGCATGGCCGAGCTCTGTATGGTCCGCGGATACAGGGAGCATCTGTCTCCTGTACCCGGCCGGACTAACACTGAGTGTGCACTTCCTTTTAGTGCGGCCAGGTACAGGAAACAAAAGCTCCCTGTACCCGCGGACCATACAGAGCTCGGCCACGCTACAACAGAGGTGGGGGCAAGAAATTGACAAGAGTGGGGGAGAAATTGACAGGGGGAGAAATGACGGGGAGGGGGAATGAGAGTGGGGAGGGGGAGGGGAGAAGAGAGTGACAACGGGGGAGAAGAGAGTGACACGGGAGGGGGGAGAAGAGAGTGACAAGGGAGGGGGGAGAAGAGAGGGACAAGGGAGGGAGAGGGGGGAGAAGAGAGTGACAAAAGAGGGGGAGAGATTGACACACACACACAATCACACTCAATGCATCCCTTACATACACAGAAACACACCTTGCAGCCCTTAAACATACAAACACAGATTCACACAATGCATTCCTTACACACATATCAGGACATCCCCTACACACTCCACCCCCTGTGAACAAACTCATTGGTGGAACATGAAGGTGGACCCTAGGACCCAGACCTTGAGCTGTGTAAAGGGCCCCAAAAAAATGGAGCTGCTTCCCGTTCTCCCAGAACATTGATTTTTGTGACCACAGTTATAAACCGCCTCCAGAGAGCCTGTTCTACACCAGACCAGTTGAGCCAGACTGCAGCTAGAGCCCATCATCATCCTCATCTGGTTGTAAGTAGGAAATCTAGTATATTATTCGTGACACTAAGCTCTAATTTACCTCACATTAAAGAAACACTATAGTCCCCAGAACCACTGCATCTTAATGTAGTGGTTCTGGTGTCTATAGCCTGTCCTTGCAAGCCTTTTAATGTAAACACGGCGGCACTGCAGCACTGGCGTTAGTTAACATGGCATTGTGATGTCACATGGGGGGGCGGCAAACTTTACTTTTGCCTAGGGCGGCAAAAATCCTTGCACCGGCCCTGCTTGTAACTATCGAGGGAGAGCACTTACTGTACAAGAACATTCATAAAGTGTATGGGGCATTTAATAATGACAGATAGATGCTCTACCTTACTACCTTAATTTACTATTTGACACCTGTTAAATCCTGATTGAGTATATATCTATATATTTGACACACTGCCAGGGGTGGACTGGCTTATTAACAGGCAGTTCCATGCTCTAATGAGCTAAGAGTTATTAAATGCCATCTTTCTATGATGAACAATTGCATTACACATTTGGATTGTTTATATTTTGACTGTTAATCCTCCACCACTACATTCCATTCTTTCTACAACACAGTGATGAAAGATGGGTGACTATATATTGTAGAGCAAAATCAATGACTGTGGTCTAATACACAAATATTCATATTTTCATGATTTTACTAATAACAGTCTTAACGCATTCCATAATATTGCTATATAACACTAATTCACATTTACACAAAAAAAGTTGTCTTTGTTTTTAGGCATATCCTGCATTTATATATTCCATTATGCACACCATCCCGGCATTCTCAAAATATAAAGAAGGAGGATCCGCAAAGACTGTAAAGTTATAGTTTGCTTAGGTGCCAGAAATACAAGGACTGATTCAGTATGTACCTTGCAAAAGTGAAGCGAGTTAAAGGACCATTGTCTGGAGAGTATTATGTGTTGACAGAATGCTTATTATACATATTTTGGCACTTTAACAACAAATTTGAATGTGGGGGTGAATGACCATCTAAATATACAGATTCATAATGACTATATTTAGCCTTAAAATATAAAATTAGTCTTATAATTCAAGAGAAAACAATATATGTTTGCTTATCAACGAGTAGTTTTAGCTAGATTTGAGCACAACAGAAAAGCATTTGTTCAGAAAATAAAAAATTTCAGCCATATGTTAGCTCGGCAGAATTTCAGTAACGAAAACTGATTTGGGAAATGAACTAGACGACTTAAAAGGGTGTGAAAATGGGCAAATCAGTGTACGTCAAAAGATAGGCATAATATAAATCTGGTGTGCCCAAAAGATTTATTCTAAAGACATGCAAAGCATCATAGGAGTTGTAGTTCTACAACATCTGGGGATCTACCTATTGGGCAGCCCTTATATAAATATTATGTACACTTATAAGAGCATTGTCCCACCATTTAGTTCACAGATAAAGATAGAAAAAGTAAACAATAGAGAGAAAAACAGGGCAAGCAGTAAAAATAAATCAAACAAATTAATTAAATTATATATATGTATATGATGTGGAATCAATCAATTAATTGATTACCTTGCGTATCTGCCCCCGGCCAAATTTAAAAAGATGCGTGCACGCTCCTGAAGTAATTCACACCAGACACAGGTTTCGGGTTAATGAAAAACTTGAGGAAAGTTTATTCTGGGGGGACGGCATGCCCCTTATAAAGTTACATCATAAGCATTGTCAGAGATAACATGGAATAATACATAATTGGTTAGGTGTTAATTGGTTCATTTAGTGCCCTTCCTACCGGGTGTGATGTCACTGATATCTTGGAGGTCTCCCCCAGATTCCAGCGCCATCTTGTTAATGAGGGTGTTAGTCGATGTCAAAGAGGAAACTCCCTAGCGGCCATTTTAGGTAAATCACGTATAAGGTTGAATAATGCAGATTGTGGTTATGATGAGTAAATAGGCATTTTATTAATATGAATTGAGTTAATATTTTTGTCCACAACAATATATATATAAATTTTAGTGCTCTTTTTCCCTTTTTTTGGTCACTTATCAATATTTAGTGACTGTCCCCTAGCTATGAATCACCTTTTTCCCACCCGTCATCTCTGTTTTTGGCATTGCAGACACAATTCAGAATCACGAACCAAAATAAACATATTCAGCCATTGCACAGTTAATTTGTGTCATGATTCGGTTACATTTTGGCTCAGAGTTTAGGGATTTGAAACAATTACCCAATTTGCCCAAATTTGAATGAATTGCAGTTTAGAGTGACACAAAAGGTGTAGTTTTACCTTTTTACTGCAAAAAGGAGAAGTTCTAACACTTGCTTTACCCTACTTTGTTTTTCTGTTTGTAGCTTAGGCACAGATTTTCTTCTTGTTTGCAGAGGAATTCTTGTCAATACATTTCATGTCCCTCGGTCACAATGGGTTAAATGAACTTGGCTGAAGAAGCTGAGGAATGTTAGATCAGTAGCATAGCCAGCATGGGGTGTTTTAAGGCAGGCTTCATTGAGTCTATACAAAAAAGTGGGTGAAAAAAGTCTGCATGCTTGTCTGCTCATTTATCAAACAGCCAGGCAAACCTCACAGCTTTTCAGAAGATCCTTTCTCCTCTCTTGTCCTGTATGCTGATGTTCCACACCAGAAATTCAGTCTGTACTTTCAAATTGATGATAGGAGGTCCCGGATTCCAGTGATACAAATAAATAAGAGTCAAGATTAGTGGTGGAGGATTTCAATAGACTGGATTAAGGTGACACCCTTTAATTTTATAACAGGAATAATTTATAAATTACTATATTAGATATCGCATGGACTCTTTAAAAACATTGAAGAAATCCACTTTTTTTTTCTGTTCTTTAATAACACATGTGAGTTTGCGGAATAAAAGATCATCTTTGGATGCCAGATTAAAATATTATCAGTGGAATGAAGGAAGTGTATTTGTAGTTTACCACCACTCGGAGAGCTGCAATTTAAATTACCCAGAAGATGTAAACACTTCCAACCCCCTCTCAACCATTATCTTTTGCAAGGTGATTTATTGCAGCAGGGGAAGCAGGTTATCTGTGGATTTAGAAGAACTTTGATGAAGAGCAGGTTTTGGAGATCTTTGCACCTATAAGGGGTCACCAATCTCTTTCCCCTGTTAGTTTATCAAGGTCTTTATCCTACACCCATATTCCTACCCCTGAAAGGTTTACAAATTGGTACATTGTTATCAGGTGTGGAAGGGTCCCTGGAAATATTAAAGCATGACACCTTTTATCTATGAATTGAGCCTTAAAACAATTCAAGCATGTGGCTCCCTTCCTTCTGGACTTGAACCACACATGGAATTCATTTGAATAGAATATTGAAATGTTTAATGTGTTTTTTTACTTTATATTGCTTTCAGATAATTAGGCAACAGTTTCCCCAGTTAACCACAAGAAGACTTGGTACAAGAGGACAATCAAAGTAAGTCTACAGAAAATAAAGATAAAAAATGTGTGTTTAGTGTTTACTAGTAGTGTGTTTGCTTTCTAATGGTTTGATTAATTTTTTTTCTCTTTGAAATGTATTTTGAATTTTAGCAGCATTTTAAAATCGGTCCCAAATATCATCATTGGGACATAGCTTTATTTCACAGGGCAAAGGAGTTTCTTAGTTTACATACAACCAAATCGAGACTTAATTTTATTTAAATGTTACATGTTCCTAAGTAGTCATTTGTTCAGGTTTTGGAACAGATACTAAGAGGATATCATCCGGCTGTGACATGTGATCACACAGTGAGCTAACTAAAGAAAGGAATGCCTGGTTTGTATGTGATCCTGATATCTGATATTATAAATGCATTGAATAAAAGTAGCAATCCATGCATATTTCAAGTGATTTATGAGAAAATAACAAGTAGAAATTTGGAAAACCTAAACCAGGGCACGTGGAGGGAGCTTAATGCATTGTGGACATAGAATGTATAAAAAAATGATGCATAAAGTGTAATATAATCTTACAAGGACGCATCCTTGTAGTCCAGAAGATGGGTTGCTGTCTTATTCTTTGAGCTAACTGTATCTGGTTGATCACTTCACTAGATCCATAAACTAGGGGAACTCTAGACATGTTGACTTGTGCCATGTCAACTAATAAGTCACAGGTGCCACAGCATTCCAGTGATCTGTGTCTAAAATATTTTTGTTTAAAGTTTCTGTCATTTTAGAATTGTGCTTTTCTTAGGACATTATACTCTGAAACAAATTAACAAACAAAATCCATATCAACATCAATGTTTCCATTATTACCTAGTAAACGGGTTTTTAATTTGCTATTTCAGAAAGCATTTCTAAGTTGTTTGTTCACTAAACTACAAATTGTGGACAACTGACATGGCCAAACAGTTGAACTAAACAAATATTCAAGTTGAAGAATTTAAAATTTTTGTCTGTTGTGGTCTACAATGTCTCCATAACTACCAATCTAGAGAATGGTCTCAAATATGTTGAAGACACATTTAAGATCTTTTGGCATTGCATGGTATTGAATGCAGTTTACAGAAGAGAAGATTTTCTTCCCATTAGGTACCATTATTATGGTATTGCTGTCAAAGAAAGTTCTCAATATTATGATGTCATGTACTCAAAAAAAGGAGCAGCTTGGGTCAACGAGACGGGGAAAAAAGAAGTCACCAAACAGACAGTGGCGTATTCACCCCGGTCCAAGCTCGGAACATTACTGCCAGAGTTTCCAAATGTCAAAGATCTAAATCTGCCAGCCAGCCTTCCAGAAGAAAAGGTATGCATAAAGTGAATTGGCTCCGCTACTTCTGTTTGACTGTTTCAAGAACATTCCTCAACAAGAAAGATCATGTCATGTGATCTAATAACTATAAAAAAAACCTTCACCCATACTGAGAAACCTAACAATTCCCCTCGTTTCTTTATTTGTTAAACAGATTTCTACGTTTATTATGATGTATCGTACTCACTGCCAAAGGATTCTGGATACAGTAATACGTGCTAACTTTGATGAGGTATAATGAAATGTTATGACTCTTATGCAAATATATATCCCAGAAAAGTGTAAAAACACATGTGTTCTGTGCTCACAAATATAAAGGGAAATGTGCAGCTAATAAAATCATTCTTGTAGAAACATCTAAAAATCTGAGATAAAAGGTGCCTAGGTATGCAATGGAGTTCCCCCTAAATTCACATTACTGGGACTGACTATCTTTACATTGGTTTCATGATTTAAGTGAGAAGGGATGGATTTGATCGAGATGTAGACTATAAACTTGGCTACAGTAAGCGTCATAGAATAGAGAGAGAGAGACCTATATTACTGAGAATAACATTCAAAAGATTTTGCAGTGCATCAACTGCATTTCAAAAGACAGAGCTTTTAAAAAGTCTGTCTTGGGCACAGCAGTTTTGAGAGATGACATTTCCATAATGATCCCAGAATGCTCTGCTCAATAAGCAAATGAGCACATACAAGAACAAGTTTCAGACTTCATCCTACATTTCTGCAGACACCCTTGCAAATGGAAGGTTGTTTCACAACTTTTTAAAAACAAAGCTGAGGATCTAATCCAAATAGACCAAACACCAATCATGAACTGCATAGACTACATGGCATTCTGAGATTATTTATTGAAACATGATCTCTCATAACTACTCTACCTTATAATAGATACATTTCGATTTTGCATCAGTCAGAGATGTGCTTTATGAAGTTTTGCTCTGAACACAACGTTCATTAAGTAGAATTCTATTGGGATAGAGAGGGTAGCTCTTGTTAAGCCTATAGATGACCCTCTGTCATTGTCACCCAATGGGCACAACAGCAAGGTAGCCAGGGACTATGCATGAACTGATATAGTATCACGACTATTTAGCACTATAGCCACTGTAGCTGTGTGTAGATTGTAGCAGAATTGCCTCTGATATAATATCCAGCGGCACTCTGTTTCAAGCTTTTCACATCATGACTGAAAGGGAGCACTATGAGAGATCTGTGCTAATGCTGACTCAAATCTCAGCTTCCACACTACTGATATCTGCCAGAACATTATGTGAATCTGAGGAGCTTATTATTTAGCTGTAGAGGTCACTGAGTGGAATATGACCTCTACAAAAACAGTCTCACCTGGCTCTCAAAACCATATGTAGACTTTTTTTTTTAGATTGTAAGCTCATTTGGACAGGGCCCTCTTCACCTATTGTTCTCATATGTCTAATGTTTTTTTGTTAGAATTAATTATAGTAAACACAAGGCAGTAGAATATATATGTGAAGAAAAAAGAAGGGGTAAAGGGCTGCGCTAGATGCAAATAGATAAAAATATTAAATAATAGTAGGATAAAAATATGCAGTAAAAAATATATATGCAATAAAAAGACAATAAAAATATGTGAAACAAAGTCCGTGCACTAATAGTGGTAAAACTTAAAAAGTCCAATACCATACATAAAAGACGTCTCACTGATATATGGATGAGCTGTATTTGTACAGTCCTTAGAGGTTAATCCTTCCGAATTTCCAGGGAATCCGTATATGAAAGATATAAAAACATAAACACACTTCCAATGGTATAGTATGTACTGAGAGGATTAGCGAAATTGAATAAAATGGAGGATGATAAACTCACATTTGTTGGAGCTTAGGACCAGCTCTTAGTTGTAAGGCACTAAGCAGTATAATCCCCGCTAACGGATATTCTGTGAGGTTGGGTCACTCCGTCCGGCTTTGATTCCGTAGGATTTCGCACGATATATAAAAACAAATATAGTGCTCTCAGTAGGAAGGGAAAACTTAAAATAAAATAAAATACGTTATACTCACAATGATAGAGCAGGAAGTACTGCTCTATTTATAATGCGCCGGTGGAATAATCCCCACCTGTGGATTGCTTGTAATAGAAGAATGATAGAGCAGATTCAGACCTCTTCTCTACCATTTATGCTGATAGCACAATTGATTTACAGATGTAATCGGTGTTGGGAAAAACTTCCTTACTGGATTGAGACACCTGTGACAGGGAGGGGTGCACCATTTTATTCAATTTCGCTAATCCTCTCAGTACATACTATACCATTGGAAGTGTGTTTATGTTTTTATATCTTTCATATACGGATTCCCTGGAAATTCGGAAGGATTAACCTCTAAGGACTGTACAAATACAGCTCATCCATATATCAGTGAGACGTCTTTTATGTATGGTATTTGACTTTTTAAGTTTTACCACTATTAGTGCACGGACTTTGTTTCACATATTTTTATTGTCTTTTTATTGCATATATATTTTTTACTGCATATTTTTATCCTACTATTATTTAATATTTTTATCTATTTGCATCTAGCGCAGCCCTTTACCCCTTCTTTTTTCTTCACAATTTTACTAGGGTTGTTGAGGGATTCCCTTTAGAGGGTTGCAGCTCTTATTTTATTTTTGCTGTTTAGCGCAGACTCCTCCTCCCTTATTCTTTCTAAGTAGAATATATATGCAGAATTAAATGGTAATATTATTTTTGTTATAATTATTGTCATAATTATTATTATTAGTGCACCACATTATGCAGCAGCACTGTGCAATGTGACTATAACAACAACAAATAAAATGAGAAACAGGTTGAACAGGACTCTATGCTAAGAAAAACTTATATAAACACAGAAAATAATATATGAATGTGACACTAACAGTATATTGGTTGTAAATGGATTATATGACCCTAGCATAAATGTCACATTATCAGTTCTCTTGCAATCCACAAGTTAGCAGTACGTCGTAAGAAGTATGTATTGGTTTTAAAAATGCACTTTTACGTCCATTACAATGTAAACCTGAAACTGTTTGTTTATTGAAAATCTGCAGGTTCAAAGTTTTCTCCTGCACTTTTGGCAAGGAATGCCCCCCCACATGCTCCCTGTCCTGGGCTCCTCCACGGTAGTAAATATAGTTGGGGTATGTGATTCCATCTTATATAAAGCAATCTCTGGAGTACTAATGCCAACTGTGCTGCAAGCTCTCCCAGACAGGTTGGTGCCTCTGTTGTGTGTGATGTCTAACTAAAAATATTAAACAATTACTCATTGTAAAGTCATCAATATGCTCTGGTATTATGAAAACAAATAAAACAAGTGGAAAGTGCCACAATGTTAGCTGTAGATGCACATGGAACAAGTAGAGTCAAGCTTTGAAGATAAGTGGTCTTAAATTGCTTTATTCTGCTTAGCTATCCCATAAAGGCTTCACTTTCATGCACATCGCTTACTGTTTAGTAATAAGTCCCAAGCATAGCCAATAGGCTGTCTCCAACTCTTGTTGCCAAATGTGTATTGCTACATTTGCATTCTTTATATAACCAAGTGACATAAGGAACTGTTTTAAGCAAAAATGGCCAGAATTTACAATATAGCTGACTTATAGATTTTGTTTTTCCTGATACAATTATTTTGGCCTAAAATGTACAATTATTTTTGAATTCCCAACAATTTACAGCTTAGTGAATAGCCCTGACAGCTGTATGTCTACTTTTAGAATAAAAGCAAAAAAACGCAATATAGATATTTTTTCATTATGAGCATATGCGTTCTCGCAGTTCCTGTACTGAATGCCTTATGTTTACCTCGCATAATAGTGGTATTTTAACTCTTTTATCTTATAGCCTCACACAAGTGATAAGGAAATTTGCAAAACAGTTGGATGAGTGGTTAAAGGTTGCTCTCCATGACCTTCCAGAGAATCTGCGTAATATCAAATTTGAGCGTAGGTATTGATTTGATTTATAATCTTTTAATGTTCTCAATAAAGGTTAGCTTTTTATCTTACATTGTTATTTTTTACAAAGTCATATAAAACATTGTGTGAAAATATTTCTCTTTACATTGTATGTTATTTCTTTGTAAATCATTACCAATAAACAGTTTACTCACCGTTTAGCAGATACTAAATCTCGCCACGTGTTTGGCCTTATCTTATACCTAGGATAGCCTTATGCCTATCCCACACATATTTAAACTCCCTCACCTCTACCACTGTTAACTGGAAGCCTATTCCATATTACTTCCTGATATTATTTTTACACCTTTGCCCCTTTAATTTAAGACTATGTCCTCTTGTTGTGGTAGTTTTTCTTCTTTTAAATATACTCTCCTCCCTTATCCCCCTGTCTCGTCTTTCCTCCAAGCTATATGTAACGGACCGCTGGCACCCCGATTGGGTGCCTCCGCCAATTGCTGCTTCCTAGTAATTGCGAGCACCATAAGAACCACACTGGAACACCATAACCACCGTAAACCCCACAGCCACCGCAGCTTGGCTGGGGTCTCGCTGTCCTCCACCCACCCTGGACCCAAGTCTGGGATCCAGCTTCTAGTGAGTAGACCTCTCCTACTCCTACACATAAAAACCCCACAAAAGTTACATCCCTTGATAGCCCTTATCTGGGTGACCAACATATCCAAAAATCACCCAGATCGGTTCAGGGGTTCGGAATTTTCATGGAAGTCATAATTTTGACCAACCGTGCACATGGTCCTATGCCCAAAACAGTTCCATGAAATCAGTGCTAACGTTTGGTCAAGTTCGGTAGTCTTTTGCAGGTCTCCCTGCAGGGCCCATAGTCTGTGGGAAGGAGGCTGGCAAGCAGGCTCCTCCAGGAGCTCGTGGCAAACTCATGTGGGAAGGGGAGTTTGTCACACTATACATATTAAGATCCTTTAACCTTTCCTGGTAAGTTTTACACTGCAATACATGAACCAGTTTAGTAGCCATTCTCTGAACTCTCTCCAAAGTATCAATGTCCTTCTGGGAATACGATCTCCTGTACTGCATACAATACACCAAGTGAGGTGTTGCCAGTGCTCTGTACAATGTCATCTCCATCACTCTTTACCAGGGTTAGTGGGCAGTGATAGTCTGAGAGCATCAGCTGAGCTCTATCAGTTCTCAGTCAATCACTGTCCCAATTCTTGGTATGAATTGGTATGGCAAGAGGCAGAGAGTAAGTTTGCCTCCGCCATTGTTATCAGGGGGCCATGTTGTGAAGTTGCTACTCTCTACAGTCTGTGTTGCTGACTGTATTATCTTACCTAGCTAGTTCTGTGTCATCTGCAATAACCAACAAATTAATTTTAACGCCCACTTCAAGATCATTTATAAACAGATTAAAGAGAAGTAGATCCAGGACAGAACCCTGAGGCACTCCACTTATCATTTTTGTGTAATTTGAAAATTTTCCATTTACTACTCCCTACACTCTATCTTTAAACCAGAGGCTATGCAATACTGCACTTTTTCATATGAACCAACTGATTTTAGTTTTAATAGTAACCTTTTGGATGGAACTGTATAAAATGCCTTAGCAAACTCCTAGGAGATCACATTCACTGGAACACCCCAGTGCCCAGTGTAAATTTCTTAGTTAGCTAGTTTGACATGACCTGTCTTTTTTGATTCAGACGGAGGTGTGCCTAGTATTGCACCGAAATGCGCGTCAGGCGTTCCTCTCCGTCGGTTATGGGCACTGGGCATGGCACATTTGTTTTTTAAGCATGTTTGTTTGACTAGCATGTTGAAATTATTTTCTTTTATATTTTTTTGCTTCTATGTCTATCTAGCTAGTTTTTTTTTTATTCTTTATTTTGTTGGTGCTTTGCATAGACATATTAACGCTTCAAGACATCAGCAAGACAGTTAAGATGATGGTACAAGATCGTATCACTTGTTAGGGTATCAGCACCATTTTATATGGTAGTTAAACAAGGTAACACAAGTCAAGATTACATTTACAAATGACAGGTTGAGGGGGTGATGCAGGACTCGATCTAGAGATTGCATGAGGGGTATGTTTTGCATGTTATACCGGGAGAGTAGAGTAAGAGTGAGGGGTGAAGTAAGGAGTGTGACCGGTGGTGCCCGTTGTGTTATGAGGGGGGTAGTAGCCCTTCTCCATGCTAGTAGTGTAGGTCTGAGCACCTCTGGTGTTGGGATTCTCCTCTGTGTGGGGTGCCCCTAACCATGGGGGTGGCAGGGGTATATAAAATGTGTTTGCCAGTGGGGATCATCGATCTGTGACCGCACGTAGGTGCAGTATATTAGACGCCTTTTAGGCTACATCGCTTGTGCTGCGTTAGCGTGGTGGGCATGTATTTTATGGTTGGCCGGGTGGTCAAGAGTGTGAGAGAGCTGTAGTTCTTGGTTCAAATATCACGATGTTAGCTGGATCCCAGCCTCCAGGGTTCGGCGGCCCAGATGGGATAGCGGTGGGCATGTGTAGACCCAGTGCGGTCAGGAGCTTTGATCCTTCGGAGACAGTTCCCAGCTTGTGTGTGGCTCCTTCTTGGGATACCAGTAGGGATCGTGGGGTCCCCCATCTGAATGCGATCCCTGCCATGCATAGTTGAGATGTGATAGGTTGTAGAGATCTGTGCCATTGTAGGGTGGCCCTTGTGAGGTCCTGGTAGACCATGAGCTGGGAGCCTTCAAATGTATATGGGTTTTGTCCCTCAGGGTGGTCAGCAAGTGTCCTTTGTCCTGATGTGATATGCAGTGGAGGATAATATCCCTGGGGGCAGCTGGTTGTGCCTTGGTGGGTCCAGGTAAGCGATACGCCCCGTCAATAGTAAATTTTCTCGCTGCTGGGGCCGGTAGCACAGAGGCCACTAGGCGTCACAGGAAGTGGGGCAGTTCCTCTGCTGTTACTGTGTCAGGGACCCCGCGAATTTTGACGTTATTACGCCTGTGGTGGTTTTCTAGTGCTGAAATTTGCGAGGTAAGTACCTGGTTAGCGGACTGAAGTTTGCTTAGGGTGTCTTTCATGGTTGATATCTCTGTGCGGACATCTTGTATGTCATTCTCAGTGGCACTGACACTGCAATACATGAACCAGTTTAGTAGCCATTCTCTGAACTCTCTCCAAAGTATCAATGTCCTTCTGGGAATACGATCTCCTGTACTGCATACAATACACCAAGTGAGGTGTTGCCAGTGCTCTGTACAATGTCATCTCCATCACTCTTTACCAGGGTTAGTGGGCAGTGATAGTCTGAGAGCATCAGCTGAGCTCTATCAGTTCTCAGTCAATCACTGTCCCAATTCTTGGTATGAATTGGTATGGCAAGAGGCAGAGAGTAAGTTTGCCTCCGCCATTGTTATCAGGGGGCCATGTTGTGAAGTTGCTACTCTCTACAGTCTGTGTTGCTGACTGTATTATCTTACCTAGCTAGTTCTGTGTCATCTGCAATAACCAACAAATTAATTTTAACGCCCACTTCAAGATCATTTATAAACAGATTAAAGAGAAGTAGATCCAGGACAGAACCCTGAGGCACTCCACTTATCATTTTTGTGTAATTTGAAAATTTTCCATTTACTACTCCCTACACTCTATCTTTAAACCAGAGGCTATGCAATACTGCACTTTTTCATATGAACCAACTGATTTTAGTTTTAATAGTAACCTTTTGGATGGAACTGTATAAAATGCCTTAGCAAACTCCTAGGAGATCACATTCACTGGAACACCCCAGTGCCCAGTGTAAATTTCTTAGTTAGCTAGTTTGACATGACCTGTCTTTTTTGATTCAGACGGAGGTGTGCCTAGTATTGCACCGAAATGCGCGTCAGGCGTTCCTCTCCGTCGGTTATGGGCACTGGGCATGGCACATTTGTTTTTTAAGCATGTTTGTTTGACTAGCATGTTGAAATTATTTTCTTTTATATTTTTTTGCTTCTATGTCTATCTAGCTAGTTTTTTTTTTATTCTTTATTTTGTTGGTGCTTTGCATAGACATATTAACGCTTCAAGACATCAGCAAGACAGTTAAGATGATGGTACAAGATCGTATCACTTGTTAGGGTATCAGCACCATTTTATATGGTAGTTAAACAAGGTAACACAAGTCAAGATTACATTTACAAATGACAGGTTGAGGGGGTGATGCAGGACTCGATCTAGAGATTGCATGAGGGGTATGTTTTGCATGTTATACCGGGAGAGTAGAGTAAGAGTGAGGGGTGAAGTAAGGAGTGTGACCGGTGGTGCCCGTTGTGTTATGAGGGGGGTAGTAGCCCTTCTCCATGCTAGTAGTGTAGGTCTGAGCACCTCTGGTGTTGGGATTCTCCTCTGTGTGGGGTGCCCCTAACCATGGGGGTGGCAGGGGTATATAAAATGTGTTTGCCAGTGGGGATCATCGATCTGTGACCGCACGTAGGTGCAGTATATTAGACGCCTTTTAGGCTACATCGCTTGTGCTGCGTTAGCGTGGTGGGCATGTATTTTATGGTTGGCCGGGTGGTCAAGAGTGTGAGAGAGCTGTAGTTCTTGGTTCAAATATCACGATGTTAGCTGGATCCCAGCCTCCAGGGTTCGGCGGCCCAGATGGGATAGCGGTGGGCATGTGTAGACCCAGTGCGGTCAGGAGCTTTGATCCTTCGGAGACAGTTCCCAGCTTGTGTGTGGCTCCTTCTTGGGATACCAGTAGGGATCGTGGGGTCCCCCATCTGAATGCGATCCCTGCCATGCATAGTTGAGATGTGATAGGTTGTAGAGATCTGTGCCATTGTAGGGTGGCCCTTGTGAGGTCCTGGTAGACCATGAGCTGGGAGCCTTCAAATGTATATGGGTTTTGTCCCTCAGGGTGGTCAGCAAGTGTCCTTTGTCCTGATGTGATATGCAGTGGAGGATAATATCCCTGGGGGCAGCTGGTTGTGCCTTGGTGGGTCCAGGTAAGCGATACGCCCCGTCAATAGTAAATTTTCTCGCTGCTGGGGCCGGTAGCACAGAGGCCACTAGGCGTCACAGGAAGTGGGGCAGTTCCTCTGCTGTTACTGTGTCAGGGACCCCGCGAATCTTGACGTTATTACGCCTGTGGTGGTTTTCTAGTGCTGAAATTTGCGAGGTAAGTACCTGGTTAGCGGACTGAAGTTTGCTTAGGGTGTCTTTCATGGTTGATATCTCTGTGCGGACATCTTGTATGTCATTCTCAGTGGCACTGACACGGTCTGTGACCTGCTGAACGTCCTTTTTAATTGCCGTGTGTCCGCTGCCAGTAGTTTCTGTAAGTTCAGTAAGAGGGTTTGTAAGTCCTGCTTAGTGGCTAGGTTGCTGGTTATGGAGTCAAGATGTGTGGTGTCCTTTTCATCCCTCACCAATGTGGCCTGTGTACCCGTGTGTTCCATCCTATCTGAGGTGTTCCTCGTGCTCCCGCTCTCCCCGCCCGCCATTTTGGATGGGCCGACTTTTGCAGCATTGTGCTTATGTCTCTTGAATCCTGGACATCTCTGTGCAAGGGCTTTTGCTGTTTCCGCCATATGTCCACCGGGTTTGCTGTGGGACTCTGTGGGGGTTGTGGAGGTATCTCGTCGGCTCTGGTAAGTACTGCACCTCTAAGAAGCGTGTCCCAGCTAATGTAGGCCGGTGCTTTGTGGGCCCTGCTCTTAGATTTGCCCGATTTCGGCGGCTGGAAGAAGGGCATCGATGGGCAGCGGGTCAGTTCCCCGAGCTGATGGGGGTGTCGCTGGGGTTGGATTGCCCCTGGTTCATCCTTTTTGCTGCGGGAATTTGGTTAGCTTATTGAAGCCCAAATAGATGGCGTCTGCTCGGCTGCGCTGGCAAGCTCTGCCCCCCTGTCTAGCTAGTTTTGAAGGGCTATTTAACTTAATTACTGCCAGTTCCTTTTGACTGGCATTAAACTATCTATTTTTCCTCTCTACCAGCATACTCTGCTAGCCTTTGTCTTCTGGGCTATATATTAAAGATACAAGTTTATATACTCCTATTATCTATTTAGGTTTATCTTGTGCCTTATATTTACTATATATATATATATCTTTTCTATATATATATATATATATATATCTTATCTGGACTAGTACTCTTGACTGATATTAATATTCTGGGGGGAAAAGTTCCTACTCTGCCTTTTAGGCTATTAGTCCCTAATACAAAGGAAAAAGGTATTCACTATATGCTCTGAGAAACACAAAATTCCTAAGGTTAAAGTGTTCCCTTAAGACACTCAAAAATTACAAAAGATACAAAGCAAAAAAACAAAAGGAGAAACATGTGTGCATAAATCACCACAAGTGATAACAAAATAGTACAACCTGTACAGCAATTGGTGGAATCTACCATAAACACTGTATGTGTGGGGGAACAAAAGAAAAATATAGTGCAATACAATAAGCACAAATGAAGGGTTTAGGGGTGGTAGAGAACTCACTAGAAAGTAGTAAATTCATGCATGTCTCCCTCCATAATGGGGTAATAGCACGGATAGGAGGAATCTTCCAAACACTGCAATCTTGGTATTATTATTATTATTATGATATTTATATAGCGCCATCAAATTCCGCAGTGCTTTACAATGGGTATAGATGTATCTTCTTAGAAGGCTCAAAATATAAAGAAAAAGAAGGATAGTGCAGATTGTATAAAAGTAACAAATGTATTATTACAAGTTTTACTTACAAAATGTCAGATGACACACAGCATATCTCTATAACAATGTGGTGTCCAGGTCTCCAATGGGCAGCAGGAAAAATCCCAGGACCACAGGTATAAAGTAAAAACAAATAAAAATAAACAGATATAATATCAGCAGATGAAAGTAAAATCATCTGCTGATATTATATTGGTTTATATCTAGCTGCAGGACTCCTATTCTCACATAGATACCATAACTACTACTTTTATTTCCAGGTGATACAGGGATTTTCACTTTTCCTTTTGTTGAGAATCACCGTATCAATATATATCTGTTTTTCAGCATAAGTACATAGCTTGCTATGGCTGGATTAGTAAAAAATCTACACGAGAAAAAGAAAAAGTACAATGCGCAGCTTAGTTAATCAGGCCCTCTAGTGAAACATATATTTATTAGAAGAGCATGCCAAAATACAAACGTTTCAGGACCGCTGTCTCTTCCGGGACCCTTGCCTCTTAGTTAATAAAATGTAATAAGCTAGGCATTGTACTTTTTTTTCTTCTTATAAATGGTTATTAGTAAGTTAACTAAAATTTCTAAGAACAACCACACCCCCTGGTCGCACCCCCTCTTACACACCTTAAAATTAAGTGTCCCACTTTCTCCATTTGAAATGTTGGGAGCTATTGAGGTGAGTAGGGAGGGGTGGACCATGAAGATCTGTCAGGATACTACCAATTAATACCCACAGTCAGTAGATATATGTAGCTACAAAAATACCAAGTTTAGAATATCTTTCTTAAACAAAACCCAATTAATATAACAGCTACTGTTATACTAAAACATATGGAAATTATTGCAGCAGATAAATAGTTGGTGCAATACAATGCTCAAGGACCTTATTGTTCTCGACTATCAAACAGTCTGGAATCCTCTTCTAATCCAGTTCTATTATACCATTAGTGAATTACAAGGTTAACATTAAATATATTATAAGCGTTCTATGGATATTATTTTCTTTCTTATCTAATAAGAAGCTACTGATTTTTCTGGAAGATGCATAATTGTATCATAAACAAAGCCACATTATTGACCACATAGCCTCCGAAAAGGTTATCAAATTACTTTTTCCCAGCAGGCTAGCCACTCTATTTCACTCAAGCTTTATAATACCCTGCAGTGTTTAAAGTCCATCACCTGTATATAAATCCATTTTAATTTCCGCGCATTCACATTTGCTTCATTCAGAAACTCAAATCTCCAACATACAGTAATTAAGAAAAAAGGATTAGCAGTGGGTCAACAAGGAGAGCTAGAACTGCATTGTCTCTGATTTATTCAGAGTAATAAAATGAATGCATAAGTTAGTTTGCTTTACAATTTTAACATACAATAAAAATCTTTCAAAATAATTGAGAACAGGTGCGGATTATATATTTATTTTCTTCACTTTTATTCAGAAAATAGTTAACATGGATCTGCCACCAATTCAGATTGCATGCTAATTAAATTTTAAACAACAGACTTAAATTATATGTGCAGTGTTAATATTTTGTAAAAATAATTGAACAATTTTCAGATATTTTTTAGTAATACGTTTAGATTTTCCTGGCATGACCACCGTTTAAGGCTCCTCTTCTCAACTGATTTCTGCAACAGATATCCAAAACATACACTGTATAGTCCTGGTACAGTTCTCCACATAACAAATGCAATTCATGCCATTGTTGGTAAATTAATAAATTACTTATATAAGGTAAATATAAGGAAATGGCCAAACTTGTAAATGTTAAAAGATTGATCAAGAAGGATTGCAAACTTTTCAGGAACAGTCCTAACTAATGTTTCCACTCCAAAAAAACTGTGTGCAATGGAGGGAGACTGGAGTAGCAGTCACTCAGCCAGTCACTAGAGGTGCTTCTTGGTCCAGTGCTGCACAGTATGCAGTACTGGCATTCAGCGTCTCCATGCTTTGCATGGAGGCGCTGATTGTTCCTGATCAAGATGCATTGATTCAATGCATCTCTATGAGGAAATGCTGATTGGTGCAGCACAATAGCCAACCAATGTTTTTACATTGGATTTTCTGAGATGATCAAAATTGATGATGTCAACCAAGGAGGCGGAGACAGCCATGGCGAGACCAGCAAACCGTGGGAGAAAAGGTGAGTAATATCACCTTTAATATCTGGAAATAGGTGCCTACTGCTGCACTCCAGCACAATAGTGAATAATATATATGTATTATCTAAATATTGAATTTTACTGCTCCTACTCCCCCCTCTCTCCCCACCTTGGTAACTTCTTCTCACTTGATCTGTGAACCAAGTGGAGGAAAAATGCACCTATCAGTGTACTGCAAAATATACACATAATATTTATAATATTTATATATGGTCCATTTTTGGGCCTTTTGGTTTGTCTAAATCATTTTCCAGAATAGTTTGCGTCTGGACCAAAATGCCATATGGACAAATATCAGCCCACCCAAGCTTTATTTTTCGGATGAATCAATTTAGCTGAATCGCTTTTTATTCTGTGCACAATTCTATTTGATATCATGAGTTGACTTCTATTCCACCTGATATATAATGATTGCTTTGTTTTTACTTCTAGTCTCAAAAAGATTTTCCCAAGTCCTTAGAAGGCAAACATCTTTAAACCACCTGTGCCAGGTAAACGAATATCTTAAAAACTTATACTAAAGATCTATGAATAAAACGTACATAAATAGCATTGTTTATGCAAGAAAAAACATAATGCAGTTTTAATGGTGTATTGGACAAATGTTTATTTTGGGGGGATGTGTAAGGTGTTAAAATATCATAATACATCTGTTAAGTTTAAGACTTTACTTACTAAGCATTGACATATGGTGAATTCACAAACAGATTACAACATTGAAGAACTAAATAAAGAAGCTCGAACAATTGTACAATTTCATTTATTTTTCTAATTCATATTTTTCCCCAAGTATTGCAATTTGGTAATCAGTCCACCACCATACAATGAATTTGGATGGTAAATGTCCACTTGGACTGCCCTTGCTTCTAGAATTTGGTTCAGTGATCTCTTTTATACCTCCATATGTGGATATAAGAGAATTTATTTATACAACACAAACAAATCCAGAGTAGACGATGGGTTAACTTAATTATTCCACTATTTATCCAGTTTGGACCGTGCCTGTCTTTGCCTTTATTTCCCCCAGTGCTTTACAGCAGGCTAGGATTGTCATTAGCGTATTCTCATCTTTGCATGCTTTGGTCACTGAAAATGGATTGAAATCTAGCTGTGTCCTGACTGGCCGAAAGCCCAAGCCATTAAACACAATACAGCTTTGACTTCATGTGGGTCATTGAGTTGTTTTTTTCCTGTTTCAACCTGCAGTATTTATCTAAAAGGCATTTACAGCTTCAAAAAAATCCTGCGTAAAAGGCAAATCCCATAAATTTCATATTTTTGTTTGAAAGTGACTCAGTATGCTAATTTGCTATTTAAAGGATAATCATGCTAGTGCATCAAGAATTTTAAAAGTGCTATGTTCCTAACTATTTTGTTAATATGGCGCCCAGACCGAATCATCAGTGTTTGGAACTGTCAGAGTAAGACCTTCTCCATTCCTCTGATTGATTTTAGAAAAGTGATGACCTGGAAGAAGATTGATGGGCTAAAAGCTATGTAGACAAAAAAACTCCCATCCCAAGCCTTAGTTTAAGATATTGTCCCAGAGGGTCGCAATATATTGTCATACTGAGACGTTTCAGTTTAAAACAACAGAATTATCAGATATAAATATTACCATACCTGCAAAAATGTAAATATTTAAAGATGTTTCCCTACCAGCATCGAAAAGGGGCATCTCCCAGGTAAAATAAGAAAGTCCTTAATAGGAATTGGGAATTGGCAATCCAGAAATGGGGCAATTCCACAACCCCGTTTTGGAAAGCAGCACACTACACAACATTCTGCTGCCTTGAGATTGCATCTGCCATGACCAGGCAAATTATGGCATTGAGAAATATTTCTATAGTTGTTTGTTGATATTAATGTGCATAAATGTAAAAAAAAATCACAATAAACGACTATATATGTTTATAACAAGAAACCGTAAAAGGTGTCCTGTCTGCCATTCATAGAGTTTGAACATATTGTACAATATACATATTGTAACTATCAATTATTTTCTATATAATCATTACATGTGCTTTTCTGCATTGCAGGCATCAAGAACAGTAATACAAAGTGCTGATATCACATTCCAGATGTTGGAAGACTGGAGGAATGTTGACCTTAATAGCATTACCAAACAAAGCCTTTACACAATAGAGGACTCCCGAGAGGAACACAGGAAACTCATTATTCAGTGTAAGAGGCAAAAGAGCAGTGGCTTAGGCCAGTAATTCACACCTCCTCTCCTCAACAGCCATTAGTAGGACAGGTTTTAAGAATAACCCTATGGAGCACGTGTGTTGATCTGTGGATTAATTGTGATCAATGCAATTTTTCTTCTAAAAAAAAATTAAAAATATATATATTCTTAACTTGACTCTTGTATCACAAGGAACATCATAAACAAAATACACATTTTGTGGAAGAATATATTGCAAAAAATACAAACCACTTGAAAACCAATTAATACATGGTAGGGCAACTAGGGTCCCACACAAGTGCAATGGATTTATTTGACTTTCGGTACATTTAAAGGGATACTATAGGCATCAAAACAACTTTAGCTTTTCGTTAACATGCTTTAGAAGTTTTATCTCCTGCTCTATAGATTAAACTTTAATCACATACAGGGGGCTGCTGCGCAGTCTAGGCAAATCTATTAACAGGAGATAAGAAATTCTAGATTAAACAGACTGTGCAGTATGAATTATTCATTCAGGTGACTTTTTGTAAATCTGCAGTAGTAAAAATGCCAGCTCCTCTTACCCTATGATGGAGACCTCTATGGTTCTTATTCTGAATACAGATTTACAGGACTAAGAATAACATGTAACCTCTAATTCATACCAGCAATATTTTTGCGAAGGATTCATTAACAACAGAGAAAAAAAGCATACTGTAAATATACATATTTTTCATTTGTGTCACTGACTCTATAAACAAAATTGTTGTTTTCACGTAAAGTTGTGCAGGCTATGTTTGTTTTAAATCTTATTCCTACGCACTTGGTAAGCAAAAGCTTCTCACTGATGACTTTTATGAAGTATTAAATTAATCGTATGTACATGCTCTATGTAATCACCATTTTGCTACTTATGATCCTTGCAAATATACCATAATTGTTCTTCTTGCTGTATATTCCTGGTTAAACTTTCTAAAACATGTAAATAAAAAAGAATCATTAAAAAAAAAAATAATAACATAGGAATTCAATAAATTGTAGAGCTGAACTGACGTGCTTTATGCACTATGTGGATTAAATAAAAGATAAGTACGGTAAATAAATAAATATGACCACAGAAAACAAAGCTCATGAGAATGTCTTGCTTTACAGTGTACCAGGAGTTTGACCACCTTTTGGAAGAACAGTCTCCCATTGAGTCGTACATTGATTGGCTGGACTCCATGGTGGACCGATGTGTGGTGAAAGTAAGTTCACAATGGGCTTGTCACATACTCAAAATGAATAGTTGGTCTTTTCTTCTGTAAATCATTTTAAGCATAGGGAAGTATTTATTCTTCTGAATTATATTTTTAGGAGTGATGTATAGATTGTGTGAATTAATTTTATTAAAATTAATTATTGGGGTTCAAAAAACTGGAGATGTTCCAACTAGAGTGCTTTTTCTGAACCAAATAGCAATTGAGAGTACTTAACCCATAAGCAAGCAGTCAGTGTATAATATCCTATTTCTATACTGTGTGTGCAGTGATGTGGAGGTGAGGTGGAGGTTTCGATTGGGACCTTCAACTTTCTTTTTCTTGTGGGACAGAGGGCAAGAGAAGTTTAAAGATCCTACTATCCCATCTTGATATTTTTTTTTTTCAAAACAGAAATTGATAACCCTAAACCCATAGGATTGAAGTCTTGTAGTAAACCCTTATTCCGCTAAGAGAATCCAATTTCCTTGCTATCAAAAAATGCATGAGTTTTGTATTTTATCTTTACCTTTTATTAATTACAGGTGGCTAGCAAAAAGCAAGGATCCCTGAAGAAAGTAGCACAGCAGTTCCTACTGATCTGGTCCTGCTTTGGAACAAGGGTTATTCGAGACATGACATTACATAGTGCACCAAGTTTTGGTACGTTCCCAACTTAGAAAATCATATTGAAAGACTTACATGCCATATTTTATGTACAATAGATGTCCATGGTGTGTTTCAGTTAGAACATTTAAACTGTAATAGTTAAAGGACCCTTTAAATCAGGATGAAAGGGGCATCTGGTTAGGCTCAATGCGTTCATAAGTTATTCAAACAGATAAAAAGCCACAGACATAACTTCTAAAGTGTGATTCACTAAAGTGAGAATTGCCAGGATTCAAAGTGAATTTCAATGTATTTTCCTTGTATTCATTCCATTTGTGTGCTATTTGCTATTACACTTCATTGTAAGACTATATATATTTTAGTTTGTTTATTCTATCTCCTGCCACTAGAAATGGACAAAGTGGTTTAAAATGGTAACTTCTCCCTAAAATCGCTAGAAATGTGATTAAAATAAATATTATTAAATTACTTGTATTTAGTATATTAATGTATATGTCTTTACATGTATGATGCCTAAACACAGTGTGCTAGAGGAAGGTAAACCATCTTGCCTCACAATCAAAAATTACTAGGTGTGGATATGGACACCATAGGTCAAACTCCAAATTTAAAGAACCATAGCCCTAACCTAGGTCCTTGTTTCAACTATAAAATTGTAAGGAGGTTTGATGGAAATTACATGGATACATAGTTATATAGCCTAAAAAAGACTTGCATTCATCAAGTACAGCCGTTCTGACATCTGGTTTTGCTATTTAGCCAAAACAAGGCAAAAAAAAAGTTCTAATTGTGCAACAAACTTGGGAAAAAAAATATTTCCAACCCAAAATTGCAGTCAGATCTCCTCTTGGATCAAGAAACCGTTACCCCATATATTAAAAATGATATCCCTGCATATTATGTTTTTGCAAGTATTCGTCCAGTTGCTGTTTAAACATCTGTTTGCAAAAAAACAAGAGTAAAATGCACACACTAAAAAAGGGGGGAATACTTCCTACAGGGTGCTCCAGAAAGGACATCAAATGGAAAAAAAAAATATCCAGGCACATCCAAAGTATCTTCTAAAAGGCAGTTTTATTTGAACTATTCAAAACAGTATCTCCTTGTTTCAAATAAAGACTGCCTTTTAGACTGCCTACTTGCCTGCTGATTGACATTGCATATAGTTGCCTAGTTTGTTTAGTTGCCTAGTCTATAACAATCCCCAAATCCTTCTCGTGTGTGGTTATCCCTAATTCACTACCATTTAGGGTGTTAGTTTTAATAAAAGGGTAGACATATAAATGGTATTTTCACAATCAATATACATTTTATATGAAACTATAATTAAAGGGACACTATAGGCACCAGAACAACTACTGCTTAATATAGTTGTTCTGGTGAATATAATCATTGTGTGCTGACATTTTCTTGTAAACTCTGCCTTTTTAGAGAAAAGGCAGGGTTTACATTGCCCCATAGGGACAACTATAGTGGCTACTCCATAGATGGCCACTGAGGGTGCTTCCTCGGGCAGTGCAGCACAGTGAGCAGCACTGCTGTTCAGTGTCCCCACGCTCTGCATGGAGACGCTGAATTTTTCTCATAGAGATTCAATACATCTCTATGAGGAGGTGCTGATTGGCCAAGCTGCCGTTTGGCCCCGTTCCCCCTCCTTGCCGATTTCAGCCAATCCAATCCTTTCCCTAAAGAAAAACATTGGATTGACCGAAATCATAAATTCTGATAATGTCAGTAAGGATGGTGGGGCCAGTGCCGGCAGACCTGCGCAACGCTGGAAATAATATAAGTTTTACGTTGTATTACCGTTTAAGTGGCCAAGGGGGGCAAGCCACCTAAATGATGGTTTTAACACTATAGGGTCAGGAATACACATTTGTATTCCTGACCCTATAGTGTTCCTTTAAATTAACAACCACTTTCCTTTCGCACCTTTTCTCCACCTTGGGGATAGCATTTGTTTTTTTTACTCTCTCCACATTTTTTTTCTAACCAGAGGAAACTGGCAACTTTTGGTCTGAAGAATGATACTCATAGGTGTCTGTTTGAATGGTTCTGCTCAGTTATAGTGCAAGTATTGCAAGGAATGAATTACGGTTTTAAAGCTAAACCTTTGTAAAATTTGGTCTGCTTTAATAGTCTACCTTAATAGCAGTTACAAAATACAAAACTGCTTCAAAAAAAGATATACTTAAAGAAATTCTCCCCCCCGATCATCAACCACTGCCAAACCTGCTGGTTATTTTTATTTTTTATTTTTTACATCCATGTTTCTTTTTTAAAATTTCACAGACTGTGTGTCTCGCTAATGTAAAGTCCCAAGTACAGCAAAATACTCCATGATCATCCTAAACAAGACCAGTCTGTTTTGTAACAAATATGTAACAATCACCATCTTCTGTTTACACCATTATGACATCTCATTTTTTAATGAGCTATTTAATAGAGGGCATTTTTAAAAAACTTTAAAAAAAAGTATTTATTTAACTTTAATGGTAAATATCACAGACGTGTGTGCTCTACTTGTTCAAAGACCCTATATATTTATTTTGCAAATTTGAATTATGATCCAATTTTTACATGCCTTGTTGCTTGAGTCCCTAATATACTATTTGGTAAAGTGACACAATATATGTCACCATACTGACCATCATGACACTATTTCTAACCCTAGCTAACTGTAGATAACCCACTTTAACTCTAACCCTTTATAACCCTTGAGCTAGCTAAACGTTGTTAACCATATCCTAAGCCCATCCTAAACTCATCTAACTCTAATTAAATGTAACAATGAACTGTTTAGTAGATTTGCCACCAGGCTGAGTGATCATTGTGAGAGCCAATCATAGTGATGACAGAGTATGTCATCACTGTCATTTGCTCCCACGGTGATTAGGTAGCCTGGGAGCCAATCTATGACTATTGCATGACTCCCACACTAGTGAGGTAGCAACTATGGCCAGTGACAACTCATCCCAGCATGCACTGCTGGAGCCAGACACTAGCTGTCAATCATAGCATTAGACCACTATGACTAGCTGTGACATCAGTTCTATGGCATGTGGCAGCCTTTTCAGGCTACTACAAGACAGCCTCACAAGTAAGACATCCAGCAATCATAACCTCTATTCTTCAGAGTGCCTGTCAGTAATAGGAATACTAATTACTGGACACGTCACTATTTCTAGGATGCCTCTTTTGTGAGCAAAGAACTAACCCAGTTATTTTTACACTCTGTTTTTTTTTTTGTTTAAAATGTAAAATACAGTTGATTGAAACTTACTAGTTTGTAAATAAACCCCATTCTCTTTCACTTGGTGTTTTCTGTCTCTCTTCTTTTGTATTAGCAGCTTCCGTTGTCATCCTTTTGTCATTACAATATTTTCAAACTATCCAGAAATGTGTTTTTTTTATTGTATAAACTGGGATTGGGGAAGTATGCTGCTATTCTTGAACTACATATCCCTACTATTTTGCAGTTTTTGGTAATGTTAGTCTATAGCTGCTGTGTTAGATTGACAGAATATTATGGTAAAAAAAGTACAACCTACTGACCATTACTGATCTAAATTACATTCTTTTTACTTATTGTTAGCATTATAAAAAAAGGCAACAAATCCATAGGAATACAGGATCCCTCGGTACTTGCAGCCTGATCTCCAATGATTGTATGGTGAAGACAGAGAGTAGCTCTACCTTACACCACACCTAGTTATACCAGGCAGTGATAGGTTGAGAGCGTCAGTGAGGTATTATGCATTGTACTAGTATTTAGCAAGAATTGACATGATCAAACAAAATACATTGTGAGACAACAATTACGTACATAAGAGTAGGATATAAAAAGATTAGTAGGAATTCTCCCAAAATAGAAACATGTAACATAGGAAGCAGTGGGTAATGCTGTTCTATGGGGGAAAAGAGGGAATATAAGTCCCATACAGTTTAGGGGTTAGGAATTAAGTAATACAAGTGCCACTTGGCAACTGAGATTGTGATTGGATTTGTCAATATCTGCCCAAGATACGACTAGCCATTGAACCCTAATTGCTGTGTATGTATTTTCCTTGCCACACTGAAGATTCGTTCCTCAATTGTCATCTTCCACAGTGCTGGGGGTGCGATTTTAAATTTTCCACAGGCCGGGTGTTTGGTGTTTAGCTACATTTAATATCCTGATGGTCAAGGATTGCTGTATGACAATGTTGGGAAAGTGGTGTGGTGTAACAGCATGGGGCATAGTAGGAGGGTTATCAATGATATGATTCATCCTCCACTAAGTACGGACGAACATGCGTTCCCACCAAATATAGGATGTAGGAAATGTGCCTGGGATCATTTTACATTACCAGCACAGGACATCAGAGTTGAGGTTTATCGCCTAGAAGAGATGTGGTATCCTTTACCAGTGGGATAAAATTTTCTATGCAGTTTCCTGAACTTTGCTGTCTAAAAAGAAACAATGGTGTACCAGGAGCAGTGGTTTACCATGTTGCAGATTTTTTGACTATGGATGTGATGTGCCCAAAAAAAGAGACTCAGGCATTCCACTGTGTAATTCAATCAATATCTAAACTCAATAGTAAATAAAGGCTTAGCTTCCACCACCATATATTTAATGCCCCTACAAAGGACAACATGTGATATATTAGAACAGTTTTATTATAAGTTGTATTTTTTTCACTTTCTATTTTAATCATATTTTAGGCATCAGGCCGTATGTTCAACTGATCTTTTTGATGCATCAAATAATTTTTGGTGCCCAGAGTAACAATTTAAGCCTTTAAATATTCTTACGTAATATTTTACCTACATAATTTACTGCCTTGTTGTTGCTGTGTTTATGAGTAATAATAATAAAAGCCTGTGTCTGACCATTCCATAGTGCTGCTAAATATGATGATTCTTTACTAAAGAGTAATAAATAATGCTTGTTTTTTTGTTTTGATTTTTCAAGTGATGTCACTTATTTTTGTGTAAAGTTTTAACTTAGACAAGATCAGAAGAAATATTCATTCCCAAAGGCATATTTGTAATTCTTTTCAGAATTGTCTTTTATATGAGGCAATATTTATGTATTTTATTTTCTATTTTTGCTAGGTTCTTTTCACCTGATTCATTTAATGTTTGATGACTACGTGTTATATCTGTTGGAATCTCTACACTGTCAGGAAAGGGCGAATGAGCTCATGAGAGCAATGAAAGGGGGTGTCCGCAGTGGTAAGAGCATTTCTTTAAATGCATATAAACTGTAAAACAAGGGTGTGCATAAAAGTATATTTCACAAATCAATACTAGCTCTACTTCCATGTGAAATTAATTTTAGATTTCACAAGCTCTGTTGCTGTCTTAAAAATAAAAATAAAAATGATAGTGTAATGTAGCTCAACATTACAACATTTATACATCTTAAAAGCATTAGAATGCAGATATATATTGTACATTGCTGTGGAAGCTGCTTTAAGGCTATGTAGGAATATTGGCAGAAATCTGCAAATATATAGACTCCCTTTATTTAAGTTTCCTGCATTCTTTTATATAATACATGTACAGCGTTTAATACTCATATTGCCAAATTAGAAGGTTTTAGTGGCCATTTTGGAGGTCTTTCTTTGTACACTTATTTATTAGTTGCCAGAAAGATAAAAGTGAAAAGCATTGCAACAAAAACACAGAATATTGGAACTATGAGAAACCTCAATAGCTTGCCCTTTGGTTAGTCCCTGCTCAGATCTCAAGAAATGTTTTTGCTTACTTGTGCCATTACAAAGACAACCTCACTGCTCATCCCATATCCTCTGTGCCTAAATAGGTATCAGCTACACCTCACTTATGAGATGCTGACAGAAGACATATGGTAGTAAATTTAGTAGAAATTTTTTTATTTTTTTCTCTGTAACCCAAATACGTGTAGGATTTACATAAAAAAATGCATGTTGTTTTTATGTCCGATAAACTGCAACACTATCTATTAAATATGAAATGGTGTTGTGGTTTCTAAAGTTATCTTTTGGCCTTTTTCGCTGGGTTGGAAGCCTCTTTTTTCCTGCTGTGGCAACATCTAGTAACTATGATTCCTGTGTAAAGTTTCCTCAGTGCTACAAAGCAATTGTGTTATTCTCTAGGAAATCAACCCTTAGCTGGAGATTAGAAGACTGTCCTGTACAGTATCTGTCCTTGACTTGTTTGTTCTTTTTATACTCTTTCAATCTGTTAACAGAGGTGAGAGAAGAAATCATGCTGGCAGAATCAACTATTTCCACACCATCTCCAGTTCCTTTCTCACCAGCAACATCTTCAGTGTCGGTGGAAATTCCAGCATCAGTCTCACCTGCCAGCAACCAGTCTCCTGAGGGCAGCACTGTACCAGTTACAACAGGTAGGGTGAATGAACACATTCCGAAAAGATTATAGAGCAGAAGGAAAAATATAACCAGAAATAAAACTAAAAATATAATTAATTAGTAAGTGTCTTACTAAATCCATATCTATTAAGGTACGTGCTCAGTAGTCTCCCTTGCCCTTATGACTATGCAAATTCCGAAGAAATCCAGAATTTAGTTTTAAAAAAACAAAACTGAAATTTATGCTTTTTTTTAATGTATTTTTTACAGTTTGCTCCAAACTATAATTATGATGATAGGCTATTTTCTGTATTCTAAATTGCTTTTAGTGAATATCCAAATTGCAATTTGAGTCAGTTTCTGGGTTTTGGATTTTAGTGAATTATCCCATATAACATACACTCATTTAACAAACTGTGACTTCTTTTACTGTCTTCATTTTTAAAGAAACCACAAGAATAGTTTTTGTTTTTTTTTCCTTTGGGTGAAAGGATTCTGCTTTAAATTCCATGGATGTCTTTATTGACATGTAAACTGTTTATAGAGCAGTGTGATATATGCTCTCTTAGTCAATAGCCAGCCTCACGCTTATGATAAGACTTTGTTCTTCCCATTTATAATGTGACATTTTCCCCTTTTTCTTTTCAATCCATTTATCTTCCCGGATTCTAAAGAGCTTGCACTTTATTGCCTCCTGCTTTCCGTTGTTCTCACACTTGGTAGTCATGTATTTAGGCAGATCACTAGTTTTCTTTTTGTGGTTTACTGCACCCAGACCGGTTTAAAGGTTTTACAATGCAAACTCACTGTGCAAACACATTCAAATAATGCAATTGGAAAATAATGCTGGTTGAAGCTTGAGAGTACAGTTTGACCTTTTGAAGACAGTTTCACCTTTAAAAATTTGGTTTGACATTGAGGTTAGAGCTGTGTTATAAAACACAATTTTAATTTGAGAATGGGAGCTCAGATTGATAGGACTTAGTTAAAGAATAGAGAATGGAATCAAATGTGATAGTTGCTGGCTACAGACATAGTGATTTTCTTAGGAAGTCACTAACATCGAACGAGAACAGCATCTTGCATCGTGTTGTGTACAGTAAAATAATAATTTACAGCTTCTAATGAAAGCTTACAATGTCCAAGAGCATAGAACTGGAAAAATCAGACTTTGACTCAAAAGATGAATCTTGGATATTCAGGTGCTATGGATATTAAAATAAATATCCAAGAAATCATAGCAAAACCAAAACCAAACATTTTAGATATATTTTAATGCTAGATGCCCGTAACAGAAATAGCAATTATTTAAAATGTATACAAGTATACAAATGTTTGACCCTCTGGTTACTTTGGGAAGAAGATGCCTGAAATTAGTGGTAAATTGCTGGATTGGAGAGTTTTGGCAAATATTGTGGGCACTGGGACTCCATCTCTTCTTAAGGCCAACTCCTTTCTTGTGGTTCTGCCTTGGATCACTTCTTTTCACCTTCTGGTGGAAGGGATGTCATGCATGGGGGACTAAGTCTAGGGAAAAGAAAGAAATTCTTATGTTTAAACAGACTGCCCAAAACCCATTAACCAATGCCACGTAATCACCAGTTTCTTTAGATGGACATAGAGTTTTAGTTCATTGGGCATAAACTAACTGATCAGCAGAGTCTGAAAAACACCTCCAACTTTTGGCCTAAATGAAGCCAATTTCAACTCATCACAAGCTTGCATTATAATGAATGCAGTTTTAAACAACCCTGTATTTTCATGCCATATAAGCTTTAAAAACACAATCAAAATGAGAACAACTATAAGACAAAAACTTTAAAATGCATGTCTAGTAGCTAAATGATTTTCCTTTATTCTACTTCCAAAATAAATCAAAGTGCATCTGATGAGATCGGATGTAGGGATGAAGAATTCCAAGTACCGTTTTTTTTTTTTTTTTACTCTTTGTGATCTTTGGCACCAAATTGTAAGTCTCTGCCTGTTGCTCAGCTTATCCAACAGTGATTATATCATAACAATTGTAGCCTTTATTGGTTTTGCCATGGAAGCCTGTCATGCATGTCAGCCGTGCCAAATGTTCTCCTTGGCTAGCACCCTAGAAGTGACTGCCTGTGTGCTGTGCGCACTTTAGATAAGACAGTATAGAAATGCTAATCATTGTTCTTATTGCACCCATTGTCTGACACATTTTGAGTTTCTACTCTGGACATCTACATAAACAAATACTGATATACTAACTAGTTGGGTGGTCCAAACTGCAGAAGCTTTAATTCATGTTGAACAAAAGGTATTCTCAACTTATCAAAAATGCTCATTTGTCACATTACAGAAAAAAAAAACATTCCCAACTTTAGGAACACATCGCATATCATTATTCTATGAGATAAAAGTATGTCATCCTTTACGATTTTTAAAGTATTTATATACAGTAGAGGTTATAATATATAGAAGGCGTAAGTGGCTTCTTTGGTTGCACTTTTGTTTATAGGGTTGAATGCGGTACTGTACCTTTTTAGCATTCACTAGAGCTAGAGTGTAGTGCATATGTGATAGTCAATAAAGCTGGATATTATTTTTTTTAAGATTAAAGATGTGGTAACTTTTTTTTTTTTTCTAAAGCCTTAAACTGCAATCACTATTTTGCAGGATTTCAAATCCTTTGCCCTGGGTTTCCTCACTCACTTCTACAGATATTTATGGTTCCTAATCTGTATTAAATCTCACTTAAGTGTATTTACATACACTTAAGGGTCAATCTAAGCATTATGAGCAGTTTGCATTACTGCAAATTATCCGGTGCTTAGAGCACCCTGAGCCCACTCTAATGTCTGATAGTGGGCTATAGTGGCATTGATTTCTAAACGTCCTATAGGACTTTCAGTCAGTCAGCCCATAACTCTTACACAATAGCAAAGGTTCTCTCTACCCTTCCTGGAGATTGAACCAAGTGATGTATAAACTGACTGCAGCTACGGTAAGGTTGGTATGAGTATACAGAGCTTTTCTAATTATTTTCTGTTGTTAATCTTTTACCATTTTTGTGTGCATTATCTATATAATACATTAAAGAAGTATGTCTAAAAGTCATTAGGCAATCTTTTTAACTCTTTGAGTGTCAGGGCAATGGCTAGTCTATGTACATCCTTTAAATGTCAGAGCAATGGCTAGGATATACACATTCTATATACTAAATTTTTATATATTCTATTCTACTTCTATATTCTACATTAATTGGGAACTACATACACTATGCTTATAAAAATAGAATAAATGACTAATTTCCCATAAAATCTATTTGAAGTTTGAAGTCAATACCTTTGATTTTCAACTTTACATCCGACTGAAGTATGACTTAGCGACTGCGTCCAATCTGGTAGAAATTTTTACTGTGTAGCATGGAAATTGGCTGCTACTTATTGTCTCCTATTAGTCTCTATGGTAGATGTTAAATCTTAAAGGAACACTTCCAGCCCCATAACTACTTCAGCTCCTTAAATTGTTTCAGTGACCCTTCGGTGTCAGCTGACAATCTCCTATTGGCACCCATTGATTGAATAAGTATGCATTTTTGCTCTCAAAGTTGCTCAATGATAGTATGAGAGCACCAGCTGACATTTTCATCCTATTGACACCCTATTGGCAAATGCCTGGACAAACCTTCCCCCATACTCTGTGGCAGGGAGGCAGAGTTGCCAGACACAGGAACCCCAACTTTGGAGTTAAACTGTTGCCAAACGGTTTAACTCCTGAAGATGAGCTTAAATTGTAAAGGGGGTGTCAGGGGTGTGAGAAGCTGCTGGAAATTACCAGACTCTAATAATGATAGTGTGGAAACAGCCATGAGTTATTAAGTTTAAAACGTGACTAGATTGCTCGTAACGGATAAAAACAAGCACAGAAATAATTTTTTAGTATATATTATATGGTTAAATAAGTTTTTACCAGGTTACAGATTGATAGTATTTCCTGTTTGCTTCTTAGGCACAATGCAGTCCTACACGTGGTCTCTTACCTACACTGTTACTAAAGCTGCTAATGGTTCAGGAGAAAATGGACAGCAAGTCAACTGCATGAGAAGTGCACACGTACCTCCCTCCGTCACACACAGGATACCTGTTTATCCACATCGAGATGACCATGGGTATGTTGATTTGCCTGGGAATAATTTAAGTATCAGATCACAATTTGTGCAGCCTGTGCATGTACCTACCCCATCATGCCAGGTGGTATCTTGCTCCACTTACCACCCTTCACTTATCAATACAATATTACATTTAATAAAAAGCAAAATACAATAGTGACCACCTCTAACCACACCAACACACCGATGAACTCTGAAACATCCTAATAATCATACAGATAAAGTATCAGTGTATATGATATAAGAAATATCCCTCCATTAGTGACAAAAACACCAATATAATAAAACAGTGAGGAATATAAACAAGTGGCTTACTCTTAGTGGTCTTCACACACTAATCACAGTCACAGAGTAGTATCACAAATTTCCGTAGAGAATATGTTACTGGATCTTCATAATCTTTAATCACTTAAAATACATAAATATAGACATAGTGTAAAATCATAAAATACAGATATTATGTTTAGACACACTAAACAGTTTCAGACATACAGCCACTACATGTGACCAGAAAGGCATATAGGTGGGTCCAGTGGTGTATTCTGGTTTTGTGCTGCCCTAGGCATGACAAAATTCGGGCACCTTCCCCCCTCCAAATTTCTCTTCCTGACAGACACACACCCTCACTGATGCATGCACTTACATACACTCACAGATACACAGTCATTGTCACATACACTGTGTAACCAACACACACTTTCACTGAAACATACACATTCACAGACATACACACTCACTCATTCACAGTTACACACACACTCACATTCACCAACACACACACATATACACTGACTGACAGACAGGCATTCACTGACAGACACATACACTCACTGACAAGACACACATGCACACTCACTGACAGAAATGAATACACACTCACTCAGTGTCAGACACACACACACACTTGAACACACTCACTGACAAACACATATACAACACTCACTGACAGACATATATGCACTCAGTGTCAGACACACACATTGACTGACAGACACACATACACTAGCTGACAGACACTGACAGACACACACTCTCAGTAACAGACATGCATACACACACTGACAGACACGCATACACACACTGACAGACACGCATACACACACTAACACTGAAACACGCATACAGCTGAGTGTATGACAGATACACACACTGACAGACACACAAACACACCAACTGACAAACACATATACACTCTCAGTGATAGACACACACCCACTAACACACACACACTCACCAACAAATACACACTAGCTCTCACTAACAGACACACACTAACACCCACTAACACTCACTAACAGACACTCACTAACAGGCACACACACACACCCTCACTAACAGACACACACTAACACTCACTAACAGACACACTAACACACACACACTAACACTCACTAACACACACACACACTAACACACTCACTAACAGACACACACACTTTTTTTTTTTAAATTCATGTTCATTCCACCCAGCCTCCCTACCTTTGGGAGTGCTGGAGTGGATTCTTCACTGTGGTCCAGTGGGGCTGGCTGCAGCTCGGTGGGCGGTCAGACAGGAAGGTGCAGAGTGGAGGTGGGCAGCGAGGGAGCGCTATTCTCCCTGCTCAACTCCTTTGCGCACTTCTTAGTGATGCCTGGACCGGAGTGACGTCATATTCCCACATAAGGTAGATGCCAGCCTCGGTAGGCTCTAAGGTGGCCACCCGCTTCCCACATAAGGGAGATGCCAGCCTCGGTAGGCCCTAAGGTGGCCAGCCGGCCAGCTCTTGGGTCCCCCCAGGACAAGAGGCTATCAAGGCTTTTTTTGCCGGCCCCCTGAAAATGCCGCCCAAGTGCCTTGCCGCCCAAGTGCCCTGCCAGCCTCGCGGTAGATACAGCTCTGGGTGGGTCCCAAAGACCCAGAAACAAGAAGGAATCTTCCCAGTTGCTCATCCACCACTCTGCTTCGGGTTCGGATCCCTGGCAAATGGTGAAGATCTAAGTTTTGATAATTCCAGAGTTTCCAAGCCGACAATCAAAAGGAGCACAGTGTCCAACTGGTTTTGTCCTCTGCTCTCCTTGAAAATGTCCACACTCCATTTAGCTACACTCCATTCCATTATTTGCTCACGATCTGACCATGTGGGACATTAATAATCTCTTTTATTCCGATTTAGTTCTCAACCCTAGACATGAATGGCAGTGTGCCAAGTGCAGCCTGGAACCACTTGCATACTCTATTTCATATAGAGTAGCTTTATTGGCAGTGTGTTGTATGTCACTCTGACATTGTTATTCAATATTGAATTTATGAACTAAACTATAAATGGTTGCAAATTCAAATTTGAATAGCAAAACTGAGTCTAAAATAGCAGAACAGAAAAATGTGCCTACTCAGCTATAGTCACTGTTTGAATTTTGCTGTTTGTATTCAGTTTGCTACAATGTGGAGTTTAACATATAAGCACCACACCGCACAAGTATGAATTATAAGAAATTCCATTTGGTTTCAGTTGGAATTATGATTTGAGGCTAAAGTAGCCAAACTGAAAGTATAGCGGACTTTTTCCAATTTAGCTATTTTTGCTTAAGATTTTAAATCTGAGAGATGGAAAAACCTCAATAGTTGGAGTAGGTTTTAAAGGCAGACTGGACTGTGTAGGAACAGGGAAAATCAAAACCACATACCATACATAAAACTCCAGGTCTCTAAAACAATCATGTTATGATTGGAAAGAGTTGACTTGAGGAATCCCTTTCTGAAAGTAGTTGTGCTTTTGGCATATCAGGTGGACTTGTCTCACTACAGGGAACTAAGCTGGATTCCCCAAGGGATAATGTTCCACATGAAACTGTCCTGGTTTAAACTGTTACTATTTTAATCCATTGCCTCCTTTTTATTTGGTTTCTGTTCACATTTATCTTAGTCGATATTCACACGTTCATTTCACTTGACCTTATTGAGAAGCACTGCTGTTGACGATTTTGGTTAGATACAGATAGTTGTCCATATTGAGTTTTTCATTTCTTTATTACTTTTAAAAGCTGGAAATAGAAAAATCTCTGAACTGTGCAAAAAAATGTATCCATAACCGCATGTTTGTTATCTTTATGCTACCTTCTAGCCTCTTTTCGTTTTCTGTAAATGTTTCAATTGCTTAATAATCTCTTATCAAACACAATAGTTGGTGACTTCATCATCTATTGCTGGCAGTTTATATCTAAGGTGAGCTATAATCTTTAAATTATGACATAAGCTAGCTAAATGCATAGATAAAATATTATAACAAAGCCATACCATTTTTGCAAGGTGCTCACTGTTGGGGAAAATGTGAGAGAAAAATTATACAACACTCACTTTCAGAACGCAAATGATGCAGAAAGTGTTTCGAGCATAGTGCCTTAATGTTAAGGCCAAAAACTTTGAGGGTGGCGGGTATAACTGTACACGAAAGAACTGTACCACGAGGAAGTTGAAATGAAATATTAATAAATGCCTCAAGCTGCAGCCATAACGAAACAAACTGGTTCATCACATGACCTACGTAGTTTTTCTAATTGCTTTTCAGCAGAATATCTACACAACAGATTCTTGGAGTTTGGATTGTTAAATACTGTATAGATTTTGCTTCAGTGGTTTGACGTATATAGTGACATAAGTTGCGAAAAACAAATACAATAAAGCATATGTTTCCTGAATGAATCATTTAAAACAATTTTGTGCATTTGGGGCAGAGTTCTTTGTCCAGAGAGGGAATTATTATCTCTGCTAACTGAAAAATCATTTTCCCATTGACATTAATGGGGGTGTTGTTTTTTAATAACCAGAGTTCTCCTAATTTCTGGGTTTAAAATACAGACTGAATGAAGCCTGCAGTTTGTTTTTCTATGCAGCCCAGTGTACCTGGAGAGCCTTTATACTCTATTGTACTATAGTATGCATTTTAGAACATCACCGTCAGCTTTAGATGTTAAATAGGAAGCAGCCACCAACCTTAAAATTTGGGACAATCCTGATTTTAATACGTTTTAAGATTCTATATACAAATAAAAATGTCCCTCTGCCATGTTTATCTGATTCTGTGGACACTGGAGAGAAGCCCTCCAAATATGCATTTAGACTGTTCCACTGCATGTCATCCTATAAGAGATTGCTGCAGAAGAGATTTGTTCATGGGCGTTCATGGTTGGCTTCCTTGGTTATCCAGACCCATATGTACACCATCTTGACCCATATGAACAAAATGCCCTTTTTACAGATGGAAGCATCACCAGCAATGAATATTGTATCACTGACATGCCTTCGAATTAACCCGGCCAGCTCTACCTCTCAACAGGCTCAGCTTCATTCTTTTATTATGCATTGCTGAAATGTAAATATGGCAAGGTGACACTTTCTCCAGTACACTGTATTGTATATACAAATTAGCATTTATTTTTTTAAGGAATACTCTAAGCATTATAATGACTTCATCTCAATGAAGGCATCATCTTACTTTAAGTGGTTCATTGAGATACTGTTTAAACCAAAAGTGCTCCTAGCAGTACCTGCCCTCCTCATCTCTCTGCTCCATCCATCAGTTTTGATGATCTCAGTCAATCAAATGCTTTCCCATGGGAAAGCATTGGAAGGCTATTGCGCATTCATGTCAAAATGTTGCGCCAATTAGCATCTCCTCATAGAGATGCATTGAATCACATTGTGCAGCACTGACTCAAGCAGCACTTTTAGTGGTAATCTGAGTGAGTGAAATGTAACTACAGGTGTTACTTTTCTCTTTAAAGGCAGTGTTTACATTAAAATGCCTGCAGAAACATACTATACACACCAGAACAACTACATTAAGCTGTAGTTGTTCTAGTGACTATAGTGTCCCTTTAATGTTGTCTCCAGCTGCCTCCATGCCATTTCAACCTATATGAGCCTCTCCAAAACAGAACTGCTCTTCTTTCCTCTTTTAGGCATTACTACCCCCATGTTAGACTCTCTCCAGGTCAATAGTGCTAATATTAATTCCCCGGAATTTCACTTGCTGTTCTCTTTGACTCCAACCTCTTCCTTACTCCTTACATTCAACCAGTTAACAAACCCTGTTGCTTCCATCTTAAAATGATAGCTTTCACCCACCTTACCTAACACCAATGCAGCTAAAGTCCTCAGCCATGTCACAATCATCTATTGTCTTGAGTACTGCAACCAGCTCCACGCTGGTCTTACACATTCCAAACTTGCTCTGTTACAGCCAATAATGAATGCTCCAGCCAGGCTCACCATAAAATTTCGGTGTGAAATGCATTTTGCCTTTAATATTGAGTTATTATTCCTTGCATTGTAATCTTGTGATCTTTTTCTGTTCTTGTATGTCTGACTTGTCTTGTTGCACTTGCTTGTTAATTATTCCACCTATTGTGCTGTGCTGCAGAAAATGTTGTAAAAGCATATCTCTCCAAATTTTTCTTTCATTTCCCTCTAAACCTGAAAGACCAGGCACTTCAGTTCTATGCAAGGCCTGGGCTTGATAAAGGCTCCAATGAGAACTGAAACATTGCTTGTGTTTGCAATATCAAATGTGTTTGCCTTGAATAGAACCATGGTGCCTGATGTTCTGTGCAAATTATCGAGTGGAGCAACCTCTGATTGTGCAGCACTTTTAATATCTGCATACTATTATTATTAGCATTTATACAGCGTCAACATATTCCACAGCGCTTGCAGTTTTAAAATGGGTGTTATATGACAAGTAATTTACATACATAATATAACAGAGCCTTCTTCTTCCACCCTATATATTAATGATATCTTTGTTATTAAATCTTCTACCATCTTTATCTCCTTTGTCTTATGCAGTCCACCCAAACTCTTATTTTTTTCTGTCTTACATCTTACATCTTTCTATTCAGTATCTTTTTTACCTAATCTTTGTGCCTTATGACGCACCCTTGTTTTAGGATTGTAACATTCCTGAATTTGTTAACTGACTCTGCAAATAGAATATTTGGTGAATTTAGCTAATTGTAATGTACGTGATATTACTATAACACATTTTGTAATGTGCCCTTACTTTAGATATACAGGAAGTTACAATTATGGAAGTTATACAAACCAAGGACATCATCCAATCGGAACACAGTACACATCTATACCACATGAGTCTGGCATTTCAGGACCACTTCATTACACAGCCTACAGAAGTACCACTCAGGTTAGTACTCTTGTGGAACAGATTTGTTCAAGGGTGGGTGGAAAAAGTAAAAGTTGAGCTCTTGGGCTTGTCTGATTTGGAAGATTTGTGATGTCAGCTATATGTACTGATCAGTCACAACATTAAAACCACTGGCAGGTGAAGTGAATAACATTGATTATATCGTTACAAAGGCACCCATCTAGGTGTGGGATATATTTGACAGACAGTTTTTGAATTTCATATTTTGGAAGCAGGAAAAATGGACAAGTAAAAAGAAGTGACTTTAACAAAGACCAAATAGTGATGACTAGATAACTGGGAACCGCAAGGGAGCATGGTACAGAGACATGCTCCTCCTCCATCAGCCACAGCAGTGACAGGAACAGGGCCGCCGGACCGGGGAAGCTGCCACCCGGCCTGGCGGCTCCAGCCAGGAACGCGGCCGGCCCCCTGACTTCTCCAGGTAGACGGGGGGGGGGGGGAGAGGGAATAGAAGGAGGAGGAGGACATAGGGAAAGGGGGGGAGAGATGGGGAGAGACACACAGGGAAAAGGGGGAGAGACAGGAAAGGGGGGAGAAAGATGGGGAGAGACACAGGGAAAGGGGGGAGGGAGAGAGATGGGGAGAGACACAGGGAAGAGAGGGAGGAGGGGAGAGACACAGGGAAAGGGGGGAGGGAGAGAGATGGGGAGAGACACAGGGAAAGGGGGAGGGAGGAGGGGAGAGACACAGGGAAAGGGGGAGGGAGAGAGATGGGGAGGAGGGAGAGACACAGGGAAAGGGGGAGGGAGAGAGATGGGGGAGGGAGAGACACGGGGAAAGGGGGGAGGAAGAGACACAGGGAAAGGGGTGAAAGAGGCAGAGGGGAAGAGAGAGACAAGAGGGAGAAATGAGAGAGAGACACACAAGGGGAGGGGAAGAAAGAGGCAGAGGGGGAAGAGAGAGACTGGGAAGGAGAGGGGAGACATTGACACAGAGGAGCAGTGAGGGGGAGAAAGAAACATACAGAGTGACTGGGGGAGACAAAAAGGCACACAGAGGGGCTGGAGATAAAGAGACACACATAGGGGCAGTATATATCACTGGTGGGTGGGGGGGCAATGGCTCCCCCCCCAAAGCTTTCCCCTGCCGGCTGATCTCCCTCCCTGTTCCACAGGCACCGTGCAGCCAGTCGGTAGGGGAGGAAGAGAGGACCTGGGGCATTGCTCCGGCTCTCACGAGGGTGAACTCTAGTCCTGGAGCTACGGGCTAGAGTTCACTCTCACCACTTCCTGGTGGTCCCAGTAGTAGGAGTGAACTCTAGCCCCATACACACACTGCCCCCCCCCCACACACACACACACCATACACATTCACACACTGCCCCCACACACACACACCATATACATTTACACACTGCCCACCCACATACTGAACCTTTCACACACATTGCACCACTGCTCCTATACCCTACTATAGCCCCATATCCCAGCAGACTCCAGGTAAGTTGTCAAACTGTTCTTGAACGGTTTGATGACTTGCTCTGGGAGGGGGTGCCGATGCTCCTGGCACCATAACCACTACACAGAGGAGTAGTGGTTATTGTGCATGGAATATTTCTTTAAATAATCTACAAGTGCCCCTCTCAGGCTCAGGCTCTGGATCCGCCACTAGTATATGACATGTATATTAATGTGTGTATTAGTTTTATATATATATATATATATATATACCTATTATATTTACACATATTAATGTACATTTATAAATGCATAATACACAGAGAAATTTCATTAATATGTACCATATGTAATGAGCAGATATTGGCCCAGTCTTGTTGCTAGGTGCATACTCCAGCACAATAACATATTTAAAGTGAAGAGCACACCCACAGGACTTCAAAATAAAAAAAATTTCAGTTGTGCCCTACATACATTCACCATTTCAGTCCCATTAACAAGCTTTCCTTAATATGTCAAGGTAGTTGGACTGAAACATTGATTACATGCAAAGGCACGTCTGCTTAAAATAAATCTGCACTTTTGTTTATTTTGAAGCCTATGAGTGCGCTTTTTACGTTGAAGTACTTTTTAATTTTAAGTTATCTGTTCTAACTCTGTATCTGCACACTATGCTGGCGCGACGCATTATGGGGCTGGTAAATATTTTTTTTCCAGGGCTGCTTTTCATTCCCAGTCCGGCCCTGCCGACCAAGACCTATTTAGATTGTTGGCGTGTACGGACCTACGTCCGTACCTCCTCTCATCATCGTGTTCATACCGGTGGGAGGGAAGGTATAGTGGATGTAAAAGATAGTTAGGAGGAAAGAGAAATAGAAGAAGAGATGGGGGGAGGGTATGCGACGGTTCTTTACAGTCTGCAAAGGTTTAGAGCTATGTCCGTTCTATTGAGGGAGGGGTGTCAAACATCTGATAGTGTGCAATTGTGCCAGGGTTCCCACATTTTATCAAACTTGGTCATGGACCCTCTCATGCGGGCTGTCAGTCTATCCATCAGGTGAACCTCCTTTATGTTGGAGATTACTCTCTGTATATGTGGCATTTCTGTTTGTAGCCAAGTCTGCGCTACGGTTCTCCTCGCCGCTAAGTTTATTTTATGGATCAGTTTTTGTTTCCACCCAGTCCAGTTGTCAATGGGTACATCCACGGGTTCAGGTCTGGTGTTCTGTGAAAAATTATTTTTATCAAACTTTGTATCTTCACCCAGAATGCTTGTACTCGGGGGCATTCCCACCACATATGGACGTACATACCCCTGAGTCCGCATCCTCTCCAGCAAGCGTCTGTGGGTGTTTTTTGCATACGGTGTAATTTGACTGGGGTGGTGTACCACCTGAGCATGGTTTTATAGGATTGTTCCTGTAATGATATGCATATGGATACCGAATTATTAGCCTCCCAAATACCTCTCCACTCTTCCCCCTCCAATACCTCCCAGATCTTTTTCCCAAGCGTCCGTATATGTTAGAGGTCCCCATTCCTTCGTCTCCGAGCATATGTGGGTGTATATCTTGGTTATTAATCCTTTTTGTGCGGTTTCGTTGAGACACATTTTCTCAAAGAAAGTGCTGTTGGACGTAGTCCCACACCTGTACGTATCTGAAGAAGTCTGCGGGAGTTAGGTGTGCTAGCTGTATGAGGTGGTCAAAGGGGATCAGCTTCTTGTGCTCATACATGTGGCAAATCCTCTGCAACCCTACTCGTTCTAAGTTTTTAAACTCTCTGGCTGCCATCCCTGGGGGAAAGGCTCTGTTTCTCAGGAGGGGCGTTAAGGGGGATAAAGGGGATGTCAGGTTGTGTGTCCCATATCCTCAATTAATTAAGTATCGCTGGGCAGGTCATTCTTAAGATTGGTCTATCTTCCTTATGCACCCTCATGTGGTACTGTGGTAGGTCTGCCCCTGTCATGAAGGATTCGAGATCCACCCATCTCCTTTCCTCCAATGGTGTGTGCCACATCGCCACCTGCACGAGCTGTGCCGCCAGGTAGTAGAAGAATAAGTGTGGCAGACCTAATCCTCCCCTTTGCTTCTATCTGTATAGTATATTTCTGGAGATTCTGTGACGGCGGTCTTGCCATACAAAATCGCTTATTGCTTTTTGTAAGTGGCCTAGGTCGGATTATAATAGTTTTGTTGGTAGGGCCTGAAAGAGAAACAATATTTGGGGTAATACATTCATTTTTACAGCGTGGATTCGCCCAATCCAGGATATAGGTTTGTCCTGCCATTTTTCCATGTCATGCATCAGGGTTCGAATAAGGGGAACATAATTCAGCTGATGTATTTTGGTAGGGTTGCTCGGTAAGTAGACTCCCAGATACTTAAGGTGGCCGTCTATTATGGTGATATTATGGGTTTCCTGTAGTTCTGCTTTGTCCCCCACGCACATACCGATCGGGAGGGCGCTCGATTTTTCCAGGTTCACTTTATATCCGGAGAAGGCTCTGTATTGTGTCAATACCTCCCTGAGAGCGGCCATAGATTCCTTTGGTTTCGTCAGGGTCAGCAATACGTCATCCGCATATGCGGAGGCAAGAAACTCCTGTCCACCCACTTTTATCCCCGTTATACGCGGGTGTTGCCGAAGTGCCTGCAGGAGTGGCTCTAGAGTGATCATGAACAGAAGCGGGGAAAGGGGGCAACCCTGTCTGGTCCCGTTCCTAATTTAAATGGTTTAGGGCTGGTTCCGTTAATTTTGACTTGGGCAGATGCGTGTTCGTACATGGCTTTTATCGTTGTCACATATGGTTCAGGAAAATCTAGGTATTTCAGCAGGCCGAATAGGTATGGCCATTCAACCCTGTTGAAAGCATTTTCTGCGTCTATCGATACCAACAATGTTGGCTCGCCGATGTTCTTTTTTTTTTCTTTTTTCTTTTTACATTTTTTATTTTTGCTGTGCATATGAAAATACAACATGCATGGGGTAACCCAAAAGCAATCCTCATGCTTTAGTTTTAAAACAGTTATAACAGTGGGGGGTGTGGTGATACATGCACATTTTTATGGTGAGTATATAAGATTATTCATGTTGTATGCAGCTTAGTGTTAAATAGAGTAGAGTAGTGATAATCAGATGTTAAGCTCAAGCTGGTTGGGCATCAGCATAAACAATTTATTACATCTAAAGCCAAAGCTACAGTGAGAGGTTATTCTCTCCATCAAAAGTGTGGGTGAGCATGTGTATGCTATACTTTACTCAAGGTAACAGTGTCCACACTAGAGTTGTCAGAGTCCAGGCTCTGGTCTGTCTTTCCCGCAATGGCCTCTTGGCTTTAGCTTTGTGTGTTTCAGGCGCCCTGTGTGGACCGGGATATCCCCCACCGGTCCGGGCGGGGGGGGGGGTAGGAGTTGGGAGGTTAGAGCGGTCTGTGAGCCTGTTTTCTAGCGAGGAGAGCGGCCACCTCTCCCCGTTTCGGTCCCAGGTAGGCTTCATCAGATTTTCAGGGTTCCTGGTTTGTGACATGCATGAGTCGGGTGTCAAAGGGTTTCCCCGGGTGTCCCCTCTTTGTTTGTTTTCCTCCAGGCAGTGGATGTGCTTGATTTTTGGGGTTTTTTTCCCCCAGAAAGACAATTTTGGTCAGGAGCTTGGTTTCTGCACGTCTGCTCAGCCTGGAAGCTAGGCTCCGCCCCCCTCGCCGATGGTTTTTTGACGCCAGATGAGATCAACATTTCTTCTTGTATTCTCGAATAGTTGTCTATCAGGTACAAAGCCCACCTGGTCCAGATGTATTAGCGTCTTTAATACGGGGTTCAATCGGTCCGCTAGTATCTTTGCCAGGATTTTAATATCATGGTTAATCAACAATATGGGTCTATAGTTGTCTGGTAGTAGCGGATCCCTCCCTGGTTTTTATATAAGCATAATGTTGGCTAGTGACATGCTACCCTCTGTACTTCCGCCATCCATCAGGTCGTTAAAGAGTCGTTCCATTCTTGGCGATAGGTCCTCTCAAAAGGTCTTGTAATATGCCCCATCAAAGCCATCTGGGCCAGGTGCCTTCCCACCCTTAAGCCCCGCTATTGCCCTGTCCACTTCTTCTCTTGTAATGGCTTCATTGAGGAGCTGTGCCATTGCGGTCGGGAGTTTTGTCGGCGTGGTCTGACCACGTGATGGATCCGATCCTGGAATCTACCACCCTGGCCATGCTTACATTATTTACCAGGAAGTAATCAATCCTAGAATATGTACCGTGTGGGGCGGAGTAGAACGTGTAGTCTAACACCCCGGGGTGTTGTGCTCATCACACGTCTATAAGGCCGGTGTTCTGAAGGAAGTTCAGTATCAGCCTATCTTGGCCACCCTTACCCTGCGACCTCTGCTGGCCCGCTCTTGAGCTCCTATCAACAGCCGGGCATAGCACGGCATTGAAGTCGCCCCCCCATTATTAGCATTCCGTATGGTAGGGTCCTGTTTTTGCGGTTAAGTTCACCCAGAATCCGGGGTCCGGTGAGGGGGTGGCGTATATGTTAAGCAAGTGGACTGGCTGGGAATAGAGTGTCCCTGTCAAGATGATGTACCTGCCATCTACATCTAGTTCTGAGGATTGTATTTGGATCGGGCATCTATTATGTATCAGTATCGCTAACTCATTGTTCTTCTTATGTGATCTAGCTTCGTACGAGGTGGAGTATGTGCGATCCTTTATGAGGAGGGTTGTACGTTTGGTAATGTGCGTTTCTTGTATAAAAGCTATATCAGAGCCCAGTCTCTTTACCTCTCTGAGCATCAGGTGCATCTTTTTAGGGGCATTCAGTCCCTTGGCGTTAATGGAAGCCAGTTTCAGAGCCATTTTCTCAGGTAGGTAAAATGCCTATACCTGTCGACCTGCCGGTTTCCCAGTCATCTTGTGTGCTATAGTGGCTATTAGCTCCCGTCTTCACATGCGGTCCAGATGTCATTGGTCTCGTCGCAATAGGGGGAGGGGGGGAGGAATGGGGATAAGGTAGGAAAGATAGAAAAGGAGAAGTAGAGTGAGAAGAGAAGTAAGTTCGATAGGTCTTACCAATTGCCGATCCGATGTGGAGTATAGTTCCCATATCCATACCCCGCCTGGGGCGCCGGCTACGGTGGGTCTGGGTTCCTGTGCCTACAGTCAGGCCACACCGCTGACCGTGCTGTTAGGTGTGTAAAAATGTGTAAAGTATATCTGGAGTTGGGGGACAGTATTATATCCTGCGGAGTCCAGGGACTTGCTCTTTCTACATATGGTTTGTTAGGCGTGTTTAGTGCAGTGTGGTCCTACTGAAATTTACCCTCCACTGAGTTTTGAGGAAGTGCATATGGCTTTGAATGCATAGGGAGGGGGTGATATCCGTGGTTAGCGGGATCTGTAGCCCCAACCTATGAGTCTGAGTGAGGGTGCATCCTTTGTGGTCAGTTGCTCATACACTGGTGCTGCTACGTGAGGGCAGATCTTGCTAGGTCTTATCGGTCCACGTTGGGGGTGTACATCGTGCATGATGTATGAAGTTTTGGCTAGTCCATGTCAGTGTAAACTCATATAGAGCTTGTTTTTTTCTTTTGTTTTTTTTAATTTTTTTTCAGCACAGTACTATGGACTATTCTGGTGTTATCCACTGAGTTGGAGAGCTATTTACCATAAGCATACTGTCATTTACATAGCCTCATTAGCACCAATTGGACTGTCTCATTATTATACCCTGTACATTAAGGCAATTGGATCCGCTGATATGTATCGTCGAGTTCAGGGCAGAATAGGCATTGTAGTTGGCCTGTTAAAAAGCGGGCGTTAGTATTCAATGGCTAAGTGATGTAGGCTTCCGATTTAATTAAGTAACTCTCTCAGCCCGTGGGAATTATAAGTCGTTCTTATTCCTGGTCTGAATGTTTGTATCCCTCTCCCTCCTCCACAGCCTGACCTTCTTTATTCGGGACCTTTGTGTGTAACATGGCTAGAGGTCGTACCCCATGGTTGTCTACCCTGCCCCGGTCTACAGTCTGTGGAGTAAGAGGATAGGTGACCAGCAGGGCTGTTCCGTGCTACCCGTGTCTGGGCCTCGTCCCCATTGACACTCGTGCTCACCAGAAGTAAGAGCGGCCCCACATTACCATGGCTATCAGCTGTGTGGAAGGAAGGGTCGTCCGTGTGGTCCCATTGGGGTTGTGGGTGGTGGATGGGCTGCTGTAACTACAACGTGAGAGTCGCCCTTTGAGTACCTTGTCCCTACTCGTCTTGTACTGTCCGCACCCTGGAGTCTCGCCTTGCTTTGGGGAATAGATTGCTGTTGGAGGTTTATGCAGCTTTATTTAAGTATGTTTGGGTCGTGAACCCGTATCCAGTCCCCCCGTGTCTAAGACACCTTCCGATATCCTCCCAGTTGGTTCCTAAATGTGTATACTTGAGGCCTAGTGGAGCATTATACAATTAAACAATCTGAGTGTCCCGATGAGGCCACACAAAAGAAAAGTGGTCTCTGTCTGCTTTGATGGGTTATGGTATCCCAGTGATGCAACCTCGGGCCATTCCCGGGTGGGTGTGACTTCGGCGACTTTTTGCTAGGCCTGCGACATCTGCATCGCCTGTCTTTAGTCGGCATGGTTCTTATAGTCTGTCCCTCCTATCCTTTGCTTCCGACCCCTCATGTTTACTGGCCCATTCTGCTGCCTTGTCCTCCCTGAAAGGTTCCCTCCATAGCCCCTTTCCCCCACCCAATCAAAAAGCGCTATTGCTGCTGTAGCTGTGCATGCCTGGGGGTGGTGGTGTCCGGAGGGACCTCCCAGGGTAGCCCCTCTTGCATAGCGCGTCCCTCACCCTTCCTCTGTGACCGGATCCTTCCCCCATGCCCCCTGCCCAAATTCAAAGTGTGCCCCTCCTGATGACCCATGCTCTGCTATCGTCCCGTTTTAAGGTGGGTCCCCCGCTAGAGTACCCCCAGTACCTCATTCCCCGGCGATCTGCCACTCTCCTGGCAGGGGTTGAAGGTCCTCTGAGCCGGTAACTGCGGCATGGATCCGCTCGGGAGCCTGGATCCCCAGGTCCGCGAGGAAGGCGCTGGCATTGTCTCCGGTTGAAGAACGTGGGTCTTACCGTCCTGGAAAGCCAGAAGCTTGAAAGCAGATATTTGCCCATCGTAGTGACTCTCTGATGGGCCTCCACTCTCGCGCCGCTGCAAGGTCGCTGGAGCCAGGTCCTGGAACAGTGACAATTCCAGTACTTGGTGTTTGATTGGGGTGTCTCTGCTTCTTTGTAGAAGGGCATCTTTTGACTGAAAATGCAGGAACCTGATGATAATATCCCTTGGTGAGTTTGCCTCTGGTCTCCTGGTGTGTAGTGCCCTGTGTGCCCATTCTATGTGCCACATATTCTGCCGTTTTCGGCGTTCCTCTGGTTTTGTCCACCATTCTGGCCGGGGATGTCCCTGTTTCTGTATGAGCCTCGCCGCCATCTTGTGGGCCCGCGGACCCTGCACGTGGGGCTGTAAAGAATTCCGCCACCGAGTGCCTGTTTCTGAGCCCTTCTTCACGGTTTTCTTAGCTGGCCTCTTCTCCATATCGCTTAAGTCCTGAAGGGGACCCTAAATCTTAGTTTTCACGCTATTGTTAGCTTTCTGCGGTGTGTTTGGAGCAGAGCTCTAGGTGAACACGTCCAGCTCGCTCCGAGTCCAGGCCACGCCCCACTTCAATGATTTTCTATGAGGATTTTACTGATGCTGGATGTCATCATGCAGAGCATGAAAAGTCGCCTAGCAAGCAGGAAGTGATACTATTGGCTGATTGACAGCCACTAGAGGCAGTCTTTGTCCTGCAATGTAATTATTGCATTTTCTCAAAAACTGCAATGATTTACATTACAGGACTAAGGGGTACAGGGACATTGCACCCAGACCGTTTCAATGAGGTGAAGTGATCTTGGTGCCTGTAGCGTCCCTTTACGTATCATACATTTCAGTTCATGTTAGGATATTGGTAAATCCTGGATTGCTGTCATATCCCCTTGAAAAAAAAAAGGATCTTACAGTAAAAGGTTAAAATGTCTTCAGTGGTGTAAACAAAAGTAGAAGTTAGTTGACCCAGAAAATTGTAATTTCCTGTCAAGACTACTGCAACAAATATCGCCTTTATGCTTGACAAAGATCACTAGCACACAGTGTTTTGAGTCTTGGAGTTTAAGTACTTTTCATTAAACCGGATGCTAAGTGTGAAAGGTGATTGTGCCAGCAGCATGCCACCATCTCTGCAGATGGCTAAGTTTGGACATTGTAACAAGAGCTGAATAGAAAATTCATTGGAAAGTTTGTCAGGCACATGTCAAGGCTGGTTTTTAAAACATTGTCTTTGAATGGACTCTTAAATGCAGTGGAAAGAAATGAAAAAAAAATATGACTCATTTTCAATTAGCTGACCTACAATATTAAAACTTTCCATGTTTTAGCCATAATAGAATTTATTATATAATACAAGATACTTACAGATGGCATTATTTTTAGTCTTTACTTTTTTCTTCCTTTAAACTTATGACATTAGAAAACACAGCTGCAATCAAGTTACTGGGAAAAACAAAAACCTTATTTGCTCTATCCTCCCACCCCAACAATTTTCCTGCTAGTAAATATTACAAGAAAATGAATGGAAGACTGTCAGCTCTAACACAGTGTGAAATATTGTTTGGCAAATGATAGTTAAAGCAAAGGCCCGCTAAAGAGACATCATTTTAAAATGTAATTTAAACCAGGCTTGACACAGGACAATTTAATATTTATTGAGGATATAAAACTGTCTTCCTATATTTTTTTAACATTATTAAATTGCTTCCTTATCCAAGGTGCTTTATATAAAATAGTAAAAACACAGGCAGATAAATAATCATGATTATCATCGTGTACGAGGGGGAGAGGTCAGGTGCCACAGAAGGAAAATAGGAGACAATTTAAATGTTGAGAAGATAAATAATCAGGGGGTTCTATAGAAGGATTAACAAGGGGAACTGATCCTAGTGTTGCATTAACTGGAAGGATCAGTTGTTAAATGGTTACTCCAAACACCATAGCCAATTCAGTGATTTGAAGTGGTCATGGTGACTGGAGTCTGTCTTTGCAGTGTCTTAGTATGAAATTCTGGTCGCACGGAGTGTAACCCCTCTGCTGCCAGAGGCATAACTCCACCTCCAGCAGTGTTATTGGGGACTAATGTGCATTGTGTACAAATTTAATTGCACATAATGTCATTCCTTGGCTGAGAGCGGTCAGCTGACACTCTCAGCCAATGAATTGTTGATGGCATTGGCTTCTAGTCACTCTGCAGAAGCAGGAAGAGTGTCATCAAACCATCAGGGAGTCTCCAAGCCCAGCTGTATCCGATGTAAGAATACAAACAGCTGCTAAACAGTTGGCCCCATAACCTGGAAACTGGACCAGGGTACCTCTCACATCATAAGCAGGTTGTAGTGTTTATGATACTTGAAGTAACCCTTTAAAGAAACTGTGTAGGATGATTCTTAAAGGAAGGATGAGAGTCAGATGAACACAGCCAGTAACATTAATGCTAGACAAAGTTTAAATAGGAGTAGGATTAGATTTTAAACTTGTTTGAGCAGAGCCTTCTTCATCTCTAAATGTCCCCTTTTTGTAATTGTAAAGCATTGCGGAATATGTTGGCGCTATATAAATGCTAATAATAACATTCAACTCTATCATGGTCGGATGAGAAGTAGAAGATGTGAAAGATGGAAAAGAGCCTATAATGAGTGTAGTGAAGTCAGGAGGCACAATTTCAAGTCCTATGCTAAAAGCCAGGCAGAAGATCTTTCTCTGAGAATGGACAGTTTTGCAGCCCTTCAGTAACATGACTTCTGATTTAAAAATGAATCATGGCAATGTTAACAATGGACCTCTAACTTTACAGTGATTAACACTTTTTTTTCTAGATTGTAAGCTCTTTTGAGTAGGGTCCTCTTCAACCTATTGTTCCTTTAACATTTTGTATTGTTACATTTCCCCCTTTATAATATTGTAAAACGCTGCAGAATATACTGGTGCTGTATAAATCACGATAATCATAATAACAATAATAATAAAATGTATCTGCATACCTGTATGTATAAGGAAGAGAAAGGAACTTGCTTGTGATCTCTCTTCCCTATAAATCTGTATGGGAGATATGCAGGTTGCATTTGGAATACCCCTGCAGGGTTTCTGAATTTGATTAGGGCTTGTGGTTGACAGGCTGCTTTCTACAATCTCTATATACCTTTAAACTATTGGGCCCAGCTCTGTTGTTTACTGCTATTCTTTAAAAAAAAAAAAAATTATATTCTTTATGTTGCTCGAGTAGTAAACATTGCCATGTACATTTAACATGTGTAACACAATAGCAATAACAGTGCCAACAACGTTGGGTACTTAACACAATTAGAGGTCACTTGTATTACATGTTAGGTATACGTATGTTCAGGACCATACGCATTATGTTATACTATTGTATTTAAATTCATCCTAGGTAGGTTTTGTACGCTTGTAACCGGTGGAAAATAAATTCTGTCTGGCTTCCTGGTGCCTGTCAATGGTGTGACCTTCGGGTGTTTCATTCGTCTAATGTGTACCCACCCACCTACTGCAGAGGGTGTATATTGACTCAATTGTGTCTACTCCTCAAGTTTTTGTACCGGACTGGGTGTATCCATTTCTAGACTATGTGAAAGAGAAGAAGTAGATGAATATAAAGAAAGAAAAAAGATAGGTGGTATGGGGAGGGTAGGAAAGGGAAGGAAGGGGTAATGATCAACCTGTTGCGGGGTCCACCAAGGTAGTGTAGGCGCGGGTTTGCGCCCATGCGCCCCAACCCAAAGTCCACCATGCTGCAACAGTGGTTAGGTCAGGGGGATTCATCTAATAAGGTTTCCCATGGTTCCCAGACCAGGTTTTGAGCGTGCCCCTGACCTGGGCAATCAGTTTGTCCATGAGGTGTGTGTCTTTTAGTTTTAAAATGACCATGTCTATGGATGGGACCTCTGGTCTTAGCCAAGTTTGAGCTATCAACCTTCTGGCCACTAAGGCTATTTTGTGAATTAGTTTTTGCTCTGATCTAGTCCATCCATCTAGTGGTATAAACAGTAAGAGTACCCATGGGTTGGGCATCAGTGGTGTATGGAGTATGTTCGTTATGAGTTTGCAGACCTTTTGCCAGAACGTCCACACCTGGGGGCAGTCCCACCACATGTGTTTGTAGGTGCCTCTATGTCCGCATAGTCTCCCAACACTGGTCCGTGGGGGTTTTGTGCATGTGGTAGAGTTTGACCAGGGTGGTGTACCACCGGAGCATCGTTTTATATGATTGCTTTTGCATTGTGACAGTTTACTGCTATTCTTGATGGCTGCAAACATCAGATGTGCTGTCACTGTTACAATAATTCGCTTACATTGAGGATCCTCAGAGGCAGTGGGTGGATCCATGGCACACTGGTGAAGTTATTGACAACGAGTCATTGTTTCTCTTGAGCTAGCAGTCTCTAAATAAGATTAGATAGAGTGGATAAAGTAAGATGTTTTTATTTTAGTGGCACGATGACCATATATTTAACGATATATTTACTAAAACTGTTTTTTAATCTAACTGCCACCTCAGTTTATTATCAGTTCTAGTTATCTGTCAGGTCAACCTGTAGCAGACAGAGACAGTAACAGGATGTATAAATGCAGCCGTGTACATTAGCAAGAACGTGTGAATACAAGGTGGTATTTTTGAGTGTGGCTTGAATATCAAAGTGTATTTGTGTAGTATGGCAATAGTTTACAGGTTACAAGTTGGCCCATTAGACCAGCTTCTACTAATGGATTTTAGATACTGAAGATAATTAACATATTTTATTCTTCAAAATGCTACAGAATTTAACACTGATCTATTCTTTGTCTTTGCAGTATCCATTCAATAGCCAGACACGAATGGAACCATGTCTTATGAGCAGCACGCCAAGACTCCATCCCAGCCAGGTAGCACCACGATGGCCAGAGGTTGCATCAACCAACTCATGTTACACAAGCTCGCCCATGCACTCTGCAAGATATGGAAGTTCCAACGATGTTTATGCATCATTAGCCCCACGTCGGAACTCTGAATATGAGCACATGCAGCATTTCCCAGGCTTTGCCTACATAAATGGGGAAGCAAGCACAGGATGGGCAAAATGAAATTCACTTTGATTAACTTTTTTTTCAATGGATTCATACAGACAGTATTTCTGGCTTCTAAAAAGTGGTATAAATATGAGAGAAACAAAAATAATGGACACATTGTACAGTGAAAATTCCTTGTAGCAAAATTAAACTTATTGCTTCTCTAGGGAACTCTGTGGCCCCAGATTGAGTCTTTTTTATGGTTAATTGTTTTCTTCACTTGGTCCAATATGATGTATGTTAATGATATAAATTACTTTCTGTTCTAACCATTATTGCATACTGTAGTTCAGGTATAGCCATCCTGAAGCTGAGCATCAAAGGAGTTGTAGTTCAGCAACAGAAGAACCTCATGCAAATTCAACAACAGCTAATTAGCTGCAGGTTAGTTGTCCTTCTGTAGATGATGCAGGTGGTGGATTGAGATATTTGTTATATTTATTGACACAAATAATGAGTTTGATGCTAATTTGGTTTCTGTTAATTAAATAATATCTAGGGACCAAGTGCCATCTCAGTGTTCCTGTCTAGAAAACTGATTTGTTTATCTGGATCTTGACTTGGTTTCATGCACCTTCAGTGGAGCTAATGAAGAAACATTGCCTTAATATGAACTTGTGAACACTATACATCATTTGCGTATCATGTGATTACCCACTGCTTTGAAATGTATCACAATGCATATGTAAACTGAAAACAATATACTATATTTTCTAGTTCTTGATAGGCAGATGATTCTATCAACCTTCATGCAAATTGAAATTGTGAAGATTGTTCAAGGGTCAAAGAGAACTGCTGGAACATAGGAACATTTTCATGAGATCAGTCAAGCCTACTCAAACATCTTTATTAAAATGAAGGGGCTTCAAGCTTTCAGGTTTCTTATTTGGCTGAATAGCCAATAACTTGCATTTGGATGTTTTAGCTTACATAATGAAAAGCTTGTTTATAGTTCAGTACCACCAAGCTCCACTTGAAAAATGTTCTTACACCAAGTTCCTTTAATAACTGTTATTTCCTTAGATATATCAGTTGCTCTTTAGATTGTAATTCAGTTTTATATTATCATATACTCAGTGTATCTAGGTCTAACAAATTTGTCCGCACTGTGTAAATAAATTATAATAACTTAAACCACTAATCGGGTCATGTTAGAATTATTGCACCATAATTCAGAACAAAAATGCCTGATATAAATAGAATACACTTATTCTTCAGTTCTGTGTGTATGCATATCTGGGAATGTGCTGAGGATTACCCGATTCTATAGGAATGCCTTCTTCTCTAAATGATGGATCGATCTATAAGCCCACCCAATCACGGCTCTTCTATTTCACAGCTGGGAGTTCCTTTTTCTCCTTGGTCCCATTAATTTAACCTTGAACTTTTTGTCCTTTCCCCACAAAGCTTCAGCTTTATGGTTCCATGGTTCCATGGAGCTGGATTGAATGATTCTAACTCAATGGGTAATCACTGATATGCACAGAACTGGCACATTAGCAACTTTAAAATTATTTAATCTTAAAAGTTCAGTACTTTATAATATATTGTTGTAACTAGTGTTTTTTTTAGCAGTATTAATATTAATGAAGCAATACAAATGCAAGTATACCCAGTGGAAGGATTGTAAATGAAATCTATAAGGATCAAGTCAACAGAAAGATCCAGTAATTTATGGGCCTTGAAACTGGCAAGACAGAACACAACAATAGATTCAAAGAGCACTTAGCTAATCCTGTACCAAGCACATTGGATGCCCCATACAGTGTTTTATAAAAAAAAAAAAAAAAAAAACACCAAATGAGCATATGAGATCCAGCCAAGTTGCAAATATTGCTTAAAGGAACACTATAGTCACCTAAATTACTTTAGCTAAATAAAGCAGTTTTAGTGTATAGATCATTCCCCTGCCATTTCACTGCTCAATTCACTGTCATTTAGGAGTTCAATCACTTTGTTTCTGTTTATGCAGCCCTAGCCACACCTCCCTTGGCTATGATTGACAGAGTCTATATGAAAAAAAAAAACTGGTTTCACTTTCAAACAGATGTAATTTACCTTAAATAATTGTATCTCAATCTCTAAATTGAACTTTAATCACATACAGGAGGCTCTTGCAGGGTCTAGCAAGCTATTAACATAGCAGGGAATAAGAAAATCTTAATTAAACAGAACTTGCAATAAAGAAAGCCTAAACAGGGCTCTCTTTACAGGAAGTGTTTATGGAAGGCTGTGCAAGTCACATGCAAGGAGGTGTGACTAGGGTTCATAGACAAAGGGATTTAACTCCTAAATAGCAGGGGATTGAGCATTGAGGCTGCAGGGGCATGTTCTATACACCAAAACTGCTTCATTAAGCTAAACTTGTTCAGGTGACTATAGTGTCCCTTTAAAATACTCTCCTGATAAATATATGCTCCCTTTAAACACAGGGGAATTTGCAAGTATGTAAAACCACCCACAAAAATGTGACCTGGTTCTAAAAATAAGAAGTCTACTTGTGCCAGATTTCTCCTGACCACAACACATACCACAGATCTGTCACCTTCACACCACAAAGGATATCATCTCTATTATTGACTTTCTATTATCATATGTCATTAATATCTTGGTTTTAAAACAGAATTTAATATGTATAAATAGGATGCCCAGTGAGAAGCATGCCTGCAAATGACTATGGGGTGGAGCACAGTCATTAACCTTCAAATAAAATATATTTGTTATCAAAATAACATTTGTGCCTTGGAAAGATTGCAGTTAAGTATTTGTGGAAATATATGTATTGTACTTTTTTGAAAAAATGTGTTAGACATTGAACAGTCTAATTTGTAGCCCTGTGAGTTTTCATTAGAATGCATTAACATGAACTTTGTGTATAATCACACACACTGAGGAAGTAAGGTGGACTTATTACCCTATGGGTAAGATATTAATAATGGATTATAATGTCAGCTATCTGAGCAGTTGGTTGTAGATAATCTCTTTCCTAGCACTCCGCATGATGACCATGCCAATTGCAAATAGAAAAAAAAATCATTTTATTTGTAAAGTTGTGAAGCAAGTTTTCTGCATCAATAAAACATTTACTGAAAGTATATTTATACCATTTGTCTCAGTTATCATAATTTCAATTTGGCTCGTGGCATTTACAAAACAAAACTAGTTGTGAGACTATCACAAAACATTTTTTTCCAATATTTATTTTTTATTTATAATAGTCACCACTGAGGGCACAAAAAACCTACAAAGAGATATTGTTATGAACAGGTAGGCATGAAAATTAGCATCTGAATAAATGGCACATTCTGTGAATTTCAGGTATAGTATCCATACTATAAGGTAAATTGTGTGCGTAAAACGATAGCTAAATGTAAATTAATGACTAAATACTGTCATGTTTGCCCCTGCTTCCCTCAGTGCATTTCGGCATTTGATGTGTTCCCTGACTCCAGTCACAGAGTGTAAACACATCACAACCCATTGTAGCTGGAACCTCTCAGGTCCTAGACAAGATGGGTCTGTGTTCTTGTCATGGATGTCTCTTGGGAATGGGTACCCGAGTGGCGTCCCAGCTTCTCTTTCTGCCATATTGTTTGAATGGCTCATAGACACGAGCGCGCCGAACGAGAGGTGTTTTATAGGAAATCCAGTGGAGTGGTTCTGGGGGAGGTGTCCGTAGTCCCAGGTGTGTCCCCTACCTGCCTATAAAATACTGCCTCTCCATCTCCTCAGCACTCAGTTGTACTATGTCCGATAGTACTTGAGCTCCTGTGCTCCCCTAAGTGTTCCAGACCTAGCTGCTACTGCAAACCTCCGTATTCTAGAGCAAATTGATATCATGTAGAAACCCACAGTGTAAACCATCAGTGTTCCAGAGCAAACTTTCCTGTGCAAACCTTCAGAGCAAGCAGCCTTTTTGTACAAACCTTCAGTGTCTCAAAACAAGTTGCATTCCTGTAAAGATACTCAGTACTTATCAAAGACTTTCTGAGCCAATTCCTGCATACCGAATACCTTTAGCAAAAATCCTGACACATACACACAACAAGGAGAAACTGTTAATAGAATGGGGGAAAGCTTGGCAATAATGCGCCCATCGAGCATATGAGCATAACTAGACATGCATAAAAATAGCAACAGCAGAAGTAAAAAGACATAAAGTAACAGAATGAAATCAACATAAGATAATGGAACAATTCTATGGCAAGTTATGTCCTGGGGCAGTGGAAGGCAAGACTTTGAAGTCCCTTAGTGTGTTAAATTAACATGTGTGTATGTTGCCATATACTTTTTTGTTTTATGTATTGGTGCTGCAACTTCTTTGTAGGGTTGTATTTGTGCGTGTTTAAGTCGTGTTATAGTGTATATGAGCAGTTTGTGGTATTGTGTTTTACATATGCACATGGGCTGTGTATCAAGTTATGTGTTTGAATGTAGGCTATGTTTGGTGGGCTCCTTGTGAGATTGTGTTTGTGGGTGATATGACATATTGTGTGTATGATGTTGTGTGTACATGTGAGGTTTACTTGTTGGTTGTATATGTGGGTTGCCATGAGGTGCTGTCTGTATTTTTTGCATGTTTTGCCTGTGAGGGCAGGTTTTTCCTACAGCTGTGTTTGTCTGGCTTTGAGGGTGGCTTCCTGGGTCCATTGAAGAACAGGGTTGGGCACGAACTGGTTTAAAGGCAGGGGCTATGGTGGCTACTCCGGGCTGTTCTCCTCTAGTTCTGATTCCCCTTTCACAAGTGCTGGGAGGAAGTAATCTTGGATTACTTTTCTGAAGGCTGAAATAAGTAATTTTAGGACTGCCCCTCTTCATCTGCTGCAATCACTGCTAGTGCCGAACGTTCAGTTGACGCTAACAGATATCTGAAGTTTCACTGGGGCCTGTGAGAGTTTCAAAGGAGATCCTCAGATTTCCCCAGCCTTTTTGGGTCTGGTAGCCTTGTGCATAGCTGCCACCAGAAATTTTGGGGCCCCTAACTCAGCTCAGGGTCTGGGCCCCCTGTGGCCCGCCTCCAATCCCGCCCACAGGGTCTGCCTCCAAATCCCACCCACAGGAATACACAGACACAAACACACACACTGATACAAAAGGACACAGATACACACACACAGACACACATACTGGAACAGACATACACGCATATAGGCATACATACTGACACACACATACTGAGACATACACACATATACAGACACACAGGCATACATAGTGACAGACAGACACATACTAACATACATACAGACACAGATGCCTGAGGACATACATACACACATACATCCATACACACAGACATACATTCATAATGGCATACAGACATACATTCATAATGGCATACATACATACATACATACATACATTCAGAATGACATACATGCATATATAGAGACATACTAACAGACATACATACTGCCATACATGCAAACAGACATCCATACACACATACACACGTTCATAATGACATGCAGACATATATTGATACTGACATACATACATATATACATACATTCATATATACATACATACAGACATACATACATATATACTGACAGACATACAGACGTATATGCATACATACTGACAGACATACATAATGACATACAGACATACATAATAACATACATACAGACATACACATACAGGGAGTGCAGAATTATTAGGCAAGTTGTATTTTTGAGGATTAATTTTATTATTGAACAACAACCATGTTCTCAATGAACCCAAAAAACTCATTAATATCAAAGCTGAATATTTTTGGAAGTAGTTTTTAGTTTGTTTTTAGTTATAGCTATGTTAGGGGGATATCTGTGTGTGCAGGTGACTATTACTGTGCATAATTATTAGGCAACTTAACAAAAAACAAATATATACCCATTTCAATTATTTATTATTACCAGTGAAACCAATATAACATCTCAACATTCACAAATATACATTTCTGACATTCAAAAACAAAACAAAAACAAATCAGTGACCAATATAGCCACCTTTCTTTGCAAGGACACTCAAAAGCCTGCCATCCATGGATTCTGTCAGTGTTTTGATCTGTTCACCATCAACATTGCGTGCAGCAGCAACCACAGCCTCCCAGACACTGTTCAGAGAGGTGTACTGTTTTCCCTCCTTGTAAATCTCACATTTGATGATGGACCACAGGTTCTCAATGGGGTTCAGATCAGGTGAACAAGGAGGCCATGTCATTAGATTTTCTTCTTTTATACCCTTTCTTGCCAGCCACGCTGTGGAGTACTTGGACGCGTGTGATGGAGCATTGTCCTGCATGAAAATCATGTTTTTCTTGAAGGATGCAGACTTCTTCCTGTACCACTGCTTGAAGAAGGTGTCTTCCAGGAACTGGCAGTAGGACTGGGAGTTGAGCTTGACTCCATCCTCAACCCGAAAAGGCCCCACAAGCTCATCTTTGATGATACCAGCCCAAACCAGTACTCCACCTCCACCTTGCTGGCGTCTGAGTCGGACTGGAGCTCTCTGCCCTTTACCAATCCAGCCACGGGCCCATCCATCTGGCCCATCAAGACTCACTCTCATTTCATCAGTCCATAAAACCTTAGAAAAATCAGTCTTGAGATATTTCTTGGCCCAGTCTTGACGTTTCAGCTTGTGTGTCTTGTTCAGTGGTGGTCGTCTTTCAGCCTTTCTTACCTTGGCCATGTCTCTGAGTATTGCACACCTTGTGCTTTTGGGCACTCCAGTGATGTTGCAGCTCTGAAATATGGCCAAACTGGTGGCAAGTGGCATCGTGGCAGCTGCACGCTTGACTTTTCTCAGTTCATGGGCAGTTATTTTGCGCCTTGGTTTTTCCACACGCTTCTTGCGACCCTGTTGACTATTTTGAATGAAACGCTTGATTGTTCGATGATCACGCTTCAGAAGCTTTGCAATTTTAAGAGTGCTGCATCCCTCTGCAAGATATCTCACTATTTTTGACTTTTCTGAGCCTGTCAAGTCCTTCTTTTGACCCATTTTGCCAAAGGAAAGGAAGTTGCCTAATAATTATGCACACCTGATATAGGGTGTTGATGTCATTAGACCACACCCCTTCTCATTACAGAGATGCACATCACCTAATATGCTTAATTGGTAGTAGGCTTTCGAGCCTATACAGCTTGGAGTAAGACAACATGCATAAAGAGGATGATGTGGTCAAAATACTCATTTGCATAATAATTCTGCACTCCCTGTATATACATACAGACATACATGCATACAGACATCCATACACACATACACACCCCTTTTATGCCTGGGGGTGCCGTTACAATTGGTGGCAAGCGGCGGGATCATTCCCACAGCCCAGAGGGCTCAAGAGGAGTTTGACGCTATGTTGAAAAGTCTGCTGGCTTTCTTCAGACCCAATCCAGAGGAGAGATACGCACAGAGCACGAGGAAAAGAGTGGCAGAGTACCTGCAGTTCAAAGCAGATTTGGCCAAATGGAAGCCCAAGGGAGCTGTAGTGTGCCCTTAGGAGAGGAGACAGTTGGTCCCTCTCCCCAGCAGTCCAGAGAGCCCCAGGGAGCCAAAGGTGCAGTCCTTCCTCCCCAGTGGCAGAGTGAGTTACAGGGAGCCGAAGGTGCCATCCTTCCTCCCCAGCGGCAGTGTGTATCATTGGGAGAGGAGACAGTCGGTTTCCATCCCCACCAGTCCAGTGTGGTGCAGGGAGGGGAGACAACCGGTCTCCCTCCCCAGTGGCAGTATGTATTACAGGGAGCTGAAGGTGTCGTCCTTCCTCCCCAGCGGCAGTGTGTGTCCTTAGGAGAGGAGACAGTTGGTCTCTCTCCCCAGCAGTCAAATGAATTACAGGGAGACAAAGGTGCCGTCCTTCCTCCCCAGCGGCAGTGTGAGTCCCAGGGAGCTGAAGGTACCGTCCTTCCTCCCCAGTGGTAGTGTGTATCTCTGGGAGAGGACACAGTCGGTCTCCCTCCTCAGCAGTCCGGTGTATTACAGGGAGGGGGGGACAACCGGTCTCCCTCCCCAGCGGCGGTGTGTCCTGCAGGGAGCAGAGACAGTCGGTCTCGCTCCCCAGCAGCAGAACAATTTATTGAAAGGGGAGACAGTCGGTCCCCCTCTCCAACAGCAGAGAGAGTGTCAGGGAGAGGAGCTTGTTATCCCCTCTCCCCAGTGGCTGAAAGTATGTATGGGAGAGGAGCTTGTTACCCCCTCTCCCCAGCGGCAGCTTAGCCCAGCAAGGGGAGACAGTAAGCCCCACAACAGTGCAGATGGGACTGAGGTCTCTGCACATGCACCACCAGGGTAGGGACAGTCAGTCCTGTCCCCCAGCAGCAGGACTATGTAACCAAAGGGGAGACAGTTGGTCTCCCCCTCCAGCAGCAGCCCCAGGTTCCGAGAGAGGAGCCTACCAACTCTTCTTTTCAGCATGGCTCCAAACAGGCTACTCCCGTGGTTGCGCTGGCACCAGGGCAGAGTACTGCGGGTCTCTGCCCACTCAGCAACCCACCAAGGCAGCCTACCAGTAACCCACACAGCCGTGGTGAGGCACCTGGACATGGACGAGCTAATCTTTTACCCAAGTATAGTAACCATGTATTGTGGGTGAACTGTATTACTGTTTGTGCTTTGTGGGTGGGTTGCTGGACTAACCAGGGCACTGACCGGCAGGAGGTCAGATACCCTGTTAGTCTGTTTGGAAAAGGGGAGAGATGTGACGGTACCAACCCCGCCGCTGGGCTTTGGAGGAGCCTGGCTGCTCGCCTGCTCCCTCTGGACTATGGCCCCATGTTGAAAAGCTTGATTTTCCCCTGCAAAGACACGAAAGCTGAGTCATTCGGTACTTTCCCTATTGTAACAGTGATACCCCAGATAGCTATGCCATGGAGCCCATTCGTGTAACGAAAGACTATGTGAAAGACTTTGGCTCCATGGTAGTTGAACTGTATGTATGTGATCTGAGCGCCATTCAGTAATAATGTGCGCTCAGATCTAAGCTATCTGGGGATATGTACCTGTTTTATGCAATAGCTGCACAGTTATATATATTTATGTATTTTATTGTCTTTTGCTACCATGTGGCTAATGGAGTTTTGCCTCTGTCCTTGGAGATAATTGGATTACTTCCCAATTATCTCCAGGATAGAAGACTCTGTGGAACCGGTTTTGGGCAGAAAAGCCATGCTTCATTTAGTCACAAAGGACTTTGATCTAACTTTTGACCCACTGGACCAATTTCTATGATTTTGACGTATGTTTGTATTTGGAGTATGCTGATTCTGAAAATGTAAAATGTAAATTTATGTGAATGTGATGCATACTGTTAAAGTTATGAATATTGTGTAAAACTGTGTATTTTCCTGCCTGTGATAATTACATTAACCCATTGTGTAAGGTAATTGTATCACAGGCAGAGGGGAGGATTTTGTGTGGGAGTGTCTGAGTGTATGGTACGTGTTTATTGGTTGTTTTACAAAACCCTGTGGGTGGTACTAATGTGTAAGAATGTGTGTATAAGACCAATAAACCCACAGCTCTGGCTGATTCTGCTTGAACCTCAAAACAAAGTGTTGTCTAGTTATTGGGGGAATTGGATTGTATGCTGTTTCAGACCGATTGCCAGGAGTGTAAACTGTTCGTATGGTTTTTCCTATTCGGATGTTTACTGCATTCATATGTTTGAGAGCATTCGTATGTTTCTCTGGTTCGGTGGATTGGTGTCTACAGTAGCTGCCTGTATATCTCCTAAACGGCTGTTAACCCCTTTTATGCCTAGGGGTGCCGTTACACTTACCATGCGATGTTTTCTTTCTTCTAGAATCTTTTTTTTTTTCAGCCCCCAAAAAAGGCCAAATAAAAATCTATAATAACCGACACACTTAAAAAAAAAAACAAGCGCAAAAAAAAAATCCATCTTCACCCGGCGAGGGCTCCGTGCAGACTGAGCTCTGCAGGGCGGGGGAAGGCTTATAAAGCCTTGCCCCGCCCTGAAATTAGGCTCAAAACACTTTGATCGGTGGGTTTAAGTCTCTACATTTACCTGTCACAGCACTCTGATTGGTTGGCCTGAAATCCACCGATCAGAGTGCTCTTTGTCATTTTACACACCGTGGGAAAGTTCTTTGGAATTTTCCCACGCTGTGTAATTTGACTCATAACTCTCTGATTGGTTACTTAATCGACCAATCAGAGAGCTATAAGTCAAATTACACAGCGTGATTTCAAGCCAACCAATAAGAGTGCTGTGACAGGTAAATGTAGAGACTTACCTGTCAGTCTCTTCATTTACCTGTCAGAGCACTCTGATTGGATGGTTTAAATCCACCAATCAGAGTGCTCTGATCCTAATTGCATGGCGTTGAAAGGCTTTATAAGCCTTTCCCCGCGCTGCAGAGCTCAGTCTGTGCGGAGCCCTCGCTGGGTGAAGATGGATTTTTTTTTTTTGCGTTCGTTTTTTTTTGGGTTTTTTTTAAGTGCGTCGGTAATTATGGATTTTTTATTTGATTTTTTTTAATGTATATATGTATGTCTGTATGCATGTTATTATGTATGTCTGTATGCATGTATGTCTGTCAGTATGTATGTCTGTCATTATGTATGGATGAATGTATGTATGCATGTATGTATGCAAGTATCAATGTATGTCATTATGTATGTCTGTATGCATGTATGTCTGTCAGTATGTATATTTGTCTGTATATCTGTCAGTATGTCTGTATGTATGTATGTATGCCAGTATCAATGTATGTCTGTATGTCATTATGTATGTCTGTCAGTATGTATGCATATATGTCTGTATGTCTGTCAGTATATATGTATGTATGTCTGTATGTATGTATATATGAATGTATGTATATATGTATGTATGTCAGTATCAATATATGTCTGCATGTCATTATGAACGTGTGTATGTGTGTATGGATGTCTGTTTGCATGTATGGCAGTATGTATGTCTGTTAGTATGTCTCTATATATGCATGTATGTCATTCTGAATGTATGTATGTATGTATGTATGTATGCCATTATGAATGTATGTCTGTATGCCATTATGAATGTATGTCTGTGTGTATGGATGTATGTGTGTATGTATGTCCTCAGGCATCTGTGTCTGTATGTATGTTAGTATGTGTCTGTCTGTCACTATGTATGCCTGTGTGTCTGAGTATCGACATACATTGATACTGGCATACATACATATATACATACTGTGGTAGGGTCAGAGAGGCTTTTTATGTTAGTAATAGATTGGAGCGCTCTCTATTCCCAGCATGATGGTGTTAATTGGTGGGAGTCACCCCTTGAATGTTATCAATCAGGTGAATGTAATTAACCAGCACTAGGGTTTTAAAAGGTTAGCCTCTGAAGATATGAGGGAATCAAACAGCTGGGAGAGAGGAGGCAGTTAAGCCTGAGACTCTGAGAAAAAGGTACTGTGTGAAACCTGCTTAACCCCTTAACGCCGTTACGGCATTCTATGCCGTCGCGGCTTTAAAGGGCTTTAAAGCTGTTGCGGCAGCATAGAACGCCATAACGGCTTTCAGCCCCAGAGGATCATAGCTACTTACCTCCGCTGCAATCCTCTTCTGGAGGGCTGCCAGACCGCCCAGGCAGCCCTCCCCCGGCGAATGAGGCCCCTGGGGGCCATGTGATCGCTCTGAAAGAGCGATCACATGGCCCCCTATAGCTGGCTATGGATCTGCCAGCAGGGGGACTGTCTGAAATTTCAGACAGTCCCCCTGCTGGTGGGAAATGAAAAAAATAAAAAAATAAACATGTGTAAAAATAAATTAAATATATATGTATATATATTATATATAATATATATATACATATTATATATATATAACGTCATACGTTGTGTATTTTAATACTAATATTAGTATATATATTAGTATTAAAATACACTTAGAATGACGTTACATATATATAATATGTATATATATAATAGATATATACACATATATTATATATATATATATATATATATATATATATTTACGTATAATTACATTAATAAATAAAATAAATAAATAAAATATTGAAACAAAATTTTATTAAAATTTTCAGATGTTTAATCAGCCACTAGGTAGTAGTTTTAAATAAGTCAGGGTTCTTCCCTTTAAATCTACTATTCATTAGTGATGGTATAATAGTACATAGGTTGATACATGTATTTGGGGATAAAGATATACATTTCAATGTATTTATTTTGTTTCTTCCCTTGTAGTTACTAGATAGTAGTGTTGATTTTTCTATAGCTTCCAACTGTAAACTTGTCCCAGTTTTTTTTCTTTTGACACTATATTAGTGTGTATAGGTGTATATACGCATTCAGAGAATTTTACCCTGCTGTTATTTTTCCAGTGCCCTCAGTTGTATTACACCCTTGCATATACTCTAGGCCCAGGGGGTGGAATACCCTATGTGTATTAAATGTCTTCTGTTTGCCTTTGGGCAGCTGTAAGTAGGAAGTGATAGCTTTTATTAAGATTGGTGTTTTGCTTCAGTTTTAATAGAATATGAATCTATCAGGCTATTAGGTAAATATTGCCTGCTTCTTATTTTTTTAAATACATCATTATTACTGAGATTTATTGTACGTGCTAGTGGGGGTATTACATATATGTGTTTTAACATCTTTGTTACAGTTTCTCTTTAACATCATGCTTCTTTGCATTGTTATTTATCAATAGTTACTATGGAGCTCATTTATGATTTTGAATCTACCCTTATGTCTTGCTATGTACATTTATGATCTATGTTTATATTTCATTTTTATGTATACATTTTGTATTAGGGTGTTCACTTTGTGTCCATTATTACTATTATATTTTTTTTAAATAAAATCTTTTCTTATAATTTCTGTGTAATGCATTCAATATATGTGATAGTGCATATATTACTTCAGAATTTGTGGATAATTTATTATATTTGGGATCATGATGGAAAGATGTCAAAACACTTAGACGCATTGCTGTTTGCTGTCTATGGTGCTGCCAATGATGATCCCTGTCCATTGCCAAAAGCACCTTTAATGAGGACTTGAGTGTCTGAACTGAACCATGGAGTAATGGAAGAAGTCTGCCTGGTCTGATGAATCAGGCTTTCTTTTAGATCAGGACGATGGTCGAGTGCATGTGTGTCATTTACCTGGTGAAATTATGGCAGAAGGATACATTATAGGAAGAATGCTGACAGAGGCAGTGTTATGCTCTGGGCAATGTTCTACTGGGAATCCTTGGGTCCTGGCATTCATGTGGATTTTACTTTGACATGTACAACCTACCTAGAGATTGTTGCAGACCATGTATACCCCTTCATAGCTATGGTGTTCCCTGATGGTAGTGGCCTCTTCAGCACCATGCCACACTGCATAAATTGTTCAGGAATGGTTTGAGGAACATGACAAAGATTTCAATGTGCTGCCCTAACATCCAAAACATCACATCCATGGAGGCCCCACCTCGCAACTTGTAGAACTTAAAACAATCTGCTGCTAATGTCTTGGTGCCAGATGCCACAGGACAAGTTCAGAGACCTCAATGCATCAGAGGTGCTGTGACAGCAAGAGGGTTACCTACAGGTGGTCCTAATGTTATGGTTGATTAGTGTATATAACTTAAACTGATAAACACTCACCAGTAGGTTGAAAAGTATTTATTATAGAATCTTACAACCAAATATATACATCACAGGTATGGAGTACTGAAGCACAAGCCTCATGAATTTTGTTCAAAGAGAAATAGTGTGTGGATATTCAGGCCAAGTATTAAAGGTTTGAAACACCATTTACCATTTTTTTTTTTTACATCCTTCTAGATTTAAACTTTTTGATCTTAACACAATTATATCTTCAGTTTTTTTTCTATTTCTTCTCAGTTTGCAATAAAATTATAGACTTGTATAACAAGGATGCTTGGTGTAACTGTACTTTCTGCATGTGTACTCAAATACAGAATATTGCAGTTATTTTTTTACTCTTATTCCTAAAAAAAGCATCAGGTTCCTTTCTGTTATATTTTTGTCTCAACTACAGTGAGAGAAAAACATTTTTGTCATTCTATGCGAATATTTTCCACCCAGTCTGAAACACGGGATATCCTGACATCTCTAAAGCTAATTTTCTCTGTATAGAATGAACATATATATTAGGGTTAGAGTTACTCTAAGTACCTTGCTTGAAAAGCTGACAGTGCATAGTTTTTTTTTTTTTAACATTTTCTGCCGATGTGTAATTACAGCCCCTGTCATCAGCCATCTCAGAACAAAAGTTCCAAACTGGCTATGTTAATTTTGCATAATTGCATTATTTGTCAGCACCCAGAGCATCCTTTTCACTTATAGGTGCTGTAAACACCTGCAAATGAAGGCTGACTGTGCTGTGTGTATGCACGTCACATGTACATAGCTTAAGCCTCTCCTAATACTGGACACCAGAGTCTGTACCCTGCTTTGCTCCCGACCAAGCACATATAAGAAGCTGATGATTGAAAACTGTCCAACGCAAATAAGAAGCTCAAGAGGTGGAGGATCAGCATTAGAAGTAAAAGCAAATTCTGCAATTAATGTAATGTAGGATTTTAGGGGATAGATAAAGTTTGTAAAGAAAAAAACCTAAAACTATATTTTTCTTTAAATTTCTCATTCTCATGCATTAAAAACTATACATTTAGTAAACTAAAGTGTTCCTTAAAAAATCTACTTTTTTTCTTATCCCTAAACAAAAACATTTACAGGAAAGTGCAGTTTTATCGTAAATGTATGAGGTAACTGTTCATCCTATAATTTTAAATATTCCCAAAAATAATTTTTGATTCTTTAGTTTGAAGCCTGCAATGAAAAACATTGCCATTTAGTAGATATAGCAATGCTTATATTGAATGGTTAAATACGACTCTAAAGACTGTCTACCTAACAACCAATAGAGGAGCTTCCGCTATGAGAACCTAGAGTCAATCTTGGTTCTCACAGCTAGCCAATAGGAGTGGACCTTTGCCACACATGTGCTTTTAATCCCTCTATGAATAGCATTTGATTGGAATTTTATAAGCGCCTGCAGGAGGCAGGACGAGCGGATGCAGTGACTGGTTCTCAAACCTGGGAAAAATGTGTTATACTGCTTTCCCCCTCAATTTCTATTTTAGATTTAGGGGGGCTCTGAATCTAAATAAAGAGGAGAACACTATAGCGTTGGAAATACAGTTTTGTATTCCTAAAACCAATTACTTTGTTGAAAATTAGTATAAATATGAATACATTGTTTGACAATACAGTTAACTATTTCAGTTTGGCCATTAGTTTGTGGATGAAAAGCTGTTGAACACTTATTTTGTATTTGTAAAATCCTATTTGTTACGATGTCTTCTGCTATACCATGAAGTCCAACATGTTCTTTAATGACAACATTAGCAAGAGAAGGAGCATCATGAATAGAAGGGAGAGCAACAAAATGAGCATTTTTTGTAAGCTTATCAACAATTGTGAGTATGCAAGTGTTCCTGTCAGTTCTGCAATAAAATCCAGAGCAATAGAATGCCAAGGGTAAAGCGGGCATATGTAGAGTTTGCAACAATCCAAGAGGGTAAGTGTAAAAAAAAAAAATGTTTTGTTTGACATAGGTCACAATTTGTCATGTATTCCTAAATGGCAAGATGTGCTTAAGGCCACCAGGAATGTTTTCAAAAATGATGCAAAGTTTTAGTGACACCAGGATGACTTGTTAGAGGACTATCATGGATCATCTTGAGAACATTTTTACGAAAACGTTTAGGCATATATAGTGAAGTATCTTTATACCACAGCCAATTCATTTTTGTGATGTGTAAGTTGAGAGGAGAGTCATGATTAGAATATGATTTAGATAGATCATGCTTAGACACATGAATTTCGAGGATGGAAAAATTGATTTATCAGTGATTTGGAATTCAAAACATCTTGAGAGAGCATCAACTTTAGTGTTCTTATTACCAGTAATTTGGAAATTGAACCTTTCAAAAAAGGAGTGCCCATCTGGAATTAAGCCTCTTGGCTTTTTTAAGAAATTGTAAATTTTTGTGGTCAGTTAGAATAAGAAAGTGGATTTGACATCCTTCTAATAAATGTCTCCATTCCTCCAGAGCAATCTGTATTGATAACTATAAGGGTGATTGAGGGGTTTCTCCTTGAGATAATATAGCACCAATAGCTTGTCCTGAAGCATAAACTTCTACAGTATATTGTAACGATTGATTGTGTTGATGACGTATAGTCGCAAAAAAAAAATTATAGATTTGAGAGAATTAAAAGCAGAATCTTTGACAGGTGTCCATTGAAACATCTGGTTTGTTTTCAATAGATTGGTTAATGGGCTGATATATTGAGAAAAATTCATATGAATTTCCTGTAGAAATCTGAGAAACCAATGAACTTCTGTACATCCTTTTTTATTTTTTGGTACAGGCCAATCCATTATAGGTTTAATTTTTTTGTAGAGAAGAATTAGAGATTATGTATGCGAGAAATGGAAGAGTTGATGCTAAACTATTTTTTTAGTTTAGCAAAATGTTTATGCAGCCTTAATCTTTCTAGAACTTTTAGTACATAGATCCTATGTTAAGTGATGTAAATAAGAAGATAAGGATGTCATTAAGCATATAACAATAAATGTATCCAAGAAATCATGAAATATATCATAAATAAAGTGTTGAAAGGAGACCGGAGAATTGCAAAGCCAGAAAGGCATCACAAGGTACTCATAATGACCATAATGGGTATGGAATGCCATTTTCCATTCATCTTTGGTTCTGATACATAATTAATTGTAGGCACCCTTTAAATCCAGCTTGATAAAAACAGAAGAGTCTTTTATTCTTTCCATGAGTTCTGGTGTAAGAGGTAATGGATACCTATATGTTATCATGATTTTGTTTAGTTGTCTGTAGTTTACAATAGGCCAAAATGAGCTATCTGTTTGTGACAAAGAAGATGCTAGAACCTGTGGGTGAAGTGGAATGACAAATAAATCCCTTTTTCAAGATATTCTTTAAGTGTTTTCAATTCAGGCTTAGATAAAGGAAATATGTGGCCATAGGGCATTTTGGCACCTTCAATGAAATCAGTTGGGCAGTCATATGTCCTGTTGGAGGAAGACATAATGCTTCTTGTTTGCTGAACACATCAAGGAAATGTAGGTAATGAGAGGGGATTGCATTTGATATGCAGCTGACTGTATTTACTAAAACCTTAGTTTTTTTAGATTTGGTTAGTTTGCCAGTCTATATGTGACTTTTGGTTGCCTAACCACCTGAAAGGAGTTAAAAGACCACTATAGGCACCCAGACCACTTCAACTTAAAGAATGCAATTCAACCATAGCAATCCCTTCAGATAAATCTAGTTTGTATTGATATTTGAGAGCGGCTTCATTCAAGAGGTATCGCCTGCCCATATACGGAATTGTGTTAGATAGTCTTCGACATTTTGTCTTCCTTGGGTTATGGAGTTGAGATTCTGCAGAATTGGCTTTATTAGAATCGTCATAAAGCTTAGAAATCTCTGTAAGAAAATTGTCTAGGGAGTGTAGGCAAGGACTCTGATTCCAATAATTGAAATGCCCATTTGTCAGGTTCCCTGGACAGTAGAGAAATAATTGTTTTCACCTTTATATCATCATTTGAATAAGTATTTTTTGGGGAAAATAGAAGTTTGCATTCCTGTATGAATTAAATAATGGTTGATCTATCTGCATTAAATTTACTTGGCAATAAAACAGAAGGTTCAATATAATTATCAGTGGAAACATGGGAGATGGAGTCAATTTGTTTTTGTAAATCTGATTGTTTTAAATAGAGTTCATGGGTAGTTTGGATTAGTAGATCTACCCAGAGATTGCAGAGTTTGGTTTAATTGTGATCAATCCATATCATAGGAGTAACAGATGGCAAATCAATAAAAGACACTGTGAATTCTGTCAGGATTTTTTATACAGATTGTGCTACTCTGTTAAAGAAATAAAAAATATAAATGGACAGCCACTAGAGGCTGGATTAACCCTAAGGTAAACATAGCAGTTTCACTGAAACTGCTATGTTTACAGCACAAAAGGGTTAATCCTAGATGGACAAGGCACCCAGACCACTTCATTAAGTTGAAGTGGTCTGGGTGCCTATAGTGGTCCTTTAACTCCTTTCAGGTGGTTACGCAACCAAAAGTCACCTAACTGATGCTGGATGTTCTCACTCTGTGCATGAGGACATCCAGCGTCTGCTAAATCCCCATAGGAAAGAAATTATACAATGCTTTCCTATGGAAATCCTAATGTAAATGTAGAGGAGGAGCCTGACCCAGCGCTGCATTCAGGTAAGTGACTGAAGGAGTTTTAACCCCTTCAGTGCCGAGGAGAGGGGGAGAACAAGAGGGCAGGGGGCACTTTAGGGAACTATAGTGCCAGGAAAACTTTCATGGCACTATAGTATCCCTTTAAAAGGAGTAGGAAAGGGTGGAATCTAAAGAGAAAGGGGTAGGTTCTTAATCAGGAAGGAGTGGGGTGGGGAAAATTTAGATTACGGGGGTGCCCAGGATTAGTCAAGCCTAGGGCAGCACAAAACCAAAATACACCACTGGGCGATAAATCAGGAGACATTAACAAGTAATCCGTTTTAAGGGTAATCCAATACTCAATTCAAAAGTCCAAAGTCAAAGTTTGTTGCCAAGTTATCATGCAGAGTAGATAAGGGATGTCCAAGAAGTGTGTCTGTAATAAAAGCCAGAAGTCGAATCCAGGAGAGCAGAATGGTTTTACATTGTAGCAGAAGCAGCTGAAGTAACACCAGAATCTTGCTGTTCAAACGGAGGGGCCAAGAGAAGTAATTCCTGCAAGGAAAGTTATGGGGTCAAGCATCAAGGGATATAGACAAATTTACAGTGCGGAGTCCTCAGCATTCAGACACTAGAATTTACAAACCACATCACACACAAACATTTCCTCACCACATTAGATGTCATGTAGTGTCATATGTTTATTATAAATAATTAAAGATAAAGGGACAGAAAAAGCTACAAAGACCTATAGATCTGTCTATTTATCACTCTCTAAATCTATATATTTAGCTCTCTCTATCTCTCTCTCTCTCTCTTGTAGTGAGGTTGGCTGACTGGGACTGGCAGGGAAGGGGTTAACTGTGGGTAGTGAGGTTTGCTGACTGGGACTGGCACGGAAGGGGTTTACAGTGGGTAGTGAGGTTGGCTGACAGGGAATGGGTTAACTGTGGGTAGTGAGGTGCTGGCTGACTGGGACTGGCAGGGAATGGTTAACAGTGGGTAGTGAGGTTGGCTGACAGGGAAGGGGTTTACTGTGGGTAGGGAGGTTGGCTGACTAGGACTGGAAGGGAATGGGTTAACTGGGGGAAGGGAGGTTGGCTGACTTTGAATGGCAGGGAAGGAGTTAGCTGTGGGTAGTGAGGTTGACTGACAGGGGCTGAAGGAGAATGTAATACTTGCATTACAGGGTGGGAGGGAGGGAGAGGTGCACATATGGTCTATAGCTGCAGTGAAGTCTGTGCTGTGAGCATTCCTTACACTAGATAATACATCCCTCTATTTTCCATTTCTATTTCTATTTAGCTGCAATAGCTACGTTTCTTTCAGAGACTGGGAATCAGGAACATGTTGAAATGTGAGAGGGGGTGGCTAATGAGGCTGGGTTACACTGAAATCAGCAAAACATTTTACAGCACTAAAGGAAAAGTAGTTTAAAAAAAGAAACTCACCACAGGTATTTTGAGCGTATTACCTTTAATTTAAGCTTTACTTGTTTAGCTGCCTGGAGTGTCCCTTTAAGTAACTCAGCATTAAAACCATGAGTGTCTTCTTAAAGTCCCAGAATCTATATAACTCAGTGTCAAAATAAAAAAGAAAGAAAATAAATGGTTGTGTCTGTTTCTAAGCTTTATGAAGTGGTTTTGGCGCATAGATCATGCTTCTGAAGTTTCACTGCTTAAAGGACCACTCTAGGCACCCAGACCACTTCAGCTTAATGAAGTGGTCTGGGTGCCAGGTCCCTCTAGGATTAACCCTTTTTTTTTTTTTTTGTAAACATAGCAGTTTCAGAGAAACTGCTATGTTTATAAATGGGTTAATCCAGCCTCTAAAGCCTCTAGTGGCTGTCTCATTGACAGCCGCTAGAGGCGTTTGCGTGCTTCTCACTGTGAAAATCACAGTGAGAAGACGCCAGCGTCCATCGGAAAGCATAATGAATGCTTTCCTATGAGACTGGCTGAATGCGTGCGCAGCTCCTGCCGCGCATGCGCAGTCAGCCGAAGAGGAGGAGGAGGAGAGCTCCTTGCCCAGCGCTGGAAAAAAAGTAAGATTTAACCCTTTCCTCACCATCCAGCCCGGCGGGAGGGGGACCCTGAGGGTGGGGGCACCCTCAGGGCACTATAGTGCCAAGAAAACAAGTGTTTTCCTGGCACTATAGTGGTCCTTTAATTCTTTCCCATTTAGGAGCAAAATTACTTTATTTCTTTAGCCCTAACCACACCTCTCTGGCAGTGAATCACAAAGCCTCCCTTCACACTACCTGAAAAGATACATCCATTTAGACCCTATATTATGTTCCATGAACCATGTCAGGAACAGTGTTTATTTAGGAATTTTGGCTTTTGGCAGAAAAGAAAAGAGTCATTCTTATCTCCCTGCTCAGAGCTGTGAAAGCTATCAACTGCCTGCTAACACTGGCATGAAGCATTACCCCACTACCAGCAGCCTCTTGCGTGAGATAAACTAAGTACTGTATCTCATAGGAAGACTGAAGAAACCATCAAAGCCCGCAGACCTTGATAAAAGAAAGACAGACTACAAAAGCTGCTCTAGGATTAAGGGTTTATTTAGGAGGCAGACCGCCACAAAATATGACATTTTGCCCATTGGGCATTTGCCATACATAATCTTACAGAGATACAATATTTAAAAAAAAAATGTGAGCTGGGAAAGCCAAGAATCACATCCCCATGAACCGGTCACCTGACTACACTATATTTACATAAATAAAAACACAAGGTGATGTTCAAACTACAGTAAAAAAAAACAAAAAAACAGCCACAATACCTACTACATACAAATAACAAATAATAGGCAATCAAACATATTTAGAAATGAACTTCAGTTTAGGAAACATAAGAAAGATACACAATGTTACAAAAAAAGCACTAAAGGAACACTTCAAACACCATAATCAGTAGAGCTCACTGTAGTGGTTATGGTGCCAGGGTTGCCCTGCCCCCCCATTGTAAGTAGTTAGTGTTTGACGTTATATCTGGGTTCTGCCAGGTGCTGCTCCCCACCTCCATTACTAGTACAGAACTTCCCTTAGCTTTCCTGAAGTAAGCCCTGCCGTAGCTGAGAGCTTCAGCTGATTGTTCTCAGCCAATGAGCTGAGTACTGCACTGCAGGGTTTACCTCAGGAGAGCCTATGGAAGCTCCAGTGTATGGGTTTCTGGCTCTGGTAGTGGAGATAGAAGGCGGCTTCTGGCAGACCCCAGGTAAGGAGCAAACCCGTTTGATTACTTACATTGGGAATTCCTGGCACCATAATCATTACAGCGAGCTATAGAAGTTATGGTGACTGTTGTTTTTCTTTAATATTACATATGTGGAGTCCCCACATGGCACGAGGTATGCAGAGCGATAACTGTAACAGGCTTGTTAACCCCTTAAGGACAGAGCCAAATGTACACGTTGTGAACAAAACAAAATGTAAACAAAAACTGGCATTTGTGCTACATGTCTGTCCAACCGTAATTCACCTCTTTCATATTAAATGCACCCACACTTATTTTATATCATTTTATTCAGGGGAAACAGGGCTTTCATTTAATATCAAATATTTAGCTGTGAAACATAATTTAATATGAAAGAAATGGGAGAAAATAAGATTTTTTTAAATTTTTTTAGTTCTACATGGCATTTTAACTGTCAATGTCATAATACTGTTTGCTTTTACTGCAATAAAATACACATATTTATATTCAGCAAAGTCTTACGTGTAAGACAGTACCCCCTATGCACAGGTTTTATGGCATTTTGGGAAGTTACAGGGTCAAATATATCACGTTACATTTGAAATTGAAATTCGCCAGATTGGTTACGTTGCCTTTGAGACTGTATAGTAGCCCAGGAATGAAATTTACACCCATAATGGCATACCATTTGCAATAGTAGACAACCCAAGGTATTGCAAATGGGGTATGTCCAGTCTTTTTTAGTAGCCATTTGGTCACAAACACTGGCCAAAGTTAGCGTTAGTATTTGTTTGTGTGTGAAAAATGCAAAAAACGCCAATTTTGGCCAGTGTTTGTGACTAAGTGGCTACTAAAAAAGACTGGACATACCCCGTTTGCAATACCTTGGGTTGTCTTCTTTTGCAAATGGTATGCCATCATAGGGGTAATTTTCATTCTTGGGCTACCATAGGGTCTCAAAGGCAACCTAACCAATCTGGCGAATTTTAATGTGAAAAAAATGAAACACAAGCCTTATATTTGACTCTGTAACTTTTGAAAACACCATAAAACCTGTACATGAGGGGTACTGTTGTACTCGGGAGACTTCGCTGAACACAAATATTTGTGTTTCAAAACAGTAAAAAGTATTGCAGCAATAATATCGTCCGTGTAAGTGCTGTTTGTGCGTGAAAAATGCAAAAAAGTCACTTTTACTGGCGATATCATCGTTGTAATACATTTTACTGTTTTGAAACACTAATATTTGTGTTCAGCGAAGTCTCCCGAGTAGAACAGTACCCCCCATGTACAGGTTTTATGGTGTCTTGAAAAGTTATAGGGTTAAATATAGTGCTAGCAAATTAAATTCCCTTTACTTTCGGCATGGGTTGTCAGGCAGGTCCCGCTAATTGTAATTAATTAAGATACCTAATTATGTAAAAATATTACATAAATATATATGTAGAATTAGTATATGTATATATATACGTATGTGAATATATATGTGTATATATATATATATATATAATGTTCTTTATATTTTTATTTATATATAGGTATATATTAATATCACAATACAGTTAGAACGAAATAACACACATCTATATATTTTTTAATTATTTATTTTTAATTATTTTTTTAATTTTATTTTCTAATGTATTTACATATTTAATTTTTTTATATTATATATAAATATATAACAATTATTATATATATATATTTAATCAGTATCAGTCTACGTGTAATTTGATATTAATATATATATATAATTATATATATTAATAGTAAAATACACCTAGACAGTGTATGTGTGTGTATGAATATGTGTATGTATATATATATATATATACTTAGATCATATACAGGGAGTGCAGAATTATTAGGCAAATGAGTATTTTGACCACATCATCCTCTTTATGCATGTTGTCTTACTCCAAGCTGTATAGGCTCGAAAGCCTACTACCAATTAAGCATATTAGGTGATGTGCATCTCTGTAATGAGAAGGGGTGTGGTCTAATGACATCAACACCCTATATCAGGTGTGCATAATTATTAGGCAACTTCCTTTCCTTTGGCAAAATGGGTCAAAAGAAGGACTTGACAGGCTCAGAAAAGTCAAAAATAGTGAGATATCTTGCAGAGGGATGCAGCACTCTTAAAATTGCAAAGCTTCTGAAGCGTGATCATCGAACAATCAAGCGTTTCATTCAAAATAGTCAACAGGGTCGCAAGAAGCGTGTGGAAAAACCAAGGCGCAAAATAACTGCCCATGAACTGAGAAAAGTCAAGCGTGCAGCTGCCACGATGCCACTTGCCACCAGTTTGGCCATATTTCAGAGCTGCAACATCACTGGAGTGCCCAAAAGCACAAGGTGTGCAATACTCAGAGACATGGCCAAGGTAAGAAAGGCTGAAAGACGACCACCACTGAACAAGACACACAAGCTGAAACGTCAAGACTGGGCCAAGAAATATCTCAAGACTGATTTTTCTAAGGTTTTATGGACTGATGAAATGAGAGTGAGTCTTGATGGGCCAGATGGATGGGCCCGTGGCTGGATTGGTAAAGGGCAGAGAGCTCCAGTCCGACTCAGACGCCAGCAAGGTGGAGGTGGAGTACTGGTTTGGGCTGGTATCATCAAAGATGAGCTTGTGGGGCCTTTTCGGGTTGAGGATGGAGTCAAGCTCAACTCCCAGTCCTACTGCCAGTTCCTGGAAGACACCTTCTTCAAGCAGTGGTACAGGAAGAAGTCTGCATCCTTCAAGAAAAACATGATTTTCATGCAGGACAATGCTCCATCACACGCGTCCAAGTACTCCACAGCGTGGCTGGCAAGAAAGGGTATAAAAGAAGAAAATCTAATGACATGGCCTCCTTGTTCACCTGATCTGAACCCCATTGAGAACCTGTGGTCCATCATCAAATGTGAGATTTACAAGGAGGGAAAACAGTACACCTCTCTGAACAGTGTCTGGGAGGCTGTGGTTGCTGCTGCACGCAATGTTGATGGTGAACAGATCAAAACACTGACAGAATCCATGGATGGCAGGCTTTTGAGTGTCCTTGCAAAGAAAGGTGGCTATATTGGTCACTGATTTGTTTTTGTTTTGTTTTTGAATGTCAGAAATTTATATTTGTGAATGTTGAGATGTTATATTGGTTTCACTGGTAATAATAAATAATTGAAATGGGTATATATTTGTTTTTTGTTAAGTTGCCTAATAATTATGCACAGTAATAGTCACCTGCACACACAGATATCCCCTAACATAGCTATAACTAAAAACAAACTAAAAACTACTTCCAAAAATATTCAGCTTTGATATTAATGAGTTTTTTGGGTTCATTGAGAACATGGTTGTTGTTCAATAATAAAATTAATCCTCAAAAATACAACTTGCCTAATAATTCTGCACTCCCTGTATATATATATGATCTAAGTATACATATATTTTTTTTTACACTTTATTAATTTAATTTTAATTTATTTCCAGCCAGCAGGGGGACTACCTGTCATTACAGGCAGCCCCCCTGCTGGCAATGCTGCAGCCAGCTATCCCGGCCATGTGATTGTTAGGTCCTCGCAAGGACCTCACTCTCACATGGCCGGGGGGCGGCTGAGGAGGCAGGATCAGCCACGGGGGGCTCCCTGGGAGTCCCCCCAACCGCAATCGCCGGCATGGGATCGCCGGTGACCGGGTAAGTAGGAAAAAACCGGAGGGGGTACTATTACGCCCGGCGGTGTTTAGAGACGCCTAAAATAGGGCGGAATAGTACGCCCTCTGGTCTTAAGGGGTTAAAAAAGAAAATCATAGCATCAAATAAATAAAACTGTATACAAACATATACATTGCATGTAACAAAATATGAAACCACTGATATTACTAAATATATTTCACAATTAATACATGGGTGCCACCATTAGATGTTTCCTGATGAGCTCCACCATGGGGCTGCAGCGCTTGAGAGCGGTTCTTGAAGTGCCCCCAGCACCGGGCCGATCCTCAAGGCGTGGACACCGATAGGATCCCTGTCAAAGGGGGACCAGGAGGTGGCCATCTGGCCACCTCAGGGTGCCCCCAAACCTGTATTAGGTAAGGCAGAGCAGGCACCTGCTTACCTTGATGGCAGGTACCTGCTCTGCCAAAAAAATGCCGGTGCCCAGAGGAGAGTGGATGGAGCAGGAAGGCAGAGAGGGAGGCTGTTCTTGCACCCTCTCACTCCTCCCTCGCGCACCCTCTGTAATGCCAGGAGCGGAATATGACGTCATTCCGGCCCTGGCTTACTAAATGGTGCGCTGGAGGAGTGAGTGTATGTCTGTCTGTCAGTAAGTGTGTGTGTGTCTGTCAGTGAGTGAGTGTATGTATGTCAGTGAGTGTCTGTGTGTGTGTTTGTGTGTGTCTGTCAGTGAGTTAGTGTATGTATGTCAGTGAGTGTCTGTGTGTGTGTTTGTGTGTGTGTCTCTGTCAATGAGTGAGTGTATGTATGTCAGTGAGTGTCTGTGTGTGTGTTTGTGTGTGTGTGTCTCTGTCAGTGAGTGAGTGTATGTATGTATGTATGTATGTCAGTGAATGAGTGTATGTCTGTCAGTGTGTGTGTGTGTGTGTGTGTGTGTGCATGTGTCTGTCAGTGAGTAAGTGTATGTATGCCAGTGAGTGTCTGTGTGTGTCTGTCAGTGAGTGTGTGTGTGTGTATGTATGTCAGTGAGTGAGTGTATGTCTGTCAGTGAGTGTGTGCTTGTGTGTCTGTCTGTCAGTGAGTGAGTGTATGTCTATCAGTTAGTGTTTGTCTGTATGCGTGTGTGTGTCTGTCAGTGAGTGAGTGTGTGTCTGCCAGTGAGTTAGTGACATGAGGGGGCGGCAAAATGGATCTTTGCCTAGGGCAGCAGAAATCCTTGCACTGGCCCTGTATGGGTGTGCATGGCATATTGCTTATTCAGTGCTCTGAGCAACATTGTCTAAACTGTCAAAAACTCTCTGGTTTTAAGAAGTTTTGTTCTTAAACACTTCTTCTCCACACAATCAAGTCATCTGTTATGGCAATGTTGTGATTGTCTTTGATGACTAAATGTTGGGGAACGGGGAGCTCAAACTTCTTAAGTCCAATAGAAAATTTGTGTTTGTTGAGCCTTTTCTTAAGTTTCATAAATTGACTGCAGGGTTGTGATTGATAGTATTAGGTGGATGAAAGCTCCAAATTCAAGGAGACTGGTCTATACTTGTCTGTTGGCTTAATAAACAGGTCAGTAATAAAGTCTGTATATTCAAATAGAAAAACACGATCCCAATGATACTACAATGCATGGTGAATTATATGTCCATACAAATTCCTTTTATGGTTTCCAAAAACAAGATGCAGAAGGAATTCACTATTATTAACCAGTTGTTTTGATAGCTCTAGTTTCAAATATATAGACTATTTCACAGTGGGGTTGGTTACATACTTGTTTTTTTGTTTTTTTTTTCATAATTTGGAAAATAACCCATATCTATTTATTAATTATTTAAGAATGGTGCATTTTTTTTTTTTTTGTACTAGATAATTCTTTTTTTAATATGTTCATGCTTTGAAATATGTTTGGAGTATATATACATTAAACTGTTATCTGAGTGTTTACCATATGTCGTATCATGCTTCCTTTATCCACAATATGTCCCTATGAGAAGCACATGTTTGGTCACTACCCAGCACAGCCAAGGAAATAGGTGCAAAAGAGGATGGATCAACTTAGGTGCACAAGCACGCAGGATTTGAGGCAGTTAAGAAAATAATTCTGAAAAACTAAAATATCTACATTTATTTTAACTTTATTAACAATGCATTGGAAATATGCATTTTCTAACCTAGATATTACCTTTAGTAGGTGCATAAGTTTAATAAATGATCATGTCAAGTTTAGTGTAACACAGTTGTTTGGATTGTATTTCCTGAGTTAGGTTACTGTTAGTGACACAGACATACTATCCTTATTGCCTTGTGTCCAAAGTGCATGGATTGAATATGCATGTGTATACAGTGTAATGCAGTAACGGAAGTATCTGCACTTAAATGCGCTTGCATTATTAAAGACTGTTGTTAATATTACATTAAGGTAGCAAACACTGACGTAAAAGGGAATTATAAATTTCCGTGTGGTCCCTGGGATGCCAATTTAAGATATTTTGTAGTTGAACACTCCATGCTATTGCTTGACATATTTTACATAAGTACAAACATAAATTCTTTAACGCTAAAAAAACCTCTGTAATCCACCAATTGTATTTTCTTTTTACTTATCTATACTTGCTTCTGTTGAGTCAGATAGCATTTACTAAGCATTGATATCTGTGCGGTACATAAGCTATGGTTTAATATTTTTGGGTAAAGATTTCAAATTATTAAATATGTCTGGATAAACTTTAAAAATTATTTAACATTTAAAAAATATTATAATATTTTGATATACTTTTTTTATATATAAGGTATATTTTTTATATTTTAATACATTGGAAAAAAAAGCATTTTAAAAGTTTATCCAAAAATATTAAATTTAGGACCATAATGGGAATACATGGAATCAGTCATGCTCAGTTTTAAAGTGAAGTGGTCTGGGTCCCAGGTCCATCCAGGTTTAACCTTGCATGCTGTAAACATAGCAGTTTTAGAGAAACTGCTATGTTTACATTAGGGTTAATTCAGCCTCTAGTGGCTCTCTCATTGACAGCCTCTAGAGGCGCTTCCGCGCTTCTCACTGTGATTTTCACAGTGAGAAGACGCCAGCTTTCATAGGAAAGCACTGAGAATGCTTTCCTATGGATTGACTCAATGCGCGCGCGTGGCTCTTGCATGCTAATTCAGCTGATGACGTCAGAAGGAGGAGGAGAGTCCCTAGCGCCGAGGGAGCCCGGCGGGAGTGGGGGTCATGAGGGTGGGGGGGACTTATTAACACTATAGTGCCAGGAAAACGAGTTTGTTTTCCTGGCACTATAGTGGTCCTTTAATGTGTCCATAAATGGTATTATAAATTGCAATTAAATTTAAAGATGTGCAGATTGGAATGTAACATGTATGTTTCCAGGTTTGCTGGATTCTTATGCATTAAGGAAAGAAGGAAATATTATATTATAATATTTTGATGTATATATTTTTATATATAAGGTATATTTCTTGATATTTTAATATAACAAGAAAAACAGAAAGTGTACCTACGTATGATGAGTACAAATACAGAGCAAATAAAGTTCAATAGTAAGTATATCAATCACAGGCAATAATGCTGGAAAGGTATACTATTGAACAAAGTGTACCACTGAAATGTAGTCCATAAAAAAGAAGAAATAAATGAATAAATTTTATTAATAAATGTTAAAACCAAAAACATACTAGTGTACACTGGTGTAAACCACGAAAAAGTGCTACAATAACTTCCCACAAATAAATGTGCAAATTTAAAAAAAATGAAAAAAAGTATCAACCAGTGGTTTTAGTCTTATGTATCAGGACTGGAAAACAATCACCGGGCCACTTGGTAGGTATGACCGGAATTCAAAAGCAGTGTTAATGAATATCAACAGTTAATACAGCTATAACAAGTGCTCAGCGATTGTAGCCAGTGTTATACAAAATGATTTTTATGATGATATATAGAGATACAAAACAAAAAGCACAGCTTCGCATATAGAGCAGGATAGTATGGGTCTCGCCAAGTGTATAAGCAACAATGTAGCTGAAGCTTCTAATGGATAAAAAGATTCAATATATTCATTTCAAAATACACCATTGCGTGGAGACTTGTATGGAAATGGACTTGAATATGCAGTTGAATACCATCCCGTTTTTGCTAGGACAGTCATACATTTTGGACTTCGGTCACATTAGTATTTTGTCCCGCGGCCAATTCTGCATTACGAAATCTTTTTAGCAGTTAATTTTGCAATAGGTGCTTTTACTTGGGAAATTTCACTATATAAATATATCTATATACCACTGATAAGCTACTTTAGAAAAAACCCTAGAGGTATTACGGAGACTAGTACACAGGTGGTAAAACACACCTTGTTGAAGCTTCTAATGGATAAAAAGATTCAATATATTCATATGAATATATTGAATCTTTTTATCCATTAGAAGCTTCATATGAATATATTGAATCTTTTTATCCATTAGAAGCTTCAGCTACATTGTTGCTTATACACTTGGCGAGACCCATACTATCCTGCTCTATATGCGAAGCTGTGCTTTTTGTTTTGTATCTCTATATATCATCATAAAAATCATTTTGTATAACACTGGCTACAATCGCTGAGCACTTGTTATAGCTGTATTAACTGTTGATATTCATTAACACTGCTTTTGAATTCCGGTCATACCTACCAAGTGGCCCGGTGATTGTTTTCCAGTCCTGATACATAAGACTAAAACCACTGGTTGATACTTTTTTTCATTTTTTTTAAATTTGCACATTTATTTGTGGGAAGTTATTGTAGCACTTTTTCGTGGTTTCCACCAGTGTACACTAGTATGTTTTTGGTTTTAACATTTATTAATAAAATTTATTCATTTATTTCTTCTTTTTTATGGACTACATTTCAGTGGTACACTTTGTTCAATAGTATACCTTTCCAGCATTATTGCCTGTGATTGATATACTTACTATTGAACTTTATTTGCTCTGTATTTGTACTCATCATACGTAGGTACACTTTCTGTTTTTCTTGTTACGTTCTATTTGGGGTTACCCCCCGTTTCCTAAGTGTACCTTTCATTTGGCTCTACTTCTATTTTCTTTTGTTTTGATATTTTAATACATTGAAAAAAGCATTTTAAAAGTTTATCCAAAAATATTAAATTTAGGACCCTAATAGGTATATATGGAAACAGAGTCATGCTCCGTTTTTAAGGCTGGTTATATACTTGGTTAACTGTTAATGTGTCCATAAATTGTATTATAAATTGCAATTACATTTAAAGATGTGCAGTCTGTAATGTAACATATATGTTTCTAAGTTTTCTGGATTCTTATGCCTTAAGGAAAGAAGGAAAGTTGGGTTGAACCTCAAACATTAAACAATAAAACAGTCCCTTTCAAGTTTCAATGTTTTCTGCGCGTTCTTACTCCATTAACCAGCTGAAAACCTACAGTCATTCCTGGCCCTGCTGCTGATTCCAATACGTTCACTGAGCATTTCCCATAAAAACTGCTTATGTACAACAGGTTCTCTTAGAGAAATCTATGAGGTGGCATGTGAGAGGAAGTAAAGACAGAGATGTATCTATCGCAAGGCAAACAAGGCCTTGGGTAGAACTTTCCAGGGGGCGGCAAAAAACGCCGCCCCCAAATGCCCTGGCTAATGCCTTGTTTGTCTCGTTTTATGGGGCCCCAAGAGCTGGCTGGCTACCTTTGGGCCCCCCGGGGCAAATGGACAGTTGTCTCGCGGGCAGTGAGGGAGCACCTTTCTTTTGAGCTCTCCCTGCTCAGCTCCCTCGCTTGACCCGCAGTGATGCCGGGAGCCGGGAATATGACGTCAGTCCATCTCCCTGCATCACTCTGCGGTGCTCGAGGGAGCAGAGCATTGAGATCACAGCTCCCTAGCTGACAACTTAGAGCGGACATCTGGCCGCCTTCCTGCCCAGCAGCCTGGCCAGCAGCCCCAAAAGTAGGGAGACTGGGTGGATTTAAATAAAAAAATAAAAAATATATAATTGTGAGTGTTGGAGGAAAATGTGTGTGTCAGTGAATGTGAGTGTGTGTGTGTGTCAGTGAATGTGAGTGTGTGTGTGTCAGTGAATGTGAGTGAGTGTGTGTCAGTGAATGTGAGTGAGTGTGTCAGTGAATTTGAGTGAGTGTGTGTCAGTGAATGTGTGTCTCAATGAGTGTGTGTTTGTGAGTGACTGTGCGTGTCTGTCAGTAAGTGGGCGCGTCTGTCAGTGAGTGTATGCGTCTGTCGGTGTTTGTCAGAATGATTGTATGTGTCTGTCAGATTGTATCAAATCAGTGAGTGTATGTGTGTGTATGCCAGTGTGTCTAAGAGTGTTTGCTGGTCCGTGAGTGTGTGTCTGTCAGTCAAAATGTATGTAAGTTAACAGGGAGAGATGTAGCCTTGGCAGGAATGGGTGGGTAAATTTAAATTAGGGGGTGCCCGAGATCTGTCATGCCTAGGGCAGCACCATTTCAAAATACACCATTGCGTGGAGACTTGTATGGAAATGGACTTGAATATGCAGTTGAATACCATCCCGTTTTTGCTAGGACAGTCATACATTTTGGACTTCGGTCACATTAGTATTTTGTCCCGCGGCCAATTCTGCATTATGAAATCTTTTTAGCAGTTAATTTTGCAATAGGCGCTTTTACTTGGGTAATTTCACTATATAAATATATCTATATACCACTGATAAGCTACTTTAGAAAAAACCCTAGAGGTATTACGGAGACTAGTACACAGGTGATAAAACACACCTTGTATCCACTATGTACACACACACTGCATCCCATATATACACACACAAACACACTGCATCCACTTTACTTATCCTTGTTGGTGGACTTGTGGGTGGGCCTTGAGCTATGTAAGGGGCCCCAACATTTCTGAAGGCAGCCCTGATCCCTTGGTAACAGCGCAGGCACAGGATTTGCAGCAACTCATATTAAAGAGAAAATACTACTGTTACGGTACCCTCAGCATCAAATGTACAAACTGCCGTTTAGTGAATCCTCCCCTCTCGCAATAACATAGGCTGCATGCGTATCCAGTATAATCATGCGAACCGCAAGCAGGGGAACGCTGTAATCTCACGAACGGGACCTGTACGGGCACTTCACTTCACGAGCTCCAAACTCACGAATCGCCAATAGTAGCCGAACGCATATATCTCCCAAGCGGCTAATAATTCCATCCAGCAGTCTCTAGTCGTCGGTAATAAATCCCCCCAATAACGAGACCAAGCTCCACATTGCGGGTAAAACAAGAACTGGCTTTACTGTGGGCTACCTGCCCGTATTTATGCAGGTCTCCCACTTGGTGGACACTCCCCTAGGGGACCAAATGGGAGACTGTAACAATAGACAGACATATGGCAGGTTAGGACCCACAGACACAGAATATTCCCAGCATGCATTAGTATTTCCTCCCCTCTGCCCTGGAGATAATTGAGAAGTAATTCAATTATCTCCAGGACAGAGGCAAATCGCCATTTTAAATTCAACACAGAAAAACATATAAAAATATATAACTTTACATTTGTCGAATGTTACCCATTTGTATCACATATCCCCAGATAGCCTGGATCTGAGTGCATATTATTGGCAAATAGCGCTCAGATCCATGGAGTCAAAAGTCTATTACAGTCTTTCGGTATGCGATTGACTCCATGGGAAGGCTATCTGGGGTAAGTCCATTCGTGTGTTTAAATCTCCCGAACGGCCGGTGTTCGCATACTTCTGTCGATTGAGAAGGGAGGTCGGCGGCTTCAGCGGTGTTCGGCAGAAAAAGTGTCCGTTTTCAGTTCCATGAAATCAATGCCGAACACCGCTGGTCTTTCGCATGGTTTAAAATGGCCGCCACCTCGTGGTCGACATACGATCGACGACCACCCTGTATTCGGTTTTAATTGAGAAGTGTCTACGGTTAACCACAACGTTCTAATTGGGATCAAGAGGTTATCCAGCAGCACACTTCTCTTCTGGGTGGCCGTCCGTTCGGTAGTTTTGTTCGGCGGAAAAGTCAATTCACTGAACAGGGCATACGAACAGGTAATTCCACGAAAAGGCAAAACAGACGAACCACCAACCCCAGTCTATACAGATGAATCTGTCACAACTACAGTACGTGATCACTGACAATTAGTCATATGATAGTTGTGGATTATAAACTAAGATCATGTGCTAGTGAAATTACCCAAGTAAACATGAAAAAGCAAGAGAAAGTAACTAAATAGTGATTGATAGAAAGTAAAGAAGAAATAGAACTGCTTCAAGTGTTATATTTGCCATGTTTGCCTAATAGTCATGTGGTACTTGAGTCCCACTTTATATACCTCTTGTAACAGGAATACACGGGAGGTCATTCCCAGACTGGGGGTTTTAAAAACAACCCATTACATCTGTAGCGGAGCTCAAATAACCCGACTGGGTATCTCAGCTGTTTTCTCCTCGTAACTGGAAGGAGCACTGATCAGTGATTAAAACTCTCCCCCCAGTAACTAGATGACACATAGTTCTGGGAGTACAACTATTATTATTGAACCTAATGCATACTTTTATGTTAAACACCCAGCATGGAGTCTCCATTCAAAACACACAGTACCCGCCCAGGCACCTCTGTGTCTGGGAGATAATTGAGTTGCCACCCGCTAAACTCATTATCTCCCAGACAGAAATTACCTAACACTAAAACACCTCAAAAACATAATAAAACACACAGGAACCCCACATATTGACAAAATAGCGCCTGGTTCCATGAAGAGATGACAAAAGAGTTCCAGAGCAATTAGGGCTTTGGCCAGTGAAATATCGGGAGCTCCTAAAGGGAGGCTCCCCCTGGTTCTCAAGGAGCGATTGGTTCCTTTATTCCATAGTACCTCCCCTCCAAGTAGTACTCTCCTGGGGTAAAACATCGGGGCAAGTTGGTTGGACATTGGACAGGGATGTGGCCGAGCCAGAGTTCCATGTGTTTAGGTGCTAGGTATCACTGGGGATTATTCGGCTATCTGGAACCGAATGCCTGCAAGGATAGAGGCACTTTTAGGTGTTTAACATGAAGGGGGTACAGTCTGAAGCCAGGAGTAGTGGAATAGCTCTTCTCAATTCACTGCCATTTAGGAGCAATTGTGTTATGGGGCTAGTTAGACCCGAGTAAACGTGACTTAGGCAACCTGATACTTTGTTGAGATTGTGTGCCTGTCATTGAGAGTGTGCGTCTGTGTGTTTAAGAAACATTAATGTATATGTCACCATTTATTGGGCAACGAGTTCCTTTTGAAAAATCTATGGGTAACACTTCTCCATATAATGTTTGTTATTGGTGTCTGTTGAATTAGGTTGTTTGTCTCTCCTGTGTGCTTTGGACATCTCCCATCATATCAAGATTATCTTTTTAAGAAGCATTAATATATATATCTATTTATTGGGAAAATTCTATGGTGACATGACATATCTCCTCCTCTCATTTATGTCAACTGAATTTGATCTATTCAATGATCAAATTACAAACTTACAGCAAGGAGCTATTGGAACCCATGAGTTATGTACAACCTCTTGTCACATTGGACAAATGTAGTAAATTGTTACGCCTTTATGTGGTACGAAAAGGAGGTCCTTCACTATATGGCAGTGACTGGATTAAAGCTCTGGGCATGCCTTCGCTTGGTATTGCCCAGTGTACATTGCCTTCTGAGGTGGACTTCTGGGTGGAGTCTCTGAAGTCACGATTTAAAGAGGTTTTTGAAGATTGTCTGGGTACAGTATAAGGAAAACTAGTCCAACTCCAATTTAAACCGGGTGCCCGCCCTTGTTTTTGTAAGGCCAGATCAGTAACATTTGCCTTGCGAAAGAGTGTGGAAGCAGACCTCGACCACCTATTAGCCCAAATGATCATAAAAAAAGTTGAGAGGAGTCAATGGGCATCACCTATTGTTCCTGTAAAAAAGAAGAATGGTGATGTCAGGATTTGTGGGGATTTCAGGATGGCCTTGAATAACCAGCTTCTTGTGGCTCAATACCCATTGCCTTGACTTGAAGATCTTTTTAGTTACTTAACCGGAGGCCAAAGGTTTACAAAAATAGACTTAAAGCAAGCTTACCTGCAACTGAAGGTACACCCAGAGTCACGCCATTTATTGACAATTAATACTCATAAATTATTATTCCAATATAACCGCATGGTTTTTGGTATAACCCCAGCAACAGCAATCTGGCAGCGTATGAAGTCTATGTATGAAGTCCTTGCAGGAATACATTACACTCAATGTCTACTAGATGACATGCTCATTACAGGTCCCACAGATGAAGAACACAGGAAGAATGTGGATGCTGTGCTAGAGAGGCTCCAAACATGGGGGTGAGCAAACATATCTGTGCTACAGACTTCCACCTCAGGTAAGACCCTGACACACACAGGCTATATCCACTACATCGCTTATTAGATGCAAGGGCCAAATGGATATGGACAGTCAAGTGTGAAGAAGCTTTTCGGATTTCCAAGGAGCTGATTCTGTCTTCTCATGTTTTGCTGTGCTAGAGAGGCTCCAAACATGGGGATTACAGGTAAATCTTTCAAAATGTGACTTTTTTAAGAGACAATTAGAATTTTGTGCCCATACTGTAGATTGAAATGGGTTACACACTACCAAAGAAAAGGTAAAAGGCCTTACTCATACCCCAACTCCCCAAATTGTAACACAGCTCAGGTCTTGTGTTGGTCTCTTAAATTACTATCTAATAAATCTTACCAAACCTAGCACACTTTCACGGTTCTCAGCATGTTATACAGACGGCCAGACATGGCCGTCCCACAAGTGCCAAACAGGGTATTTAAACCTGGGTCCTTTGCTGTCCTGGGCCTGCTATGTGCCTTTGAGCCAAAGCAGTTCCAATTCTTTCAAGCTGTTCTACCCATATTATTCCTGGCTATGTCTGCAGCACTGGGGCCTGGACTTATTCTATGGTCATTGATGTGCTTCACTGAGACTGATCATTCATCTGCTGGGTGTATAAACTGCTTCTCCCTGAGAACATTATCAAGTCTTTGATCCTGGTGTATGTGTTCAGTTCCTGTTTTCTAGTCTCCTGAACTTCTATTCCATATTGACCCCGGCTTCTGACTTCGGCTACACTTAGTTTATCCTGACCTTTGGCATCCCTTGACTTTGGCTACACTTCGTTTATCCTGATCTCTGGCATCTTTTGACTTTGGCTATCCCTTGACTATCCTGATGTTTGTGACCTTGTCGGTACTGCTTTGGAACACCTTTCCTGAACATTCCCCGTGCACAGATTTACAGTCCAGGTGGCTTCTTACCTGGTCACCTTGGACTGTGTCTATCTGCAAGGGTGAGCAAACATATCTGTGCTACAGACTTCCACCTCAGGTAAGACCCTGACACACACAGGCTATATCCACTACATCGCTTATTAGATGCAAGGGCCAAATGGATATGGACAGTCAAGTGTGAAGAAGCTTTTCGGATTTCCAAGGAGCTGATTCTGTCTTCTCATGTTTTGGTCCACTATGACCTAAAGAAACCAGTAACATTACCATGTGATGCCTCGCCGTATGGACTAGGAGCTGAACCTTTACATATCATGCTGTATAGCACAGATTGGCCAATTTATTTTGCTTCTAGGTCTTTAACTTCAGCAGAACAAAACTACTCGCAGATAGATAGAGGCATTAGCTATTGTGTGGGCCACCAATAAATTGCATGCATACATCAATGGTAGGGATTTCACACTAATCACTGATCACAAACCTCTACTGTCAATTCTCAACCCTCAAAACTGTATTTCTACAACAACTGCGTCTCGCTTACAAAGAAACGCTTTATTCTTGGGAGCTTATAATTATGCCATCAGATATCGCTCACATGATGCTCATGATAATGCAGATACATTCTCCATATTACCAGTTGGAAAACACCCACCAAGAGACATACGCATAGTTGAAATACAAAGGCCACAAACTAGCATATCTACTACATTGATAGCGAGAAACACAGCGACGGACCCATGTTTATCTCAGATTTTCTCATAAGTTCAGGCTGGATGGCCAGAGAAAGTACCATGTGAATTTCAACCATACTTCTTAAGAAAATGTGAGCTTGTGACAAATACTGGATGCCTACAATGGGGCAATAGAGTACTCATACCCCAGAATCTGCAACCTACAATGCTAAAGATCCTGCACGAGGGCCATCCAGGTGTTGTGCACATGAAGCAGCGAGCCAGAGGCTATGTTTGGTGGCCACAAATGGATAAAAAATGGCATGACGTTTTCCAAATGCCTTCTATCACTTCCAATTCCACCATTTTTATCTTAAGGAAGCTTTTTGCTCAATATGGATTGTCAGTAGCCATAGTCACAGACAATGGTTCCCAATTCACGTCACATGAATTTCAATCATTCCTCAGCTCCTGGAACATCAACCACTACATAACAGCTCCATATCATCCATCCTTGAATGGGCAGGCAGAACGATTTGTTCAGACTTTAACCCCATGTGAGACATGTCATGTGTCCTTAAGGGGTTAAAGAAGCCCCTACTTACTAGTATGGACTAGACTGGAAAGTCTGAAGAGATGCTGCTGGAATTCTTGACCAGATACCAAAACACACCACACTCTACTACTGGGGTGACCCCGGCGTTGCTTATGTTTGGACGGCATCTCCGAACCAAACTTGATTTTGTTTGTCCAGAAAAACATTTAACACCATATTCTTCACTATGTTGTCTCAGATTTAACATTGGTGATTCCATATGGATTCAGAATTACCGAGGATGGCATCATTGGCTTCCTGGAAACAAAGACAGCCTTAGGGCAGAATGTGTCTGGTCCTTGGTCAGTGACCGAGGACTCGACACCAGGAGGGGGCCCAGCGGATTTCTCAGTATGCTGCCGGGTGCGAGGGCCCTCCAGGCTGCCTGGCTGGAGAGCGCCGTGGCCACTGGTCTGCAGCTCCGCAGTGTTGTGCAGAGCTGCAGACCATGTGTCTTGTGAGATCTGGCCAATCAGAGTGTTGCTGCAGGTTACCACGGCAATGCTCTGACCGGGTCTGGCAAGATACATACACTGCGGAGCTGCAGACCCACCGGACCACCAGGGAGCCCACACTGGAACACCAGGGAATGACAAAAGGTATTTAGTCCCCCCTCCCTCAAACCATCACCCACCCTCACACCATCACCCCCCTTCCCTCACACCATCACCCCCCCTCCTTCACACCATCACCCTCCCTTTTACCATCACCCTCCCTCTCACCATCACCCTCCTTCACACCATCACCCTCCCTCTTACCATCACTCCCTCCCTCTTACCATCAGCCCCCTCCTTCACACCATCACCCCATTCCACTCACCATCACCATCACCCCCTCCTCACACCATCACCCCCTCCTTCACACCATCACCCCCTCCCTCTCACCATCACCCCCTCCCTCACACCAAACACCCCCATCCTTCACACCATCACCCTCCTCCCTCTTACCATCATCCCCTCCCTCTTACCATCCTATAGTGCCCTGAGGGTGCCCCCACCCTCAGGGTCCCACTCCTGTGGCGCTGAAGGGGGAGGAAGGGGTTAATGCCTTACCTTTTTCCAACGCAGGGACTCTCCTCCCTCTTCTGATGTCATCGGCTGAATGCGCATGCATGGCAAGAGCCACGCGCGCATTCAGCCAGTCCATAGGAAAGCATTCTTAATGCTTTCCTATGGACACTGGGGTCTTCTCACTGTGAAAATCACAGTGAGAAGTGCGGAAGCGCCTCTAGCGGCTGTCAATGAGACAGCCACTAGAGGCTGGATTAACCCATAGGTAAACACAGTAGTTTCTCTGAAACTGTTATGTTTACAGCAAAAAGGGTTAAACCTAGCTGGACCTTGCACCCAGACCACTTCATTAAGCTGAAGTGGTCTGGGTGCCTCTAAGTGGTCTCGGTCCTTTAAGATGCAACCCTGCTAGACTGATTCTGTTTGCCGTGTTATACTATATGTATTCAGTTCCTTGTTTTCTCTTACTTGTGTTTGTTTGCTTTTTCTTTTTTGTTTGTTGATTTATTTATTATTAACCCCTTAAGGACTGAGCCAAATGTACACGTGGTGATCAAAACAAAACGTAAACAAAACTTGGCATTTGTGCTATATGTCTGTCCAACCGTAATTCACCTCTTACATATTAAATGTACTCACACTTATTATATATCATTTTATTCAGGAGAAAACATCAAATATTAAGCTATGAAACACAATTTAATATGAAGAAAATATAAAAAATTGGAGAAAATAAGATTTTTTTTGTAATTTTATTAGCTCTACGTGACATTTTAACTGTGAATACACATATTTGTATTCAGCGATGTCTCACGTGTAAAGCACTACCCCCTATGTACAGGTTCTATGGTGTTTTGGGAAGTTACAGGGTCAAATATAGCATGTTACATTTTTAAATTTTTCACATTGAAATTTGCCAGATTGGTTACGTTGCCTTTGAGACCGTATGGTAGCCCAGGAATGAGAATTACCCTCATGATAGCATACCATTTGCAATAGTAGACAACCCAAGGTATTGCAAATGGGGTATGTCCAGTCTTTTTTAGTAGTCACTTGGTCACAAACACTAGCCAAAGTTAGGGTTAATATTTGTGTGTGAAAAATGCAAAAAACTAATTTGAATGCCAATTTTGGCCAGTGTTTGTGACTAAGTGGCTACTAAAAAAGACTGGACATACCCCATTTGCAATACCTTGGGTTGTCTACTATTGCAAATGGTATGCCATCATGCAGTGGCGTACACATGACCCATGGGGCCCCGGTGCGAAAATTGATTCGTGGGCCCCCCCCCGGCGTGCGGGCCGGGCCGCAACACATGGCGGTGGGCACCTGGTCATAGGGGTTACAGGGCTGCAACCGCGGTATGTACACCAGTGCATGCAGATGCACACACTTAAAGGACCACTCTAGGCACCCAGACCACTTCAGCTTAATGAAGTGGTCTGGGTGCCAGGTCCAGCTAGGGTAACCCATTTTTTCATAAACATAGCAGTTTCAGAGAAACTGCTATGTTTATGAATGGGTTAAGCCTTCCCCTATTTCCTCTAGTGGCTGTCTCATTGACAGCCGCTAGAGGCGCTTGCGTGCTTCTCACTGTGAGTGAGAGCACGCCAGCGTCCATAGGAAAGCATTATGAATGCTTTCCTATGTGACCGGCTGAATGCGCGTGCAGCTCAGCCGACGGGGAGGAGAAGAGGAGGATCGGAGGAGGAGAGCTCCCCGCCCAGCGCTGGAAAAAGGTAAGTTTTACCCCTTTTCCCCTTTCCAGAGCCGGGCGGGAGGGGGTCCCTGAGGTGGGGGCACCCTCAGGGCACTATAGTGCCAGGAAAACGAGTATGTTTTCCTGGCACTATAGTGGTCCTTTAAAGGACCACTACAAACACCCAGATCACATCAGCTCAATGAAGTTGTCTGGGTGTCAGGTCCCTCTAGTTTTAACCCTGCAGCTGAAAACATAGTAGTTTCAGAGAAACTGCTACGTTTCACTGAGGGTTAATCCAGCCTCTAGTGGCTGTCTCACTGACAGCAGCTAGAGGAGCACACTGAACATCCATAGGAAAGCATTGAGTAATGCTTTCCTATGGGCGGTTTGAATGCGTGCGCGGTCTCATTCGGAGCTGAGAGGCTGAGGGATCCTCAGCGCCAAGGGAGTCCGGCGCTGGAGAAAGGTAAGTGCTGAAGACACACACACTCTCACTTACAGACGCATACACACTAGCTAACAGAGACACACTCAGCGACAGACATACATACACACTCACTTACAAAACATACACTCTCATTGACAAACACACACTCACTAACAGACATCAAACAGACTTATTAAGACACACACACTAACACTCACTCTAACACTCACTCTAACACTCACACTCACTCTAACACTAACACTCACTCAAACACTAACACTCACTCAAACACTCACACTCACACTCAGTCAAACACTCACACTCACTCAACACTAACACTCACTCAAACACTAACACTCACTCTAACACTCACTCACACTCAAACACTCACTCTAACACTCACACTCACTCACACTCACTCAAACACTAACACTCACTCTAACACTCACACTCACTCTAACACTCACTCACACTCAAACACTCACTCAAACACTAACACTCACTCACACTCAAACACTCAAACACTAACACTCACTCTAACACTCACACTCACTCTAACACTCACTCACACTCAAACACTCACTCTAACACTCACACTCACTCTAACACTCACACACACACACACACACGTTTTTAATCCCCCAGCCTCCCTTACCTTTTGGAGTGCTGGGGGGACTCTGAGTCCAGTGGTGCTGCTGGGCTCCTGGTGTGGCGGTCGGGCGAAGGCTGTAGAGGAGCACTCAGTGCTTCCTCTTCAGCTCAGCGGCGCCCGCGTAGGGATGCCGGCGCCCGGAAGATGGCGTCATCTTCCGGCTCGGTATCCAGTCGCGGTGTCTTGAGGGGCTGAGGGAGGAAGCACTGAGTGCTCCCTGCGGCCCCTCCTGCCCGACCCCGGCCACCCGCCTGCCCGGTATCAGCACCTGGCCCTGTGGGTACATACCGGGTCGCAGGGGCGGCTGGGCCCCCTGGTGGGCCGGGCCCGGTCGCAGCCGCGACCCCTGCGACCCTGGTATGTACGCCACTGCCATCATGGGGGTAAATCTCATATCAAATCATAGTGATATATACGTATATACTTCTGTATATAGATATATATATTTTTTCGTTCTACGTGTATTTTGATATTAAAGGACCACTATAGTGCCAGGAAAACATACTCGTTTTCCTGGCACTATAGTGCCCTGAGGGTGCCCCCACCCACAGGGTCCCCCTCCTGCCGGGCTCTGTCGAGAGGAAGGGGTTAAAATCTTACCTTTCTCCAGTGCCAGGAGGGGAGATTTCCTCCTCCTCTTCTCCTTCCTAGCGACATCATTGGCTGAATGCGCATGCGCGGCAGGAGCCGCGCGCGCATTCAGCCTGTTCATAGGAAAGATGTCACGAGGAAGATGTCCCAACACTGCAAGAAGAAAGCGCGGAGGCTAGGACGTCGCAACATAAACCTGCCGACCAGCAGGCCCAAGATGGCGCCGACACTGACTCTGATACAGACAGCGCCAGCACAGCCGGTAAGCAAGCAGGTACCCCACTCACACAGAATCTCCTGCAAACCATGCTAGATGCAACAGTTGCCAAAATGCAATTCACTGTCACAGAGGCTATAAATAACATGAGGAAAGACATTACAGACCTAGATGCACCTGCCTCACACCTAGAGGGCAATATGGAAAGCCTCACTGCAGCTAATACTGCAACAGAAGAACGCCTCAGCAAAATTGAAGACAAACTTTATCTCCATCAAACTAAAATCGCAGACACAGAAAACAGATCACGCCGCAACAACATCCGCCTGAGAGGCGTGCCGGAAGAAATAGGGGCACAAGGTCTAACAGCGTACGCTGTGGAGCTGTTCAAAGCTATACTGCCAGATATCCCAGCAGACATGTTTCTCCTAGACCGCATCAATAGACTTCCCAGACCGCAGCATTTACCGCCCACCACGCCAAGAGATGTCTTCATGAGACTTCACTATTATCACATCAAGGACCAAGTCCTAAGGGCACAAAGAACAAAAAAGGACTTACCTGACCGGTTCAGAGAAATCCTCCTGTTTATGGACTTATCCGCAAAGACATTACACCGCAGGCGATCCTTGAAAGACGTAGCCGACGCTCTGAGACATCAAAACGTCCCGTACCGATGGTGCTATCCGGCCAAGCTCCTTATCACAAAAGGGGGTAAGCTTTTCACAGCAAACACACCAAGAGAAGGAATGAGCCTCCTGTGGCAATGGAGTATGTCCCGGAACATACAACCCAATCCCCAGCCCTTCAGCAAAACCACAGAAGAAGAATGGCGCCCTCAAAAAACGAGACGCACATCTCCGAGAGAAGACTGAAAACGCATGACAAGAGACAGCAAGTTAAAGCCAAGTTTTACCCAATACTTAACTGTTATACAATGTGATAGTCCATGACATGCTATGTTAGAGAACCCACATATTAATACCCATGCCTTATCCCCTCTGACGCACTCTACTAGAGAGAGCTGGGGCAACATATGTGACCCCTCATAGACCCACTATCACAAACTTTAAACTAACTTTGCTGACAAAAGCTTAACAGGCAACACCCATTGTAGTCATTGCCTCCACCGCTACACTTAAGACATCTTACTCCTCGTAAAGGCGCTGATTGCGCCAAAACTTAAAATCTTACAGAGAAAGCAGAGCCGGAGAGAACCCGACCCAAAAAGAGCCCTGAGTGGCCTCCATATGACCCGACCCGCTCACATCACCCCCAATTAGGAAGTGCCATAGTTACGGCACATACCTCTGAAAGTCACCATTATATGATACTTTCTTTACTTATTACTTATTAATTGTTTGATTGTTTAACTTTATTAGTTTGTTTTATATTGCTCTGTATTTTGCATTACGCAACTGATTCACATCTCTAGGTACCAGGTCACGACTAAACCACTGACGGTTTCTCAGAGCCAACCAGACCAGGCACACGGACAGACCCACCACCCCAGCAGGCCTGACACCGCCACCTTCCCGTCAACACTGCCAAACAGTCCTACTGTATAACTCCCAGACAATGAAGATACTTACCCACAATGTTCGCGGGCTAAACTCGCCCAACAAACGGCACACCCTCCTTAGGGAGCTCCATAGCATACAAGCGGACATTGTCTGCTTACAGGAGACACATTTCAAACACGACTCTAAACCCACACTTGAACTTAAGAACTTCCCACACCAGTTCCACGCTACCTTCCCATCTAAGAGCAAAGGAGTGTCGATCCTACTGAGCCACTCTCTAGCCTTCGATCTAATCTCACTCCAACTTGATCCGCAAGGCAGATTCATCATATTAATATGCACCCTGAACAACAATACATCCACAATAGTGAAGTCCTATTCTCCTACCGACAACCAGGAGCCGTATCTGGCCTCACTCCTCGCCAATGTGGAGAAACACCAGACAGTCACTACAGTCATCAGTGGTGACTTTAATCACATACTAGATCCCAATGCAGACTCCACAGCCCGACACTCCACAAACCACAAAAAGTCCCTACACAAATACTGCAATTCCGTGAATAAACTACTGTTCTCATTTGGCCTCTACGATATCTGGAGAACCTTACATCCTAATACTAGGGAATATATCCACTACTCCCAAGTCCACAATACGAACTCCCGCATAGACGGGTTCCTCATGAGCAACACTCACAACAGGTCAGGTCATGTGACATAAACACATCCACAATATCAGATCATAACCCAGGCTCGTTAATCCTCACAGATACATACCAATATAAAAACCGAAGCCCCTGGAGATTAAACAAACACATTCTCAAAGACCCCTCCTGCCACACTATGACTAGCACACAAACCAGTTATTAGGGGGATACTTATAGGTAGGGCAGCCCATCTTAAAAAGATCAGCCACACTGCAATGATGACACTCCTCAAAAAAGTCCAAGATCTTCACAGATCAAACCAGGCAAACCCCACCCATGCCCTCCAACAACAAATACAAACCACGCAAAATGAAATCCACGAAATCCACCTCCGCAAGGCAAACGCGGCGCTGAGAAAACGCAAAGCCACTTCCTACTCAATGGGAAACAAGGGTACGAAACTTTTAGCACAAAGACTTTGCGACAAGCAAGCACAAACGAGAACACAATTCATTTACACAATTCCGGGCAAAAAGTAATGCAACCTGTGCAAATATGTAATGAATTTGCTCAATATTACGGCACCTTATATAACTTGCAAGACCACCCCAACACGCCCCGAACCACTCCAGAGACCATAAGAACGTATCTCAACAATATAGCACTCCCCAAGATTCGCTCACAACAAGCAACGCAACTCGCCATGCCCATCACTACGGAGGAGATCCTCCACCATATCGACAAAATGCCCAAGGGTAAAGCACCAGGCCCCGACGGGTACACCAACTCATACTACAAAATATTCAAACATGAACTTGCTACACCTCTCGCCCGGTTCTACAACGAGGCAACTAGCCAGGGTTCCTTCCCAACTGAGTTCTTGTCAGCACATGTTATCAAAATTCCTAAACCAGGCAAACCCCCAACTACATGCCAAAAGTTTAGACCAATCTCACTGCTTAACGCAGACGCCAAAATGTACGCTAAAATTCATGCTGATCGCCTTAAAACATTATTGCCCTCCCTAATCGACACAGATCAGGTAGGATTCGTTACAGGTAGACACGGACCGGAGAACACTAGGAGGGTCCTTGATATATACCACCTCCTAAAGAAGACTAAACAAGAGAGGATCATGCTCTCCCTGGACGCTGAAAAGGCGTCTGATCGCCTAAACTTGGCACTTCCAATGTGAAACCCTGTCGCTCTACGGCTTCCCACCGCCCTTCCTGTCTGTGGTTCGGGCCCTATACAGCAACCCCACAGCAATAGTGCTGTCCTCAGGTTTCTGCTCAAAGCCCTTCCGGATCACTAACGGCACCCACCAGGGATGCCCTTTATCACCCCTTCTGTACGTCCTGGCGCTAGAACCCCTAGCCATAGCCATCCGCAATAGCCGTAACATCCGAGGAGTGTCTGTGGGCCAAACAGAACATAAACTCAACCTCTTCGCGGATGATATCCTACTCACACTCACCCAACCACTCATTTCACTCCCATCCCTACACCTGGAATTACAAGCATATAGCCGACAGTCATACTATAATTTAAACATCACCAAAACGCAAGCGATGTGCCTCAATGTCCCTCAATCCACGGGAGAGATCCTGAAATCGGCCCACGACTACGATTGGAGAGTAGACCATCTAACATTCCTAGGCATCAGAATAACTAGCAAACCGAGCAAACTATTCCCTGCGAATTACACAAGGTTGATGAAGGAAATTGAAAACCAACTGCATATCTGGAAAAATTTATTTTTATCATGGTTAGGGAAAATAGCAGCAATCAAAACGACAATACTTCCCAAAATCCTATATCTTTTCCGATCCTTACAAATCGAAGTACCACAAAGCTACTTGACAAGACTACAAGCTACCCTCTTACGCTTTAGCTGGGGCGGAAAACACATGTGGAACCAACTGAACATAGGGAAGCTGAGCCCAGCTATTGCCGAGATGTGGAGAGCCCACCTACAAAAACCAACAATACCTAAACAAAGCAACACAGCCTAATGTGACACAAGGCTAACATAACCAAGAACTAAGATAACACCCACGAAGACCTAAAGAATTCTGCCCCACCCCCACACCACACACAAATACACCTCAAGACAGCACTAGACCCTGACTATGACTAACATCCCACCACAACACCCTGCCAAAAACATAACAACGCTACCTGGTACCGCACCCAATACCCCCTTGCTACCATACCCAACACACCTTTCCATAAAGTATTTCACCCCCACCTTCACCCTCACTGACAAACCTTGCAGCAGTATACGACACACCGCTCTAAGCCCCGTACGACGCCCTAAACAAGGATGTCCCGGCAAAGCTGCATAACTCAGGTACTAGCCATGGCTCACCATATTGCCACATTAACCTCGCAAAACCGGTTTGATCTGAAACAGGCAACCACACAACGGATACTGAGTAAACAGAACTCTAAACGGAGCCACAGACAGAATATAAAAAGCAAACCAGCTCCCAATCTGTGCACTTAGAGATACTTACACAACAGACTCCCAAAGGTAAACTGTCAAGTTAAATGCTGACCGTTTAAACTACACGCAGGGCTTTCTCCATACAACCTACGCTTTCTATTGTGATATAGCCCTCAACCTAAAAGCACTGTAGAAATACATGTATGTGTATGTATTAATTGCAAATTGTGTCATGCTGAACAACTCCTTATTGTCCCCCACTTCGTTTTTCTGCCTTCTGTACCCCATAATATTTGAAAATAATAAAGAACAAGTTATAAAAAAAAAATACACTTAGACATTGTATGTGTGTGTGTAAATGTATATATATATATATATATACTTAGATCATATAGCATATACTATTAAATGTTTTAACTGTTTTAAACTTTTATTTTACATTTTACAGCCAGCAGGGGGACTGCCTGTCAATCCAGGCACTCCACCTGCTGGCAATGCTGTGGTCGGCTATGCCGTCCATGTCATTGTGAGGTCCTCGCAAGGACCTCGCGATCACATGGCCCAGGAGGGCCGGATCGGAAGCAGGAGGACTCCCTAGGATGCCAGGTGAGTCCCTCCACCGCGATCGCCAGGTGTGGGATCGCTGGCGACCGGGTAAGTATTAAGGACGGCTTGGGCGTTCTATTCCACCCCCCGGCATTTAGGACAGGGTCCCCATGGACGACATAGAATGCCCGCCGTCCTTAAGGGGTGTCATGCGGTAACACTTCCCACGTAGCGTAACAAGGGGTTAATATTATTATTATTTATCTTTTTTTAAAAGGAAGGTGATGAGGTGTGATGTTTAGACAGACTCACTGTCTGTCTCAGAGTTCTCCCAGGTTGGGAGTGGCATTATGCCCCTCCCCTTTTTTCCTGCTGTAGTGCATGCTGGGAGACGGAGGATGTGCTGGTCATCTGGAAGCAGCAGCCATCTTTCTGGTTAACTGAATTCAGCCAACTTGGGAAGACACTGAGACAATGGTAATAGGTTAAGAAGCTGTATAATGTGTATAGGAAGAAAGCCTTGTGTTGACTCATCCTGTATACAGTAAGTAATACACTGCTTCTGGATTTGAGAACTCATGCCAGTGTGTATAAAATTTATTGCGTAAACACTCGCAGCATTACATTCACTTTAAAGGATCACTGTAGGTTCAGGAACACAAACATGTATTCCTGACCCTATAGTGTTAACACCACCATCTAGCCCCCCTGTCCCCTCATGCCTCCATAAATATAGCAAAATCTTACTGTATTCAAACCTGAAACTGTAACTCTGCATGCTGTTTGCCTAAAAAAAAAAACAAGCAGTCTGCTGACATCATCAGAAGTGGTAGCCTGATCCAGTCACAATGCTTCCCCATAGCTGAGACTGACAAGGAGGCAGATCAGGGGCAGAGCCAGCATGATTCAAACACAGCCCTGGCCAATCAACATCTCCTCATAGAGCTGAATTGAAGTAATGAATCTCTGTGAGGAAAGTTCAGTGTCTGCATGCAGAGGGAGGAGATACGGAATGTTTGGATGCATTTTAGGCAGGCATGACCCAGGAAGGATCTGTAACAGCCATCTGAGGAGTGGCCAGTGAAGTTATCACTAGGCTGTAATGTAAACACTGCATTTCCCTGAAGGTGATTATTCTACTCACCAGAACAAATTCAATAAGCTGTAGTTGTTCTGGTGACTATAGTGTCCCTTTAAGCACAAGCCCACACTTTGGGACATAACAGATCCCAAGCATACCTCACATTCCACCAAGGCTTGGTTGCAGAAGAAGTCTTGGAAAATTCTACAGTGGCCATCACAGTCACCTTACTTGAACCCCATAGAAAATCTCTGGTGGGATTTGAAGAAGGCGGTGGCAGCAAGCAAACCCAAGAATGAGCAATGGGCTAAGATTACTCAGGAACGCTGGCAGAAGCTAGTGTCTGGCTATGCGTCTAATTTACAGCAGGTCATAACAGCAAAAGGATGCTCTACTACTAAGTACCAAAGATGCATGCTATGATCAGCTGAATAATTTTGAGACTGGAGAAGTCATTATAAGTTGCATTTTAAGTTAAAATTGGGGAAACCACTTGAAGCAATCACTGTGTATAGCTATTCCATTTGTTTTTGTCTGTAAATTGTAACAAACCTGAATTTCAATGGGGGTTGAATAATTTTGATTACAACTGTATCTATCACCCTTTATTGGGCTGCATTCACTGTTTCTGCCCAAGCTGGGGAATGAACATGCTTGCCCAAATACTGTCAACAAACTACCAATATTATCTTTTGCTGAATAAAACGTCAATTTGTTTTATTGATTAAATAGCTATTTACTATGGTGAAGGTGGGGCTGAAGATCTGTGGCAAAGAATATAGGCAACAAGCTGGAAATTTTTTCTTTCTGAATTGTGTGTACCCTTGTCTGTGCAGTTGCCCCCTATTGCTTTTTCTAATGAACTGTCTGTCAGACCAAAATGGGCATGAGCTGAGAGGCTTGTCTGTCTCAATGGCGGACATTACAGTAGTACTCCTGTGTAACAACTAATACTACATTATCACATAGTAATACTGTTATGTATTGCACAAGTGAAACTCTGTGTGCACACTAACTAAGGAAAAAAATAGAGGGAACATTGGATGGTGTCAAGGGACTCCCAAGAACTATAACCACTACAATGAGATCAGCTAACTGTAGAAAGTAAATTGTTGGAAATTCAAAGTAAATCTCAGATTTTAATCTAAAAATGATTTACGTGAAACCGTATTTGAGTAGATTATTTTTTAAATTCAGTTATTAGGTTCTTTTTCACTATTTAAAATGTGGGATGGATTACAATGCCAGTATATACAGAGCTGTGAAAAAAATCCAATATTTTGGCACACTATGAGTATCAATCATAATTTATATTTCACATATCTAGCTGTAGAAATCTGGAATTATTAACATTGTTTTTGGAGATTTAAATAATTTTTCATACTCATGTTATAACTCCCTAGACACCATGGTGCCAGTTCTATTGAATGACAAACCCACTTTACAATGTTAATTTACAGTGTTGTCAATAAAGCTTGTTGATACATGGGAAAAGAGAGCGGCACACACAATCTGTACACAGAGCTATGGAGTTTACAGTGCCTGCTTGTAGTCAAGTTAGGTAGAGCGGTGCTGTTATCTGATTGGTTGTTTTGCCGTCGAGCAGGTTAGGTTGAGCTGTGTATGCATGATCAGTCCAGGAAGTGATCTCTGCGCTGTATGAGGGATCAGGCTTTGTAGAGCTGGGTGAGGGACTAGCAGGTTAGGGTGCTCCGTACCGTATTGCGCATGCGTGGACAGTATGTAAAGAACAGGCTGGTGCTCTAGTTTATGCTCAAGTTCCTCCACCTTTCATACAGAGATGGACCTGGATAGTGTGCTGGAGAGAGTCAACACTGGCAACCAGGATAGCATTGAAACCGCCCTGAGAGACTACAATGCAGAGGTACATCTCTCACTGCACCCTCCTACTACACTGTCACACCATAGCTGGCTGCACTGCCCCAACATAGCACTGCCCCAACATAGCACTGCCTTACTGCACGGTCACACCATAGCTGGCTGCACTGCCCCAACATAGCACTGTCTCAACATAGCACTGCCACACCATAGCTGGCTGCACTGCCTCAACATAGCACTGCCTCACTGCACTGTCACACCATAGCTGGCTGCACTGCCTCACTGCACTGTCACACCATAGCTGGCTGCACTGCCCCAACATAGCACTGCCTCACTGCACTGTCACAACATAGCACTGTCACATTACTGTACGGTCCAACATAGCACTATCACACCATAGCTGGCTGCACTGCCCCAACATAGCACTGCCCCAACATAGCACTGCCTTACTGCACGGTCACACCATAGCTGGCTGCACTGCCCCAACATAGCACTGCCTCAACATAGCACTGCCTCAACATAGCACTACCTCACTGCACTGTCACACCATAGCTGGCTGCACTGCCCCAACATAGCACTGTCTCAACATAGCACTGCCACACCATAGCTGGCTGCACTGCCTCAACATAGCACTGCCTCACTGCACTGTCACACCATAGCTGGCTGCACTGCCTCACTGCACTGTCACACCATAGCTGGCTGCACTGCCCCAACATAGCACTGCCTCACTGCACTGTCACAACATAGCACTATCACACCATAGCTGGCTGCACTGCCCCAACATAACACTGCCCCAACATAGCACTGCCTTACTGCACTGTCACACCATAGCTGGCTGCACTGCCCCAACATAGCACTGCCTCAACATAGCACTGCCTCAACATAGCACTACCTCACTGCACTGTCACACCATAGCTGGCTGCACTGCCCCAACATAGCACTGCCCCAACATAGCACTGCCTTACTGCACTGTCACACCATAGCTGGCTGCACTGCCTCAACATAGCACTACCTCACTGCACTGTCACACCATAGCTGGCTGCACTGCCCCAACATAGCACTGCCTCAACATAGCACTGCCACACCATAGCTGGCTGCACTGCCTCAACATAGCACTGCCTCACTGCACTGTCACACCATAGCTGGCTGCACTGCCCCAACATAGCACTGCCTCACTGCACTGTCACAACATAGCACTGTCACATTACTGTACGGTCCAACATAGCACTATCACACCATATGCACTGCCCCAACATAGCACTGCCCCAACATGCACTGCACTGCACAACATAGCACTGTCACATTACTGTACGGTCCAACATAGCACTATCACACCATAGCTGGCTGCACTGCCCCAACTGCACTGCCCCAACATAGCACTGCTCCACTGCACTGCCACAACATAGCACTGCCCCAACATAGCACTGCCTCACTGCACTGTCACACCATAGCACTGTCACATTACTGTACGGTCCAACATAGCACTATCACACCATAGCTGGCTGCACTGCCCCACTGCACTGCCCCAACATAGCACTGCTCCACTGCACTGCCACAATATAGCACTGTCACATCACTGAACCCTCACTACACACACTCTGACAGTGTCCTCTCTCTGCACTCTCACAGATGATAGTGTCCTCTCACTGCACTCTCACAGATGATAGTGTCCTCTCACTGCACTCTCACAGATGATAGTGTCCTCTCACTGCACTCTCACAGATGATAGTGTCCTCTCACTGCACTCTCACAGATGATAGTATCCTCTCACTGCACTCTCACAGATGATAGTGTCCTCTCACAGATGATAGTGTCCTCTCACTGCACTCTCACAGATGATAGTGTCCTCTCACAGATGATAGTGCACTCTCACAACATACACATTCTGACTGCCCTGGCACAACATAGCACTAGCTCACTGCAATTTGTCACAACATATCCCACATTTTACCCTCTCCTGCACTACACAGTCACAACCTCTACACTGTGCTGTCATAAAAAAAAACCAAATAATGCAATGTGCTCTCACAAGAAAGTATCTCTCTTTGCACTGGACTGTTACAACATACCACCTCCTCCTTTCACTGTTTTTTCACAATATTGTTCACACTCCTTGCACTGTGCTGTCACAGCATGGCCCTTCCTTTTCATCTGAGAGGGGTTTTTCACAATGTAACACCTGTCCCTTGCACAGTGCTATTATAACTTAGCACCTTCTTTCTCACTACATTGTGCTGTCATGACAATGCACTTTTCAACATGAAAAACTCTAACTACACTTTCTGCCACAACTCCCTCTGACTGGACCATTTGCAGAGGTATCTTCTCACTGAGCAAAATCTGCATCCTCTATTTTGCACCTGTCCTAACAATGTACTGTATTACTATGAGGCTCTATCTTTTGGACACACTGAACTGCCAAAACTCACAGCAAAAAAAAAAATAAAAAATAAAAAAAAAATTACAATTTCACTTTCAATAATGCTTGTATGACAATTTGAGTGACATGTTTTACCTGACCTTGCTATTTATTATCATTCTTGACACAATCCTTAAAAAAGGACCAACCTTTAAAAAGTACCTGGTGGTTTTTAAAACCATAGGTTAACAGTATATCCTTGCACAAGTGGGATTTTCAAAAATATGTTTTTTATGTCTTTGTACATCTGACATCTATCTACTGCTACATACTTACAATTGTTGTGTATGCTTTTAGGAAATTTATTATTTATAACATTATTTTTTATGCTTCTTGCTGCCAATGTTTAGCAGTAATGGCTTGTAGGATAACTGAAGTTCAATTTCAAATGTTAGGTCTTGATTAGACACAACTGCTACACAGTGAGGGGATAAAGTTTTTGATCCCCTGCTGATTTTGAACGTTTGCTCACTGACAAAGAAATGGTCAGTCTATAATTTTAATGGCAGGCGTATTTTAACAGTGAGAGACAGAATAACAAAAATAAATTTAAAAAAAATTAGAAAAACGCATATCAAAAAAGTTATAAATTGATTTGCATGACAATGAGTGAAATGTGTAATTGACCCCTTCGACTTAGTACTTGGTGGCAAAACCCTTGCTGGCAATCACAGAGGTCAGACGTTTCTTGTAGCTGGCCACCAGGTTTGCACACATCTCAGGAGGGATTTTGTCCCACTCTGAAGTTTGGCAACTCAAACCTTCAGCTCCCTCCACAGATTTTCTATGGGATTAAGGTATGGAGACTGGCTAGGCCACTCCAGGACCTTAATGTGCTTCTTGAGCCACGCATTTGTTGCCTTTGCTGTGTGTTTTGGAATGGATGGGTGTTTTGGAATACCCATCCATGACCCATTTTCAATGCCCAGGATGAGGGAAGGAGGTTCTCATCCAAGATTTGACAGTAAATGGCACCATGCATCATTCCTTTGATGCAGTGCAGTTGTCCTGCCCCCTTAGCAGAAAAAACACTCCCAAAGCATAATGTTTCCACCTCCATGTTTGACGGGGGGATGGTGTTCTTGGTGGTCATATTATTTTTATTATTTATATAGCGCCAGCAAATTCCATAGCACTGTACAATGGGAGGCAATGTTATAGGCAGCATTCCTCCTCCAAACACTGTGAGTTGAGTTAATGCCAATGAGCTCGATTTTGGTCTCATCTGACCACAACACTTTCACCCAGTTCTCCTCTGAATCATTCAGATGTTAATTGTCAAACTTCAGACGGGCCTGTACATGTGCTTTCTTGAGCAGGGGGACCTTGCGGGCGCTGCAGGATTTTAGTCCTTCACGGCGTAGTATGTTACCAATTGTTTTCTTGGTGACTATGGTTCCAGCTGCTTGGGATCATTAAAAAAAAGTCCTCCTGTTCCTCACCGTTCTCATGATGAGACTGACCGTTATTTTGTGTTTCTTCCATTTGCGAATAATCGCACCAGCTGTTGTCACCTTCTCACCAAGCTGCTTGGTGATAGTCTTGTAGCCCATTCCAGCCTTGTGTAGATCTACAATCTTGTCCCTGACATCCTCGGACAGCTCTTTGGTCTTGGCCATGGTGGAGAGTTTGGATCTGATTGGTTGATTGCTTCTGTGAACAGGTGTCTTTTTATACAGGTAACGAACAGAGATTAGGAATACTCTCTTTTAGAGAGTGCTCCTAATCTCAGTTTGTTACCTGTATAAAAGACACCTGGGAGACAGAAATCTTGCTGATTTGATAGGGGATCAAATACTTATTTCACTCATTGACATGCAAATCAATTTATAACTTTTTTTGACTTGCATTTTTCTGAATTTTTTTTGTTTTGTTTGTTTTGTTATTCTGTCTCACTGTTAAAATACACCTACTATTAAAATTCTAGACTGATCCTTTCTTTGTCAGTGGACAAATGATCAAATACTTTTTCCCTTCACTGTATAAAGGCCCTGTTTCTGTCCGTTGGTGATCTGCTGATATTGGTCTCAAGTCATGAATAAGCAATCATACATGTTTCATGCTAAACCTAGTCATCCTTAGGAAATTATGTCTAGTGCTTATTCTTGTCCACACATACTTTTCTTCATTGACTAGGTTATTCATTGATTAAATTCATCTCTATGAGGAAATGCTGATTGGCCAGGGCTGTGTTTGAATCATGCTGGCTCTGCCCCTGATCTGCCTCTTTGTCAGTCTCAGCCAATCCTATGGGGAAGCACTGTGATTGGATCAGGCTACCATTTGGGGTTGAGTTTTAGCTACTACATTAAATAGATACAATCCAGTTTATAATTACTGGAAATTCCATAATTGAATGGTTCATTTTAGGCATGGTCCTCTAGACCTACAGAACTATAATAAACCTCTTCTGCTAGTATGTATGAGCATGCAACTCCCCACAACCACCATCATAGGGTGACAGCTGGTACTCTTTTTAAGGTGCCCAGATTTGCCCTGGTGCCCGCATATTATGCGAGTTCCAGTTGGGGAGACTTGCATATCTCCCCTACCTGGGCCACACTAAGCGGCCTGCTATGCCTTCTAGATTTAAAGCAAAGCAGCCGCTTAACAGGCTGTATTGGCAGCTCCTGTTCCCCTCCTGAACTGCCCCACTGGTAGTAAGTGATGTCAAATCACTTCCTCCTGGCATTAGACGGATGATGTGTGGGAAAGAATAGAGGCCCTGCACAGCCAGCCGACCCAGAGCAATGTACTATCCTACTGAACCCCAGGGTAATTACCCTCATCCAGGACAAAATAGGCAAAGAGGTGGGTGGTCACAACAGAGCTCATTTTGGTATAATATACCCAATATTTATAATTTTGAAGGCATATATGTCTACCAGTTCTTATTTATGTATATTTGTGGCAGTGGGCATCTGTACAGCAAGTGTGTATCTGGAGGAATGCCTGAGAATGGAAACACACGTCTGTGTTATCTGTTAATGTGTACAGATAGGGGAGGGGCCTGATCAATGATTTTTAAACTATTTTTGTTTCAAGTAGCCAAAGGAGCTCTAAAGGCAACCCCAAGCAATTAAAAACTGAAGAAGACATCAGCACATCAAATATTAAGTGTTACAACTCAGATTCCTTATATTATGTTAAATGCTTACTGTTATTGTTTTTATTATGTTGAGCATAGTTTCAGAGAGAGAGAGACTTGTTTGCTGGGTGCTTGCATGTGCCAGAGTTCTAACTGTTTAACCCCTTAAAGGGACTCTCCAGTGTTTTCCTGGCACTGCAGGTTCCCTCTCCCTCCCACCTCCCAATCCCCGGTTGCTGAAGGGATGAAAACCCCTTAGTCACTTACCTGAGATCCCCGCCGATGTCCCTCGGTGGTGGTTTCGGGTCGCCGCAGCTCCTCCTCTTCATTACGTCGGCCGGTGGACGAGACTGATCCTGCATTAGAGCTCTCCATAGGAAAGCATTGAAAAGCATTTTCAATGCTTTCCTATGGAGAATTGAGCGACGCTGGAGGTCCTCACACAGCGTGAGGACGTCCAGCAACGCTCTAGCACAGGTGTTCTGTGCTATGGACCAGGAAGTGCCCTCTAGTGTCTGTCTACTAGACAGCCACTAGAGGTGGAGTTAACTCTGCAAGGTAATTATTGCAGTTTTATAAAAAAAAGCTGCAATAATTACACTTGCAGGGTTAAGGGTGGTGGGAGTTGGAACCCAGATCACTCTAATGGGCAGAAGTGGTCTGGGTGCCTGAAGTGTCCCTTTAAAAAAACGGACTGTTTTTGCAATGTATATTTGCGACCAAGCCTCTTTACACTTTTGTGGTGTTTAGCTGTAATTTTCCAGTCTCTCATTTACTGTTCACATACAAATTATATATTGGGTTTTTTTCAGGACAAAAAGGGCTTTCTTAACATACCATTATTTATATAATCTCATTTAATAAAAAAAAAAATATGATGCAAAATTGAAAAAAATACATGTTTTTTGACTTTTACTTGAAAAATCTTTTACTCATCTACAAAAGCTAATGAAAAAAAACTGCTAAATAGAATTGAAATTTTGTCCTGAGTTTAAAAATACCCAGTGTTTACATGCTTTTTTTGCTTTTTTTTTTTTTGTTTTTGCAAGTTATAGGGCTATAAGTACAAGTAGGATATTGCTGTTTCAAAACATACATTTTTAAAATGTATCAATAGTGACATTGAAACATTATTATCTGTCATATATCTCTGGAAAACACCCCACACGTGTATAAATTTTTTTTAAAGTAGACAACCCAGGGTATTCATCTAAGGATATTTTGACACTTTCTATGCAGCCATTTTACCACCAGTCTTTGCCAAACTATAGGTATTTTTTTTCACTTACATTGCAATTCAGGTATAAACTCACAGATTCTGTTATGTGTTGCTGCCAAAAAACACACTAACATATGTTCAGCAACATCTCCCGAGTACAGTGATACCACCCATGCATAGGCTTGTCGAGTTGTTTGGGGACTAAAAGGCCACATTTGGCATATCCATTTTCCAACTTGGAATTTTGACATGTAGTCAACCTGCGCACATGTCCTATTAGGGACATTTGTAAGGCCGTCCAATGTATTTTACCCCCACCAAACCATATATTTTTGGAAAGTAAACACCCTAGGGCAGGGGTAGGCAACCTACGGCACTAGTGCCATGCACGGCACTTAAGGTGTCTTTGCACGGCACTCAAGGCAGCTAGAGCCAAACAGGCTCAGGCCTATCAGGAGTCCCAGTTATACTTCAGATATCTGCTAATTCGAAAAGGTGGTGAAGGACAATCCTCAATTTATGCATTGCAGCATGTAGAGGAAGTGATCTCAAATAACAATCTCATATCACTTCCTCCCAGCTCTTGTAAATGGGAATCCACACAGTAGTAGAGCAGCAGGCAGCTGCTGTTGTAGCTCCTTCCCTTGACCTGTGCCTGGCCCCCACTGGAACCCAGGGAAGCCACCCACATTGCTAGATATACACAGAAATGCACAATAACCCTCCCCTCATACAAATAATACGAACAGCCCACACACAATCTGCACAAACGTAACCCGCTCACAATCCACATACATGCACACAACCCCACATGCAGCCTCTCACATGCAATACCCCAAACAGCCCCCACACATACACACACTACCAAACACACATATGACACATCCATCCACACTGACAATTCCACAAGCAGCCCCCATACACAGCCCACATTCATATGTATCATACATGATACCACAAACTACTCCTGAACATGTACAATATAACAGCTCATATATGCACAAATACAATGAAACAAAGCAACTGCAGTAAAAATAACACAAGCAGAATACGACAACATACACACCTCAATTAAAAAAAAAAAAAAAATAGGACCGGCACGCTACGGGACATCACAATCCTATATCGGCACAGTGCTGCTAAAAGGTTGACTAGCCCTGCCCTAGGGTACACTTTCCATGCACTAATTCTACCACCAGACTCTCTTTGTCAAACTTTTAGGTAGTCATTTTTTGTGGGGGGTTTTTTTTGGGAGGGGGGGGAGGGGGAAATATAGGAAATATTTAAAACTTTGATGTCAAACTTTTATGTCATTCTTATACATTTTAATATATTTTGGATTACACTTTACGATATTGTGCAACAATTTTGGACATTTGGGTTGAAATGCCCTCAGTATAATTCTATATGTTATGCAAAGTTGAGAGGACCGATTTAGCACACATGTTGAAATTGAAAGTGTATGCCTTTAAAGATTTTGAATCCGTTTGCCCGGTAAAGTATAAAACCGCCAGCAATGGACATAGCACCTATCTTGAAAAAGTCCTCACTAGTAGGACGAAACGCGTTGATGAGGTGCTAGGGGGACTTTGCTGCATATCCCCTGTGGATTAAGCTCGAGGAAGAAGCCGTTTTTATCTACAGCAGTTCCCCACAGAAACATCTTCGGACAACTCACCTGAGTGCACGAGGTGGATGCTGTCTGCTTTGGGAAACCGGACAATCTGTCGGGACTACAAGAACCAGCAGCCGCAAAGATTCTCCCACATGGTCCTTAGGAATAAGTACCATTTCTTTTACATTGTGAGAATTCCTATTTGGGGGGGATTTTTTTGTTACACTGGGGTAATAAATGTTGTAGAGTTACACTATATCTCTTTCTTTTTTTTTGCCTTAGGAATCTTCAAATACCCTTCTGGGTTTCCATTTACCATTACAGATTTTGGACTCTCCCCCATAGGATCTTACATGACTTTTGGACTTTTCAGAGACATATTTTCATACATTTTTATCTGTATTTTTAGTCTCTTACTATAGCTCTTTGATGTAGAATTTAGATTTTTATCGCTACATTATTTTTATACAGGGAGTGCAGAATTATTAGGCAAGTTGTATTTTTGAGGATTAATTTTATTATTGAACAACAACCATGTTCTCAATGAACCCAAAAAACTCATTAATATCAAAGCTGAATATTTTTGGAAGTAGTTTTTAGTTTGTTTTTAGTTATAGCTATGTTAGGGGGATATCTGTGTGTGCAGGTGACTATTACTGTGCATAATTATTAGGCAACTTAACAAAAAACAAATATATACCCATTTCAATTATTTATTATTACCAGTGAAACCAATATAACATCTCAACATTCACAAATATACATTTCTGACATTCAAAAACAAAACAAAAACAAATCAGTGACCAATATAGCCACCTTTCTTTGCAAGGACACTCAAAAGCCTGCCATCCATGGATTCTGTCAGTGTTTTGATCTGTTCACCATCAACATTGCGTGCAGCAGCAACCACAGCCTCCCAGACACTGTTCAGAGAGGTGTACTGTTTTCCCTCCTTGTAAATCTCACATTTGATGATGGACCACAGGTTCTCAATGGGGTTCAGATCAGGTGAACAAGGAGGCCATGTCATTAGATTTTCTTCTTTTATACCCTTTCTTGCCAGCCACGCTGTGGAGTACTTGGACGCGTGTGATGGAGCATTGTCCTGCATGAAAATCATGTTTTTCTTGAAGGATGCAGACTTCTTCCTGTACCACTGCTTGAAGAAGGTGTCTTCCAGGAACTGGCAGTAGGACTGGGAGTTGAGCTTGACTCCATCCTCAACCCGAAAAGGCCCCACAAGCTCATCTTTGATGATACCAGCCCAAACCAGTACTCCACCTCCACCTTGCTGGCGTCTGAGTCGGACTGGAGCTCTCTGCCCTTTACCAATCCAGCCACGGGCCCATCCATCTGGCCCATCAAGACTCACTCTCATTTCATCAGTCCATAAAACCTTAGAAAAATCAGTCTTGAGATATTTCTTGGCCCAGTCTTGACGTTTCAGCTTGTGTGTCTTGTTCAGTGGTGGTCGTCTTTCAGCCTTTCTTACCTTGGCCATGTCTCTGAGTATTGCACACCTTGTGCTTTTGGGCACTCCAGTGATGTTGCAGCTCTGAAATATGGCCAAACTGGTGGCAAGTGGCATCGTGGCAGCTGCACGCTTGACTTTTCTCAGTTCATGGGCAGTTATTTTGCGCCTTGGTTTTTCCACACGCTTCTTGCGACCCTGTTGACTATTTTGAATGAAACGCTTGATTGTTCGATGATCACGCTTCAGAAGCTTTGCAATTTTAAGAGTACTGCATCCCTCTGCAAGATATCTCACTATTTTTGACTTTTCTGAGCCTGTCAAGTCCTTCTTTTGACCCATTTTGCCAAAGGAAAGGAAGTTGCCTAATAATTATGCACACCTGATATAGGGTGTTGATGTCATTAGACCACACCCCTTCTCATTACAGAGATGCACATCACCTAATATGCTTAATTGGTAGTAGGCTTTCGAGCCTATACAGCTTGGAGTAAGACAACATGCATAAAGAGGATGATGTGGTCAAAATACTCATTTGCCTAATAATTCTGCACTCCCTGTATATATATGCACCCTTGTTATAATTTAATTGGATTATCATCTAAGCGCTGACAACATTTTTAGTATTTTGATATATATGTATGCTTGGCCTATCAGTTTGGTATATTTTTGCATCTCCAGTTAATGTTATCATCATGAAAGTTTATATTCACATCCTTCCCCTAACCATTGTGCTAAACAAATTTCAGAGAACGTGCATGGTGGTAATTTTTGAATTCTGCTTTTTATGCACATGTCATCTGGTTTTGGCCAGCAAGTTATATGTTACTGCCATAAAACTATTTTAACCAAATGTGCAGGTATCAAATGCACCTTTAGCAGCATTCTTTAAACTAACTCCTGCAAAAAAAAAATCTAACTGGAGATTTGGGGGAAGGAAACTGACTGACTAAAATTAGCTGCTTTCAAAAGAAAAAAAAAACAGTGCAAAGGGGTATATGTCCTTTTCCCTTTTTTATAACAGACCCGGCAACGTTTCAGGGGATTTGTGTTTTTTTTTGCAGTTGGTGGTAACTTAAAAATAGTTGTTGGAACTTGAGAATCTCCATAAATTATTGTGGAAATCAGCTTGAACTGAAATTGGAGAAAGGTGGTTCTTTTTGGATTTTTTAAAGAGTAAAAATGAATTATGTGTTGCTACTTGCAACAGGTAGCCACCTTTTTATACCAGGCTTTTGTCTTTCTTAAGATAAGATATGGCTGCATCAGCTGATCAGCCAAATCAAAACCCCCATGTGGCTGTTAGAAGCCCTGATGCAAACAGGTTTGGTCTGTACCCTGCCTCGGACAGTCACGTCTGACATGCTTTCGTCATGGATGGTTGTTAGCATGTGAACATCCTTCCTGTCCTTAAATTTTAGCGCAAGCAGTTCAGCTTTGCGCAGAGCTTTGCATTCACCTTTTTTTAATTTGGCCTCAATGTGAGGTCTGGGGAAATCCTTGGCAGGCCAGTGTCTGCAAATGATAAAGAATTTTAAACAAGTGGACATGCTGTAAAAATTGTCCACATATAGGTGGTAACCCTTATTGAACAAGGGGATCAGTAGGTCCCAAACAAGTTTCCCACTTGTCCCCAGAGAGTCAGGACAGCCAGGAGGGTTCAGTTGACCATCTTTCCCCTCATATACACGAAAGGCAAATGTGTAGCCACTTTCGCTCTCGCACAAAAAAAGACCGTCTTTGTTATTTGTGCCGTTAGGGTACATTGCAGACAACTGTTACCGGTATTGACCCCTGCCCAAGCAGTTCCATTGCCTTGATCGCCCCATGACTACAGAGAACATCACTTTTTCTACTACCCAAACAAAATTAGCACAGAAATGCATTTACTTTCATGAATAGGATACAGAAAAGGCATATGGAGTGGTCACTGTACGTAGGCCCACCAGTATAATAGATGGCGGCACTGCCAGGATGTAAACATTAATGGGCATACTGTGCAAGGCCTTAGAGACTCTGAAGCTACCCTTACCCTTGTGAAGTCTCGTTGTGTGCGCCTCAATCCCCTCTTAGATAAAAACAAACAACTGCCAGGTGTAAGGAAAACTGCAACATGCGTTACCAATGGCCAAGGTACACTTTGATTGGGGCAAAGACCAGGGTTACTATGAAGTTGGGAAAATGGACCAGATTCCAGACGAGTTACTCTTAGGTAACCACCTTGGGACACTCTCCAGCCAGTATCTACTCAAGGAAGTATCCCTGATGGCTCGCTGCCAGACTCTCCAACCATAGGTTGGTGGCACCTGACCATCAGACACCAACCATCCAGTTTCAGAGGTCCCATCTTTGCCAATTGGTTTTGCACCTGAGGCATTAAGAGATGTAAGCGAGGATTCCCCTCCACTGACTTGGCCTCAATGCTTTGACTTTAGACAGTTTGTTAGGGCTGACCCATCCTTAGCTTCCTTGTGCATCCACACAGACTCCGGTGATCAGGGAGAATGGAATGCTATATAGACTTCACAGTGCCAGATAGGCGCGACCACACTAGATTTAACCCCAGACAGAAATTTGCCAAATGGTGGATGCTGATCCTGTCTGCTTCCCACAAGGCTCGAAATCCATGTGGCCTTAAGACTGCTGCTGCACTACATTGATGTCCATCGTGTCCATTGATGATTAGGAGAGTACTCTACCGAGGAAAATGTGTTTGTTTGCATCACTGTTCTGGCATCTAGTAGTGTAGCAGGCTTTGTTTGTGTGCTGTTCTAACAAAGATGGTTTAAGTAAAGGCTCCCTTGTGCCTAAAGTGTTATACTCTGTATCCTCCCATTCCTCTGGGTTAGGCTTTTGTGGAATGTCATATGACCTGTAAAATCTGTCTCCTATATCACAGCACACAGTCAACCTGCTGTGTTGTAGCCTGTTTACTGGTCAGGGAGATATTTAGATCTTGTCTATCATGGAATCAAATGATCTCTGCCAGGAATCAGTTCTCTGTCACCATGACGATCTGGCACCTTTCATTTTTTTTTATTTTTTTTATTTTTTTAGCTGTATTATGTAGTTTCATATTTGCATGATATGACGTGTTATCTCTTCCCATTTCACTTGCACCCAGCAGCCACCCTGTGGCATTCACCCAAAGGTGGCAAGACTGGCTGTTAAAAATAGAAGTAGGATTGAATTAATTATCATGTAATGAAAGGCCGTTTTATTACATTTTACAATTATGGATTTGGAGTGGGGGAGAGAGTGTGTTTATGCATGTCTTACCATAAGAGCTGTCCGATCACTCTTAGTGCTAGTCTCCTGGCTAGTGTAGTAGGAAGCCTGCACTTGTTCTGCCACCTTAACCCCTTAAAGGACCACTCTAGGCACCCAGACCACTTCAGCTTAATTAAGTGGTCTGGGTGCCAGGTCCAGCTAGGGTTAACCCATTTTTTTTTAATAAACTTAGCAGTTTCAGAGAAACTGCTATGTTTATAAATGGGTTAATCCTTCCTCCAATTCCTCTAGCGGCTGTATATGTATATATACACACACTAATTTAATACATATTCTAAGATTCCAGAAGTATCAAAAGGATAATGTAGTAATCCGTTTTACAGGCTTCCAGGACTTCCAAAAAAAAAAAAAGTTCATATAATTAAAGGGACACTATAGTCACCAGAACAACTACAGCTTATTGTATTTGTTCTGGTGAGTAGAATCATTCCCTTCCGGCTTTTTGCTGTAAACACTGTCTTTTCAGAGAAAAAGCAGTGTTTACATTACAGCCTAGTGATAACTCCACTGGCCACTCCTCAAATGGCTGCTAGAGGTGATTCCTTGGGCAGTCTTGCCTACTGTGCATCACAACATACAGTGTCTCCACCCTCTGCATGCAGACACTGAACTTTCCTCATAGAGATGCATTAATTCAATTCATCTCTATGAGGAGATGCTGATTGGCAAGGTTTGTGTTTGGCTAGTGCTGCCTCTGCCACTGATCTGCCTCCTCTGCCTTGATCTGCCTCCCTATGGGGACGCATTGTGATTGACTCAGACCACCACTTCTGATGATGTCAGAGGCAGCGTCTCCAGGCTGGAATAAAAGTAACATTTTACTATATTTAAGGAGGCAAGGCAGGGCCAGGGGGGTTAGATGGTGGTTTTAACACTATAGGGTTAGGAATACATGGTTTTTGTTCCTGACCCTATAGTGTTCCTTTAAATATAATAAAAATAGAATTAAACCAATGTTTAGGCTAAGGCATTTTTTCGGCCTTCTATTTCCTACAAGAAGTGGGGACAATATTAAAAATGGCAATCTTGACCTAAGAGTTTTTGGCAATCCATAAAAGATGTGATTTTGCTTAGAGATGTAAACCTGCCTCTACAGGTAAAACCTGATTTTCAAGGGGGGAGGGGGATAAATATAAATAATTTTGATTACAACTGTATTTATAATGCTGTTGTTTTGAGGCTCTCTTTGCCCCTCCCTTATACCTGTAAATGAAAAGGTAACTTACCTGTAATCCAGTGGAAAAGTATCCTTCACAGCTCTATTTAACATCGGGAAGATTATACTTACTGATGATCTTTTTGTCAAAAGAATGGTTTTCATATAGAAGGATTGGGATGTAGAACACATGGTGCTTCTAAGGTTACACTGAAATGATTCTTTAAAGGGACACTCTAATCACTGAAACAAAATTTGCTTTATTAAGTGGTTTTGGTGTATAGATCTCACCCCTGCAGTCTCACTGATAAATTTCCTGTCATACAGATGTTAATTTATTTTGTTTATGCAGCCCTAGCCCCACCTCCCCTGGCTGAGACTCTCACAGCCTCCCTAAACGCTTCCTGTAACATTTTCGAGTTTCCTTTATTAAACAATATCCTTAATTTAGAATTTATCTTGTTCTTTAAAGGGACACTGTAGGCACTATGATTTAATCTCATTTAATTGGTTATAGTATGTGGAGACCCCTAGCACTGTCTTTCCATTCCATATAAATCCATTTTCAAACAATGTAAAACTAAATAACGGTCCATGACCAACCACAGCTAGTCCCCTACTGCAGGTATAGCTAAGACAGAGAATACACACTTCCTTCTAGCCATACAAATTCATATCAAGAATGGGTGTTATGTCAGGCTTAAATCCATCAGCTAACACACTTAACCGATGACAGCCTTATATTGTTGCTCAGGCTAATGCTTCCACAGAGAGGATGGGCTGCTGAGGACCTAGCATTAAAATATTAAAAATAGTTTAAAACTGAATGGAAGGACAGCATAAGGGGGACCATTACAACATTTTTCTGTTTTTGGATATATGACACCTTACAATTCTAATATTTAATATTGTAAGTACAACAATAGTGAATATTATATTCAAACATCCTAATTATAGATAACAATATAAGAATAAAAAGAAAAGTCTTAGCTCGGGTAAGACCCTATAAGGACAAAGTCTAGTTATGTAGAACTGGAGTCCAGTGGAAATGTCTGAAGTTAGGGAATGGTGGTTGTTGCACTTCTCAAATATCCATATAGATAGAAAAGGGCGATAAAAGGTGAGAGAACGGTGCAATATGTTCCTCAAAGTGCAGGCATATTTGTAAAGTAGTAAGGTTACACTGAAATTTAACAGATCATAAGTCAGCTCTGTTATGTATGGCATACAGCGGTATAATCCCTGCTTATGGGCTATATGGTGAGTGTCTTTTTGCAAGTTGTGATATCAGGGACCCAAATAAGGGTCGATAAGAAATGGAAACAGATAAATGGTGCAGTATGTTCCACAGTGGATAATTTAAAACAATAAAATATAAGGGTTACACTCACATTGAGTAGAGCTTAAGCCAGCTCTGGTGTGATAAGCGTTCAGCGGTACAATCCTCACTTATGGGATATATGGTGAGTGTTCTTAAAGATGGTGGTGTCAGGAACCCAAAAAGAAAACCATTAAAAAAAAAAAAAAGCAATAGTGCTCTCAATAAAATATTTGTAATCAATAAAATGTGATAAAATATACTCATAAAGGATAGAGCAGGCTCACTGCTCTATGACAACAACATCGGTGATATGATCCCCACCTGGGATTCTTTAGAGAATGCAGAAATAGTAGTTGGTGCCAGGTGGTAGTTAAAAGGTTGAATAATAAAAGATGACGGTACAAGTGGAATAAAATAACCAAAATCTATTTTATTAAGGATTAAAAAAGCAGTAAAATACATCCAAACGCGTTTCGCCTACAGGCTTTTTACTCTATTGAAAAGCCTGTAGTCGAAACGCGTTTGGATGTATTTTACTGCTTTTTAAAATACATCCAAATCCATTTAGTCTACAAACAATATTAATATAATGGCGCTGCTCACTTGTGGAAGGTTAAAGACTGGGAGCTAAATATGGCTTAAAATTCCTTGCTTTATTATAAATAACTTTAAGTCTCTTTGGTAAAACAGTCCGTAGTATTTTATTTTGTAGCAAGACTGGCCAACATTTCTGGAGTGCTTTCTCAAACTAATAAAATTTATTTCTTTGTGTTCTAAAGGCAAAATTAAAATCAACCTTATTTGCATAATTAATTATACCATCCTAAACTTCTTGTCGTTTCCTCTGATTTAAAATCAGATGACTAGTTTCCCATATTATATCTCACTGGTAGTCTTTTTCAATAAGTCTATCCTCCTAAGAATTTCATTTCTAAAACAGTTCCTGCCAATTTTGGCAAATTAACTTTTAGGGATGTTTTTAAGCCAGCTTCTATGGTGACTGCTATTAAAATGAATATAACAATTTTTATCTGTGGGGTTAAAATAGGTTTTACCTAAACGTTGCCCATCTTGCATTCATTTTCTAGATATTTCCCTTTCTGTACATGTGTCCTGCATCTCAGGGACAAACTTAAGTCCAAAATCGTTGTTGTTAATGAATACTAAAAATTTAGATATGCTTGCCTTTGGTCCATCCCAAATGATGATGATGTCATTGAAGAAGCTTTTCCAGAGAACCAGATTTGTACTCCACCCATGCTTAACCCAAATGTGGTTGGCTTCTCATATTGCCTTTAAATAGGTTAGCATAACTGAGGGGCAAATCCAGTTCCCATAGCTGTAACACGTCTGCAAATAAAATTGTTATGGAATTAAAAATAACTATGAGTGAGAATAAAAGAAATGCAGTCCAAAATAAAAGCTGCCTGATGGCCATCCAGATGTGCATTTCTATTACGTACTATCTTGCACATATTCCTTTTCCATGGCCTATGAATGTAAACAAGGAAAACACATCATGCTGGCTCCACCTCCAAGAGTTTTGTATCTTTCCATTATATGTCCATGATCATATTAAGTATATGACCAGTATCCTTTATTTTTATTATTATTTTTTAATAATATATTAAAAAAAAATTTGTGTGCAAATTATACAAATATACAAACATTACAAACGAAGTAATAACAATCATATATTATAAAACATTAAGTTATTAATTACATCAGGGCTTGAAGAATTGTTCTGAAGTCTATATCCTGTCCCTGAATGCGTTTCAATGTAAACATTGACTTTTCAGACATAAGGCAGTGTTTACATTGCTGCCTGGTAAAACCTCTAGCGACAGTCACTCCGATGGCCTCTAGAGGTGCTTCCTGGGTCAGTGCCTCACAATGTGCAGCACCTACAATAATGTTCCCTATAGAGATGCATTGATTCAATGCACCTCTATGAGAAGTTAAATTGGCGCAGTGGCATTTGGCCGTGCATGCGCAATAGTCTTCCAATGCTTTCCTATGGGGATGCATTGGATTGGCTGAGATCGTCAAGATTGATAATCTCAGCCATGGAGGTGGGGCCAGCTGCAGCGTCATCAGCACGGCGTGGGGAAAAAAGGTGAGTAAAAACACTCACAGACAAACACAAACATACATTTACTGAGATACAGACACACTTACTCTCAAGTAGTTACTTCTTTAAATCCACCCAGCCTCCTTACTTCTGGAGAGCTGGAGTGGATAGGTATTCCCTGAGGTCCAGTGGGTCTGCTGTCATCTTTCTACTCAGCTCCCTCTAGCGCACTGTTTAGTGGGCCGGAGTGACGTCATAACCTGACTCCCGGCATCACTGCAAGCAGCGCGAGGGAGGTGAGTAGGGAGATTACAGCTCCCTCGCTGCGGCATTAAGTCGTCTGGCCGCCCGCCTCCCTCTGCATTCCATTACCCGGATGCCCCCTCCATCAACCGTCAGCCTCCCTCAGCTCTCCATAGGCTAGCCGCCCCCCTCCCTCAGCAATACATGAGCCGGCCGCCCCACTCCCTCTGTCAGCCGCCTGCCTTCCACCCTCTCACAGCTCTCCATGAGCCAGTCTACCTCCCTTACTTGTCAATGAGCAGGCCGCAAGGCCGGCCGCCTATATCCATCAGCAGCCTGCCTCAGCCCTCTGTGATCCGACTGCTCTCAGGCAGCCGGTCACCTCTGGGGCTGAACAGGCTCACAAATCCCAGGTGCCAGGACAAATTTCTGGGTCGCCATGGCGACCTGGCGCCTGGGATTTGTCAAGCCCTGCATTACATTGTTGTAAAAACTGGTATAATCAATCTCATTTACAAACTACACACAAATACTACAAACAAACTTGCATTTTGAAGTATAAGAGCAGCATGGATGGAACAAATCGATTTGTTTTTGGCACTATCCCATAGGGGGTCCTTCTTTGGAGATAAAATTAAACAGGGGTCCATATCTTATTTTACAGTGGCATATGTTTATTCATCATATAAAAATATCTTTCCATTTTGCCTTGATAGGAGATTTGGCAGATGAACTCTGCCCATGAAGGGAAATTAGGTTTTCGCCATGCTCTTGCAATATTTAATTTAACAGTAAGCAGTATATTGATAACTAGAATAATGGTGCTTTTATTTTCTTTAGAAAGTCCTAAGTGAAAGTGCCTGATACTTGGGTTTAAAGAAATATTAAAAAAAAAAAAATAATTGTAAACAATGTATTTCTTTCATGTTTAAATTCCTGCAGTTTTGTGCACTCCTACCAAACATGAAGAACGGTACCTCTCTCTAGGTTACATCTCCAGCATTGGTCCGATACATTTCTATCGAACTTGGCGATACGGGAGGGAACTAAATACCATCTATGGACTTATTTCAAATATGTTTCTTGCAGCGTAATGGAATGAAAGCTTTTCCTAAGGTCCATTCTTTATGCCAACTCCAGTATGCTTCTATATATGATTTAGTTAACGGAACATATTTTTGCAGATAAAAGTCCACATACTGGAACAAATTTGCTGGAAGAATACCAAGTCCACTTGGAATCAGCATGCCTGGGTTTTTTCTAAGGATATATGTACTTTTGGCAAATAGTAAAAATAGCAAACCTAAGGTGCTCTTTTAAACAAAAAATTAAACTGCCTTATTTAGAATCTTTAGATCCCGATTCTTTCTCACTAGGTTCAGTAATTTATTTTTAAATTCATTGATGGGATCTTTATGTAAATTGCAATATGTAGGAGTCTCAAAGCTTCCTCAATATAGTTCTCTCGATATATGACCACTGCTGCCCCCTCTTTAGCCGCTGCCTTAAAAACAATGTCCAGTCTCTGACACAGTCTTTTAAAGGCCATCCTTTCATCCTGATTAAAATTATACTCTCACATTTTTTTATGTTTAATTATCTCAAACTCTCGTAAATCACATCTGTAAAAAGCTGTAAACATTCCCCATTATCTTGAACATAATTATATTTAGGTTTAAAATTCGTGAACTTTTTTCATTATTTTTGTATCATTTATAAAAAATATGTGGTGTGGTTTTAATGCAGCAATATGATTTGTAGTCTATCCCATTTTGTTTTATTATTTGGGGATCCAGCAATTACTTTTTCTATTTTGTATATTTGTAATGAGTTGTATGCTTGTAACAAATTGTATCCCATTTCCGTGTGGGAAATAACTATTTCTCTGGATCATGTGAGATTTTTTGCCTTTACTTGCACATACACTACCTTTTTGGTCGCTGATATGGATCCCGTTTGTGGATTCTGTGCAAGTCCATGTGTGCACTGGAGAGTAGATCAAGACTGATTGGAGGCATATTTATTGGCAGAGAGTTAGAAATGGATTCAAGCTCTCCTTGACAAAGTATATATTGACAAAACAGGTAGGAGCTACCCAAACACCGACTGGGGATAAGGGGCCATGCTACAAAAGATACCTCTCCTTCGACACCAGGGATCCAGAGTCTACTTTGGGACAGGATATTGGACATGGTGATCATTGGAGTGGGTCCCCAGGATCATTTTGTGGCTTTTCTGTGCTGTTTTATCTGCAGCGTTGTCTGTTAGTAAGTGTATAGCATTTCAAGCTGTATATATTTGTGTTACGGTTTTACATTATGTATATTTTTAAGTGATTAAAGACTGTGAAGATTGATTTATAAAAGCACTTACTGATCCATATAGTATTCCATTTTTATGGGCATGTTTTTTTCATTTGGTGATCTATAATTGGGGTGTTTGAATATACTTCTTGTATTTACAACACTGTTCTGTTTTTTGGATATATGATCCTTTCCTCCCACACAATTTTATATATATATATATATATATATATATATATATATATATATATATATATATATATATATATATATATATATATATATATCTATCTCCAATATTCTGTTGTCTTTTTTTTATGGTGCTCAAGTGTTAACAAGTGTGTTGGTGGTACTTTAGGTTATCACTATTATACTTGTTGTTGGTTTTTTTTTGGGGGGGGGGTTTGTGTGCTCAGTTTAGCAAGTTGACATACGGTGCCACAACAGCATACGTAATCACAGTAATGTCACAGATTTACACACATGTGGCATTGAGATAAAGGCACATTTTTTTTAAAGTTTAAGTGTAGTAAAGATAGACAGTTATACTTGCATTGCCACGACATCAGAGTCAAGCGTGAAACACAAAATAATAGTCCTGAACTAGGCACGTTATAATTCTGCACATTTTTTGTTTTTTAAACTAGGACGTAAACAGGCTAAGCAAACATGACTAGATGCTTGTGTTGCTGATAAACGATAGGTATTAATTGGGGACACGTTTTGATGAGGAATACAGTAAAGTATATCGCCACAGATAGCACCTGAGTAACACATTATATAATTAATTGTAAAACAAGCTTATAGGACAGGAGTATGAGATAAGAAAGGAATATAACCAATAGATTGTCAGGTAATTGCTTTTATCAGATTGAGTTGTAAGGTTACAGGCTATCTATAAACATGCCTAACTGTTAGTTTGGTGTCATAATATCTAGAGTTATGAAGAAAAACGCAACTAAAAATGCTGGATCTGAGGAGTGTTTTAGGGATGTTATACAGTTGCAAGAAAAAGTATGTGAACCCTTTGGAATGATATGGATTTCTGCACAAATTGGTCATAAAATGTGATCTGATCGTCATCTAAGTCACAACAATAGACAATCACAGTCTGCTTAAACTAATAATACACAAAGAATGAAATGTTGCCATGTTTTTATTGAACACACCATGTAAACATTCACAGTGCAGGTGGAAAAAGTATGTGAACCCCTAGACTAATGACATCTCCAAGAGCTAATTGGAATGACATGTCAGCCAACTGGAGTCCAATCAATGAGATGAGATTGGAGGTATTGGTTACAGCTGCCCTGCACTATAAAAAAGCACACACCAGTTCTGGGTTTGCTTTTCACAAGAAGCATTGCCTGATGTGAATGATGCCTCGCACAAAAGAGCCCTCAGAAGACCTAAGATTAAGAATTGTTGACTTGCATAAAGCTGGAAAGGGTTATAAAAGTATCTCCAAAAGCCTTGCTGTTCATCAGTCCACGGTAAGACAAATTGTCTATAAATGGAGAAAGTTCAGCACTGCTGCTACTCTCCCTAGGAGTGGCCGTCCTGTAAAGATGACTGCAAGAGCACAGTGCAGACTGCTCAATGAGGTGAAGAAGAATCCTAGAGTGTCAGCTAAAGACTTACAAAAGTCACTGGAAAATGCTAACATCCCTGTTAGCGAATCTACAATACGTAAAACACTAAACAAGAATGGATTTCATGGGAGGATACCACAGAGGAAGCCACTGCTGTTCAAACAAAACATTGCTGCACGTTTACAGTTTGCACAAGAGCACCTGGATGTTCCACAGCAGCACTGGCAAAATATTCTGTGGACAGATGAAACCAAAGTTGAGTTGTTTGGAAGAAACACACAACACAATGTGTGGCAAAAAAAGGCACAGCACACCAACATCAAAACCTCATCCCAACTGTGAAATATGGTGATGGGGGCATCATGGTCTGGGGCTGCTTTGCTGCGTTAGGGCCTGGACGGATTGCTATCATTGAAGGAAAAATGAATTCCCAAGTTTATCAAGACATTTTGCAGGAGAACTTAAGGCCATCTGTTTACCAGCTGAAGCTCAACAGAAGATGGATGTTGCAACAGGACAATGACCCAAAGCATAGAAGTAAATCAACAACAGAATGGCTTAAACAGAAGAAAATACGCCTTCTGAAGTGGCCTAGTCAGAGTCCTGACCTCAACCTGATTGAGATGCTGTGGCATGACCTCAAGAAAGCAATTCACACCAGACATCCCAAGAATATTGCTGAACTGAAACAGTTCTGTAAAGAGGAATGGTCAAGAATTACTCCTGACCGTTGTGCACGTCTGATCTGCAACTACAGGAAACGTTTGGTTGAACTTATTGCTGCCAAAGGAGGTTCAACCAGTTATGAAATCCAAGGGTTCACATACTTTTTCCACCTGCACTGTGAATGTTTACATAGTGTGTTCAATAAAAACATTGCAACATTTCATTCTTTGTGTGTTATTAGTTTAAGCAGACTGTGATTGTCTATTGTTGTGACTTGGATGATGATGATCAGATCACATTTTATGACCAATTTGTGCAGAAATCCATATCATTCCAAAGGGTTCACATACTTTTTCTTGCAACTGTATAACATTAGTCTATTGGCTATATAGGAACCGAGTCCAGATGCAGGAGCCATCCCTATGGCCGGCGCGAGACCTCATAGGATGAAGCAGGCTTGTGTTTAACCGATGCCGGATCTGCCTTGTCGAAGCTTCAGGCAGTGAGTGTCCACCGATGTAGGAATCTGAGCACAGTCCAGGAAGGCTTCCTGTTCGTCTTTATGCTGGTTTCCTCTGGGCCGCAGCGATCCAAGATGGGATCTGCCATGTTTGTGCAGCAGGGGGCTAGTGTCTGTCGATGCAGGGATCCGGTCAGAGTACAGCAAGGCTTGTCGCTTACCATTATTCCCTGCTGTGTTCTCCTGGGCCGCAGGAGTGCGGGATGGATGTAGGGTGAGTGTTGGGCTGACGTCATGGCAGGTGTATCGTGCTTGGTGCTGGAATCTCTGTTTCCTGGCGGAGAGGGTCCTTGCTCAGCGTTCTGACCCTGCGGTACAGCTGTTGTTGGCAGCGTGGGTGGGAGAGCTTTTCTGTCTCTCAGTGATGCAAAGCCAGCAAACACTTCATCCAGCCTTTGGGTGAGTGAGCGTGTCTGTGTCGCGCCCGGATACCCGCCCACGGCCTCCGCTGGCCTATCAGCAAGTCTCCCGATAGTGTGTGCGGTTTGGGATGGTTTCTGCAGCTGTGGTTCTCAGCCGAGCGCTCAACTGTGCTTTAAAATAATTTTATTGATAAGTGTCTTGGTATAGGTTCTTATCTTTAGTGTTTTGTCTTTCTGTTCTTCTTCTCTCTACATTGACGCTTAATACTTCTTTAGCATGTCTACTTATACTACAAAATTTGTACAGATTTATAGTTTTGATTTTTCTTTCCTACAACATATGTCTACTTTATTTGCTGCAAAATGTTGTCTTGTAATGCTAATGGACCACACACACCCTCCACCCCCCCAAATGAATTACATGATTAAAAGTTATAAGCCCAAAGTAAGTCAGATTATAAGATGTAATATTAGGTTTAAATAGAACAGATAGCTGTGTATAGCATAGGCAAAATAGGTAACTAGCTGAGCAGCAAGCTGTGAGGCTAATGGGCCAGTATCCTTAATTCCATTCATAGTATGTCAGAGGTTGGCATGTGTTTGCAGACATTCGGAAGAGGTGAAAGGGGAAAATAGGGAAAAAGATGATAGCAGAAAAAAAAATCTCCATTTATTGGGGATTCACCTGACGTCTAGGGGCTCAAACAAACATTAAAACATTTCAATTTTTATTTATTTATATGTTGGAGTGTTTTTTTAAGGCCTAGAAATTTATGTAAATTTTTCTGAAAGAATTGATGATAGATGCAGTGACAAAAAAGAGATTGTAGGCTTAAAGATTGAGGTCAGAAGAGGAATTTAAGTGATTAGAAATTAGAGGAGCTGCCACAGCAATATGTTATAGGGATGGTCAAGTGAATTGTCAAAACAGGAGGTTACATATAGGGAGAAGCAAAGCAGTGGGCTTGTCTATGGGTAAAGCCACAGCGAAAATTTTGGGACATTAAAAGATAAGGGGAAAAAAGACAAAAGTTCTTTAGGCACTGGGAGGTTGTTCAAATTTGGTGGTCAAGGGGGGCAGAGGGGGGGGGAATACATTTTGCTAGCACAATACAAATCGCAGATTATCCTCCACCAAGAGTAACTGTGGCATATTTACATATATGGTGCACTGAAATAATTGTTTACAAGAAAATACATGATTCATTCAATTGTCTTTGGATACTTCAGGAAACTGGCAGATCTCATTATTTGTGAAAGCTGATATAGTATCTTCTTATTTATTTATAAAGGGATACTCCCTGCTGTGCTCATTAGTTAATCTTAGAACTTTCTAAACAATATATTGTTTCAGTGATTCCTGCAACATCTACCCTTTATTCTGTTTTAGCCTATCGAAGTCAGGCTAGCGATCAAAAATTGTAGGACATCAAGGTCAGCTCCAGGAAAATTATAAAATGCAATCTATGTATTGTGCTAGTAAAATTCCCCACAAATAAGGAGATTAAATCTTTTATTTGCTGTTTTGATATAGTACTGTGTTGGTTATTGTGCATTACACTCTGTCACAATGCAGAGCCCAGCAACTCACATTACCGAGAACACAACCATGTTCTGCCTTGCTGGAGACGACAGATGCAAGCGTGGTCCCTGAAGTTGCTATACTGTAGTTTAGAATTTAATGCAGTAGATAAAACGGAAAAACCTTTAATCCCTGGGAAAAAAGAGACATGCAGAGCACATTGCACTTGGACGCACCCACATAAAATTAAAATGTATTCTTCACTTACAGCGAAACTGTTACATACTGAGAACAGTGCCTTATTCCGTCACCCTAGTAAATTGCATTGCAGCATTTCCTGGGGTGATTAACACAGTGGAGGTAAGTTAAAAAACACATTGGAAGGTATGGATTTGGAACTGGGTGGGTAGGCTTTTACAGAGTTTTGCCAATGTAGCAACTTGCATTACTGATGATGCCTAAAATGAGTGGGCCTGCCCAGAAAGTGGATGTCTGGCTGGTCCCAACCATATAGAACCATGCAGAGAGTGCTGCTGAAGCGTAATGAATACTGTAGTAATGTGCGTGAGCTGTGCAGCCAGAGGAGAATTCCCTGGTGTCCCAGGATGAAGGACACAAGGAAACTAAATTGGACTGTCCTGGGAGGCCTATACTGCAAAGGTTAGCTCATCTACCTACTTTGCCAGGCTAAAGTTACAAAATATTTATTTTGCTCTAGTGACAAAGTATGTTGTCATGACAAGTCTTTAAAGGAAAACTAAAGCGTTAGAAATACAGGTTTGTATTTCTAACGATTTAGTGTCCCTGTCCTTGTTGCTTACCTGTCAGCCTCTGGTGATATCTTGGAGGCATGGCATGGCATTTTCCCTTATGGTCTAATCCAATGAGAAGAGCATTGGGCACCTAATGTATATGAGCCGCAAGCACATCCAAGTTTCCCCTTAAGAAAGCATTTAAATAATGCTCTCCAATTGGGGCTTCCCTATCATGTAACTGAGTTTTACTCACTGCCACGTAAAGTTTCTAGTGGTTGTCAGGGTGACAGCCACTAGAGGTGGAAATTTTTGCAGTTTGAGATGTAGTGGCCTTGGTGATTTTACTGGTCCTTTAAAATAAATCATGCCAAATCAATGCAAAAGTGCCCATAGTGATATAAACAGGGGACATGGAAGACAATTTGACCATGCATTAAGGCAGGGGTAGACAACCTTTGATACCGATAGTTTGCCAGCATTATGGGGAATTTGGTACACAAGTGCTGAAGGTTGAGAGAGAGATATTATGTAATTGTGTATTTTATTACATTTTTTTCCTGTAAGATGACACAATTCATAGCTGAACGACTATTGCACATTTAGTGCCCAAGGGTATTATTACAAAGCAAAAAATACCTGCTCATGTTAAATGCTATATGAACAATATAATACTGGGTGAGGTGGAAGAAGGAAAGAAAAAAAATCAAAACACAGATTGAATTGATTGTCCATATGCCTCATGCAGCGTAGCTCAGCTTGTTCTGAGTTTATAAAGATCACTTAGGACGTCATTCGACATACATCAAACATTTCCTATATGCAAACAAAAATATCTCCACTTGGCATCCCAGTCCTTTGGGTGTTCTTAAAGGGATACACCAGACAATACAGAAGGACAGATGCAACTTGATATAGATTAAAGGTAAAGGTGGTACTATAGGCAAAAAAAACAATGTTTAATGAAGCAGATTTTTTTTATACAGATCATGTCCCAGCAGTCTCACTGCTCAATTATCTGCTATTTAAGAGTTAAATCACGCAGCCCTAACCATACCTCCCTATCTGTGACCTATATTCTCCCTACACGTTTCATGTAAATAGAAATCTAATATTAAATCCCTTAATGACCAAGACTTTGGCACTCTTTTGAGAAGCGACACGTTTGTGACCAAGGCCTTTGTACACTTTTACAATGTATTCATTCTACCACAATTTCAGCCTTTCTGTGAAAGTGCACTCATACATATTATTTATAATTTTTATTTTTATTTTTTTTTTTATATACACCATATGTATACATAGCACAATATTAAATAGGATTGAACACCTAGGAAACACATTTTTCTCTGTTTTACATTTCATAATTTGTACAGACCACGTGCAGTTTAGGAAATGAAGTGAAGGAGTGAATTATGATTTTTAAAGCTATAACTTTGCAAATGTTGTCATGCTGAGATTACAACTTTTATAGTAATCATAGAACCAGAACCACTACACAAAAGTATATATTTGTAGAAAGTACCAGGCTATGTAAGGAAGAGCATTTTGACACTTTTCATTTACCCAATTTATCACAAACCTAGGTCAAAGTATCTAATTCTTTGTGTTTTTATTTTGGGGAAATTTACATACCTCACATTTACTGCAATAACTCCATATTTGCGTTCTGCTGCTGTTTACGATTACAGTGGTACCCCACATGTATACATCTTTTTGTTTTTTCTTAATCCAACCCCTAATCTTGCTCCTAATCCCAGGGATTTCATTGCTCACACGTACAGAAGGCTCTGTGAGCATTCTGAACTGTGTGATTAGAGCATAAGAGAGATCTTCCTGTCATGCTGCAACTTTAGAAACAATGATTGGTGCTGGACAGTTAGCAGAGCCCAGCCCTAATTATTTTGCAGGGTTAAGCAGGAAGACCTCATCAGGGTCTTTTCAGACCCTGGTGGTCTCCCACATTGCAATTGTGCTCAGCTGTGGTAATTTTCAATCAGCCATAGTATGCAAATCAATTTAAAGGGCTATGTGCAGCTCTCACTTGAAGAGCTGCATATCACTCATCTGTGAGCCTCAGATCAAGTGGGACAGGTCAAGGTGATCCAGGGCACTAGTTTCGACTCGGCCGAAGCGGAGGCCATAAAACTAAGGCACCAGCAGACCGAGACACCTGTAGTAAGGTCCTGGAACCAAACAAACGGAGGAGACTAGTCAGCATCTCTGTGTCGAACACCCCCTGTAGGGAAGCGTCCATCACTGAGGAAACGGGTCTGTATGCCAGCTGAAACTGGTCGGGGCCTGATGGGTCCTCCTCCGTGGATTAAAGTCTTGACGCCGGGACCTCCTAGAAAAGCTATTCCAAATGTACGAGAACTCGGGTAGGGGAAAAAGTAGGAGGCACCCCCTTGTGTCCAATCCACCCTCTAGGACTCTACTCCTGTAGAGGGGGTCGATATTTCCTCGGTTGAACACAAAATCCAGGGACCCGAACAAGGGAAAATGCAGAGAGCGTCTGACCCTTCGGTCTGGTAGGGAACTCGCAGAGGATCCCGCAAGCCCGTCCGGGTAGAGCGTACAGCTAAACGTCCACGTGGAACAAAGGAGAAGGGTTCTCATATAGTTCTGGTATTCCCGAATGTCCTAAATTCATCCAAACCTGCCAGCCAGGCTGTAGTATCGTCCCAATGAATGATGCCCCAGATTCTTATCTCGCCAGGGAGAAAATTGAGCCCGCCTTACCAGGAAAGGACCCCACGGTCCTTAGAAGTTCCCTGAGGGCCGCATCCAATTCAAAGTAACTAATGGATATGCGTTCAAGCGTAGTCCCGTGCGGGGGCTCCAAAGGGCTCCGCTCACTTAATCCCGTCTGGTATGTCATCCGAAGGTGGAGGTAAATGTGAAACTCTGAGGCCAAGGGTCTAATCCTCTATAACCGGTACAGGTTGGAGCATTAGATATGCCTCTGCGGCCATGGTAGGGGGGGTGGCTTATGGGGACTTTCACCCCTGCTCCACCTAGGCAGTGTAGTCTGGAGTCTAGTCTTTCCAGGCGCCTGGTTCAGGGCCTTCACCCTTCCAGTAGCGTTTATGCGCACTTGGCTGCTCTCCTCTAGGAGAGTCTGACTCAATCAAGTAGTCTGTCTTCTTCTTAAAAAGGTGGTCACTGCCGCGTCCAGTGGACACCGCCTCCCTCGCGCCATATAGGCAGTGGCATTAGGCCGTCGCAGCCGAATGCATCTGGGTTAGATGCTTCTCCAGAGTTTATCTTTCCGGGCGTCTGGTTCAGGGCCTTCACCCTTCCAGTAGCGCTTATGTGCACTTGCCTGCCCTCATCAGAAGAGTCTGACTCATTCAAGTCTCCTGCCTTCTTTAGAAGGTGGTCGCTGCCGCATTAGACATCGCCTGTGCTCATTCCCCCGAACAAAGGGTTGTCGGTGGAGCGGTCCTTGGCAAGGTGACCTCTAGGGGTATAACGGACAAATGTCACCGGCAGAAGCATCGGGGCATATAGTGACAGAGGCCAGTTTGGCAGCGCATGCAATGTCCAAGCGTGAGTATGTAGCAGCAAGGCTTGGTATGCAGACATTCTGGCACAAACAAAGCAGGCCAGATCAATGGGGCACAGACAAAGCAGGCCAATCAATGGGGCACAGACAAAGCAGGCCAATCAATACGGCTCGGACCAAGCCGGCCAAATCCTGGGGCACAGACAAGTCAGGCCCAACAGGGGTTTCATTGTTCCAAATAATTGTATATTTCACTCTTCGGAGAAGATGCATTCTTCTGTGTAACTGTACATAACGCTGTTCAGTGTAACAGTACATAGCATTCTTGTGTGCGACTGTACATAGCATTCTGCTGTGTAACTGTACATAGCCTTCACTGACCTCACATCAAAAAAACAAATCCTAAAATCATAAAATGTAATCATAAAATCAAATCCTAAATGTAATCATAAAATCACATCATAAATGTAATCATAAACAAGCCTGTGGCTGCTCACTGTTTAAAAAAAACCTTCTAAATAAAAATAAGGAGGGGGGGACCTACTGTTCTCCCCCCTGGCCCCCACCCCTGAGCGGTGGGTGGGAGCCCTAAAAAACAATAAGGGGGGAGGGACCTACCAAGCCCACCAATCAGAGTGCTCTTTGTCATTTTACACAGCGTGGGAAAGTTCTTTGGAATATTCCCACACTGTGTAAAATGACACAGAGCACTGCTCTGCTCACTGTTTAGTGGACATGTCCCTACTCGCAGTATAGCGAGTAGGGGCATTGGGGAGATTGTAATCTCCCTAATGCTATTATGGGGGTCATATTGACCCCCCATAGAGTGAGGGGGGACCTGGGGGGCTTATGAAGTGGCGGGGAGCACTGCTCCCTGCCATTTCTATCTTTACATATTACAAGGAGGGAGCTGTGTGCCAGTAGCTCCCTCCTTGTAATGAACTGCACGAACAAATGAACACTGATACTCAGTGTTTGTTTGTTCGTCTGACAATGCTATCCATTCATTCGGCTTTCTGATGAATGAATGAATAGGTGAAGTTCCCGTTTGCATGTCCAAGTGTTGAACTGGGCATGTGCGGGAATCTCACAGTGCTATCTAGTGTGGGCAGATGACGTGTCCCACAGGGACTTCCTCTACCCACACAAAGATGGCGGTGCCCTGAATATAGATCGGGGTAGAAAATCAAGATTAAAAAATAGGTAATATGGGGGGCTTAGGGGCATTTGGAGGTGACTAGGGGGTCAGTTAGATGTAGTGGAGGCGGGAGGGGGGTTAAAAAAAATAAAAAAAAAAATAAACGGGATTAGACCATGATAGTGCCGCTTTAAAACAAGGAATTATCAAGAGAAAAATTACTATTTCTAACTCTTCGACACTTATAGAAACTGTGAAAAATGATACAACAACAAATCAAGAAAACCGGTCCGAAATAGTTGAATCTACTGTTCCTCAAATAGCAGAGACAAGTGACAAGTCAACGAAAAAAAGACAAGCACACACTGTTATTCAATCTTCTTCTCAAACAAAGAAAAGAAAATATGACGACAGCTTTTTAAGCGAAAGCTTCAGGAGTATCATAAGACTAAACGGTTTATGAGCACAATATTTAAAAATGATAATGAAAAAGCCACTCATTAAAAGGTTTGTGCTATGGCGCAAATTTTATTTTTGGGGTTCCACGATGTTGGTTTACTATGTCAAAGGGTTCCACGGGAAAAAATAATTGGGAACCCCTGGTCTATAGTATCCCTTTAAAAAAATTAAAACACCTGCTCCCTCCCACTAATTTTAGGTGATTGTTTAATGAACTCACTATTTTTTATTAGTTGCTTTCTGTAAGAGTGTGAGATGTGAGACTGCATACTATGGTATTTTACTCTCGTTCTGTACATGCCCAATGACTGCTACAAAACATGGAAGTGATCATGGTGCTTTGAATAAACCTTTTATGATGGGGCTTTAGGGGTTACCAGATGTCCCCTCTTTGTTTTGTTTTATTAGTTTAGAAAGTGAAAAAAGTATCTGCTTACATAACATTTATGTGAGCTCACAACATTTCTGTGCCTCTTAAAAATTAACCAATGGTCACTGTGATGTCCTGACTCATAACAGCCTCATCAATGACTTTTAGATAAAAAAAAAAAAAAAAGTAAAACGTTCTACTTACCCTTTTACTTTAACGAGGCTTCGTCTGCGCTGCTCCACGACGTGGCCTCCTTCACCGATGTCCAATACATCGGAGACCTAATGCACATTAGCAGCGAGTGCCTCACTCACATTTACATTTCCTCATAGGAAGCATTGAATTTTACTTGGTCAGTGCCGTGGAAGGGCCTCTAGTGGCTGTCATCCCAAACATAATGGACTTACAATGTAAACAACTCATTTTCTAAAAGAACTGCATTGTTGTTATATTGCAGGGCTAAAAGGACAGGGACACTGCAGCCAGACCACTTTAATGAGATGAAGTGGTCTGGGTTGTTCTAGTGTTCGTTACAGTCAGGGCTTGACAAATTGGTTTGGAATCTAGGAGCCAGCTAAAAAAAGTTAGGAGCCAGTCTTTTTTAAACTAACTCTGAAACCGGTACAGCGTGGGAAAAAAAGTGAGTAAAAACACCTCTTCCATGTGATTGAAGGGGGGCAGGTACCTAAACAGACACTCACTGTCGGACAGACAGACACAATGACACACACATTTGCTCATAAACTCACAAATTAACATTTTACTTTTCATTTATGTCCACCCAGCCTCTCTACCTGTGTGAGAGCTGAGTGGATCTTTCCCTGAGGTCCAGTGGCCTGTGCTCTAATCTTTCTGCAGTTTCTCTCTGCTCTCTTGCGTGCTCTCTGTAGTGATGCCGGGACCGGAGTGACATCATATTCTGGCTCCTGGCATTAATAAACAGCGCAAGGGAGCTGAGAGGAACTGCAGGAGGATTACTGCTCCCTTGAGCTCCACCTCCCACGCTACCCCAGGCTGGTGGCCAGCTTCCAGACTGCCCTGTGCCGTTGGCAAGCCCCCTACCAGTCTGCCCTGTATGGGTGGGCCGGCCTTCACTAAAGAGCTGCCAGGACCAAATCGCCATGGCGACTAGAAATTTTGTCCTGGGATTTGTCGAGCCCTGGTTTAAAGGTACACTGTAGATACCCAGACCACTTCAGTTCATTGAAGTGGTCTGGGTTCAATATCCCATGTCCCTTAACCCTACAGTGGTAATTATTGCAGTTTCTTAGAAGACAGCAACCAGGGGAGACTTCCGGAATTGAAAACGGAAGGTCCGTTATCTGACGCTGGATATCCTCACACTCTCCATGGGGTGCTCCAGCATCAGATTTTTCCTATGGGGAAATTCTAATGCAAGCACTGCCATTGCTCACGCAAGCGCACTAGGTTTCCCCTGCTGTCTGACATCGGATGTGGAGCGGGGGCTAAGCCTGACGCAGCACTGTGGAACATCGGCTCTGGATTCAGGTAAGTGATGGAAGGGGTTTTAACACCTTCAGCACCGAGGGAGGGGGGCACTGCAGGAGCGGGTTTGTTTTCCTGGCACTTTAGAATCCCTTTAAGGGATTTAGTGATCTCCATATAATAAGTGATAAATAGTTCTTGATGTGTTTGAGTTGAGATGTTGGCTTTCTGTTTAAGCCAAAAAATAATGGGATCAGCAGCTAGTTGGATGTCTAATAAGCCCATGAAGAGTTATGTTCCATAAAATGACCAGGACTTCAAGAGTTTCTGCTGTATTTTGTTATAAGGTGGTCGGATAAAAAGCAGCTATGTATTGGCATGGGCACCAAGCTCAAAACACACTCTCTACCCAATTTCTTTAGTCAGTGTTGGAAGATATGTGTTTACAATCGATGGATAACTTACTCTGTTGTTTTCTCCAAACAGAATCGTACCATGTTTACATTTGATCCATCAGATGAAGAGAAGAGAAAGGTACGACTTGAAACTCCTCTTTAAATCTTGAAATTCATCTTTGCATTTTATACTGACTGTATATGCATATTATAATTACAATTTAAATTAAGCCAAGATTATTTACTTCCTAAGTGTTAATATACCTACCAACACCGTGGTTAATGGCATTATAGTGACACGGTATTCAAAAATGTGCATCTCCATTTATGGTACATATTCTTACAAAACGGGGGCCAAGACAAATACAACAAATGATGCTGATGAAAAGGTAAAGGTGACTTTGTTTAGTAAAGTTTATGTAGTAAATTACTAAACACCTTTGAGCCTTAGTAGAGCTGGGCAAGTCTACTTTACCATAACATTGTTATATGACATTTTTAGAGGGACACTGTTCACTGAAAACATGCATGCATGCATTCAATTATGCATTTTTAATTGGGGGTATATCTAAAAATAGCTTACAAAAGCTTTTATGTTAAGCCTTTGCAAGCCCTCCCCTTCTAACCATGCCCAGACTTTCTATGGCTGTCCAATCGCAGATTCCCTAATGCAGCTCAATGAGAAGACTTTGTAAGGCAGGTGCTCTGGACAATTACCTGCCTCTTGAGTTTAGCTTCAATGAGCTAAATAAAAAACAGAAAATAATAAGACCAGCTGCCTGATTGACAGCCAGGGGATGTAACATGGTTAATTTCTAAAAGTGCCAGTTTCAAATGAAGTCTGCACTTTTTTGTAAAAAAAATATATAATTATTTTTTTTTAATGTGAGAACATACTCTTCACACACAAAGCACTTCAACAAGCTAACATGCTTTACGTGGTTAGAGTGAACCTTTACGGTTCTAGGTCATGGGTGTCCCTCTAGCGTTTCTTAAATAATAATTCCATTTTATACTATTCCAGTTTACATGTTTGACATATAGTCCAATAACTACAGAGGTTCCTCGTTTGGACACCCCTGATTTACTCCAGTTACATCTTATAATATTTAGATATTTTTAATCACTGCACCACAGTCTAGCACTACCAGGCTCTAGGTGTCAGTGGGTAGTGGTAATTTATATACTAAGTCATAGAAATACACATTTTATCTGCAGATCCATGATGTACACCTCTACATAATTACATTCGAGAACATCACCTATTTTTATGTAAATGCAAAATAGTAAAGTGTATCTTATCTGTATCTCTGTTATTTATAGAATCTTTGCAAAGCAATATTTCAAGCTCTTGATCAAGGAACCCACACATCGTGTCAGATAATGTGCTTGGAAACCCTGCGCATCCTCTCCAGGGATAAAAAGGTTTTAGTTCCTGTGACAACAAAGGAAAATTTGCAGATATTAATGAAAATGGCCAAGCTTGATCCTAAACTGAAATCCTTAGGGGAGGTAGCAAGTTTCCCTGTTGTTGTGGAAGCGTTAAAATGTCTGTGTAACATCGTGTTCAATAGTCCAGAAGCACAGAAGTTGAGCCTGGAACTTAACCTTGCTGCTTCCCTTTGTGGCCTTTTGCAGAAATGCAAGGACCAACGCACGGTGAATGACATTCGATGTTTTGATCTGCGTCTCCTTTTCCTCTTGACACTTTTGCACACAGAAACAAGGTCACAGCTAAAACATGAGTTGCAAGGACTGCCGCTGCTAACACAGACCCTTGAAAGTATTCTTGGGATTAAGTGGGCAAGAAAATATCAGACCGTTACAGAGTTAAATGGTCCTCTATTGTCTCTTCCAGATACAGATTGTGCTATAGAGGCATTGAAAGCCCTATTTAATGTAACACTGGATAGTTGGAATGTCCACAGCAAAGTAAGTCTGCATTTCTGATATCTATATATTATTATTATTATTATTATTATTATTATTTTTTTGCTAAAAATTACCACTGGTATGATTTGCAACATAATATAATTTTGTTAATTATCTATTATTATTTTTAATGCATTGACTACATAGTCGACTCTCTTTTGGATGGTATATATAATAAACTATGACCTCACAAGCATGTAATGATATTAATTATGTTATTTTTTTTTCTGGAAGATTTTGCAAATTGACAAATATTTCACAGAGAAAATTCTATTTTGTCCACACACAACAACATACTAGATTCAATTAAAAAAAATGATGCTTCTCAAGTAAAACCTTCTTTTGTGTCAAAGTGCAGTATCACTATGGATGTAGCAGGGCTATGTTGTCAGTATTGCATACTCACTTTGTGATGTGGTCAGCTCCTTGCGCCCAGTTTGTTTTTGTCTTTTATATGCCATAATTCATTGCAAAGAACTGATATTTTCTTTGAGGGGGGTGGGGGTGGGCGACGACGGGTGGTTCTTTATAACTGACTGACTGAGACAAAGTAGTTCCTTGTACCACAACCTATGTAAGGAGCATATATTATGGTAATTTGATTATCCCTTTTAAGATCTGAAAATGGCAATTTCTCATTTCCACACCAAAGAAAACACAATTTCTCTTTGTTTTCATCCTAAGTTTTTATTAGGGTAAACAGTGCAGAGGAGTTATGGGGGAAAAAAACAAATAACAAAACAAAAGCAAAGCACTTGCACTGCACTCGTGTTCAGACAAACACAATCCTTCCATGAATATTGTAGTCTCACTTATGCATTTGGGTAATTTATGGAGAAATGTTGTGTGAGCACATGTGTACTCAGGCATTCCTTCAAAAGAGCTGTTTCCATGGCACTGCACTTACAAAACTTCATGGCATGCTCTGGATGTGCCAGGACAGCCAGGCATGCAGTGTAAATAAATAAATAAAAAGCATAGTTACGAGACTGTGTGTGAACTAGGTAGAAAGGACTGATAATCACCCTGCTTTGGCTTTTGCCTTCTTTTAGCAGGCATTACCATTTCAAGTGCCCTCAAATCCAAGCCTATCTGTGCATGGTATATGATGCGAAGAAACCTGCCAACTCAGGCCAGCCATGTGGTCAACATTTTAACCTGGAGGCGATTCTACATCCTGCATGGTATTGGGGTGCTATTTTACCTTTTAGGGCACTCAGGAACAAGCTATCTGGGGGATACCTTATATGTGAGGTTTACTGGTGCCTAAAATTGTTTTTTTGGGGGGATATTCTGTTAAGAAGCTCTGTTGTCTGGAGGGTAGATTGATCTATCTACTCCCAGACACAGAGGTGCCTGGCTGGGATCTACATTGTTCTAGATAACGACCCTCTGCTGGAGTTCTGTGTATAATTACACTATATGGACAAAAGTATTAGGACACCTCTTAATGATCCATTTCAGGTGTTTTAATCCGACTCATTGCCACCGGTGTATAACTTCAAGCACCTAGCTATGCAGTCTGCATTTACAAACATTTGTGGAAAAAATGGGTTGTTCTGAAAAACTGAAGGGAATTCAAGCATTGTACTGATAGAATGCCACCTTTGCAATAAGTCAGTTTCATTGCTAGATATTCAACGGTTAACTGTAAGTGTTATCAGAAGCATTTAGGAACAGCAGCAACTCAGCCACAAAGCGGAAAAACCTGTAGAATTACAGAGCGAGGTGCTGAGGTGTATGGTGTATAATTCCATAGCTAAATATTTTTAAACTTCCACTGGCATTATTATGTTTCTGTGGCCAGCAGCTGCATGCAAGTATCACATCACCAAGCATCGGATCGAGTGGTGTAAAGCACTCCACCACTAGACTCTCTCTGGAGCAGTGGAAATATGTTCTGTGGAGTGACAAATATGCTTCTATTTGGGAAAATGATCGTCGAGTCTGGGTTGGCGAATGCCAAGAGAACGTTGCCTACCTGTGCCAACTGTAAAGTTTGGTGGAGGGGGATAATGGTATGGGGCTGTTTTTTAGGGGTTAGGCTAGGCTCCTTCCTTCCAGTGAAGTGCAGTCAATGCTTCAGCAAACAAGACATTTTGGACAATGCTATGCTTCCAACTTTGTTGAAACCATATGGGGAAGGCCCTTTTCTATTCCAGCATGAATGTGCTCCAGTGCACAAAGCAAGGTCAATAAAGACATGGAAGATGAGTTTGGTGTAGAAGAACTTGATTGGCCCACATAGAGCCCTGATTTCAACACCATTGAACACCTCTGGGATGAAACAATAATGAAACCGTGATTGTGAACCAGGCCTTCTTGTCCAACATCAGTGCCTGACCTCAACAATGCTCTACTGAATGAATGGGCAAAGATGCCCTCAGAAACACTCCTCCAACATTTTGTGCTACGGAATCTGATTGCGCTATATAAATAATAAAATTAAAAATAATAATAATGAAGAGAGTTATAGCTGCAAAGGGGGGACCAACTACATATTAATGTCTATGAATGTAATGTCCTAAAAGTTCCTGTTAGGTGTCCCAAAACTTTGTCTAAATAGTGTATGTGCATTTAAACCCAGTAAAGTATTCCTGTTTTCACCCTTCATTAAGTTTCGACTGATGCTTGGGTGGGCTGCTATATATCACTGCACACTCTGCAGGGAAGAGGGAGTCTTTGGCGGAGATACTCTGGTCAAGTCTGGGAGCTTTGCCAAATCTAGTGGCAGCACTGGGATGCTCTCTCCTTGACAGACATCCTGGTAAGGAAATCGGGAAATGGAGTAGCAGTACTGGCTACTGAAGCTGAGCACTTTAAAAGACTTGCTTGAGGTTTGGGGGCGAGTGCCAAGCAACAAGTTTTAAAACCACACTTTACCAAGATCGAGCTTAATAACTCCAGCACCTCGTACACCGAAGCTCAGAGAAATCCGAGTCCCAGAAAGATGTGTGATGGAGACTATTCATGCGAAGTCCAAATCAACCAGCGGTGATAGTACTACAGGTTAAGGTAAAGATTACAGTGGTGATGAAGGCGAGGGAACAGCGGAGCTGATTCCCAGCGGGATATACAGCTTTAATGCAAGGATTGATAGGAGGAAGTCTGAGGACATTGTCCTACTCCACATTCAAGGTATTTGTTGATAGAGAGTATGACATTGATGGCTAACTCCAAGATTGAGAGTCAGTGTGCCCTTTAGGACTTGGATGTAACAGACTAGGTTTCCATCCTGAGCAGTAAACTGACTGGACAGGCAGCTGAGGCGTGCAGTGCAGTTCCAAACACAAACATTAAGAACTACGAGAGGGTTAAAGAGAAACACCTAGCACGATACGCCATAACCCCCGAGGCCTACAGGAGAAAATGTAGAGGCTTACAAAAAGGAAACAGACTCCCATGCAGAATGGGCATACCACATGTAGCAGGCGGCCCATAATTAGATTCAGGGCTGCCAGGCTATCTCCTTGGTGAATGCCCTACAATTATTCATCCTGGAGCAGTTCTACGACCATGCTGCTCCTTGGTCAGAGATTGGATGAGGGACAGACGACCTCTAATGGTGGAAGAGGTGGCCAGGCTGGCGGACGAGTATCAAAAATACTGCAGGGCAGAACAAAGTAGAGCCCACTCACTGCAGTGAACTAGCAGCAACCCCATCACAGCACCTGCCCCCTCATGCCTCCAGCCAAACCCTCTCCCAACCAACCTTCACAATGGAAAAATGGTCTGCAACCGAAACACGCATCAGGGCTCACTCCGATAAGCCTCCCAGAACTCTCAAGCCACTGTGGATCTCCCTCCTGATATTTGTCTAAGATTTTCAGTATCGGTTGAGTCTTGCTGTTGGAGGTATCGGCGTTGTATACCTGCTTAGACTGCTAAACTTGGATTAGGATTGGATGTTTCTGTGTTTGGTCAAGCTTAGCTATAACTATACTATTGATATTTATCGCTACACTTTCAGTCGAGTTATAACTTCGATTAGATAATCAGCTAATCTAGTCCTCTTTCTACTAACAATAGGTGCCCTCTGACTCACATATTTTTCTTCTTCCTATTTCAGACCAGTTTAGTTTTGCCTAATTAGTTTTTATCATCCTCTTAGATCAGTACTTCTTAACTAAAGGCTGCACTCTAAAGACTCTGTAACAAATGATCAATTATCCCTTTTCACGTATTTCGGTTTATTTAGTTTCATTTTATATTTATTTTTTGATATTTATTAAGTTATATTTTAGCATTACATCTTTTTTTCTTAACAATAACAGTTTGACTCTTTTCTTGTCTGGACAAATAAAGAGTAATTATCCCCAAAGAACTGATCTGCATGAACAACCAATTAACCTCCCTAAGACTGCCATCAGTCTGCACAAGGACCCGTCCTGGGGCACCTCTGATATCTCTCGAAGGATAGAGATAGAATACCCTTCGGAAAGATGGACTGTCCTCCGTGTGACTGACCCTGTGCAAGCTGCCAGAGACAACAGACATAATCACTGGCATCTGGTCAAGGTTAATGGTCGGGATGCCCAGGGTCTGAGAGACACTCAGACTCTGGTACAGCCTCACAGGATTTATAAATTAGAATGAACTAGTCTTACTGCAGCAGTAAGGGTGGACGTAGGAACTATACATAGGCTCCCTACTGCCCAGTACCTATCTTGACTGGGGTACCGGATGTCATTATTTGGAAGTGGGGGTTATAAAGGATCTGCCAACTGAGGTCCCACTTGGAACACCTCAATTCCAACATTTCTACAATACCAGGCTCCAGGCCTTCCTGGATGCAATCGGTTACTAAAGGTCTATAGCTCCATCACCAAACCTCTGACTGACCTGACAAAAACAATCCAAAAACTTTCCCCACAGGTCCGGTGGTCCCCGGAGGGATCCTTCCAACACTTAAAGATGGACCTAACCAATGCCCCAGGGTTGGTTGCATCTGGCCCTACCAAAGCTTTCTTCAATATAGATGCCTCCATATTTGGATTGAGAGCAGTGCTGAGACGGGTTAGGGATTATGGGAGAGAGCATCCGGTAGCCTTCAGTCATATAACTTCACAATGCAATATTGGCCAGGCAAACAGAACAATAGTGGTGATGTATTGTCCCAGCAAACTATTCCCAGATATCCCCAAGCCGACCACTCTGGATCTGACTGTGTCTGTTGGACTATTGATCAAAGGGGGAGCCATGTTACAAGACTGTGCAATCTTAACAGAAAGGAATGATAATCACCCTAATATGGCTCTTGCCTTCTCTTAGGAGACTCTACCAGACCAAGTGCCCTGAAATCTGACAAAACTGTGCAGCTTACATGCTCCAAGGAAACCTACCGCATGGAACTATTCCTCACTTGGAATTTTACCAGTTAGGATGCTAGGGATGACCTGTCTGGGGATACCCTATGTGAAGTTTACTGGTGTCTAAAAGTATGTTTTTGATGATATTCTGTTAAGGAGCCCTGTTGTCTAGAGGTTAATTAAATTAGAGGTGGTTGATCTAATTGTCTCCCAGTCACAGATGGTATCTACATTGTTCTAGTATGTTCTACCATACTTAACTTCCTGAATCCTCTTTATAGAACGATTGATCTGCCAGAAAGCAGTTTATCTCTATTCCTACATAGGGAAAAATTCCAATAGGAGTTGAGAGGAAAAAGTGAAACTTGCCCTACTTGTTAGCGCAGTGCAAGGTTGGTCATTAAAATATGAATTGAAAGGTATTCAAAGTGAATTTCAAAGCTTAGGCAAAAATAATCAAACTGAAAACGTGACTTGAAGATTTTCTTTCCCCAACTTGGCTAAAACATTGCAGTTCTGCAGGATCTTTTTATCCCTGGCGGCGCTGGCCTGGTCACTTACATGGTAACTAGGGCACTGTAGTGTTAGGATTACATATCTGTTATTATGACTGTTGACTGTATGTATAATTGTGTTTGTTCAGAAGCTTTTGACTACAACATTCCTCACCCACCATCTTTTTAACCCATTAAGGACACAGCTTCTGAAATAAAAGGGAATCATGACAGAATATTTCAGTCATGTGTCCTTAAGGGGTTAATACTTGCCTCCTAATGTGTTTGTTGTATTTTTTTTATTTTTTTATTATTGGTCTGTGCAGTAGTGGGGCAACTGTGTGTTACTGTCCAGCTGTTGGGGAATCACATCATACTGGATTATTTTGTGTGTTTGATGGAAAGATTTGGGAGATGTCTGCTCACTTTGTCATCATATAGATCATGTCTAGTTAGAAGACAAAACCGTTGTTTCATGCTTGAGAACAATGCATACTCTATCCATTTGTTTATGTTTTTGTTATACTTTACTGTATGGCAAACTAATTCTTTACCCTTTTCTTATATTACCTAGTGTTGCAGAATCTGTTGGCACCATACAAATAAATTATAATTATTGCCAAGTAGCCAATTCTCACCACTTCATTTTGTAATAGAGAAAGCCATGCACCTGACAGCATGATTTTTGCAATACTCTAATGCAGTTAAAGGGATGCTATAGTCACCAGAACAACTACAGCTTAATGAGAAAAGTTAATGTTTACATTATTGCCTAGGAGCACTTCTAATGTCACTTGGACGGCCACTAGAGCTTCTTCCTCGGTCAGTACTGCATAATGTGCCGCACTGACGTTCAGCATCTCCATGCTTTGTATGGAGGTGCTAAACTTTCCTTATAGAGATGCATTGATTCAGTGCATCTCTGAGGAGATGCTAATTGGCGCAGTAAAGCATTTTACCATACATGCGCAATAGCCTCCTAATGCTTTCCTATAGGAAGCCATTGGATTGGCTGCGATGATAAAATTTGATGATCTCAGCCACGGAGCAGGGGCGGAGCGAGCCGTAACTAGACCTGTGATGCGCTGGAAATAGAGTTCTTTCACTTTTTAAGAGGTGCCAGGGACCTAAAATGGGTTTTTAAACCTGTAGTGTCAGGAATACATGTAAAGTGCAGACTAGTCATTTTTGTAGGCATTTCTTAAATTACCATTTTAGCACCTTTTCTGAAACCATTTTTATATCACAGCTTGCATTTTTCTGCACCTTTTGTGCCTCGATCTTGTTTAAATTTAAATGATGTCCTTTTGTGTCGAACTAGCTAAAATAATTTAATCCATACATTATGCCAGCCTAATCAGCAAATGTATAGCTCTGCTGATGTAAAAAACAAACAAAAATAGATCTGTACTTGACATCTGGGTCCATGACAGCCAGAGACGTCACAAGGACGTCTTTTCCTCACCAGGCAGTTTCTCAGATCAGTCATAAAGTTTTTTTTCGGAACATATCCAAAAAAGGTGAGTTTTCAATTTCCATGGGACCAGATGTGAGGTACATTTTTAATTTGAAACTCCACTTGCTTCCCGAGTCTAGTTTAAAGATTCTTTGTTGGTATTTATCAAAATATATGTGTCATTTTCTTTCACAATTTGTATTGAACAGAGTGATTCACACCAGTTTCGACACCTGACTGCCATTCTCCGCCACATTTTATTATGCCGTGGGCCATCAGAAGATAAAACAGAGGAACTGCAAAGGTTTGTTTATTTGTTTTGGGCTCCCATACATTAAACACCAATTATCACCAAAATATAACCCTGTTTAATGCTTGAAAAACACTTTATGTAAGTTTAGTAATTATTTTTCTTTTTAAAACACATTAACATATAGCTCATAATTAAAATGGGAGATAAAAGTATGTTTCACAGCCATCACATGCAGACAGTTTACATCCTTTACACACACAACCCATACTTTGCATGTTGGGCACTCTTCCCTCTACTTCTTCTGAGCTCAGTCTAGTTCGCCTTTTTATTCATGTCTTTAGGGCCCATTTTGCGAAAAACAGGCTTGCGGGAAGCGATCAAAGATCGCTCCCGCCGGTATAACACTGTAACTATCTGCCAGACATCCCAGGCAGATAGGAACAGCCAATTGCGGTGTGTACATTTGGCTGCCGTCAAAGTGACCAAAATGATCTCTGCCCCTCTTTCCTCTGTAGCGTTTTGTGAGGCGAGAGAGATCGTGATAGTTTGTTGCAGCAGTGTTCAGTGACCATCATAAAGTAGAAGTATTTTATTTTTAAAAAATCATCTTTCAACCCCTTCCCTGCCAGATCTGTTACAGCAGTGCATTTGTACTGTCTGTATTTTTTTTTATTTGCCCTTAACCCCTTAAGGACACATGGCATGTGAGACATGTCATGATTCCCTTTTATTCCAGAAGTTTGGTCCTTAAGGGGTTAAAGGGTTAAATTTGTTTTAAAAATCTGTGTCTTGGTCTGTCTTAGTCAGTCAGTTTCCTTCCGCGAAATCTCCATTAGATTTTTGTGACAGGAGTTAGTTTAGGGATTGCTGTTTAGTCTGTTTTAGTAAAAATAAAATAAATTTAAAAAAAGTATAAAATTTTTTTTGGGTGTTTGTAATTCGTTTTAGTCGTGTGTAAAACATGCAGCGTATGTATAAATTGCAGGAGGCATATGCCTTCTTGGCGTCAGACTCTGACGCCACTGACACTGCGTCAGATTTTGACCCAGGTCAGTTTTCTGACACGTCTAGTCAAGACGACATGTCATCTGTGTGTGAGCCGGCTGAAGAAAGAAGCTGTGCTTCATCTGCTACGCCGAATGTGGAGGAGGACTGGGTACCTCCACAGTTAGCCGAGCCCAACTTCCCCGTCTTTTAGTGCCAATGTGAGTGTTAATGTGGATGGCTTCTCCCCAATGCAGTATGTAGAACTATTTTTAGGGGATACCATCTGGGAGGAGATTGCTTCCCAGACTAACTTGTATGCTACCCAATTTATTGATAACAATCCAGGTAGCTATAGAGTCAGGGAGCATGACTGGCATCCCACAGATGTCCCAGAGCTTAAAAAATTCTGGGCTCTTACAATGCTCATGGGGATTATAAAGAAGCCATCGATTCGCTCATACTGGAGCACCAACCCAATAATGTCTCGTCCAGTATTCTCCCAAACCATGCCTAGAGCCGGATACGAGTTACTGCTGAGATTTTTACATTTCAGTGACAATACCCTCTGTCACCCTAGAGATCACCCCCAATATGATAGGCTTCATAAAATACGCCCACTGCTAGACCATTTTCAGGACAAATTTTCAGATGTTTGTACCCCCCAACAAAATGTATCCATAGATTAATCACTAATTAAATACAAAGGGAGATTAGGGTTCAGACAATACATCCCCTCAAAGCGCTCTAGGTATGGCATAAAACTGTACAAACTGTGCGAGAGCGAAAGTGGATCCACGTTTGCCTTTCGTGTATATGAGGGGAAAGATGGTCAACTGGACCCTCCTGGCTGTCCTGACTCCCTGGGGACAAGTGGGAAACTTGTATGGGACCTACTAAACCCCTTGTTTAATAAAGGTTACCACCTTTATGTGGATAATTTTTATAGTAGTGTCCGTCTGTTTAAAACACTTTATGGTTTATAGACACTGGCCTGCGGCACTGCCAGAAAAAATTCCATATACTTTCCACGATCTCTCATAGAGGCAAAATTAAAAAAGGCGAATGTAAAGCACTTCGCAAAGCTGAAGTGCTTGCACTAAAATTTAGGGACAGGAAGGATGTCAACATGCTAACCACCATCCATGACGTACGCATGTCAGACGTCTCTGTCCGGGGCAGAGTAGATTTCAAACCGGTTTGCATCAGGGCGTATAATAAGAACATGGGGGGGTTGATTTGGCTGATCAGCTGATGCAGCCATAGCTTATTTTACGAAAAACCAAAGCATGGTATAAAAAAAGTGGCTATCTATTTGATGCAAATAGCAACCCACAACTCATTTTTGCTTTTTAAAAAAAAAAAAATCCAGGGAAAACCACCTTACTCCAATTTCAGTTGAAAATAATTTCTTTAACGATTTATGGAGTTTCAACAACGGTGCAAGCTGAGTCCAGGCATTTTATTTTTAAGTTACTGCCAACTGCTAGGAAAAAAAAAACTCCAGAAATTTTTTTACTAACTCAATGTTTGACAAAGCCTGGTGGTAGAATTAGTGCATGGAAAGTGTTAAAATACCACCATGTGAAATACCCTAGGATGTCTACTTTTCAAAAATATATGGTTTGATGGGGGTAAAATACATTGGCCGACTTCAAAAATGTCCCAATTAGGACATGCATGCAGGTTGACTACATGTCAAAATTCCAAGCTGGGAAACTGATATGCGCACCTGCAAAATGTGGCCTTTTAGTCCCCCCAACAACCCGACACACCTATACATGGGGGGGGGGTATCCCTGTACTCGGGAGATGTTGCTGAACACATATTGGGGTGTTGTTTGGCAGTGACACCTAACAGAATCTGTGAATTTATACCTGAATTGCAATGTATGTGAAAAAAATAAACTATCTATGCAAAGTTTGGCAAAGGTTTGTGGTAAAATTGCTGCATAGAAAGTATCAAAATATTCTTAGATGAATACCCTGGGTTATCTAGTTTAAGAAAAATATATACATGTGGGGTGTTTTGGGGAGATTTATGACATAACAGTGTTACATTGTCACTATTGATACATTTGAAAAATGTAAATTTTGAAACAGCAATTTCCTACTTGTACTTATAGCCCTATAACTTGCAAATAAAAGCAAAAAACACATAAACTGGGTGTTTTTAAACTCAGGACAAAATTTTGAATCTATTTAGCAGTTTGTTTCATTCGATTTTGTAGATCAGTAAAAGATTTAAGTAGAAGTCAAAAAACGTGTTTTTTAATTTATCACCATATTTTATTATTTTTTTATAAAATTAAATTATATGGCATGATAAAAATAATATGTAAAGAAAGCCCTTTTTGTCATGGAAAAAAACAATATATAATTTGTATCGGAACAGTAAATGAGAGAGTGAAAAATTACAGCTAAACACAAACACCACAAAAGTGTTAAAATAGCTCTGGTCCTTAACGTACAAACATCGCAAAAACAGTCCGGCCCTGAAGGGGTTAAATTTGAATAATCAGCATTTCATGATTCTTAAAGCTCCAACATATTCTGCAGCACTGTACACAGGGTAAAGTACTCATCCAAGTAATTGTAACAAAGCAGGTTTGAAATACAGGAAGAAGAAATGATGAATGCCCTGCTCACACAAGCTTTTAGTCTATAAAGAAGCACTAACCTGTAAGTTGCTACTCAAATTGACATGCCACCCATTTTCAGTGGCTGCCATCTTGTTGATATGCAATACAGCTATCCGGAGATACATGCATTATTCTCTGCACACATCTCAGTGCTTCCATGCATTCTGTTGTGTCTTATATTGATTCACTGCTCTGTATAGTGATCAGTGTTATGATGCCATGTATGGTGTTGTAACTCTGTGCCCTGTATTATTATTGTGCCACTAGGCTTTACTGGAGTATTATTATTATGTTACTATTTATATAGCGCCAACAAATTCCGCAGAGCTTTACAATGTGTGGACGAACAAACATGTAGTTGTAACCAGAGAAGTTGGACACACAGGAACAGAGGGGTTGAGGACCCTGCTCAATGAGCTTACATGCTAGAAGGAGTGTGGTAAAGTGACACAAAAGTTAAGGATGGTATTAGACTAGTATTAGAGTAGTAAGGAAAGTATATGCAGAGAGAAGGAAAAGGGAATTGGAAACTAACAAGTGTGTGTACTCATGGATGGTGCTACCTTTTCATCAAGTAAGGCATTCCCCTGGGTTGCCAACTTAAAGTTTTCCTGCTGGGCTGCCCCTGTCTGTTGTCAGTGTGCGCATGTGGATGTAGGTATTGGGCAGCTTGTGTGTATGGAGTTATATACTGGATGAGTGTGTTTATATTGGGCCGTGTGTCTTTCTTTCCCTAAACCTCTGTCTCTCTCTAAAAGTCTTTCAGTCTCTGTTTTCTAAATATCTCAAAAGTATCGCTATCCTTTCCCTAATTGTATCCCTGGTCTGTTTCCGGTTTGTTCTCTTCACCGGAGCATCTCCTTTACCTTAAAGGGACACTATTGTCACCTAGATAACTTCAGCTCAATTAACTGGTCTGGGTGCAGTTCCCTCAGGTTTTAACCCTTCAGATACAAACATAGCAGTTTCAGAGAAACTGCTATGTTTACATTTGGGGTTAATCCAGCCTCTAGTGGATGTCTTTCGGACAGCCACTAGAAGCACATCTGCGACGCTGGATGCGAATTTCGCATCCATCGCGCAGAGCGTCCATAGGAAAGCATTGAGAAATGCTTTCCTATGGACTCTTTGAATGCGTGCTCGGCACCGCGCATGGTCATTTCGCTCCATTAGGGAGCTGACTTTGGACGGGGAGGAGAGGTCACCAGCGCCGAGGGAGCCTGGCGCTGCATAAAGGTAAGCTGCTGAAGGGGTTTTAACCCCTTCAACGCCACGGGAGGGCACACTCAGGGCACTATAATGTTAGGAAACCCGCTTTGTTTTCCTGACACTATAGTGATTGTAACGGGTTACCTGGCACCCCGACTGGGTACCTCTGTTGAAGGATGCTTCCAGCGCTTCCTGAGGGCTCCGAGCACTCCAGCCGACACCGTATACTTCGTTAAAGAGCAAGACAGGAACAAGCTCTTACAAGAGCTTGGTAGTGATATAGCAAGAGAGTATGACTAGCATAGCAATCCTTTGTAGCAGGTTCCCCCAATAAGAGACGGCACTCCAAATTGAGGGTGAAGTAGAACTGAAGTTTTAATGAAACACTCTGCTTTAATGCGCATTTTACAAACCTAGTACCGCCCACAGGGTTTTGAAGAACAACCAATCAAACACGTAATATATAGTAAAACACTACCATTTCTTCCCACAAAATCCTCCCCTCTGCCTGTGATATAATTACGGAACACAATGGGCTAACGTAATTATCACGGGCAGGAAAATACACAGTTTTACACAATATTCATAACTTTAAAAGTATACATCACATTTTCAGAATCGGTATACTCCAAATACAGACATATGGCAAATCATACAAATTTGTCCAGTGGTTCAAAAGTTAGATGGAAGTCCTATCTGACTGATTGCAAGCATGGCTTGGGTGTGGTAAGCTAATTATCTCCAGCATACAGAAAATCTCTCTATTCACAACAACAGCAAAAATACATAATTCCTATCATACTGAACAGAACCCCCCCCATTCAACCTATCCCCAGATAGCTTGGATCTGATCGATCAATATGTTCGAACAGCGCTCAGATACCACGAACTCAGTCAAATCGTTTTAAGTTTAGCAAGGGCTGATATAGAGATTGAGGAGAGACAAAGCAGCCAGTTCAAATTAAAGGGGCAGAACAGTCTTTTAAACACCAATACAAGTCCATAAGCCCCAATACTGTTTTTAAAGTGCCCAATCTCCCAGGGGCCATAGTCCCAAGGCATGAGGCTGGCAATCAGTCCCCTCCAAAAACTAGTGGCGAGGTCCCTTTCGCCACATATCTCCGCTTTGAAGGGTAGACTAACTAGGTACCTGACCTTCTGTCGGTCGGTGCCTGAGCTAGTCTGACAACCCACCCACAATAACCAAGTACAAGAGGAGCCCCCCCACAACAAACAGGTACTTGGGGGGCAGAGGCCAGCTGCACTCTGCCCCGGCGTCAGCGCTTCTGCTTGGGCAGCTTGATTAGGCCTTGGCTTGGGAGGGGAAATAGTACTTACCCCCTCCTCCTGGTATGCTTGCGAGGGTAGTTGGGGATATGGACAGGCTGTCCAGCATCCCTGCAGGTCGGGCTTTTTTTAAAAAATATATATTTTATTAAAGAGATATTGTTACAATAACTTTTACAATGAAAAAGAAAATACCATAAATGTTATATATAAAAAGAGTAAATATCAATGTATCCAGTCCATATGTAAATCAATGATGAAAGTATCGAACAGGCACTTTATAGTCAACAAGCAATATGTGATAACTTATTGGTATGAATGAAATTAATAAGTAAAACAAAATATAAAAAATTGGGAGGGGGAAAAGGAAGAAGGGAAAAAAAGGGGAAGGTTGAGTGTACCCATCAACAATCGCTTTTTCCCCCCAACTTAAATTCCAACGACTATAACCATTTCTAGTATACATAACAATACCTTGTTCAGATAATCCCATAATAGAATAACATTTTTGATGTCAAACTATTTTCCACATACACTTCAGGCTTTTTGCTGTAAACACTATCTTTTCAGAGAAAATGCAGTTTTTACATTACAGCCTAGTGATAACTTAACTGGCCACTCCTAAGATGGCTGCTAGAGGTGCTTCCTGGGGCAGTGCTGTACACTGTGCATGAAGACACTGAACTGTCCTCTTAGAGCTGCATTGATTCAATGCATCTCTGTGACGAGATGCTGATTGGCCAGGGCTGTGTTTGGCTTGTGCTGGCTCTGCCCCTGATCTGTCTCCTTGACAGTCTCAGCCAATCCTCTAAGGAAGCATTGTGATTGGCTCAGGGAATCACTTCTGATGATGTCAGCCAAGCAAGCAGAGGCAGCAGCTGCAGACTTGAATATGATTTTACTATATTTAGGTAGTGGGGCTAGATGGTAATTTTAACACAATAGGGTCAGGAATACATGTTTGTATTCCTTTAAATAAAATGGCATGTTTGACAAATGTGTGACCCGTTGGATGTTTCATTGTGTAAGCCATTTCTGTAAGTTGAGCTTTGATTTTCTTAGGTTGTAGTATTTATTGTACAAACACAAAGATAAAGCACAGCGCTTACATCAGCAGTAGCTTAGTATCCAACAGCTTAAAATACATAGTAAAAACAAAGAGAATGTTGCCTGTGCTCTGGCCTAAATCCCCATGTACATTTAAACAAAATGGAGGCTCTTTAGTTTTATTCCAATGGCCATTTGAATATATAAGCTCATCTGCCACGTCAAGGCAAGCCTCAATAGGTGAGTTCCTACACTAGCCATTAGATATGCTGATATCAGCCAAGAATCTCCAGTAAGACAGGAAGGGGTATTTTATAAACTTTTTCACATTTAACCCTTTATAGGGCTTCTACACATACAATAAACTTTGCTGGTATCAGACAAAGTGTAAACATCTCTAATGAGACACGAAGGGGTGTTTTATAAACCCCTACATACTTAACCCTAAATAGGGCTATAACTTACAAATCACCTTGCTGGTATTAGCTAAAAGGCAAATTACTCTGATGAGACAGGAAGGGGTGCTGCCCCTACATACTTATAAACTCTTAATAAGACAAACATGGGGAGGCTGGCAGCAATGTAACATAGCTGTGTGATACAAAATTCATATACAAACACAAAGATAAAGCACCGCGCTTACATCAGCAGTAGCTTGGTATCCAATAGCTTCAAATACATAGTAAAAACAAAGAGAACGTTACCTGCGCTCTGGCCTAAATCCCCATGTACATTTAAACAAAATGGAGGCTCTTTAGTTTTATTCCAATGGCCATTTGAATATACAAGCTAAGGGGATTTAGGCCAGAGCGCAGGTAACGTTCTCTTTGTTTTTACTATGTAGTATGTATTGTAACTTGTGACTCTTAGTTACAGAGATTACACAAATAGTTTTGGTTGGGGCAATATTGCCGTAATGGTTAGATAACATATAATTAGTATTAATTAGTATTAAACATCATAGTTCAGGTGGTGTGCCTGAACCGACAAGGCAGTAGGCCTGTAACAAAAAGAAGTGTACCATACAAAATATATTTCTTCTACCATACCTCAAAATTACTTGGATAAGTCCCCAATGCCTGACAAATTCCTAACCGGTTCTGGTATATGTAATGTATAAGTGGATAAGGTGTTGGGTAGAGACCGTTCCCCAGTAACTTGGAAACTAGAGACATATGACTATACAAAGCCACCATTAGTTTGATCCATATAACGTACCGGCGGGCTAGCTATTGCCAAGTGGTGAAGAATTCAACTAATGAGGGTGACAGGTGATGCCCTGCTGGTTGCCAAGCGGCATGAGAGGCTCTATCTATGCGTTGGCCCGAGGGGAGGTAGAGGCCACCGAAACACGGGTGGCGGGGTAATGGCCTCTCGGTGACTACTAAAGCATAAGATAGAATGGGAGTGACAGGTGAGGCCCTCCCTATGCAACAATGTGAGGCGAATAACTATGCATTGGGCCGATGGCGTCGTCCGCCGAGTATAAGGATGGGTGTTGGTTTCGCAGGACCCTCAGACTATGACATAGAGGCCAGAAACCTACCATAGTGGGCACCTAGATCCCTAACAACCAATACTATCTGCTAGTAGGGAACCTCAGCGTGGACCCATGTAGAATGGAGTCCGAGAACCCAATTAGACTGGAGTCTGAGAACTTATGCCTCTGTGTGGCCAGATAGTGGATCCATTTAGAATAGCGACGGAGAACGTATTCCTCTGCGAGGGCCAGATTGTGGACCCATTTGTAATGGTGACTGAGAACGTATGCTACAGTGTGGACCGGAATAAGTGAAAGTGACCTACACCACAGGTGGACAAGGAAGGCAAACGCTGCCACGAAGGACGAGCTCCCCGGCAGGACAACGGTTGGACAAAGCACGCCACCAAGATAAGCAAAACCTGGGCCTAAACCATATAGGAGGGAAACTGAGGAGGGTATAGGATCATGGCAAAACAAAACTATAAAACCGTGACCAACCCAGAAAAGGTTCAGAACCAACCGGTGATCCAGGTCAAGGGACAGAGACAAAAGTACACCAGTGAGTAAGTGTGCGGTGCAATAGAGCGCACCACAACGCCGAAAATGTCAAACAAGAGAAAGGGATAAACAAACACCAGACGAGTGAGCAGGGGCGCACCAGACAGCAAAACTCAACACAGAATCAGAACAATCAATTAAACCATGCCGAGCGACACTAAATTAGCAAAATACCTGTAGCTGCGTCACAGGTACCCACAAAACAATGACAACCAGCTATTAGTATAGTAAGTGACATACTGTAATAATTCAACATGTGTAAGAAATATGCACCCATGACATAACCAGAAGTGAAAATAATGCACTTGGAACATACAACATGCAAAACCAAACAATGACTTTTTTTAAAATACACACTTCATGTATCAAAATAGAAAACAAACTATGGGGGGATTAACAATTACACACCATTTGGGAATATATCACGCACACAGAACTAAAGTGTTCACAATTCCCTGGCTGCATGACTTATCAAACTCCCTAGAGGTTAGACCAATAAACAGACTGGTAATGGCAAGCCTACCAGCTGGCTGAGCACCGAGAGTGCTAGATCCCGTAACAGCTTCGCTCCATGCGAGTGTTAGAACCCATACCAGCTGGCTGAGTACCATGTGAGTGGCAAACCCCATACCAGCTGGCTGAGTACCATTTGAGTGGTAGACACCAAACCAGCTGACCGAGCACCATGAGAGTGGCAGACACCAGACCAGCTGGCCGAGCACCATGAGAGTGGCAGACACCAGACCAGCTAGCAGAGCACCATGAGAGTGGCAGACACCACACCAGCTGGCTGAGCACCAAGAGAGTGGCAGACACCAGACCAGCTGGCTGAGCACCATAAGAGTGGCAGACACCAGATCAGCTGGCTGAGCACCAAGAGAGTGGCAGACACCAGACCAGCTGGCTGAGCACCATGAGAGTGGCAGACACCAGACCAGCTGGCTGTGCACCATGAGAGTGGCAGATACCAGACCAGCTGGCTGAGCACCATGAGAGTGGCAGACACCAGACCAGCTGGCTGAGCACCATGAGAGTGGCAGACACCAGACCAGCTGGCTGTGCACCATGAGAGTGGCAGACACCAGACCAGCTGGCTGTGCACCATGAGAGTGGCAGATACCAGACCAGCTGGCTGAGCACCAAGAGAGAGGCATACACCATACCAGCTGCCTAAGCACCAAGAGAGAGGCATACACCATACCAGCAGGCCGAGCACCATGAGAGAGGTAGACCACATACCAGCTGGCTGAGCATCACGTAAGTGGTAGATGTCCCAGCAGGGGTGCCAGAGGTCAGCCATGGCAATTAGTGGACCCAGGGAGCTGCAGGCGACAGCAGCCGGCGTGCCAGCGGTGTGCCATGCTCGGCCCCTGGCTAGGTGGGTACTTACTGCCAGTGCGTGTGGGGAGTCTCAGCAGCTGGCGACAGGCGCAGCCGGGGTGCTGGGGGGAACCCGGTGAGCCGGAAGCACCCCTGGTCCAGATGGCTAACTGAGAAGCACCAATCAGGCAAACTGACTGTCTAGCAATCAGACCTCGTGGAACAGAGAGGCGCCCGGCAGCAGCATGACCTCCGTGAAGCGATGGTACAGGAAAACCACGTGAGGTAAAGTTCAGCGGTCAGCAAACGTGAAGAAAAACAGGCAGCAAGCCAGGAGACCAGACCACGAGGATACAGGTAAGTCCAACTCGCCAGACCAACCACTGTAAAGTGGGAGAGGATTGGATGCTCTAATAAAGGGTACCCAAGCCCCTCCCACCACTACAGGCCCAGCCTTAAATTTGTCAGAGGTGTTGCAAAGCAGAGAAAAAGGACCCACAGAGAAATGTTTACCTCACAATCTGCCTCATGGCATGGGGCTAACTGCATAAAATGGGTCTTTGTCATATGTAACTGGGGAGGGGGGAGGAGTCCCTTTAAGGTCCGAGCTGTATGCATACAAATAGTGTCCTTTTAAGGTCTGAGCTATATGCATACAAAAAAAAGTTTTGAATAATTTTGAAGAATTGTCCACCTGTGTGAATCAGAATACAGAGCCAGTAATACAGCTGCAGTGCTTCTGGGAGGTGTTGGTAACCTTTTAGGCGCTGAGAGAGTAAAATTTTTGTCCTATTGCTTGAAACCATTTGAAAAACCTAAGGCTCTTTTCACCATAACCACTACATTAAGCTGTAGTTATTATGGTTTTTAGAACTTTTTAAAACATTGTTGCCTTATTAATGTCGGTCGGTTTAGTATGAATAAATCAGCTGAAATATCACAAGCAAACAAAAATATTGCCTATAACGACACACATTCATTGCTCCCTATGTATATTACTAGTTGTGTACATACTTATATACCGAATCTTGTAACATCTTTTCAGACCCCTACAGTTGGCCTTAATTGAAGATATTCTAAAGTTCTTTGCAGGAGCTCTCTTTTCTGGAGGGGGTTGGGAGCTGAGGGGGTTGGTGTCCTGTCGGAGTGATTAATGATCCCTGGGGAAGGAAAATAGGGAGGCAATGTAAAATACTATTATTCTACCCCCTGGTGCAGGAATGCAAAGACTATTGAAAATAACCTTGCACAGAGACCTGGGTAACTGGTACTAAGAGTGTTTTATACACTTGTATGTGACAAATAAAACTGTCAGAGCGCTGACAAAGATCAGAAGCCAAAGGCTGCTTACTATGAAAAGAATTACTTGGGCACAGTGATGCAGAAAATGGAATATTGTTACTTGAGAAGGGATGGGATTTTAAAATGGCATCATAAAGGCTGGGAACATAGTATTAATATAGAAAACTCTACAAAGAAGAAATGTTAACTGATCTGTAACCCAAATCTTCTATTTTTAAGAACATAATTTCCAATATGTCTTTGCTGCAGTTCACTGTGTTATCATTTGTACATCTGTATTTATGAGGGATTTTTTTTATGAAGAACTTGTTTTTTTAGCCCAAAAGCAAACTAAAAGTTGTGATAAAAGCTAATATAGCTTCCAACTTTAAATGTGAAAACAAATCTGTAACAGCTGTTGTTGCCTAAATTTTGTAACTTGTTTTTCAGTTCTTTACAATTAAACGGACACTATAAGTACCAGGAATAAAACACCTCCCCTGTGAATAAAGGGTTAAAAACTGTGTACTTACCTTATCTCAGGGCCGATGTTCCTCAGTGCTGGGTCCTGGCTCTGCCTCTTCTGTCGTCCCGCGATGAGTGGGTGCTAATGCGCATGTGTGGCAAATGCCATGCACAGATTAGACATTCCCATAGGAAAGCAAGGGAAAAGTCTGACGCTGAATGTCCTCATTCAGAGTGTGAAGGCGTCCAGCGTTGGATACCAGACCAAAGTTCCGTTAGGATAATGGAGGCGCCTCCAGTGGCTATCTGGTAGACAGTCAGTGGATGCAGACTTAGAGCTGCAATGTAAAGTGCAATAGGGACACTGCACCCTGACCACTTTTTAATGAGCTGAAGTGGTCTGGGTGCCTATAATGTCCCTTCAAGCTTTTGGTGAGTAAAACTATAGGTTATGCTATTTTGTGCACATATCTTTTGAGGATTGGATGGCAGTGATTGGCTGAGCACAATATCATTCTGTCCAAAGGTGGATAATTATGTAAATAATGCAGGTTCATATTTCCGGGTAGAAACCTTCTTTTTGTCTGTAGCACATTGTAGTGGTTATAATCATAAGAGTTTTTGGGTGTCGTCTCATGCTTTTTGTCAAACTGCTTTAGAGTGGCGTGAATAAATTGTGGTCCCTCGAGGATGCTCTTGGCAGGATTTACAAGTCATGTGTCTGTTGGCACAATATTCTAAGGCGCCGCCTGCTCCCCAAGCAGAAATAAAGCCGATAAAGGAAGTATAATGATTTTATTAACTGGACATTGCAGGTCTGAATACATCTCAAAACATTTATATTTGACAACCGCAATGTGTAAATGTATGTATATGTATATTTCTGTTCTGCTTGTAATGTATTGTGTTTGAATGTGAGTGTATTATTATTACCATATATATAGCGCCAGCAGATTCTGTAGCGCTTTACAGTATTGACTGTATGCAGCTGTATGCTTGCAAGGTAAAAGACTGAAGTGGTTATGGTAAAGGGTGCTTCAAAGTTAGAGATGCGTTAATGTCAGAGTTGGATTACATAAGGTGTTTAGTGCTAAGAAGATTAATAGCTTGAGAGGGGTACCAGTTGCAGTATAAAGGCTGTTTAGGAATACTGAGTTTGGTAGATCTAGTATTGGGGTACATGAAGTATTTCGTTTTTAAGAGGAGTTAAATATAGGATTACGGTGAAGTGTTTATTTTCAAATTTGGGCTTTAAGTTCTGGAATTTGAAGGGTTATTTGTAAAGTACTCACTCTTCTATGTCTTGTGTAGATCAGTCAGACTCCTCAGATTTTTATTAAAGCTGCAGGAGTGGTTATACAGTGTGCATCACTCCATTTACCCTACTACTCCTGCAAGGCATTTCCTGTGTGAGTTATTACTAGTCTGCAGATGGGAAGTGATCTCTTCCTATTCCTGTCCGTCCACACACATTGACATGGAGCAGTTGGGACAGTTATGCGTTTTCCACCATCTAAAATTGTCCAAAGCTCCTGCTACCAGCCTATTTCAGTTCAAAAAGTCACATCATAAGTGCTGAAGCTGGCCCTCTTAGTGGCCAGTGCTTACTCTGTCTAATGGGAAATGTAGCCCTGATGGTACCCATATATCGCCCCTCTGCAGCTGCACTGATATTGGTGAAATGACATTACTGAGTTCAGTGGCGTACATACCGCGGTTGCAGGGGTCGCAGCTGTGACCAGGCCCGTCACTCTAGGGGCCACGGCCACCCTGCGGACCACTGCGACCGGGTGCCTGCCGCCATGTGTTGCGGCCCCAGCCGCGTGGTATAATTGCCAGGGCCGAGTGTGAAGGAGTCCATCGGGTGGCCTATGCTGTTAGGGCCACCCGATGGAAATGAATATCATCATCAGAGTGGGCCCGGTAACAGCGCGACCAGGCCCCCTCTGATAATGTCAGTGCTGGGAGGAAGTGACTGCCCCGGTCACTCCTCCCTGCAACCACCGGGAGCCGCTCGGGAGGAAGGAGAGGGAGTCAGAGTGGGAACTCTGACTGCCATCAACCTGAGCCACTGGACCCCAGGGAAGTCACCCTCCTGCACCTTAACGGTAGGTAATAGGAGGGTGTCTAAAATATTTTCCAATATGAAAGCAATGACTAGGACCAAAGAAAAAAAACAAGAAAATGCAGGTCTAAATAATCCACATGAAAGGACCACTATAGTGCCCTGAGGGTGCCCCCACTCTCAGGGTCCCACTCCCGCCGGGCTCTGGGGAGAGGAAAGGGGTTAAACTTACCTTTTCTCCAGCACCGGGCGGGGAGCTCTCTGCCTCCGATCCTCCTCTTCAGCTGAATGCGCATGCGCGGCAGGAGCTGCGTGCGCTTTCAGCCGGTCTCATAGGAAAGCATTTACAATACAATTTACAATGCTTTCCTATGGACGCTGGCGTCTTCTCACTGTGATTTTCACAGTGAGAAGCACGCAAACGCCTTTAGCGGCTGTCAATGAGACAGCCACTAGAGGCTTTGGAGGCTGGATTAACCCTATTATAAACATAGCAGTTTATCTGAAACTGCTATGTTTATTAAAAAAAAAGGGTTAATCCTAGAGGGACCTGGCACCCAGACCACTTCATTAAGCTGAAGTGGTCTGGGTGCCTAGAGTGGTCCTTTAAGTCGGATAACCACTGATATACAAAAACAATGTTATGATACCTGTATATGGTAGTGAACCAGAAAATACATCCCAAACACAGACCCTATCAAGGCACATGAGAAGAGGGTGAAGACGGCAAACACAAAATAGCCCCCAATGTTTTGGCGCTATCCGCCTTTATTAAGGGTGCATGTGGTAAAAGAGACATAATAACCTTTATATACTAACATTTAATAAAACAATAAGAGACACCTGAGTGAAATGGGTGGCCACCCATGAATGATTGGAACTCCCACAATCAGTCACATGACTATGGTTGGTAAGGAAACCAATAAACAAACCCTGTTCATCACATTATCATATATATGAAATATACATATTTAGACAAAAAAGAAAAAAATAAGAAAATAGAAGAGCATGTATGGATAGGATATCACATAAAACATATGAAGAACCAGATGATCCACTCAAAAAATGCAGAAAAAAATATTAATACAGAACATATGTTCATGGATTCTTTACTCATATATAAGGCTTTTATCCCATACCTCAATGATCCTCATATCTTATCAGGCAACAGGAGAACCTGATAGTGACTACCTGTAACTTATCTTGGTAATTGTGTACAATACTATCCTCTCCGTGTTTAGCATAACTGAACGAGGACCCGGCGGAACGCACAAACGCTCCACCAAAAAGGGCGTTCCATCGAGTCACACAGCCCCAAACACGTCGGCGTCCATCCGCCGGAAACCAGGCTGAACCACAGAGTCGCATATGCGCAATGCAAAGAGAACTCTGATCCACAAAGTCTCGCATGCGCAGTGCAAAGAGACCTCCGATCGGCAAGTGGAACTCACAGTGCGTTCCAAGATGTGGCAGCGCTAGTCCCATTAAGGGGGTCAAATCCTGAACGAAACCCAAGTTATGGACTGGTACTCGCCGGACCCAGCAGCCTCCCACATTAAACAACCACGCGATCTGGGAAGGCAATCACAAGCGAAAAAACAGAGAACTGGACAAGCCAGTCCCCAACACCTACGAGAGAGAAGACCTAGAGGAGCCATGGACGACTAACTAATATGAACATAAGACGCCCAGATGGATCGGCAACACTCACTTCAACACAGGAAGTTCACCATCCCAAGATGACAACACCAGCATACGGAACCACACGGAAGAAGGGAGAACGTAATTTCATATACCCACTCACAGCGACCCCCGACATAATGGACTAATTGGACTTACTAATGAATCAAGGCAGGACATGTGAACACCCGCTGCAACCTTGAGCGACAAATCACAACAGTCAGGATACCCTGCTGGACTCTCAGCGCCAGGTCGTATGCTCAATGATGTGTTTAAAAAAAAAAATGTGCATTTACAACACACATGTGTTCACAGTACGACCACCCGGTAGAGCATTTCCAGCTTAAACCTCAGATTGAGATACACAAATAGGGAAACTGTTGAGACAACCCACACCAGAGTAAAGGAAAGAAAGAGAAAAAAAAAAAAAAATGTAAGTCAATACTTCCAACCACTTAGACCGTCCTCTGGGACAAAGGCCACGGTACCCGTCCCCCCCCATAGGCCCCACTACACAACACCTATACTCCACTACACTAGTATAAGTTTATAAGTTTTCAGCCTCACAGCTTACAAAGTACACTACGACAAATATCTAAACACCACAACGAACCAGATACCACTCTTAAATACTGTACCCACTCACCCCACCCTACGCTGAACTCAATATAACTAACGGTGTCACGACAAGCTGGCCTTCTGCAGACTCAGGGACATCTCAGAGGCCGACACCAGTCACCATAGTCGCACATAAGCGACTGCACGTACAGTTGTACAACGGTACCCATCTTCCGTGCTAGGATTAGACCTGGCAAATTGTATATAGTTTAAAATTGTTAACGTTACCACTGTTTATGTGATTTTATTTTATTTTATTTTATTTGTGTACTGAACGGCACTATACTTTGCACAGTGTATACATCATCCATTGTTACAAAGGGCTCAAGATACCATGGAACATAAGCACCTACAGAGCAGGTCTACAAATCCTCCAGGGGTAGGAGCACCCGGGGCTCCAGTCACTATCACGGTCACCTCCCACAATGCTAGGGGTCTTAACACAGCAGAAAAACGACACATGGCACTATCAGACTATCATAGACACAAGGCAGATGTGGTATTTATACAGGAGACACATTTTCGTAAGAACTCCGCCCCTTCCCTTAAATCCAGAACCTATTCCAAAGGCTACTTTAGCAATTTTGTGGAAGCCAAATCAAAGGGTGTAGCGATTCTACTATCCTCCCACCTACCATTCATATACATAGACCAACTCGCAGATGACAATGGCAGGTTCCTCTTTCTTAAAGGACTGATAGGAAATACAACAGTCACCTTGGTGAACATTTATCTCCCTAATAGGAAGCAAACCCCCACCCTATGCAAAATACTGAACAAGCTAGATACCTTTAAGGAGGGCCTATTGATAGTAGGAGGCGACTTTAACATCTCCTTAGATGGGACACTAGATACCACCTCCCAGGCTCAAACATACCAAGCCTCATCTAGAACCCGCATCCAGCCACTCCTAGACTCGCACCAATTATATGATAGCTGGCGTATCACCAACCCAGCAAAACGCGACTACTCGTATTACTCTCATTCATCAGGCACTTATTCTAGAATTGACATGTTTCTCATCCCTCACCGGTTCCTACACCTAGTCCACACATGCGAGTACGCCACAATTACCTGGTCTGACCATGCCCCGATATCAATGAGCATCGCCATCCCATCGCTGCACCCTAATAGATCTCAATAGAAATTAAATGATATCCTCTTAAACAAACCGGAGATACAAACTCAAATCAGGGAAGGACTGTCTCACTACTTTAACCAAAACACACAACGCGGAACTCCTTGTCCAATTGTGTGGGAAGCTCACAAAAGCTCCATTAGGGGAACGATCATCCAACTGGCGTCTAAACACAAAAAACACAGAGAAGCACAGGCAACTAAAATAACCAATGAAATTAGAACACTAGAAGATACGCACAAACAAGACTCCTCCCTCACTACATATGCGCGACTACTAGAAAAGAGGACGGAACTTAATTCCATCCTAAACACTCGCACCAAACACGCCCTGGCTAAAACAAAAAGCCTCTACTATGCCCAAGGAGGAAAATGTGGAAAACTCTTAGCCCATGCCCTAAAAAAACAACGAGAACACACATTCATAGCGGCTATACGCAATAAAGAAGGGAAACTCTCGCATTCAATGACTGACATATCAAAGGCTTTCCACGACTATTACTCAACCCTATATAACCTCCGACACACGGCCCCCCAGACACAGGACATAACGGCGTTCTTAGAGAAGAGAATACACCACTCCCTCCCAAACAACATAAAAGAATTCTTAGAACAGCCCATCTCCACGGAAGAATGTGCAGACGTAATTAAACATCTACCACATGGGAAAAGCCCAGGGCCAGACGGGTTCACAGCAAAATATTACAAAACCTTCGCGAAGACACTCATACCCCATTTCGTAAACGCATTCAACTCGCTGCTACAATCAGACAAGCTCCCACCCCAGGCCCTTAATGCAACAATCACCCTCCTCCCAAAACCGGGCAAAGACTTAACCCAATGCGGCAGCTACAGGCCCATTTCCTTAATAAATGCGGACATAAAAATCTTCACGAAAATCCTAGCCAACAGACTGCGCCCGATACTTCCAGGATTGGTACACGCAGACCAATCCGGTTTTATTCCGGGCAGAGAAGCCAAGCACAACACCACCAAGATCTTGAACCTCATGCACCACGCCACATGAGCCGGGCACCCCAGTCTGCTCCTGTCAATTGATGCTGAGAAAGCGTTTGACAGAGTAGACTGGACCCTGATGCTACAGACGCTTAAACACTTAGGATTTGGGCCACACTGGCAAAAATGGATCTCTGCGATCTATTCATGCCCAACCGCCAATGTCCGTATAAATGGACAACTCACTGACCCGGTAGTAATCTCCAACGGCACCAGACAGGGGTGCCCCCTCTCCCGCTCCTCTTTGTTCTTGTTTTGGAACCCTTTCTGCAGGGGATCCGGGACAACACTAACATCAAGGGCATCCGGGCGGGGACGGAGGAGCACAAAATAGCAGCATTTGCCGATGATGTGCTTTTCACCCTGGCAGATCCAGTAGCATCAATACCCCACCTGATGTCAGAAATGGCTGCCTACAGTACACTCTCCAACTTTAAAGCAAACATTAGCAAATGTGAGATCCTCCCGATACACATTGAATCACGAGAGAAAGATGCCCTGCGCAGGGATCACAAATTCACATGGGCAACACACAGTATCAAATACTTGGGAATCAACATCACCAGGAACCTTTCCCAATTATTCGAGAACAACTTCCCCGAACTGACAAGGGCCATAACGTAAGACCTCACCACATGGAACAAGCCACACTTTGGGTGGTTCTGTAGGACGAACATCCTCAAGATGAACGTCCTACCCAGAATACTATACATACTACAAGTGCTCCCTATAACTATTCCCAAGTCCTGGTTCACTACAGTCCGAAAAACACTCACCACATTTATCTGGGCTCACAAGCCTCCACGAATATCGTACTCATTACTCACAAAACCAAAAGACAGGGGCGGCCTGGGTCTGCCCGATGTTGAAACATACCACAACGCAATACTGCTATCCAGGATATACGACTGGTCCCTTCCACAATCCGGGAAACAATGGGTGAACTTAGAAGACACCTTTTTCAGAGTACCTATTTACACGATACCCTGGCACAAATCAGGGCAAGTACTAATGCTCCACAACCCACATCCTACCATCACACCGACCCTTCGCATGTGGGCGACCATACGCACGCACAATCTGTTGTCTCCTTACCCATCGCCACTATACCCGCTCACACACAACCCCCTATTCCAGCCGGGAGTAGACGGCAAATCTTTCCAGGCTTTCCATACAACGCCATATCTAACATTAGAGAATGCCTTGACAACTGTCGGGGCAAAAGTAACAAAGCCCTTACAGGCATTTATAGCTGACCCCACGGCTATGCAAACATATCAATACAGGCAACTAACACACTTTATTCAATCAAAATCCCTAACCCTCAACGGCAGCCGTGAACAGACTAACTTTGAAAAATGCTGTTCCCTCCAATCCATAAGAACAAAACACATATCAACAATGTACTCCCAAGTTCTATCCACAAGGCCACAACAATTGCCGGCCTTCACTACCACTTGGGAAAAAGAGTTAAACCTAGTAATACAGCCCGACAAATGGAAAAATGTTTTTAAACAAATACACAAATCCTCAAAAAACACAACCACACAGGAAAGCAACTATAAAAGAATAACGAGGTGGCACTACACGCCCTCAAAACTACACTCCCTATTCCCCGCAACCTCCAAACAATGTTGGCGCTGCCACTCAGCAGTGGGCACCACCTCGCATATTTGGTGGACATGCCCAGTGATACAAAAATTTTGGACACGCATGGCGGGCCTGATCCACACCATACTTAAGATAACTGTTCCCTTAGACCCAGACACATACATATTCCTTCTCACCCCATACGGCTTACCGAAACATACGGCGGCCCTGCTCATACATCTGATAACAGCTGCGAACCAGCTTATTCCAGCCTTATGGAAACAACCAAATCCCCCGACCATACGCGAGTGGATACAAAAAGTAGAAAATACCAGAAGTCTAGAAGAAACGTGTTATGCTCTATCAAATCAATACCAACAATACACAGAGACCTGGTACCCATGGACCCAATACCTCCGACAGACCACTTAGAGACCGAGGACACTCTACCCACCTCCCCCCCCCCTTTTCCTCCCTGGGAATAGGAGCCGGCTCACATGCAACCGTAGGGATGTAGGAAAAGGTAGTGGAACCCCAATATTACTGCTATCCCTATATACCCAACGCAAAGACACAATTTCATATCTGATCTCGCACTGCTAATTATATGATTTTATGATTACCTGACCAATGTAACACCTATGTTCTGTACCATGTACTTTCATATACCTGTCAAACTTAAGTGATGAAAATGTTGTACAATATACTGACCTTAAAAAAAATAAAAAAAAATTAAGGGGATCAAATAGGCATGCGCACAAAGCCGATCAAGCTCCCTATTAGCCATAAGTAGAGTGGAAATAATGTAGATCACCATCAGTGAAACTGACAGTGTCATGAAATTGTGCAATGAACCCGTGGACAGAAAATGGACATAGGGCAGACAGATAACCACAAACCAAAACAAATAAAATACAGGGAAAGTTAAGAAAAGAAATATATATCCCAACAGAATAATAAAATAAAAGAAATCAAATAAAATGAGACAAAAAAGAAAGAACAATTGATGATCAAAAAAACATACTTTTTCCACCTGCACTGTGAATGTTTACATGGTGTGTTAAATAAAAACATGGCAACATTTCATTCTTTGTGTGTTATTAGTTTAAGCAGACTGTGATTGTCTATTGTTGTGACTTAGATGATGATCAGATCACATTTTATGACCAATTTGTGCGGAAATCCATATCATTCCAAAGAGTTCACATACTTTTTCTTGCAACTGTATGTTGAAGTATATTGTTATCCTATATTGTCCTTGTTGATACCTGTTATATGTGAGCCTGCACAATAAAGTTTTTTGCATTTTTATTGGTTGTGCTCCTCCTTTCATTATTATATGTATGAATGTTTGTGCCTGTCTGGCAGTATGTGTCTATGTGTGTCTTTATGGGGTGGCGGTGAGGCCCCATGGATCAGTTTTTGGGTGGAGGGGCCCATGGATCAGTTTTTGGGTGGAGGGGCCCATGGATCAGTTTTTGGGTGGGGGCCCCATGGATCAGTTTTGCACAGGGGCCCCAGGGTTTGTGTGTACGCCACTGACTGAGTTTGAGTATAAATATATCCAAACCCACTACTGTCTCAGCCTATACATTTTTTCTATTTTTTACAATGAGTAAACAAATGCTAGTAACTTGCTTTAATATTGTAAACGGCATGGGTTCATGTTCCTAGCCATGCATTTGGATGCCAGCCATGATCTGATCTGTTACAAAGAAGTACCATGTAACACTAGATTTTTTCCTCTGTCCTCCTGATCACCTGACAAGCCAGTTTTATCACCTTGCTCACACTACACTTTTAATCCATTTCAGGACTTTTACACCCATACGCATGGACATCATCAGCAATGAGTCTAAGGGCAGCCTGTCACCCTAATGCATATTGCACTCCATAATTGCTTATCTTATTGTGGGTAGAGGGGTGATTCAGTGACACTAATTACGTCAGATATGCCCATACTCTGCCCCTCCCTCTCTCCCGATATAAGGCCTTCCACATTGAAAATGTCTGTTATACATAGCTTTCATTTTCATTAAGCCATTATCTCTGCTGGTTTCATGTGCATTTAAAGGATCAGACTAGTCATTTTTAATCCCCTGTCTTCCATTATCTATTTAAAAGAAAAAGAAAAAATCTCTACTTGTTGCTTACCTGCTATCCAGCGCTTCTTCTGTTCTGAGGTCATCAAGCTTAATGACATTTGTCCAATCAAATTAAGGACATATGGCAGATTTGCAGCTACTGCCATAATCTGCTAATACAATGCATTCTGTCATAGACGAGCAAGGCATGCACACCCACCATCTGGTGTCAGCATACTTTGCATGATGATGTAAAATAAGTTCTTTATTCAATTTATTTTAGTCCAAGGCCTGGGGTTGCTGTCTAAAAAACAGCCACTAAAGTCGTGGAAATTGCAAATTGTAAGCTTTGCTATGCCTCTGAAACTGCACTGCTTTCATTTGGAATTATGACAGCACCACATTGACTGCATGGTTGGGATAGAGATAAAATACTTAGCCTGGCTGTGTGTATCCATAGCCAATAAAAACTTTTAGGGTTTTTACACATGCAGTCTGCCGTTTTGGGGGCCTGTACAGGTGAGAAATCTTTTAGGTCTTCTAATAAAAATGTTAATTCTGCCTACTTTAGAGGGCATTCTTATCAGTCCCACGTCTTTTTATGGGACAAGACAACTGCTTTTTGTCCAAAGCATCTTACCTCTCTTCTTTATAAGCGATTCTTATGCAAGGATATACAAATCATTCCCAGGTTTACCTGGCATTTAACTAGCACTTGTATCTGTTGCAGGATAATTTGATTGCTCTCTATGTAAGTAATTGTATCATTGTGTATTTTTCTAGTAACACGGTCAACCTTTTGAGCAACGTACCGGTTTCCTGTCTGGATGTTCTCATCAACCCCACCAAGGAAAATGAAGCAGCAAATAAGAATGATGCAGATATGCAAACCATTCAAGTTTTGCTAAATTTCATGGAGAAGCGAATAGATAAGGTATTTGGAATAATGAGAATTAATAAGTTACTTGAATGCTTTAGATATATTGGAGACATATGGGTAGATTAACAGGACCTTCTGGCTCTCCCTTCCGCCGGCAAGGAGGTGGGACGTGAGGTCAGATGGACAACCGGTATGAAGTCAAACCATTTTTAAACTGCTTTACTACTTACAAAGGAGGGGATGCTGTTGTGGTTATGGTGCTTGGAGTTCTCCCTTAACCCCTTAAGGACCAAACTTCTGGAATAAAAGGGAATCATGACATGTCACACATGTCATGTGTCCTTAAGGGGTTAAAGGACCACTATAGGCACCCAGACCACTTCAGCTTAATGAAGTGGTCTGGGTGCCAGGTCCTTCTAGGACTAACCCTGCCTGCTGTAAACATAGCAGTTTCAGAGAAACTGCTATGTTTTTAGTTTAGGGTTAATCCAGCCTCTAGTGGCTGTCTCATTGACAGCCGCTAGAGGCGCTTCCGCGCTTCTCACTGTGATTTTCATAGTGAGAAGACTCCAGTGTCCATAGGAAAGCATTGAGAATGCTTTCCTATGGACTGGCTGAATGTGCGCGCGGCTCTTGCTGCGCATTCAGCTGATGATATCAAAAGAGGGAGGAGAGTCCCCAGCGCCTAGGGAGCCTGGCACTGGAGAAAGGTGAGTGTTTATCTCCCCCTTCAGCCTGTCGGGAGTGGGACCCTGAGGCACGAGTTTGTTTTCCTGGCACTATAGTGGTCCTTTAATACCAAACTGCAACATTTAGACTAAAAAAAACAAGCTTCGACTATCTCTTTTTTTTTTTTTTTCAAAAACAATTATTTTTGCCTACAGGCAAAGCGTTTACTTAAACAAGATAAGAACTACTGATAAGACTTTTAAACTGTTGAAACATTTTATACCTAACATTAAGCAGTTGTACTCGATAAATGGTTTTGCTGCTTAAAATGAAGCTGCTAAATAAATGTGCATTGAAAGTACTTTTATCAGCCTTCTTAGTGATGAAGTCTGCTGATAATGGGGTGAACATACTATTGTCCTGCTGCTTCTCTCAGGGGCTGGGTGGATACCCTCTGCATCTTCATTTATTATCTCATAGACCCCACCCACCACTCATGGGTGGGGCTGGAGAGGACACAAGGATGCTTCCCCCATATTTACATTTGGTAGAGTCCCCACCAGCTGGACATGGGCGGGGCAAAGGGGTGGACTGTGACTGGTCCGCCCCCCATTATTTAATTTTAAATCACCTGTGCCAGATCCCCCCCTGTATTTTATTGATGACTGGGTATCAACAGGTACCCAGTTGATACTTGTTCCAGTACTGTGATTGGCTGCTCACTGTTTAGTAGGCATGCCCCCTCATGTAGCATGGAGAGTGGATGCATATGGAAGGTGTTAAAACTCTATTATACTAATGTGGTGGTCATATTGACCCACATGGGCTTTTTAAAACTATTTGCCTGCGTGCTGCTAGTGGGTAAATAGTAAACAAAAAGCACTTATCAACAAATTTCAGTTACTGAATCAAATTAGGCCAATTATTGAGAAATATGTGCCTAATAGTGAAATTAAATCAGGTCATACAATATGTTCAATGCATACTATAGATATTGTTTCTAGTATTCCAACTAATATTTGTTTGCTTTGTATAAGTCTTTAACAGTGGTAGTGTAATCAATGAAAACCGATTAAAAGGATTATTGGAATAAAACTGCCTATAAAGTGTATCCATTCAAAGAAACGGATACGCTTTATAGGCAGTTTTATTCCAATAATCTAGCCATTAGGCTTGTTCAAAAATCTTTCTTGTGAGTTAAAATTGTAATGTATAATTGCACTCCTTATTGCATCGTGTAAGTAAAAGCAGTCAGTGTGTAAACCATTTTGAATTTGTTTTGAATGCTATAGTTCTGAAATGTATTTCCATCAAAATGTAATAAATATCGGATTTCCAGAAACAGTGTTTGTGACTCTACAGTAAAATGCACTGTGACTGAAATAGAGTACCAATTATCTCCAACCAAGGTATAAATAATTTTGTTTTTGCTCATTGGATTACTCCTAAATTGATTTAATTTTCATTTGCTGTGCTATTTTTTGTCTGTTTAATATCACATGGCCTGAAGGCTGTTGTGTTTTTATTTCATGTCCTGTGTTTTAGGGCTGCAGTTACCGGGAGGGGCTGACTCCAGTTCTCAGTTTGCTCACAGCATGCTCCAGAGCACACAGGGACATCCGAAAATTCATTAAGGCAGAGGTGAGACTGCATTATTTTACATCAGCCACGATATATTTTTTTAAAGGGGCAGTAAACTAAAAACATTCTATAGCAAGAACCCTGTAAAGTGACTGCCCCCTTTCCTTTCTCTTATGTAGCACTATAGAACATCTAAAAGGCATGCAACAGGGTCACTCATTGGGCATAATCCATTTTAAAAAGTTCCCTGCTGCAAACCAGAACATTGCTCAGATCAAATATAAAAAAAAGTCCTGCGCTCAAACGCCCATTACTCCTGGGCAGCAGCAACGACCATAGTACACATCAGCCCAAATACATACAGTAAGAAAGAAAAATAAAAGAAAAAAGTTATCTGCGCTCTTTCCCAAATCCCTGTGTATATATAAACAAATGGAGGTTTTTAGTTACCTCCAATGGCCATGAGAGGGTATGCACACCTGCCACGTCAAGGCAGACCTCTTAGTTGGGTCCTAACTCTAACCATTCACCTTGCTTCCTTGAGCTTCTGGCAAAGATATCTCTAATGAGACAGAAAGGGGTATTTTTTATATACATCCCTACATGCGTGTTACCCCTTAATAGGAACACACGGGATGGGCAGCAGCATTGTAACATAGCTGTGTGTTACAAAAGTGAATACAAATATAAAAAAAACAAGTCCTGCTCTAAAACTCCCATTACTCATGGGTGGCAGCAATGACCATAGCACATATTGCGCAGATCAAGTACAGCTGGACCGTGCTTTATGCAAGTCTGAGTTTTAAAAAGTTCCCTACTGCAAACCAGAACATTGCTCAGATCAAGTACAGATGGAGCAGTGCCTTATGCAAGGAGGACACTATCAACCCTTAATACAGGACACTATCATTTTATTGTATATTTTTTAAACAATGTATCTTTAACCACTATTTCTTTGTCATTGTGAAATACCTGGGCGTGCTTGTTCTTTATTATATGTGTGTATATGTTTGTGTGTGCGTGTGTGTGTGTATTTGTATATGTATGTGTATACATATATATATATATATATCTGCAGCTTGAGGCTGTGCGCCAAAACCAATTCACAGAGGTAGAAAAGTGGATAGCTGATAACAAACTCTTCCTAAACACTGACAAAACCGTTACAATGATCTTTGGAACTGTACCTAAATTACGTAAACTATAAAATCAGCAATTGTGTATCAGAACAAAGTCATATAGCACACTGACAACAGTTTGCTCTTTTAAATATCTAGACCCCAATCTATCTTTTGGCCTTCACATTGAAAAAAATCTCTTCAAAACCTTACCCAAAACTCGGTGCTCTGTACATTAACAAATCCTGCCTAAGCTCTACAGTAAGGAAACAGATAGTGCACTTTTAAAAGACCTTTTCTGCCCCTTTGATTCCATGGGAGACTGTGCCACTTCCCATCCCCATTTAATACCTATCCCTTTGTTCTTGTAACCGCAGGTGGTTCCCTTATTTACTACTGTAATGTCTTAAAGCATAGAACTTAGTAGGGCTAACCATACAGATATCTTAGCCATAATTTTATATAGTTAGTAAGAGATCCTCTATTTAACATATATAAATAATTGAGAATACAATATAAAATAAGGATTGTCTTGGAAGCAATAGTTTTTGTCTTTTTGGATATTTATTATATAAAAATATAAATATAAAATCCATTATAGCAGAGTTTATAAGATTAAACTAAATGCTTGCAAATATCATTAATAGTTTAACATACCCTTCTGAACATGTCATCATGTCAGCCTCTCTGTCATTTTAAGATGGAGCAGCGTCTGTCTCCAAGTCTCTCCTCTGTGTCATTTAAAAGTACACCTATTTATACCTTAGGTGTCTCCATTTTAGGGTTACCGTAGTTCAAATATGAAAAAGTAACACTTCTTTTACTTTATTCATTTTAGGACCTCCCTTAAATTTGGCAAACATACAAGGCCATAACTAAAGGGTGCATAATATTGTAAAGCGCTACGGAATCCGTTGGCGCTATATAAATGGCAATAATAATAATAATATGTCATGGAAATTTTCCTGACTTAGTTCAAGATGGCATCTTAAAGTCTGGACATCCTTATCTACTTAAGGTTACCACAGTATATTGTGTACTGAAAGAGTCGTAGCATAGCCTTGAAACTTGTTTATGCATTATTGATATTGTAATTCGTCTGGGACAAAATGGCGCAAACATATTATGCACTGAGGTTATTGCTTAAAGAAACAGTTATGAAAAACAATATGTTCCATTTCTAACACCTTGTCAGTTTGCAATATCTCGTAAAGACAAAGTACACAGTTTAAGAAATACAACATTGCATTCTAAAACTTGTAATATTTGCATTTGCCCATAACATTCTCCAGCAGGGCGTTGTCCCAGGGACACTGCCAGACCAGTTTAAACTGGCTGCTTTGTCCCTCCTCAGTCTCTCATCAGCCCTTGCAAAACTTTAACCCCATGGCAAATTTACTCTATTCGTGGAATCTGAGTGCTGTTCACCTATATTGGGCGTTCAGATCCGAGCTATCTAGGCATAGGTTAAATGTGGGGGTTCTGTGTGATATAATAGGAATTATGTATTTTTATGTATTTTACGGTTTGTGTAAGATGGAGATATTTTCTGTACCTGGAGATAATTGAGTTTACTGCAGTTCCTTAAGCCAATTATCTCCAGGATAGAGGGGAGGGATTTTACTGTGTATGTGGGAGTGTTATTTTGTTAATTAGTGTTCCCATTGGTATGTGTCCCTTTTGTCACAGTTTACCACGAGGTCCAGGAGGTGTGCCTCTGGCCTGAAAAATTGCATAAAAGAAAGACCTTTGGTGCTGATTAAACAGATCATCTTGTACCTTCATGAAGTTTCGGCTCATGTTTGGGGGATTGGAGAACTACACTCTGGGGATTGCTATAATCACTTTACTCCCCAGAGTATAAAAACTAAGCTCTGCTAAGAGCTTGTTCCTGTTCCTGCTCTCTGGAATTCGGAGAGGTCGACCTACTGGAAGCTGGACCCTGGTCTTGGGTCCAGAGTGGGTGGAGACGGCGAGACCCCAACCAAGCTGCGGCGGTTTGTGGGAGTCTACAGTGGTTATGGTGTCTGGCGGAGTGCTTGGAGTTCTCGGGAAGTCCTTGGAGCATCCATCAACGGAAGGTACCCGGTCGTTACACACCTTAATAAACTTAATATGTTATATAATTCATTCTGCCGTTTTGTACTAGAATGTAATTACTTTACCCACCACTGTGACATGTTAAGAGCTAAACTGGCTGTCGCTGGAATCCCGACGCACTCTTCATCTTTCCAGCCTTGTTCATAAGAGCATTTCTGGGAAGCTCCCACCCTGCCGGAGTAGAATGCTCTCCCTGGCTGTTCCCACCTCCTATAACCTCCGATCCAGTATTGGCACGATATTTAGCACACCGCAATACAAAAACAAAGTGGCTTGCTCCTCCTTTTCTTACTGAGCACCGCAATTATGGAAAAACCTCAGGGACACTGTCAAATTTTCATTCAATCTAAAATCTTTTAAGAGATCTATGGCAATATACCTCAGCACGGAATGCACCTGTCATGGTTGAATATATTTATTACCTGTTATGTATTAAATTTATATATATATATATATATATATATATATATATATATATATATATATTTTTATATATATATATATTATATCCTATTGTAACAATGCAATGTTTTGTGGACAAAGACCCAGGACATACTTGAAAACGAGAGAAATCTCAATGTATCCATCCTGGTAAAATATTTTACAAATAAATAAAATGTGTACGTGCTTATTCATACATATATTTTGTAGTTTGTCTTGTTCTGCAGGCTAAAGCTAGTTGTTCCTGCCCTACTCATCATTGTTGGTTTGCTAACTTAAATGTTATTCAACAATCTGCTTATCTCTAAAGACTTTCTCTTTTGTTTCTGTAATTTCCCCCCACTCCCCTTATTTTATTGATACCCACCTGAATGGTCTTGCTTGACCAATCCTCACCTCCTCTGTGCATCTCCAGTCCATAGTTTTATTGCAGGCCTTTTTCTACCCTATCAAAACTCTGAGTCAGTCTGAGTTTTAAAAAGTCACCTGCCGCAAACCAGAACATGCTCAGATGCCACCTCGCCCCCAGCTCCTTACTACATTTATAGATAGAATCTCACACACAACTTTAGATGATTAGAAATGACATATGCAAACATTGCCAGTAATTCGCACACTCATTTCCTTAACCCCTAATACTCAGTCCTAACTCTCCTTACTTCTGTTCATTCTGCTTTCCTCAAAGTGCCTACTCATAGGAACAATGTTCTATCTTCTCCTTTTCTCTCATCTCCGTCAGCATCAAAATATCTCCTTACACCCACTTCCCTCAACAACACAATCACATTTACATTAATCCCTCTCTTCTACACTCCCCCCTTCTCTCATCTCAAGCCCTGCACTAATTTCTCTCTCTCCTACTCTAACCCAATCTCATCCTAGACCCCGCCCATATGAAACCCATTTACACTTCCTGTCACTATCTCTCCTCCTACTTCTAGCAGCTGGTGATGTCTCACCCAACCCGGGGCCCTTTACCTCATATGCTCACACTAAGACAACCAGAAACCACACAAACCTCATCCAAATACCCTGCAGTTTATCCTAATATACTACCATTCAGTGTGCACTCCGGAACGCCCGTTCCATCTGTAGTAATATTAAATCAACAGCTATACATGACCTCATCATCTCTAACTCACTCACGATATTGGCACTCACTGAGACCTGGCTTTCCCCCTCTGATACGCTACTCCCACCTCTTTATGTTTCGTTGGACTACAATTCTCCAACACTCCAAGACTCAACTATAAAGGAGGCGGTGTAGGCATCCTTCTCTCTCCTCAATGTACCTTTCAACCTATCCTCCCTGCCCCTGCCCTTTCCTTTACTTCCTTTGAAGTTCACACTGTTCACCTTTTAAAGCCCACTCCTTTAAGAATTGCCATCATCTATCGCCCCCTGGTCATCCTAGACTATTCATTGAACACTTTTCTTCCTGGCTACCCCACTTTCTCTCCCCTTGAACTCCCTCCCTCATACTTGGGGACTTTAACATCCCAATCAACAACCTCAACTGCCCTGATGCCTCCTGTCTGCTCTCTGTAACCTCCTCCTTTGGCCTCACGCAGTTGTCTACGTCAGCAACTCTTACAGCAGGAAACACTCTTGACCTCATCTTCACCAATCTCGGTACCACCTCTAATCTCTCCACTGTTCCATTTCCTTTGTCTGACCACAATCTGCTAACCTTTAACATCAGCATACCCCGTACCCAAATTTCTCCACCCTCAACTCTCCAATCTCACAGAAACCTCAACTGCCTTGATCTCCAGCTTTTCTCCACCAAACTCCAAACTCTCCTTTTACCCATCTCAAATTGAATTTACCCTAACTCTGCAACCTCATTCTACAACTCAACACTCTCCTCTCAACTTGACATCATGGCACCTCCTACAATTAAACGCAGCAAGCACCCACAATTACAATCCTGGCACAGCAAGCTGACCCGTTACCTCCAAAAATGTTCCAGAACTGCTGAACGCTGCTGGAGAAAGTCTTACTTTGCATCTGAATTCCTCCACTATAAATTTATGCTATGCTCCTACAGCCTGGCTCTTTCTTCTGCAAAAGTAAATTACTTTAACACCCTCATAAGTACACTGTCACATCAACCCAAACACCTATTTTACACCTTTGATGCTCTTCTTCGCCCTTTTACTCCCCCTCCTTCTACCACCTTGTCTGCCACAAACTTTGCATCTGAGCAGATCTCTACAATCAGAGAAGAGATCTCTAATTCTTCTCCTACCAATACATCACCCAAGCCCACTACCTGCACCACTCTACACTCATTCGCGCCTACTACACCAGAAAAGGTTTCTGCTCTGCTCTGGTCCTCCCACCCCACCACCTGTTTCCTTGATCCTATTCCCTCCTATCTCATCCGTACTTTGTCTCCCTCTCTTGCTCTTCCTCTCACTAAAACTTTCAATCTCTCCCTTACCTCTGGCACATTTCCCTCATCCTTCAAACATGCAACTGTAACCCCTATTCTGAAAAAGCACAACCTTGACCCCAACTCGCCATCCAACTACCGCCCCATCTCGCTACTGCCAAGCTCCTCGAGAGAGTTGTGTACACCAGATTGACTGACTTACTTTCTCAAATCCAACTATCAGCTTGACCCCCTTCAGTCTGGATTCCACCTGTCATTCTGTCGAAACGGCTGTGACCAAAGTATCCAACGATTTAATTGCTGCTAAATCTTGCGACCATTACTTTATCCTAATTCACCTTGATCTTTCTGCTGCCTTTGACACTGTTGATCATCAACAGCTTCTTTGCATTCTCCATAATTTTGTTCTATGGGATACTGCTCTCTCCTGGTGCTCCTCATGCCTCTCCCAGCACTCTTTCAGTGAGTGTTTCTCTGACTCTGCCTCTTACCCCCAACCACTCTCTGTCGGCGTCCCCCAATGTTCTCTCCTTGGTCCCCTACTGTTCTCTATCTCTACTGCCTCCCTTGGTAAACTCATCAGCTCTTTTGGCTTCTGTTATCATTTCTGTGCGGATGACACACAAATCTACCTGTCCTCTCCTGATCTCTCTCAGCCCATCTTGACTCGTGTCGCTGACTGCCTCTCTGCGATTTCCAACTGGATGGCTGCTCACTTCCTTAAACTCAACCTGTCCAAAACAGAACTTCTGATCTTTCCTCCCTCAAGTGTTGCTACTCCCGTGTCTGTCTCCCTCCAAGTCAACGGCGCTACCATCACCTCTACCTCGCAGGCTTGCTGCCTGGGTCTTCGTTTTGACTCCAAACTCTCCTTCACCCCTCATGTCCAATCAATCGCCAAATCCTGTCGCTTCCATCTCAAAAACATAGCATCTGCCCCTATTTATGCTGGATGTGGCTAAGGTGCTGGTCTATGCTGTTGTTTTCTCTCGCCTTGACTACTGCAATCCCCTTCTCAGTGGTCTTATGTGTTCCCAGATTGCACCGCTGCAAACTATAATGAATGCGGCAGCGAGGCTCATTTTCCTGTCCCCTCGCACCTCCCACGCCTCCCCGTTCTGTCAGTCCCTGCATTGGCTTCCAGTTAGATATACAGGTGATACTCGAAAAATTAGAATATCGTGCAAAAGTTCATTTATTTCAGTAATGCAACGTAAAAGGGGAAACTAATATATGAGAGAGACGCATTACATGCAAAGCAAGATAGTTCAAGCCGTGATTTGTCATAAGTGCGATGATTATGGCTTACAGCTCATGAAAACCCAAAATCCACAATCTCAGTAAATTAGAATATTGTGAAAAGGTGCAATATTCTAGGCTCACAGTGTCCCACTCTAATCCATAACAGCTCCAAAGGGTTTCTGAGCCTTTAAATGGTCTCTGTCTGGTTCAGTAAGAATCACAATCATGGGGAAGACTGCTGACCTGACATTTGTGCAGAAAACCATAATTGACACCCTCCATAAGGAGGGAAAGCCTCAAAAGGTAATTGCGAAGGAAGTTGGTTGTTCCCAAAGTGCTGTATCAAAGCACATTAATAGAAAGTTATGTGGAAGAAAAAGATGCACAAACAGCAGGGATGACTGCAGTCTGGAGAGGATTGTCAGGAAAAGGACATTCAAAAGTTTTGGGACTTTCACAAGGAGTGGACTGAGCCTGGAGTCAGTGCATCAAGAGCCACCACACACAGGCGGATCCTGGACATGGGCTTCAGATGTCATATTCCTCTTGTCAAGCCGCTCCTGAACAACAAACAACGTCAGAAGCGTCTTACCTGGGCTAAAGAAAATCAGACCTGGTCTGTTGCTCAGTGGTCCAAAGTCCTCTTTTCTGATGAGAGCAACTTTTGCATCTCATTTGGAAACCAAGGACCCAGAGTCTGGAGGAAGAATGGAGAGGCACACACTGCAAGATGCTTGAAGTCCAGTGTGAAGTTTCCACAGTCTGTGTTGATTTGGGGAGCCATGCCATCTGCTGGTGTTGGTCCATTATGCTTCATTAAATCCAGGGTCAACGCAGCCGTCTACCAGGAGATTTTGGAGCACTTCATGCTTGCTTCCGCAGACGAGCTTTATTGGGATGCTGACTTCATTTTCCAAAAGCACCAAAACCTGGTTCAACGACCGTGGGATTACCGTGCTTGATTGGCCAGCAAACTCGCCTGACCTGAACCTCATAGAGAATCTATGGGTCATTACCAAGAGAAAGATGAGAGACATGAGACCGAACATTGCAGAATTGCTGAAGGCCGCTATTGAAGCATCCTGGTTTTCCATAACACCTCAGCAGTGGCACAGGCTGATAGCTTCCATGCCACGCTGCATTGAAGCAGTAATTGCTGCAAAAGGGGCCCAAACCAAGTACTGAGTCCATATGCATGCTTATATTCCTTGTTTTATTTATTTACTCATGACAAATGTGTAATGAGTAAATAGCTATCTAATATCTATCTGAACTATCTTGCTTTGCATGTAATGCGTCTGTCTCATATATTAGTTTCCCCTTTTATGTTGCATTTCTGAAATAAATGAACTTTTGCACAATATTCTAATTTTTCGAGTATCATCTGTATATGCTAAGGTAATGCGGTGGGGCCACTGTACCGGAAGAACAAGCATAACGTACTACTGAATGTTAATGTATTGACATATGTAATACTTGTTATATCCTATCCAAGACAAACTATGTATGTGATATTGATATGTATATGTATATGCAGTGGTGTATCCTGGTTTTGTGCCGCCCTAGGCAGGACAAAACTCGGGCACCCCCCAACCCCCGCGCCACCCTCACCCAACCCTTTCCCCCACCCCACCTTCTAAATACACACACAGTCAGACACACACACACATACACAGTCAGACACACAAACACAGTCAGACACACACACACACACACACACACACACACAGTCAGACACAAACACAGTCGGACACAAACACACACACACATGCACAGTCAGACACAAACACACATGCACAGTCAGACACAAACACACACACACAGTCAGACACACACACAGACACAGTCAGACACAAACACACACAGTCAGACACACACACACACACACAATCACTCACATTAACACTTTTAAAATTTAACCCCTCTCTTCCCCCCCCCCCAGCAGAGAGATGATGGGTTGTTGGGGAATTTAGTATTAAAACATTAAAAATTGTTTAATGCTAAATGAAAGGAAAGCTCCAGGGGTGAGACAGTTTTGGTTCCTGCAGTGTCCTTTTAAGTATATTTTAATACTCCGCTTGTACTTGATGATCTTTAACTAGTGCTTAGAAATGATTTTGGAGCATGGGCCTGCCCTTTTCCTTCTCGTAAGCAGATGATTTATGTGATGGACCGCCTGGCACCCCGACTGGGTGCCTCCATCAATCGATGCTCTTAGTGCTCACCAAGGACTCCAAGCACTCCACCAGACACCATAAGCACTGTAGCCGCTTCAGCTTGGCTGGGGTCTCACCGTCCTCCATCCACCCTGGACCCAAGACCAGGATACAGCTTCCAGTGGGTTTACCTCCCCTACTCCAGAGAGTATAGCAGGAACAGCTCTTATAAGAGCTAGTGATTAGAACCCAGGGGAGTATAAGTAATAGCAATCCCCAGAGTGTGAATATAGCTGTTGTCTCCACACATGAGACGAGGCTCTATGTAGAGGGTGAAGATGAACTGGTGCCACACTTGGCCTTTTATGACAATCCCCATGCAAGGGGCACTCCCACATGGTCCTTGTGGGGAACTACGCTACAAAATCACAGACCAATAATAATAGTGTTACAATGCATGACACTCCCACATAGCACACAATCCCTCCCCTCTGCCTGGGAGATAATTGAGTCAGATACTGTATTAGCTCAATTATCTCCAGGAAGAAAAAAAACCCAAAAAACATAATATCCCCACAAATGTTAGATCCCCTGATAGCACTGATCTGGGTTAGCAACATTTTCAAAAATCACCCAGATCAGTTCAGGGGCTCATGCCCAAAACAGTTCCAGAGAATCAGGGCTTGTGGTCGGTCTAGTTCGGTAGTTTGAAAATTAACAAACTACCGAACAGAGTCAATAGTCTTAACTGGAGCTTGTTCCCCTCATCCAGACGAATGATTTCACCGAACAGTGCCCTGATAAGTTGTATAGAACCGAACACAGGTGATGATGGAAGTCCAGCAGTGTTCGGGAGTTCCTGTGTCCGATTTTAGTTCCATGAGATTCATGCCCAAACACTGCTGCCTGCGTTCATGCGAACAAGATGATCGCCCTATGGACATGTTTGTCCATAGGAATTACGGTCACCCAGACGCAGAGAAAAGGTATTGTTTACATTACTGCCTAGTTACACCTCTAGTGGCCCTCACTCAGACGTCCACTAGAGGTGCTTCCTGGGTCGCAGCACTGATCTTCAGCGTCTCCATGTTCTTAATGGAGACAATGAACGCTCCCCATAGAGATACTCTGTTTCAATGCATCTCTAGGAGGAGATACTGATTGGCACAGCTCTGTGTTTTGCTGTGCATGCACAATAGCCTCCCAATGCTTTCCTATAGGAAAGCATTGGATTGGCTGAGATTGTCAAATTTGATGATCTCAGCCAAGTTGGGCAGAGCCAGCTGTGGCAAGACCAGCATGGCGCTGGAGAAAAGATTGGTAAACTTCCTTTTTAAAGTAAGGAGAGGGGGTCAGGGGACCTAAACTGTACTTTTTAAAACTATAGTGTCAGGAATACAAGTTTTTATTCCTCACACTGCAGTGTTCCTTTAAGATGTGGTAGTTTTGGTACTTATTGTCGCTTCAAAATTAAGTTTGTTTTTGCAATGTCTGTTGGCATAATTTGCATCTGCATTTCTGTTCAGTTTCATAGACAACAGTTCATTATAAACAATGCTTAGACCTGACCATTTTTATTTTCTATTCACCTTAGGTTTTGCCTCCATTGCGTGATGTTTCCAGTCGCCCTGAAGTGGGAACAACAGTAAGAAACAAACTGGTACGGTTGATGACCCATGTGGATTTAGGAGTGAAGCAAATTGCTGCAGAATTCCTCTTCGTTCTTTGCAAGGAAAGAGGTAAATGCTGTGATGATCACAGAAACTTCATGGTGTTATATATTGTAAAAAAAAAAAAAAGGTGTGGGTGCTGGGAATCCCCAACTGTTTTGATTAATTCTTTCTATGGATAAAGAATATTTGTTATGGTCACTTCCAAAATAAAAAAAAATATATAGTACCGTTTGGCTCACCATACAAGTCATTTTTTACTTAAATGGAGTGTTACAGTGAGCACTACATTAAAATACTAGATATATTCCCTAAGAAGCAATGCATGTCATTTGTTTACCAAACCACTGTACTTCAGTTTCCTTGGAAAATTACCGTATATTGGGTCCCGTTTTTAACTGTGCTTATTGGACAGTACATTACTGACTAATTGATAAAACGATCAATGCACATGGAATTTATGATCATGAAATTAAAGCCAGAAGGTGCTGCTTTATTGGGACACTATAGTCATGTAGGCCTCTTCATCTCTGTGAAGTGGTCTGGTGTAGTGACCACATCCTTTTAACCCAGCAATGCAAAATATGGTAGGTTTGTGGTTTTTTAGAAACTGCAATGTTTACATTGCAGGATTAAATCCACCTCTACTGTCTATTATATTGACAGCCAGTAGAGGCTCTTCTGCGTTAAAAAGCAATGTTTTTTTGTAGGAATTTTTATTAATTATTGCTGCACATTGGGGGGGGGGGGGCAGGGTCACTAAAGTATTAGGAACGAAGGTCTGTGTTCCTAATGCTATCGTGTTCCTTTAAATATTATTTATGCATGATATATGTTGTATTTTTTTTTTATTTCCTGGTACATGTATGTTTGTATGTATGTTAATATTTCCTTGCAGTGGACAACTTGTTGAAGTACACAGGATATGGGAATGCAGCTGGACTTCTTGCTGCCAGAGGTCTTTTAGCTGGTGGCAGGGGTGACCACTGGTATTCTGACGATGAAGATACGGACACTGAAGAATACAAAACTGCAAAACCAAAGTAAGTGTTTATTAATTATAATCATAACCACAAAGCTTGCACTCTATATGGCATGTCTGCACATTTTCCCTTGTTGAATATAATGAAAGACATGGCTTAAAGTGGGGTCGTTGGATAGTCAAGTGGCTTATAACCAGAGATTGGAGAGGGCTCTAGTGAATTCTTTATTGGTTGCGTGCAACTGAAAAACAGAAAATGTGTCTGAAACTGTTGCTGGTATTTTAATGTGATTGCTTTAAAACAAAAACCATGTCACTTTACTTATCTATAGCTTTAGTTTCTTCATTTTAATTTTGTGAGCATGTGAATGACTAGAATCTTGTGTTTCAGCATCAATCTTATTACTGGTCATGTGGAAGAGCCAGCACCTAACCCACTAGATGAAATGACTGAGGAACAGAAGGAGTATGAAGCAATGAAATTGGTCAATATGTTTGATAAACTTTCAAGGTATTTAAGCTTTTGTTATTCTTTTGCTTTCACATGATGATTAGTTATGTTGCATTTACATTATTACACTTTTTCTGACTTGATTGGTGCTTTTTACACCTTTTTCCCCCTGTATATGTAGCCTCTTTTTTAATTTTGTTGGATTAACTACTAATGATTTGAAACACAATTTAGCAAAAGATGCAAAGCCAGTAAACCACTCATGGACAGCTGTTTGATTGTTAATGCGAATCATCAGTATGAGATTGGTTACTGGTTTGCTTATTGAGGCTTGGTAGTGCTTGGGAAGCAGAATCCAAACAGGTTATGGTGGGGGGAAAATTGTGATTGAAAACCCTTTCCACCTGAAGTATGTGGATAGTTAATACAATGTTAAACAAAAATCTGCACACCAGTCAAGCCATAAGACTTGCTTTTCCCACAGAAAGCACAAATCTGCAGTGATGTTACTACTGCAAAGGATTCTGGGTGGGCATATGCAAATTAGTTTAACAAAGAATCACATTTTTGCCTCATTCCATTTTAAATATGGATTTCTTTGAGTCTGTGTTTGCTGTATACAACAGCTTTGAAACACAACTTGGGCAGATTTTTGTTTAACATTGTAATATATATATATATATATATATATATATATATATATATATATATATATACAGTATCTCACAAAAGTATCTCACAAAAGAGAGTACACCCCTCACATTTTTGTAAATATTTTATTATATCTTTTCATGTGACAACTGAAAAGAAAGACACTGCTACAATTTAAAGTAGTAAGTGTACAGCCTGTGTAACAGTGAAAATTTGCTGTCCCCTTAAAAAAAACTCAACTCAGCCATTAATGTCTAAACCGTTGGCAACAAAAGTGAGTACACCCCTAAGTGGAAATGTCCAAATTGGGCCCAATTAGACATTTTCCCTCCCCGGTGTCATGTGACTCGTTGGTGTTACAAGATCTCAGGTGTGTTAAATTTGGTGTTATCGCTCTCACACTCTCTCATACTGGTCACCTGGAAGTTCAACATGGCAATGAACTCTCTGAGGATCTGAAAAAAAGAATTGTTGCTCTACTTAAAGATGACCTAGGCTATAAGAAGATTGCCAAGATCCTGAAACTGAGCTGCAGCACGGTGAGCAAGACCATACAGCGGTTTCACAGGACAGGTTCCACACAGAACAGGCCTCAGCGTCATATGCGTAGGTTGTCTTTGCGAAATAGAAGTAGCAGAGGGTGGGGGATCAGCCTGTCAGTGCTCAGACCATACGCCGCACACTGCATCAAATTGGTCTGCATGGCTGTCATCACAGAAGGAAACCTCTTCTAAAGATGATGCACAAGAAAGCTCGCAAACAGTTTGCTGAAGACAAGCAGACTAAGGAAATGGATTACTGGAACCATGTCCAGTAGTCCGACGAGACCAAGATAAACTTATTTGGTTCAGATGATGTCAAGCGTGTGTGGCAGCAACGAGGTGAGGAGTACAAAGACAAGTGTGTCTAGCCTACAGTCAAGCTTGGTCGTGGCCTGCATGAGTGCTGCCGGGACTGGGAAGCTACGGTTCATTGAGGGAACCATGACTGCCAACATGTACTGTGATATACTGAAGCAGAGCATGATCCCCTCCCTTCGGAGACTGGGCCGCAGGGCAGTATTCCAACATGATAACGATCCTAAGCACACCTCCAAGACTTAGCTGCCTTGCTAAGAAACTGAAGGTAAAGCTGATGGACTGGTAAAGTATGCCTCCAGATCTAAACCCTATTTAGCATCTGTGGGACGTCCTCAAATGGGAGGTGGGGGAGCGCAAGGTCTCTAACATCCACCAGTGATGTCGTCATGGAGGAGTGGAGGCTTCCAGTGGCAACCTATGAAGCTCTGGTGAACTCCATGCCCATGAAGGTTAAGGCAGTGCTGGAAAATAAAGGTGACTACCCAAAATATTGGGCCCAATTTGGACATTCCCACTTAGGGGTGTACTCACTTTTGTTGCCAACGGTTTAGACATTAATGGCTGTTTGTTGAGTTATTTTGAGGGGACAGCAAATTTACAATGTTATACAGGCTGTACACTTACTACTTTACATTGTAGCAGAGTGTCATTTCTTCAGTGTTGTCACATGAAAAGATATAATAAAATATTTACGTGTGTGTGTGTGTGTGTGTATATATATTTGAAATCAGAAAACCCAAAAGTGCCCCATCCTGAGTGCAGTAACCAGAAACACTGTGCCAAACAGGTTTCATAAAATAAGGTAAGGGATGGTCTTCCTGGCCAGCCTTGTAATTGACTTTCAGTATCCTGGAGCCAATTACCACAGCTACAGTTCTGTTATATACTCTTCACTCTGTTGAATACATAACAGATTGTGTTTTCATGTTTGAATCCTCATTAAAAACACATAATTATCAGGTAATTGCTAAACGTGATGCTGTTTCTTTCACTGTCTTTGTAGCCTGTGGAATAAAAACGATGCTATAGAAAATATTATATGGCATTCAATTAGTACAAAAATTAATAGGGCCCCAAACAAAATGCAGTGGAATAAGAGCTGCAGGTTGAGGACTGAATGGCTGTCATTGCACAGCAGACACAATCATTAATTCCACGCGTAAATACATGACACAGTGTATGCAGGAATGAAGATTTATTGAAAGAAGGAAATGATTTAGCTAGTCATACAGCTAATCTATGGGTGAATAGCTGCGTCTTCTTAGGAAACCAATAATGAGAGGAAAGAATGTGATACGAGTACTGTATTTTCTACTGCCAATAGAGTTTATACAGTTTGAAATAATACAATAGATTAAAGGGTAGAAATGTCTTAAAGGAACCATAAACCATATTATTTATTGATTTGTCAGCAAAGCTCTACTGCTCAAACTCTATGCAGTTCTTTGCAGAGTTTATCATAGAAATGCTGCTGGAATACTTAGATTTACTATCCAGTGAGAAACAGGTGAAATATGTCTGCATTGATAGCATATAGCGGATGAGTGCATGAAGAACTCCTATTCATACCCTAACCCTTAGTTTCTTTCTGGCTTCACAGTGTCTACAAATAAACCCTATCAGGGCTAAAAGCTGCCATAATAACTTAAAGGGACACTATAGTTACCAAAACAGCTATAGCTTAATTTAGTTATTTTGGTGAGTATAGTCAGTCCCTGCAGGCATTTCAATGTAAACACTGCCTTTTCAGGCCACTAGAGGGGCTTCCTGGGTCAGTGCTGCATAATGTGCTCCCCATAGAGAAACATTGAGTCAATGCATCTCTATGAGGAGATTCTGATTTGATGTATCACAGTGTTTTGCCGGTGTTGTGGTTTTAAATGAATATGTTCAAAGGGTTTCACAATAACTGCTGTGTTAAACTTTCAGGAGCATCAAGATGGCTTCCAGCTATCTGCTTCAAAGAGCATCAAGATAGCCACCAGCCATGTGTCCTGGTATAATCTAGTTAAACTAACAATATACATCACCTAGTTACATGAACAAGAGTTACTGGAAGCCCACATATATTTGCAAGCATTCAAAACCAACCCTAACTTTGTACAGTTATAATTTAGATTATTAGCCGCACCAGGTATTTTTGCAGAGATATATCCTAGCAGTTAGCTCCCAAATGACAATCACTCAGAGTGCAGCAAAAGATAATGTTTACTAAAAAGATGTTAGAGAAAATATAACGCATCTTAGCTAAGCATTTGTAATACTAACTAGACCATTATCTTTTGTAGTACTAATAGTATATGTTCAATGATCAGTGTTAAAACATATCAAATTCTATCCAAGCAATTTAATCTAAACACAAGAATAAAAAAAATAAAGAAAGAAATTTATTTATAGTTTTATACTTAACATCCCAGGATCTTAGATGAAATGAAGGAAAAGGTTTGTGCTGCTCTGGATAGATCAAACTCAATGTCCTGTTTGAAACATTTGGACCTAGAGCACACACTTGCAGCCTGAGAAAATTTGTATGGCTGCCAGAAGAGTCATGTGTAGAGCACTTTGCCATCTAAATGCTACCCCAAAGAACTACAAAAACCAACTCCCAAATCCTCCACAAAACAGCTTCCACAATAATCATAGTAACATGTCCCTCCTTCTAAGCTATTCCCTGCCCATCAACCTTCCTCCTGACTCTGAACTGGTCAACTAGTTTTATTAAAGCTATGCTCATTTCAACAATGGAAAGGAAATGATTAACCATTTCAATGCTGTAACTGACATTTATGCAGGGAATGTCTGTTAAATGGTGAAACCCATAGACTAATAACTTTGGGCATAAAAGTCCAAATATTGTGTTAAAATGTTAGTCATTTTTCATGTCCATAACAGCCGGCATGATCGATAGCCATCCAATGCTTTCCTATGATCCCAAGGGGGCAGAGTGTGGGTGGGGGCAGCCACGACCAGTTCCGCACAGTGCTGGAATAAGGTCAGTAAATACCTTTTTACCGTAGCCAAAAGGGTGACGGCAACCTAAACTGTTCATGAAACGCTTAGTTGGTAATCTTTGATATAAAAAAATAAATCAATCAGGTAAAGCCACAGCATTCATTGCAAACGTGAAGGAGAAATGTAAACATGTTTACTTTGTACACATCTTTCTGTTTTCTGGCTGCCAGGTGCATAGGATTAAGTTTATAATAATGATAGTTAGGGAGTTAAAATGGAGGTGTCCACTAGCTGTGGATTTCTACAATAAATTTATTTTTCACACTTTTTAAATATACATATGTGATAAATACATGGATAAGTAAAGTGGAATGGTCATTTCCCAGCATTTTTAATAGTATGTTTAAAGGAACACTCCAAACACCTAAAGCACTTTAGCTTACTGACATGCTTTCTGTGAAGAGAATGTTCACTTTTTTTTATTTCTGCGATTTTATAAAATGTGCATATTTCAACAGAAATTAGCACTTTAAAAAAAATGAACCAGGTTACACCCCTTGGCTGTCAATTACACAACCAGTCCTGTTACTTCCTGGTTTGGTTAGCTCAGTGGAGCTAAACTCAAGAGGCAGGAAGTTGCTCAGAGCATCTGCCTTAAAGACTACTCATTGATTAGAAATTTTTTATTTTCTGAGTATGCTAAAACCAGTGTGTATTTGAACTGGTGCACACAGTTTCATATACCCTCCTGTTCACTGCTGTCAGACAGCTGATGGTGCTGGACTAGCCACTCAGAAGTGCTGCTTGGGCTGTTAAACGCATGTTTTTGTGGTGTTTCCTTCATATCATATGAAATAAATACAGGGAACCTAGTTCTGTCATTCACTCTAAATAGCAGTGAGTGACTGAAGATATCCTAGGAGGCTGAGATGCTTTACCTTGAATGATGGAGGTGTCCTGCATAGAATAAATTGACATGTGTCACTAGGTGCCATCAAGTTTTAACATTTGCTTATATTAAAGAAGTCTGATGGCTCTTATAAAGTCATTATTTGAGGTTTCCCCTGTGAATCATGGCAGTAGACTAACCTAGTGGTACTGTCTGCACTTGACACATGGAAGCCTTTTGGGATTCTGTAGCAGCAGTGTATTCCTCATACATTTGGCAACTTGTCAGTTACAAGTACACAGGCACCTAAAAAAACTATTCTCTAACTGCCTTGTTCTGGGTCAGAACATTGTTGTACAGGGAGGAACAACTTTAGTGCATTTTATAGGTTTGGGCCTCATTCATATGCTGCATTTTCTTGCAAGCTCAAATTTGTAATTTTTTTTTTTACAAAAAATATTTAAATGTTTTTTGTAAAACGCTGCACCATAAGCCTGCTTTATGAGCCTTTCGATAATTCTTAATCAAATATTTGTAGACAACTCTGCCATTGACAGCACTTAGTGGTCAATCTTTTTTCTATATAAAGATATACCTAATGAGACAGATAAATTAATTATGTAAAACAGATTTAAAAAAAAAATAATTCTATAAAGAGATGGGTGAATAGTTATATATTATGTGCATGTGAAGAATCAGCACTTTCTTTTTTTTTACAGCACCTGTTGATTAGTGGAGAGTGGGATAATCCTTGTCAGAGTACCATTTTACTCCATAATCTGCATGGAAAACATTACTTGGCTTTGCCTCTTTAACCACCAAATATTTTTAATTTTTTATTATTATTACATGCCTTATTCGCACTCTTATAAAAGCTAATCTGTGCCATACAGATACAAGCATGGGTTGGAGTTCCAGGAAGAGATATGTGCAGAAAAAAAATGAATTTAATGTACTTATTTATTAGCTTAAATCAATAATTAATGATTCTAAAATGAGGCAGTAGCTTGTGGAGTAGATATAATTGGATTAATGTTGGAGAGCTGTTGGAAGCTTTAAAAAGGATTAGAATGATTGTCAGCTCTGTAATTAAACTGCTGCTGACAAAAACTACACAAAGGTTGACTAATTCCAAGAGAATTGTCTGGGTTTCAAGCACCTCTAGAGGATGTATGTGTAGAATGTTTTATAACCGATACATTTTTATTTCATTCTGTCTTCTAAATAAACTACTCCTTTAATTGGGCAGGAACCCGCCAAAGAACCATCTTTTTATATAAATAAAAAGAATAAATAAGGAACTAACAAAGGGAACTTTGTATAAACAACTCAAGTTGTTCACCTTGTCTAGTGCTCATTAAGCCTTGACTTCCCATCTCCACATCACTTTTAATTGGCTTCCTACATCTTTGTTCAACCAGGTTGTTTTTTTTCTCTTTTTTAAATGTTTTTTTCATTACTTTTGTTTTCTTTCATCTTTTATTTGCTAAACACCGAGCCGTTGCAGGGAAAATATATAAATAAATGCATTTGCGTGGCATTCTAGATAATATAAAAAGGATGCTGATTTATTATAAAGTAGTGAATACCTCTTTCTTTTTCCCTCTTTCCAGAGAAGATCTTATTAAACCAATGGGAGTAAGAGCAGATGGAACAATGGCGCCTTTGGAAGAAATGATTCACAGTTCCCACAAAGCTGACGAAAACAGTTCAGATTCAGATTAAAATAATCATTGTTGTTTTTTTTTTTGTTTTGTTTTTTTTCTTTCCTACAGTGATATCTGTTGCTATTTATACTCTTGATCAAACGGTTTTATCTTTTGAAAAGTACTATATAAGATCACAATTTTGTCATGGCAATTAATTATCTACATTAAACTATTCACAAGGTCATTTGGGTGTCATTTAATTTATTAAATATTGGATATGTGGCCTAGAAAGGTAGAAACAGTCTTGTCTGCATTCCTTAATTGTAAAAAATAAATAAATTATTATTTATGGGATCACACGTGTCTAATTTTAATATGATTTGAGTTCTAAAATAGCACTGACAGGCCTGTGGATTAATATTTCAGCTTTTGATGCGGTTTATTAGCATATTTTGTTTCATTTGGTATGGAGGAGGAGTAGAGGAATAATTTTACTTTTCTTTTTGGAAATATTGCAATTGGACTTAGAGCAAGCATGTCAAACCTGTGGCCCACAATGAATATATGTGCGGCCCACCTGCCGTGGGGCCGCTTTGTGCTGTGTCTGTGAACAGCCGCAGGCCAGGAGAGATATTTCCGGTCTGATTCTTGCCTTCCCTCCCATGGCCACAAGAGCGCAGAGTGGCTGTCTGTCTGGCCTGCTTGCCGAGAAGAGCAGCTGGAACTGGACAGGCAGCTCATCTTAAGGAAGAAGGGGGGTTTGGGGAACCTTCCTGTGTAGTGTGTTAAATTGGGCACGGAGGGGGCAGTGTTTTAGTTTGAGGAAGAGAGGGGGCCTGTGTATTAATCTGGGGCAGGGAGAGGGGCAGTGTATTAAATTAGAGTGGAAGGAGGAGGGGCAGTGTATTAGATTGGGTGGAGGTATAGTTGCCAACATTTGAAAAAAAATTCCAGGGACACTTTGCAGCACAGCTATCAATTACTACCTTGAAAATTTACCACACCCGCGCCTCAAAGCTCCACTTTTTTATACACACAAACCTGTAGTATAGAGCAGCACTATACAGGGAGCACTGACTCTCACTGGATATTATACACCCATAGACCTGTAATCTACAGAGAGCAGCACTATGCAGGGAGCACTGACTGTCCCACAATATTATACACACATACCTGTACTATACAGAGAGCAGCACTATACAGGGAGCACTGTCCCAGGATATTATACACACAGACCTGTATTATAAAGAGAGAAGCACTATACAGGGAGCACTGACTGTCCCACGATATTATACACACAGACCTGCACTATACAGGGAGCACTGACTGTCCTGGGATATAATATACACAATCACCTGTATTATACAGAGAGCAGCACTATACAGGGAGCACTGATTGTATAATACAGGTCTGTGTGTGTGTGTGTATAATATCCTGGGACAGTCAGTGCTTCTTGTATAGTGTGTTTTTGTTTAGGGGTGCTGTGTGTGAGGGGTGCAGTTTGTGATGGGTGCTGTGTATGTGTGTCAGGGGTGCTTTGTGTCAGGGGTGCTGGGTGTGTGTGTGTGAGGGGTGCTGTGCCCTGGTGGTTGGTAGCCAATGTATATGGAACGTGCCTAATGTGAGTTACCTGGCCTGATGTTTGAGACATGGTATTACTGTGACTGAATAGTGTTATAACCTGAATTGATACCGAAACTAATGAAAGGGTACACCTGAACGGATAACCTGGAAGATACGATATTTAAGAGCTGGTATTAATCCCTGCATGGTATAATTAGCATTGGATGTACTTTAATCTCACCTCAAGGGTCACCAAATTAGTGAATAGTAAAACCTACTTAAATGAATTGTCAGTGGCCTAGCGGAGTAATTGTAAAAGATGGAAGGCAGATAGTACCACAGAAGTACTACATGTACATAAACGTATATATAGTCCTAACGTGGGCCCGCTGCGATGCTTAAATAAGCCTGGTGTGTTAACATAACAGGTGGAGTGAGGCGTTAATATATGTGTTTAACGAAAAGTACAACTGTAAGGAATTATTTTCCTGCGTATTAAAATTAGGCTTAGCTTAATTTCGAATCTTTAGGTGTGCTCATGTTATGTAAATTGTTTTGTACCTGGTAGATTGTATATTTGAGGTACATATCGCGTATCCTCTGAGCCGGTGCCATAGACCGGTAGTAGTTCCTATTGTAATTAAATCGTATTTTTGACATGTCGAGCCTATTTGCTGGGAAGCCTAGTACCCTTATACTGACGTTAACCCCTAGGACGCCCGTATTGATACTTGGAGCTAGGACTGTGTTTTAATACGTAATTTTAGTCAACTGTCCAGATTATGACTTGACCTTTCCCTCCCTCCTCCCCCCTAATTGATGCCCAAGCTTTGACATACCGTGTACCTAAGAGAATAGAACGGGACTAGTTGACGAGTGGTAGGTATTGAACAGTATTCTGTGAGTACAATAAGGACAATGCGAGTGTATATTTTGGTATGCTCCAAACCATTCCGGCTTATACCATTGCATTCACGCCAATTTGTATTTCCGACCGTTAGGGTTGTTTGGCCCTATGTGACCAGAGACAAACCGATGTATAACTTAAGCGTAATGCTAAACATGATTTGGTCATAATATGTATTTAGCCATTTCCGTAGCTGGCCGTGTTGGTACTTGACTGTAACTGGGCTTGTGAACTTTCTGGCGGAAAACCGGAAGTGACCACTCGACCTCGGCCTGGTGTGGAGGCAAGTTTGAGCTTATATAGGCCGGATCATCCCCTCCCACAACTCCAAGCTCCGCCTTCCTAGTTGTCATGACAGGTCATATAATTTCTTTTTTGACTGGTTATCATGGGATAATATCACTGTGTAGTTTATCTAGGTCTATCCTTTAGTTCCTATTCTTTATAATAAAAAAAAAATTGACCAAAATTGTATATACATATGGCGTTATGCCTAGTGTTTCATTAATGGTAGTCTTTAGTTTGTGAAATTTCTTCATTAATTTTTTGTGATGCTCAGTCCCATATTAAGAGACCATTCTGCCACACTTAACGTTTAATTTTTCCACAATAAGTTATTGTATGCATATTGTTAATACAGAAATGGATGTATTATATATTATTCATGTTCTATATTTATTATGAAGACTTATATCTGTGTATACATATTTGACATTATGTTCTCAATTGTCACATATACACGTTTTTCACAGGTTCTTATTTCACTATTTAGTTTTGGTCTCCCACTTTTTGCATGTCACTTCACATATACACTTACACTTTATCTTCCCTCAGGATTTTTCTCCTTTATCACTTTCTACTTCACCACACATCTGCATTATTATGTTATACTCTCCCTCTCAATTTCACAGCACTTTACAGTGGGTGGACGAACACACATGTAGTTGTAACCAGACAAGTTTGACACACATGAACAGAGGGGTTGAGGGTCCTGCTCAATGAGTTTACATGGTAGAGGGAGTGGGGTAAAGTAACACAAAATGCAATGATAGTTTTAGACTAGTGACAGTTGCAAGAGAGGAGTCTGTCGGGAGCTATTAACAGTTTAATTGATATGCTTTTATGAAGAAGTGGGTATTTTGAAGGAGTGGATACTGAGTGAGCATCTAACGGAGGAGGGAAGTGAGTTCCACAGGAACGGTGCAGCCCTCGAGAAGTCTTGAAAGAGAGCATCAGAGGTGGGAGTATGGACAGAAGATAGACGTAAGTCTTCAGCAGAGCGTAAGGGCCTAGATGGGACATACTTGTGTATTAGGGAGGATAGATGGGTGGGTGCAGCATTATGTAGAGATTTGAAAGCAATAAACAAGAATTTTAAATTGAGCCCTATATCTTACAGGAGGCCAATGTAGGGACTGAAAGAAGGGTGAGGTGTGGGTGGTGCAGGTGGACAGGAAGATAAGCCTCAACGCCGCATTCATTATGGACTGTAACGGTGCAAGTTGGGAGCACGTAAGACCACTGAGAAGCGGATTACAGTAGTCAAGGCGAGAAAGAACAGTGGAATGGACCAGCACCTAAGTCTCATCTGGCGTTAAGTAGGGTCTGATGCGCGCAATGTTTTTGAGGTGGAAGTGGCAGGATTTGGCCATAGACTAAACATGAGGCGTGAAGGAGAGGTCGAGTTAAAGAGAACACCTAAGCAGCAAGCCTACGTGGTGGAGCTGATGTTAGCACCGTTGACTTGGAGGGAGACAGACACTGGAGTAGCAACATTTTAGGGAGGAAGGACCAGAATTTCAGTTTTGGTCAAGTTGCGTTTAAGGAAGTGGGCAGCCATCCAGTTAGAAATAGCAGAGAGGCAGTCAGAGACACTAGTCAAGAGGGACGGGGAGAGATCAAGAGAGGACAGATAGATTTGGGTGTCATCCGCATAGAAATGATATTGGAAGCCAAAGGAGCTAATTAGTTTACCAAGGGAGGCAGTATAGATGGAGAACAGTAGGGGACACCAACAGAGGGGAGTTGGGGAGAAGTAGAGCCAGAAAAAGAAACACTGAAAGAGCGCTGGGAGGTAGGAGGAGCACCAGGAGAGAGAAATATCTTGTAGACTGATATTGCGGAGGATGAGAAGAAGCTGTTGATGATAAACAGTGTCAAAAGCCACAGAAAGGTCAAGAAGAATTAGGATAGAGTAGTGACGAGATTTTGCAGTGAGTAGATCATTGAATACTTTGGTCAGTGCCGTTTCCACCAGGTGCTTAGCGCGGAAACCAGACTGAAGGGGGTCTAGCAGAGAGCTGGACTAAAGGAAGTCTGTCAATCTCACACACACACAACTCTTTCAAGGATCTTGGATGCAAAAGGCAGTAGCGAGAGAGGACGGTAGTTGGACGGGGAGTTAGGGTCAAGGTTGGGCTTCGTTAGAATTGGGGATATATTTGCATGTTTGAAGGGCGATGGAAATAAGCCAGAGGAGAGATAGAGAAAGAGAAGACAGTACGGATGAGATGCGAGGGAAATGGATCTAGGGAGCAGGTGGTGGGGCGGGAGGACTGGAGCAGAGCAGAAAACTCTTCCGCTGTAGTGGGTGCCAATGAATATAGAACAGCAAAGGGAGTGAGGTTAGGGTAAGTATTGTAAGGGGAAAAAGAAAGATGAGAGATCTCTTCCCCGATTGTAGAGATCTTGTCAGTGAAGGGAGTTGCACAGTCTGAGGCGGTCAAGGTAGGATGTGGAGGAGGAACAATAGGCCGAAGAAGAGAGTTAAATGTGTGAAATGGTCGTTTGCGTTCATGGGAGAGTCACTTCACTGGCTTAAACAGATCTTTATTTTTCCAGCATCTCTAGCTTATCTGATGATTATTCAGGTCTGACATTTCTTACAAGCATATTACTTTACTCTTCCTTATGTTTGTGGTCCTCCCTGCTGATTTTTAACATCAATTTATGGTTATTGTAGTCCTTGGGTGGTTTGTGCACAGGATTTTAAAAATGCCTATTTCGTTGTCAGTTACGGTGTTGTAGTTGATTTACTGCAAACCAATTAGTTTGAATGACTATCTGTTCCTGTCCAAATTAAAGATAATAAAGTTGCGTGCACGCAGAAGTAAATTCACACTGAGACACAGAGTTCAGGTTAATGAAAGAACTTCGGAGAAGTTTAATGGCTTCTGATCAAAAAGCAGGCTCACAGGCCCTTTTAAAGGCATTATTACATCATTGAAGAAAATCAAGATATAGACAAATAGACATTGTTAATTGGCTTAGGTGCTAAGATGTTAGTAAAATGCCCTCCCTATGGGGTGTACCATCTTAAGTCACTATCCTCGTCATGATCATCTCCTCCAGGTTTTAGCGCCATTTTGCTAACATGAGGAGCTCACTCGACGGGAGGGGCCTTTTGGCAGCTATCCATTTAGAGTGTAGCTGGCACTGTTAGTTTCTCAAGGTTAGGTTTCAAGGCTTTTAGTAAATACACATTTTATCAAAGCTATTTCTTGCTGACATGCAAATTCTATGTTCTATGGACAAAGCTTTCTTGTAAAACTATGGGGGCCTCTTAGAGGTATAGCAAGAGGATTTAAAGGGGCCTTACAGATTTATAGAGGCCTAATAATTCTACAACAACGGAACACGACACTTGACACACATCTGCATGTTAACCCCTTAAAACCGGAGGACGTACAATTACGCCCTCTAATAGGCGGCTCTAAACGCCGCCGGGCGTAATTGTACGCCCTCCGGTTTTTGTTAACTTACCCGGTCGCGGCACCTCCGTCCTCCTGGAAGCCCCCCGGCCATGTGAGAGTGGGGTCCTAGCGAGGACCCCACAATCACATGGCCGGGTATAGCTGGCTTCTGTATTGCCGGCAGGGGGGCTGCCTGTAATTACAGGTGGTCCCCCTGCTGGCTGGAAATAAAAATAAAATAAGTTAATGGTGTAAAAAAAAATAATTATATATACTTAGATCATATATATATATTATATATATATGATCTAAGTATATATATACACATATACATACACACATGTACACCGTCTAGGTGTATTTTACTATTAATATATATATAATTATATATATAAATATCAAATTACACGTAGACTGATACTGATTAAATATATATATAATTATTGTTATATATATATTTATATATAATATAAAAAAAATAAAAATGTAAATACGTTAAAAAATAAAATTAAAAAAATAACTAAAAATAAATAATTAAAAAATATATAGATGTGTGTTATTTCGTTCTAACTGTATTGTGAAATTAATATATATATATATATATCAAAATACACGTAGAACGAAATAATATATATATCTATACACATAAATATATACGTATATATCACTATATATATACCTATATATAAATAAAAATATTTAAAAAAAATTATATAGATATATACATATATATACACATACGTATATATATACATATATTAATTCGACATATATATTTATGTAATATTTTTACATAATTAGGTATCTTAATTAATTACAATTAGCAGGACCTGCATGACAACCCATGCCGAAAGTAAAGGGAATTTAATTTGCTAGCACTATATTTAACCCTATAACTTTCCGAGACACCATAAAACCTGTACATGGGGGGTACTGTTCTACTCGGGAGACTTCGCTGAACACAAATATTAGTGTTTCAAAACATTAAAATGTATTACAACGATGATATCGCCAGTAAAAGTGACGTTTTTTGCATTTTTCACGCACAAACAGCATTAAACGGACAATATTATTGCTATGATACTTTTTACTGTTTTGAAACACAAATATTTGTGTTCAGTGAAGTCTCCCGAGTACAACAGTACCCCTCATGTACAGGTTTTATGGTGTTTTCAAAAGTTACAGCGTCAAATATAAGGCTTGCGTTTCATTTTTTCACATTAAAATTCGCCAGATTGGTTACGTTGCCTTTGAGACCCTATGGTAGCCCAAGAATGAAAATTACCCCTATGATGGCATACCATTTGCAATAGTAGACAACCCAAGGTATTGCAAACAGGGTATGTCCAGTCTTTTTTAGTAGCCACTTAGTCACAAACACTGGCCAAAATTGGCGTTTTTTGCATTTTTCACACACAAACAAATACTAACGCTAACTTTGGCTAGTGTTTGTGACCAAATGGCTACTAAAAAAGACTGGACATACCCCATTTGCAATACCTTGGGTTGTCTACTATTGCAAATGGTATGCCATTATGGGTGTAAATTTCATTCCCGGCTACTATACAGTCTCAAAGGCAACGTAACCAATCTGGCGAATTTCAATTTCAAATGTAACGTTCTATATTTGACCCTGTAACTTCCCAAAACGCCATAAAACCTGTACATAGGAGGTACTGTCTTACACGTGAGACTTTACTGAATATAAATATGTGTATTTTATTGCAGTAAAAGCAAACAGTATTATGACACTGACCGTTAAAATATAATGTAGAACTAAAAAAATCCAAAAAAAACGTATTTTCTCCCATTTTTTTCATATTAAATTATGTTTCATAGCTAAATATTTGATATTAAATGAAAGCCCTGTTTCCCCTGAATAAAATGATATATAATAAGGGTGGGTGCATTTACTATGAAAGAGGTGTATTACGGTTGGACAGACATGTAGCGCAAATGCCAGGTTTTGTTTACATTTTGTTTTGTTCACAATGTGTACATTTGGCTCCGTCCTTAAGGGGTTAATAACCATGTACACACGGGACACTTCAGGCCATGGGACTGGGATAGCAGTTTTTCACCTGCACTGGGTAAGTTAATTATGGATTTTTACAGCACTTATGTTTATTATAAAAGAAATTGTAATGCACTGTATGCTATCTTGATAAAGACAGTGAGATCGAAACATTGATTTATTTATTTTTTGCAACTTATAAAGCACAATTTGTTATTTGGGAAACCAGAGAGTGCGTACATCTTTTTGTTGGAATGAATATATATGGGCTTTTGTTAATTTTCAAACTACAATAGAGAGCCATCAAGAAGGAGAATAAATAAATAGGTAGGCACACGCAAAACATGCATTTCTTCGTAGTGACCAAAATATAAACAAAATACATATAACAGGAATAGCACACACAAACATAATAAAAAACACGTTTTAAATCTTACAAGGCCATTTAAAAAAAAAAAAAAAGGTAAAAAAAAGTGTCACCTTTGCCAAGATATGAATATTTAGTTACACAAAACGGCCATATTGTGTTCAGCTGACCACTACGTCACAATATCAGTGGGTCCTACACTCACATGTAAACATGCGGATAAAGGTGCATCAGCAGCATTTAATAGTGCGTTAGCTAATTGCTTCGTACATTTGTATTCACTACGCACTGCTCACCTTAAAGTTTCCTTCTGTACATCATTATACCTTATAGGCAAAAGAGCTATACTCTACTCCAATTTCCACAGGTAGATATACATATTATTAAAGACCAATTAACTTGTTTTTCAAAAGGAGTTATCTATTTATTGAAATGCCCCTGCAATTTATTATATATTGGCAGGACGATCAGGTGTCTACATGTTCGGCTATCCGAATATGTTAGAATCATCAAAAAGGGTTTGGAGACCCATAGTGTCTCAAACCACTTTAAAACACACCACAGCCTCAATCCAGATCATCTCTTCTTCTGCCCCCTAAAAATAGTTAAAAAGGATTGGAGAGGGGGAAACTATTCCAAGAAGATAGGCTCAGAAGAGATGAAATTTATCTTCAATTTTAACTCATTCCTTATGGTCTTAATTCGGATTTCGAGATTTGTCACTTCATTTAATAAAATTTTCTTTTTTTAATTCATCTTAAGATTTTTACACTGTTTTTAGTTACTAATATTAATACATTTCAGCCATATACACTATTCTAGTTATAATTACTTCTCACTTTTGGAGAAAACAAAAAAAAAATTAAAATGTATTTATTATATTTTTTTAACTTTTAGATGTTATATAGGACAAATAATAGGTCTGTTTATATGTATAAATCACACATTTTTGTTAAGGACTATAATTGTTTACATGTTCTCACCTAGAGATATATAAATATTGGAGCTAATTTTAGACCTTAATATAAATACAGTAGGAAGTGTATGAGTAACATGTGTACATAATATTATTGTAATTAAGCAATGTACCATATACAAATTTTTTAAAGACAAATAGGTATGATCGATGTTGAAGAAAACACTCAATTATACTGAAGTGGAACGCATATACCGGTAATCATGCATTCCAGTGGCATCTATCGACACACAATACACGACCCAGAAGTGGGGCGCATGTAGCTGGCTGTGGAACGCATTATGCGTTCCAAGTGCGGACAGCCGGAAACCCGGAAGTGAAATGAGGAGACATAAAAGGACGCCCCCCCCCCCAGAAGACATCAACTGACCAACTGAGGAAGCCCCCACCACAGGGCGAAACGCATTTTGGATCAGACTGTAAACACAGGACTTTTAATTACTATTTTTATTGGAACTTTGTTACTTTGCTATTTGCACTTTTATTCACCTTACCAATAAAGTTTTTTTTTCCTTGGAAAAATACTTTAACATCTCATCTTTACTAAGAAATTACCCAGATTATTTAAGGAGCAACAAGAAGGATGGGGATTAAGAGTCCCTCTACGTTTTCCATGAGAGCCATATGCAAATTTGGCTCCAGGCTTGTGAGTACTATTGCTCTACTCTATTGTAATACATTTTAATCATACAGTATTATACTATGTCGCTCTGTTCTATTTTCTAGAACCATCAGATGTGTGTTCCACCAAATTATATGTAGATATACATCTAAAATGCAGTGATTATCTGTAGGACTGACATTTATTTATTTTATTTCTTTAGCCAACCACCTTGTCTCCACCTCTCTAATTTTTTCTGGTCAGCTTTTCAATAGTGTGTTGAATTACATTTGTATACATTTACAATGGATGGCCACTTGGGGCAGTTGGTTATTAAAGTCAGAGAATGGTTTATACTATACTATTACATTATAACACTTTACACACTGCTATTTAGTTTCTCTAACTTAAAGGGACACTATAGACACCCAGACCAGTTAATCTCATTTAAGTGGTCTGGCTGCAGTGTCCTTATTGCACTTAGTCCTGCAATGTAAAACAATGCAGTTTGTGAGAAACTGCAATGATTACTTTGCAGGACCAAGACTGCCTCCAGTGGCTGTCTATCAGATGGCCACTAGAGGCACGTTTGGGATACTAATGGACTCCGAGTCCCTTAAACAATGCTGGAAGTCCTAACGTTCATGAGAGAATCCAGCATCAGTAAAAACCCCAGAGGAAAGCATTGCGGTAATGCTTTTTATAGGTGGAAGGTCCAATGCGTTTACAGCACTCGCTGCACATGTGTGTCCATGGCATCAGAGGGTGGAGCACGACATCAGCGATGGAACTGGCTAAGTGAATAAAAGATTTTTTAACCCTTTGCCAACAACTATATAATTCCTTTAGAGCAGGATATTTGTTTCACTTGACACTTATTTATACTGTACATATTCGTATCTAGTAGATTGTACCAAATTCAATGAAAGTATCAACATATCACCAGGTAGTATAAGCCTAGCTTTAGTTTAGTCCATGAATTTTGTTTCAGAGAAACATGCCATTTTCTGGTTAACTACCATTGACTTTAAATGTATGCTTCCATGTGCTCACCTCCAAACCATTGTGCTTGGCATAGTCCTTTAATGCATTTAGTACTGTTTGTCCCCACAAGTGGAACAGTAAAAAATGTGTTGCGCACGTGTGCGGAGGCTGTCGTATGTTTGGAAGTGCATTTTGTAGGAATGGTGCAGCCGTAGTGACCAAAATTCATACATAATACAGATTAAGTTACAGCACACACAAATATACATTTTTAAATCTTACAAGGCTATCTAAAAATCTCCTATCTCTGCAAAGAAATATAGGCATTCAGTTCCACCATATGGCCATTTTGATTACAGATATTGAAGTAGTGGTGGGCTTAACACAATATGGCCATATGGTGGAACTGAATCCCCATATTTGTTTGCAGAGATAGGAGATTTTAAGTAGCCTTATAGAATTTAGAAATTTATTTTTATGTGTGCGCTGTAACAATCTCTATTAACAGCCACTAGAGAAGGGACAGGCAACCTTTGGCACTACAGATGTTTTGGACTACACCTCCCATGATGCTTTGCCAGCATTATGGCTGTAAGAGCATTGTGGGAGATGTAGTCCACAGCATCTGGGGTGCCGAAGGTTGCTTATCCCTGCTAGAGGCACATGACATACATTTGATCAATCCACTTCTCACAAACAGTGCTTACAATTGTCTCACTGTACTGAAAGCTGCTAATTGCACTGACCTGTCCTGGTGCCTAGATGCCATCCCTGCAAAGGGTGTGAATTGGCCAAGTGACTAACGTGGGGGCTAACCTTATGCTTCTTAAAACAGAATATAGTTTCCCTAGAGTCAGGAAGCATGCATGGTTTCCCCATTGAAACAGAATAAAAAACCCATAAATCTCAGTTTCAAATATTTTATTCAAATTTATATAAAAATCAATATCCAATATATCCATTGGTTATCCACTGAACAAATAAAAGACTGTGTACAATAAATTTTAAAAAGTTCAATACAAATTTTCAAAGGCAAAGTTAAAAGTGTGAATAAACAACCTCATGCTGTTAACTAGGTCTTGGGAATCTAGAATCTTGTGTAAGCAAGCAATAGACCGTTTCCAGTCCTTCAAAACCATAGAATACATTACCTACACAAACATTTTCAATGTTCAGACATTAGGAGTTGTTTTAAGTATATATATTTTTACTAGAGTTAAAGAAAAACCAAACAAAAACACAGAAATATGGACTAAAAGGAACTCTATAAAGCACTTCAGATTGGATGAGAGCTTTGTGTTTTCAAATGTGACAGGATCCAAACAGTCATATTGGGGGCAGAAACATATCCATGGCAGCAAATCAGAAAGCCAGGGACGTTTTCTTACTCTTCCATTAGCCCAATGGGAATGCTACGAGCATGTGCACTTACGGCTTCAGCACGGAGCTTTCTCAAGTCGTTGCAGGGGGGAAAAGGGAAAGGCTTTCAAAGGCTGCAGATAAGTTTTCAGCTTTTACCTCAATGAAAAAAACCAAAATAAAAATGCAAACATGTTTTCATTGAGGCTGGATCCGCTAGATTTTTTAGTTTTGGGAAGGGGGTAGGCGGCAATAGAGCATTCCTTTATTGACTAATGGATAAGTCATTAATAGCCTGCCAGTATAAAGGTTAAGGATTTTTTTTTTTATTCGTAAAAGCTAAAACCGCTACAAATTCTCTTTTGAATAAAATAATTGCTCAAAAAACTTAAATGAATTGATAAAGCAGATAAATTCACTGATCTCAACTGGACTTTTATTTTAGATGGTGTATTCAATCCATTCCAGGACACTTCATTAACCACCAGGCAGGACAGCATTTCCCCTACAATTCAGCAGAATAGTCTCAGGAACCACCCTAAGGAAAGAGAACAAATTGCATCACACATTTACAAGTCTGAAATGTAAAAAAATTATTTTAAGGATGCTACTAAAACCAAGCATTTCTCCAGGAAAGTAGTCTCCTTTAGACCCCAATTCCCTAGAGCCAATCTTCTACAAAATGGTGTCTTGGAAAGCTTTGGAGAAACATTAGTAATCCAGAAGTAGGCAGGTCATAATTTTCCTTCCCCACCCCACGCAATATGTACAAAGATCTTTCCGCAATAAAGAGACTTTGTTTTTACACTTTAAGTGTCTTTCAATACAAAGTAAAGGTAGATTATGCAGAAACACCAAAAATGGTAAGAAGTTTACACGGAACCTACAGTCCTATAAGTTCCCTTTCTATGTGAGGCCTGCCAACCCTTCCTTGGTTTGAAACCTAAAAAACAAACAGCATTCTGGGCAAAATTATGTCTTGGGGCCCCATATACTAGTATTAAAGGACCACTCTAGGCACCCAGACCACTTCAGCTTAATGAAGTGGTCTGGGTGCCAGGTCCAGCTAGGGTTAACCCATTTTTTTTTATAAACATAGCAGTTTCAGAGAAACTGCTATGTTTATGAATGGGTTAAGCCTTCCCCCAAAGCCTCTAGAGGCTGTCTCATTGACAGCCGCTAGAGGCGCTTGCATGCTCCTCACTGTGAAAATCAAAGTGAGAGCACGCAAGCGTCCATAGGAAAGCATTATCAATGCCGCGCGTGCGCATTCAGCCGCATGGGAGGAGAAGGAGAGCTCCCCGCCCAGCGCTGGAAAAAGGTAAGTTTTAACCCCTTTCCCCCTTCCAGAGCCGGGCGGGAGGGGGACCCTGAGGGTGGGGGCACCCTCAGGGCACTATAGTGGTGCTTTAAGTAAATGTTTCTAATAACTGTGCTTTCTTTTACTTTTATATAGTGTGAGGGTATGTGTTCACAATGATTTTAACACTCGTATGAACGGGCTACATACACAGTTGCACTTTGTTTATGTTAATGCATTTGTTTTTGTATATACTTACTGCCAATATGAATGAATATTTGTATGTAATTAGAGTAAATTTAAAAAGCAGATTTTGTTCGTTTGCAAGTCGTGTTAACGTGTGGAGGTTGATTCACTTAACTCTGAATTCAGTTTTGGAATTTGTATTGTAATTTACTGAAGGGTTAATGGCGAGGGGGCTATAGTGAAATTGGGCAATTTTACCAGATCACCTATGAGGCCAAATGTTGTAATTCTGATTTTAATTTGCTAAAATTCAGAATTCAGTAAATATGTTCTTCTGCGGCATTTACACCAACTTTCAACACAGTGTATTGGACTCGAATGTCAGTGAATGCAGGGATGTGTTTGGTTTGTTAGCGTATGTGTAAATACAGGAATGTTGGAATGTTGATGTGTGCATAATTGCCAGGGTGAAATTGTGGTTAATAAGATTGTATACTTGTTTATACTTCATTAATACAAAGAGAAGAGTTAAGTCACATATTAACCCCTTCAGGACAAAGTCAATAGTGCACGTTCTGATCTATACAAAAACTGTAATTTGACTATATGTCTGTTCAACCGTAATTTACCGCTGTCACATTAAGTGCACCCACACTTATTATATATCATTTTGTTCAGGAGAAACATGGCTTTAATTTATCATTAACTATTCATATATGGAACATAATTTATTATGAATAAAATTTAAAAAAAAAGTGAGAAAAGAAGATTTTTTTCCGTCTGACATTTTAGCTGTGAATGTCATAATACTGTTCAGTTTTACTGCAAAAAAAAAAAAAAAAATGCACATATTTGTAATCAGCGATGTCTCACGAGTACAACAGTACCCCCCATTAACAGGTTTTATGGTGTTTTGGAAAGTTACAGGGTCAAATATAGAACGTTCCATTTTCACATTGAAATTTGCCAGATTAGTAATGTTACCTTTGAGACTGTGTGGAGCCCAGGAATGAGAATTACCCTCATAATGGCATACCATTTGAAAAAGTAGACAACCCAAGGTATTGAAAGTGGGGTATGTTTAGTCTTTTTGTTTTGTCTTTTTTAGTAGCCACAGTGTGTAGGCGAAAATGCAGTGGTTCGTTGGTTTGTACATGAAATGCTATGTCTAAGAAGCCTGTAGGGAGGGGAGGAAGAGGGGGGAGGAAAGAGGGGGAAAGAGGTGGGGAAAGAGGGGGGGAAAAAGAGGGGGGGAAAGAGGGGGGGAAAAGAGGGGGAAAAGAGTGGGGAAAAGAGGGGGAAGAGGGGGGGAAAAGAGGGGGGGGAAAGGGGGGAAAAGAGGGGGGAAAGGGGAAAGGGGGGAAAGAGGGGGAAAGAGGGGGGGAAAGAGGGGGAAAGAGGGGGGGAAAGAGGGGAAAGAGGGGGGAAAGAGGGGGGGAAAGAGGGGGGAAGAGGGGGAAGAGGGGGAAGAGGGGGGAGGGAGAGAGAGGGAGAGGAGAGGAGAGAGAGGGGGAGAGAGGGGGGAGAGAGGGGGGGAGAGAGGGGAGAGAGGGAGAGAGGGGGGAGAGAGGGGGGAGAGAGGGGAGAGAGGGGAGAGAGGGGGAGAGAGGGAGAGAGAGGGAGAGAGGGAGAGAGAGGGAGAGAGAGGGAGAGAGAGGGAGAGAGAGGGAGAGAGAGGGGGAGAGAGGGGGAGAGAGAGAGGGATATTTGCGGTTATTTGTATTTTATATATAGATAAATATAGAATGTCATTCTAAGTGTATTTTGTTACATATATTATATAAATAACAAAATACAGTTAGAATGAAATTACATATGAATATATAATTTATATTAAATGGTTTCAATATTTTATTTATTATTGTAATTATACATATATACACATATATATGTAACGTCATTCTAAGTGTATTTTAATACTAATATATGTACTTATATTACTATTAAAATACACTTTGTATGACGTTACATATATAATATGTACATATATTATATACACACACACATAAATTTCTATTTTAATTTTAAACATGTTTAAAAAATATTTATATATTTTTTTTTATTTTTTTTTTACAGCCCCCACCAGCAGGGGGACTGACATTTTAGACAGTCCACCTGCTGGCAGATCCACAGCCAGCTATAGGGGGCCATGTGATCGCTCTTTGAGAGCGATCACATGGCCCCCAGGGGCTTCTTTTGCCAGCGGAGGGCTGCCTGGGCTGTCAGGCAGTCCTCCCGAAGTGGAGCACCGGGAAGGTGAGTATACTGGGCGCTCCAGGGCTCAAAGCAGTTACGGCGTAACTACATTAAGGGGTTAAAAGGATCGTTCTGAATTAGACATACACAAGCAGTGCATAAAAATGGATGGGTAGCAGTGTGCATAGAGGGCCTATATTTGTGAATGTAGGGCAAATGGATGATTATTTACAGTGTATGTAATAGAAATATATTTTTTAAAGTTTGAAAATGTTGGGTCTTGGCCCTAGACTTTGTGAAACTCAAACATGAGGCCCCCACTAAAACGCAGAATATACACACACACACACAAATTTTGTTGCACTCCCTGCGTATTCCACTGCTGGCCTGGTGCTAATCAGCAAACACACACACACACACACACACACACACATACTTGCGGTTATTTGTATTTTATATATAGACAGATATAGAATGTCATTCTAAGTGTATTTTGTTACATAGATTATATAAATAAGCAAGCGCAAGGACTGAAGCGGCCGCCTAAGTCGCCTAATTAATTAGAGAGCCACCTCTGGTCTTGCACATACACGCACAAAGACAATACGCACAGCTGACAGCACAAGCTCACTGATCTGCACACAATGTCACTAAAGGAAAAAATAAATTTAACAAAATACACAGCAAACTGCACAAACCTCACAGCTCACTGACAGGAGGTCACTAGCTCACAATCACTGGAAGGTGGTCCCCCCCTCCCCCCATCCAGGCTGTTCCTGTCAACATGGTCAGCTGGTTGAAGCTTATGCTTTGGCTTCTACAGCTGGTCTGAAAAGCCAACAACGTGGGGTTAAACCACTGCAGGAGGAGGAAATGGGGGCAGCAGCAGCCAAGGATATTCTGATAGATGCAAAAAAAATTAAGAAGGTAATGGTTCTTTGATGGATAGTACTAGTAGTACACAATCCATCACAACGTGGTCACCCCCTGGATCCTAATAGAGGATATGTTTGTATGTGTAAATGCTGGTTTGAAAAGTGTTTGAATAAGGCTAGATTTCTACGGCATGTCTGTGTGTTTGAGTGATTGTGAACACAGGGGTGACTGGGTAGTGTGTCAGTGTGTGTGCATGAACATTTGGCACTAAGCAAATACATACCAGGATTCACACAAATACAATGTGTGTATTAAAAGTGCACTCCAAGCGCCATGACTACTACAGCTTTCTGTGGTTCTGGTGCACGGAGCCTATATGTGCAGAGTTTAAGATATTCTGCCAATACAAAGAGATGATTAGATTCAGAGGGAAAATAACTTCACCTGTATCATCTATCATGTGTTCTGGACTTGCATTACCTAAACAGTGCATTGTATGTGGCCACAGCATACTGCTTTCAAGCTGGGCACAACTTCATCCAGTTCCCTGTTAGTGTGCCACACTGAGTTAAACTAGCCAACCTCTCCCTTTCATGCTTCTATTTCTCTCTGTCCCATCTTACCTTCCATTTCAAACAGTTTTCTATAATCCCAGCCCTTCCTTCTCCAAACAGTTTTGCACATGCAGTCTGCATTTGTGTAATGAGGGGATGTGATGCCACTCCCTATACCCCACTCTTCTCCAACACAGAGCGCTGCCGATGGCAGACTGAAAAATGGCATATGTGAGCAGACCAGGCAAGGATAGCTTCCAGCAGGTCTCACATTGCTGCTTTTTTTATACTAGGCCAGTTGGAGATCCTCTGATCTCCCCAGCCTGGCCATAGCTGCTCTGGGCACCTGACTGCCACAGGTCTTCTGACCATGACCGATGTGCATGAGTGGTCAAGTCCGCCCCTACTCGTTATGCTTCCTGTGTCTAGACTCCTCTGCTGCAGGAACCTACTCTTACAAAGAATGATTGTCATCTGCAATTTCGACCAATCCAGTACTTCTGAGAGATGAGCATGTGAGGCCAAATTCAAATGCGGCTATGCTTTCACTCTACTTTGCAGGATTAAATACGACAGCCACTAGAGGCGCTTTCTCCAGCAGAACAAACATTGCAATTACAGGGTTAAAACCACCAGGCTACACAGGGACGGATCTCCCAGTTCTACATATGAGTAGCTAGAACCCAACAAGCTATCCTGAGGACCACAAAACCTACTATCAATAAGGTGTGGGATCTATGGGAGCAATACGACAATATATATCAGGTCTGTCACAAGCACATAGCCATTGTCCATCTTTTACATTTGTTCACAATGTGTGTGAATTTGGATAGATGTGACTAAAAGGCAAGTTGTCAGGAGGAGCAGCGTGATACCAGTTCATAAAGTGCCTTTGTACTCAAAACTGCAGTTCCTTGAGGAAACTGCATATGTGTGTTCCCACAAAGGTTTTATTATTAGAGCCACTAAAGCTCTATATAGTTCCCCATCGGCTACAGTCCTCAATGCAGAACTTCTGTCCAAACCATTTCTCATTGCGAATGACACCCAGCAGGGATGTCCACTGTCACCACTGCTATATGTCCTAGCTTTAAAATCAGTAATAAGACAGAATAGGGTAAAAGTGGGAGACAGAAGAAGTTTAGTTTGCTGATACTCTTCTTACGCAATCGCAACCTTTAATTTCCCTTCCCAACTTACACTGAGAAATTCTGGACTACAGCAAGCAGTAGTGTTACAAATTGAATCCCAGGTAATGGGATCGGTAAGCGTGTGAGAGAAACTTGAGTCTTTCAAATTCAACTAGAGATACTTTAAATTGTTGAGGTTGTAAGATACTTTTATGCCCAAGAACACAAACTTAATTACCAAAAATTATTCAAAGAAATTGAAAATACATAAAATATTTGGGAGGGTAGATACCCGACTTAGCGGAGGAGGATTGCAGCCATAGAAATGGTGATCTTACCTAAAGACTTTTTTCCAGTCCTCACAAATACCAATTCCATCCAAATATATCAAACTGAGCTTCCCACAATGAAACTCCTGCTCATGATCTGAGCCCATAACAGACAAACTATAATCACAGCCAATGGTCGCTGGCTACACCACTGCAATCTATCCCAACATCTAATTATAAAGTATGGAAATACTTTTATGAATTATACACTGGCAATAATTTAACGTTCCCAGAATTACAGGCAGCATACCACCTACCTCCGAGCACATTATTTTCATAAATACAACTTATACACCAGCTTCTGTCACTTGCACAACATTGGATCAAGGAGGGAACACCTGCTTAATGACATTTGCTACCATGCAAAAAGACTGTCAATGTGTTACAAATCCGTAAACGCAAATGTACGGAAACGAAATGGAAGCTCATACAAGAATGGAATGAGGATGTGGGGAGGAAAATGCCACCTGAGGCCTCTTCTTGCACATCTCACCTGGAAATTACTGTACTGTGGGTATCTTGTGCCAATAAGACTTGCGCATATTTATCCAGATGTTGGTAAAATATGCTGGAAATGTAGCTCCGAAGTGAGAATGCTGCTCCCTTTTGGTGGACATGCCCTCCAGTGAAATTAAAAAATACAATAAAAAAATTTCACACTATGTAAGACCCTTCGGTGCATCCGGGGTTGCCAAAGGTAGAATCATCAGGCCAGTAATTCACTCCATTCCATCTCTTAACCACCTTGGGACTAGGTCCATATTGGCCAATAAGTTTAACTTCTTGATGGCCAATGTTTATCCCTATTCTTTCATTTCAATTGTAGCAATCTATTCGGTTTATTCTTCTTGAACAAGGTTTGACTGTAAAATGTATACATTTTAAAGGGACACTATAGTCACCTGAACAACTTAGTGAAGCAGTTTTGGTGTATAGAACATGCCCCTGCAGCCTCACTGCTCAATCCTCTGCCATTTAGGAGTTAAATCCCTTTGTTTATGAACCCAAGTCACACCTCCCTGCATGTGACTTGCACAGCCTTCCATAAACGCTTCCTGTAAAGAGAGCCCTATTTAGGCTTCCTTTATTGCAAGTTCTGTTTAAGATTTTCTTATCCCCTATGTTAATAGCTTGCTAGACCCTGCAAGAGCCTCATATATGTGATTAAAGTTCAATTTAGAGATTGAGATACAATTATTTAAGGTAAATTACATCTGTTTGAAAGTGAAACCATTTTTTTTTTCATGCAGACTGTCAATCATAGCCAGGGGAGGTGTGGCTAGGGCTGCATAAACAGAAACAAAGTGATTGAACTCCTAAATGACAGTGAATTGAGTAGTGAAATTGCAGGGGAATGATCTATACACTAAAACGGCTTTATTTAGCTAAAGTAATTTAGGTGACTATAGTGTTCCTTTAAACCAAATCTAAATCACAATGGAACTGAATAAGGCTTAGACCAAACTTTTCCAACACTACAAATCAACCTATGTTGTAACCTCTAATATTTCTTGGATGGATACTATGCTTTAAGTCAATACGTGAAACTGACTGTAGCGCTTGATGTATTTAGATTATAAAACACAAGTTTGAAAAAAAAAAAAAAAAAAAAAAAAACAGTACATCAAGTAGCCATTCTGGTTCACTTCCCATGTTCTGACCTCACCAATACGAAATGGCCCTCAGTCGTGCTGTTCTGCACTTTGTGTAGCCAATTTTATTTTCTTCTCTGGAATCCAGTTGACTTTGTTAAGTGGTGCTCTATTTTGTTTATGCACACCAGTGTTTTTAATTATCGTGTTGGGATGGAATTTGTTGAGGGAACTAAAGTCATTCAAATATAAATTTAGGAGCTACAGAAAACCTTAAACTGAATTGGAATGCTACCTATTGAGAAAAATTGTTGCTTTTGATATGATGTAGAATTTATTTTCTTGCCTTGCAATATGAAACCAGATAGTCAAATGTATGAATCAAATTCTTTCCAAATCTATCTGTCAAGGTCATTGACCGTTAATAAAATTGCAGTGATGACAGTGATGGAACAGACACAGTGCTGGTAAAAGGTAGGACAAAATAAAGCAATCTATATATACAAACAATGCTGTAGAAATAGAGACATGAGTGTGAATACCTTTGACTTTTGTGATTTTAGAATGTCTTTCATTTCATCTTGCCAATGGAGAGAACGGACAAATCTTCTGGTCAAATCACACAACTCCCCTAAAGCTGCAACATCTGTGCTCTTCGGATGTTTGGTCTTAAAGGGTCCAACTAAATCTCTGTTAAGGAGCAGACGAGGTACGTTTGGTTGTACAGCATCAACTATTTTGGCAAATGGCTCAATCTGTCAACAAACCAAAGTCAAGTAATTAGTTTTGTTTCTAGTGCTTATAGCACAAGATGACAGTTATAAAAGTATTTGGCTACAAGGTTAAAATAAATAAATTACCTTCAAAGAAGTCCCCATGATAATGAGCAGATCTGCCATGGGAAAGTCCTTGGTAAACTTTCTGAACCTTTTTGGTAGATCTTCTCCAAAGAAAACAATGTCTGGTTTAACAACTCCATAACATGTCTTGCATCGGGGAGACCTTCCATTCATAATGCAGTCCTTGATAAAAATGAATGGGGAAGTATTAAATAAAATGACCCAAATCCCAACAACTCGCACGGCCAAATAAAAAAAATAAATAAATAAAAAAAAAACACCCCAAAACAATAAAAAGACAATATAAAAGATAAGTTACCTTTGCCTCATTTGAAGGAAATGGACTGTAACACAGATGGCAAGACGCAGAAGAAAATGTCCCATGAGCTTCTACTAGCTTTCTTGGTGGAATTCCAGCAACTTGCAAATAAAAATAATTTAGTTACATGGAAAATAAGGCAAATTGAATATTAAAGCAATACCTAGCTGAAAAGTGAATACATTTCACAAACTAGTACACGGTTGGGCCACAGCCAGATTAAGTTTAACCAGTGCCCTATGCAGGATGCCATATCAGGGCCCCCTGCAAGAATCCTGGGCAGTGGGCACTTATGCAGAAATTGCCCTCCCACACAGAGGCATACATTCACAGATACACTTACCTTATTTACTTCTGGTATTTATAAAGCGCCAACAAATTCAACAGGGCTGTACAGTTAAGGGAGAACATATGATATAAACTGACAAAAAGGTTTATTTTATTTTAAGTTCGACGGGTATGATGGTTTTTTTTATTTGGCCTTTTTTGGGGCTGAAAAATGAAGATTTTAGAAAAAAGAAGACGTCGAATGGTAAGTTTCATTTTACAGGTTAGTAATTTTATTCCCCCATCACTATTTTTTAGGGTGAGGGGGGTAGGTAGTGGCCTTTTTATTTGGGTGGGGGGTGGGTGACTTGGGGCTCGGGGACCCCTAGTCACCTTTGATGGGGGAGGGTGGAATTTGATTGTTTTTCTTTGTTTTTTTACAGTGAGCAGGCTGCTCACTGTTTACTAGACATGGCCCTACTCGTGGTATAGCTGGTTCACGCTGGTCAAGCGGAGGAAACCTCCATAAGGCAAAGAGTCCCTACTTTGTCTTATGATTTTAAAGAAAACTAAAGAAGACAGGAAGAAAGGAAGAACAGATCCTGAGAGAGGGGGAGAAGAGGAAGAGATTGAGGAAAGGTAAGTTCAGCATGACAGTGTCGCTTTAACTCCAAAGTGTGATTCTATATCTCATTCCAGGGTAATTTTTCTTGTTTAAATTAGTGTTCATGCTCATTCATGCAGGACCACAAACGTTTACAAGGGATTGGTAGGAATTACTCGTTCAGACCATCACCTTGTAGAGATATAGGGAGCAATAGTGAGAGAATTGCACTGTTCTGGTCATTCCGCTTCCTCTCCCAGTGCAAGTTTCAGAGGAGGTATTAACAGCCACAAACTGCAGATCACCAGTAGTATACATATCATTTCAAACCCACACTGCATTGCGAATGTTCAGTTATGATGAATAATGCACACGCCTTTAAAGATCTGGCTAGTAGCACAGGACTTCAAATTGCAAGCCCTGGCGTGCATGTACACAAAATGGTGAATAATCATTTGTGGGAAAATGCCATTCAAGTGTTTCATAGACCACTTGATCTTTGGTCTCCTGAACAACTGAACATTGCCAGAATACACAGACTTGTCATGAAACTATAGTGTGAGTACAGAATAAAAGGTCAACTTTTGTTACAAATCAAATCCCTTCCTATCGTGCAGTATCAGTTTTATAGAAAAATTACATGTTGACTAAAATCTATTTGTATAACAAGAGTGTTCACCCTTTAGAAAAGGTTTAGAAAGGTAGTAATATTGAAAGCTATTTCTGATGAAGTTACAAAGTAACAGCTCATTACCAGTACTGGACATACCAAACTTAAGGAACTTACGCCTTTCTAAGCCATCAATGTTTTGAGTGTAGCACCTCAATAGCAGCCCTTTGTCGTACAGCAGTTTTACAAAATAATGTACAATGTTGGGTTTGTACTTTCCAGGGTAGAGTTCTTTAGCAAGAGCAAAGAAAGGCCGTGGGTTATACGAAAAGTAGTCAATTTCAAAAATTGCTTCAGGGTACGGTATGTTGTATTTCTTCAAATTATCATAGAGTCCAGAGCCAGGTGTTCTGATGCAAAGAGGAAAAAATAAATACGTTTAAGTCTTAAAACAATTACTGTTGAGAAAGAGAAAAAAAAAAATCTTTACAGAGGAGGGCACAGTAAAACCATAATGCAAGGAACGCGAGACTATTACAGTCATGGATTCAGCAATGGGCACGCTTGCAATTATACAATGCATTTCATATGGGGTACTGGGTAATGCTTGATGTCCCCATGCATAGCGGGAGATCGTCCAGTGTCAGATGGGCAACTAAGCCTGGAAATCCCTCTAGTGGCAATCTGGTAGACAGCCACTAGAGGTGGAGTTAACCCTAAAAGGTAATTATTGCAGTTTCTTAAAAACTGCAATAATCTTTGCAGGGTTAAGGGACCAGGGACACTGCAATGAGATGAATTGGCCTGGGTGCCTAGAGTCCTTTTAAAACCGTTAGGTGTGCCTTCCATGGGGATGTGCAAAGGAGTTAGTGGGGAGGTGTGACATTCACATTAACATGTTATCCTTGTAGATTTTAATTGCTCTATAAATGCACCCACTGCCTCTACCCCTACCCTTAAAGCTGGCAACACTTTAGCATTAGAAATAGAGCTTGGAAACATAGCTCTAAACTCACGTATCTCCCTTTCTGATCACTGCATCCTAAACTGCAATCTTAACTTGCTCCCAATCAAGCCACACTTAGATTCTGCAGAATCCTCAAGTCCCTTGACATGCAGAAGCTTTGGATTGACATCTAATCTCATCTCACATATAGACAACCTGTTGCCGTGTGGCATCAGCCCACTACAACTATTCTCTAAAGTATACAAGACAAACTATACCGGATCACTAATACATACGGTATAAGGTGGAGTATATGCACAACATAAAATCGCCAAAAGTTGCTGTAGCGAACTGGTCCTTATGGAAGGGGGGTTCTTCCAATAGCGATAATAATAAATTGGTCCTTTTAAGAGTATATTCTAAAACATAAACATAGATACAAAAAGATAGTGCAATATAGCCAGTTCACAATAAGATAATGTAATATATGTGGAAGGTAGAACACTCACAAACATGGAGCCAATATGAAGGCTCAAAGGGAGGAGCTTTGTGGGTACTAGAGGGACCCACTTCCTTCTTTTTATTGCTTGTAGTGCTCAAAGATTTGATATCCTCCCAAAATTTGGTGAATTAAAGTGCTTTATTATAAAAATGCACAACAAGATATAAAGTACATAAAACAAAAATAAAAACCTTACAGTTTAGAAGGTGTAGTCCTTATATAAGGTGCAAAACGCGTTTCACCTCTAATCAGAGGCTTCCTCAGTTGCTATTTATATTTCCAAGTGTAGTGCTTGTTTTATATTTTTCCCTTGGCGGTCTTTTTCGGCTTTATGCTGGCTGTGGGTTGAATTGGACTTCCGCTTCCGGTTTCAGCTGATGCGTTTCATCCGTGGAACGCAAACGTCATATGACGCGCACGTCACGTGATGCGTCCGTGTCACGTGGTGCGCTTCAAAGTATTTTAACGCCAGTCTCAAGATCAGCCCCTCGATCTCCCTCCCAAATAATGGGGTAGCAAAAAGCAAACAGAGAATATTTTCCAAATAGGCATCCTTCACATGTATAATATGTCCCTTCAATAGACACATGGCAAATAGGTCTCTATAATCCATCAAAGGCAGAAAACCAACAGCATCATATAAAATAAATGTTAAAAAACCTCATATATAAACCATCAGAAAAAAGAAGAGCATAATAAAAAAATCTATAAAAGTTATTAATAAAACCAACAAAAATTTTGCATTCTATCCTTTTGGTATAAAACATTATCAATAAAGATATATATATATATATATACACATATATACATATATACATACATACATATATACATACATATATACATATATACATATATACATACATATATATACACACACACACACACACACACACACACACGATAATGATATCAAAAGTGACACTTCAAAATCTACATTTAAACCATAGGGGGTAAGAGTTTTAAACTGAAATATTAAATTCATTTCTTCTTTTCCAAGTGTTTTAATGTAGTTTCCCCCCCCTCCAATTCCTTTTAACTTCTTTAATGGCACAGAAAATTAGGTTTGTGGGATCTTGATTATGCACCTGTTTATAGTGTAATGAAACATTATGAGTTTCTAGACCATTTTTTATATTTCTGATATGTTCTGCAATCCTTACTTTCAAGGGTCTAATAGTTCTACCTATATATAATAGATTGCACGGGCACTTCAACATATATATTCCTTTTGAATGGCAAGTAAGGTGGTCGTTTATAAGATATGATTTATCTGTATATTCTTTTATGTCTTATGTGTCTTCTTTTACTTCCAGTTGTCTTACAAGGGAGGCATGTTCCACAACCATAGAATCCCTTTAAATTCTGAATATGAGTATTGAGTCTCTGAGGGGATAAATGGCTCTTTACTAAAATATTTTTAAAGTTTTTTGCTCCTCTATATATTATTTTAGGATATGCAGGGAGAATCTGATTTAAAATTGAGTCATCCCTAAGTAAGTGCCAATGTTTTTTAATTATATTATGAATTTGTCTGTTGCGCCTATTGTAATTACAAATAAAAGGAATCTCATCCTTTTGATTTAAATGAGTCTTTTGCTTATATCTCAAAAGGTCTTTTCTTGGTACCTGTCCTATTTCTTCTATTTCCTTTTCCAAAATTACTTTATTGTAACCTTTTTCAATAAACAGTTTTTTAATATAATCTGACTGTTGGAAATAATCTGGATCCAATTTACAGTTCCGTCGAATCCTTAAAAATTGACTTCTAGGGGCATTATTCAGCCATGGATTGTGGTGACAACTGTTTTTCTCAATGTAACTATTGGCGTCAACTGGTTTAAAATAATTTTTTGTAATAATAGTTCAATCATGAATAGTAACTTGTATGTCTAGAAATTCTATCTGTTGGGTACTGTTCTGACTGGTTAAATTTATCCCATAATCATTATAATTTAAATATGAAATAAAATTGTGAAGTTCTTCTGTAGTGTCTGACCATATAAAAAATATGTCATCTATGAAGCGGCAATAGGACACCAAGCTCTCCCCCCAACGATTCCCTTGAAGAACGAAAGACTCTTCCCAAAATGCCATGAAGAGATTAGCGTAACTGGGGGCGAACTTGGTGCCCATCGCCGTCCCACAGATCTGGAGGTAGAAAGTGTTATCAAACCAAAAATAATTATTGGTTAAAATAAGTAAAATGCCTTCTAAAATAAAATCAACTTGTTCTTTTTTAAAATTCGATTTTTCTAAAAAATGTTGCACCGCTACTATTCCTTTGTCATGCGGGATAATGCTATATAGTGAGGTTACATCACATGTAACCATATGATAACCTTCTATCCATTTTGTCTCCTCTAAAATTTGTAAAAAATGAATGGTATCTTTTAAATAGGAGCGATTCTTCACTACTATCGGCTGAAGTAGAGTATCAATATACTCAGAGACTCTTGTAGAAATTGAGTCTATACCCGATATAATAGGTCTTCCCGGTGGGTTTTCTAAATCTTTATGTACTTTAGGTAGATTATAGAAAACTGGGATTTTAGGGTTATCTTTTAGCATATATGCTGCCTCCTTTTCGTTTAAAATACCCAACTCTTTCCCTTTAGCAATGTATTCTTTAAAAATCGCCATAATGCTCTGAGTAGGATTGTCTGGGAGTTTTTGATAAGTCAATTGGTCTGAAAGTATCTTTTCTGCTTCTATAATGTATTTTTCTTTATTTTGAATCACTATTCCACCGCCTTTATCAGCTGGTTTTATTATTAAATTTTTATCGTTTCTAATTTCCTTAAGGGCTCTCTTTTCTCCGAATGATAAATTCTGTTGGTATTTGTTTTTTTAAGTTTTTCCACATCTTTCATTACCATAATCTCGAATGACTTGATTTCATTGGAGATTAGGTGTCTCGGAAAGAAATTAGATTTTTCTTTTAAGGACGTGTGGAGATACTCATCTTCTCCCTCTTTTTCTTCTATTTTATCCTTATTATTAAAAAACTTTTTCAAACATAATTTCCTTATAAAATGGTTAATAACATAAAAATCAAAAAGATTAAAATCAGCTGTTGGTGCGAACTTAAGACCTTTTAAAAAAATATTATTATGTTCTTTACTTAAAACCTGTAAGGTTAAAAATGCCCCCTAAATTGAGGTCTTCCCCCTCTTCTCTTGGTGTTGTCTCCTTCTTTCTTCTCTTTCTCCTTCTTCTTCCAGTGACCGCTGCCTTTTTCCTAAAGGTTCCCAAAATTGAGAGTTCTCTATCGGTTTTCTTCTGTTTTGGATCAGGTCCTTCCGAAAAAAAGAAGGGGAAGGTGGGGTGTCTGGAGGTGGGGAGGCACTTCTATTTCGATTCTCTAATCTATTTAAGCTTTTATTTAGGTCTACTGTCGGATAGTCACTTGAAGGTCTCCCTTCTCTAACTACATCACTATATTGTCTAGTCAAATGGTTTGTAGTTGAATATTGTTTTTTATGTATAGGTGAATGGTGATATTGTGATGGTTTGGATCTAGGGTTATGTACTATTTCGGGTGAATAAACTCCCTTTGAAGATTGAAATTCAAGATTCCTATTTCTCGGGTACTTTTCTCTATATATGGGTCTCCTATGATTCTCCCATATTTGATCTCTTTTAGAGTATGGCCTTTTTCTATATCTATTTTCAAGTTGTTCTTGAGTAGTTTTTCTATCATAGGAGTTTCTATCGACCTGTTTGTTATTCTTCCGAATAGGTCTTACATTCCCTGATTGATAATCAGTCGTATCCCTAAGATATTTTTTCTTTTTAATTTCAATTACATCTGTTTCTATTTTTTCCACTTTTATTTTAATTTCTTTTAAAATGGTACTATATATTTCTGGGTTTGTGGTTTCAGCAAGATTATTTTGCCACTTCATAATTTCTTCATCCAGTTTAGGGAGAGTTTCTTCTCTTCTAGCTACTATATAGCCCATCATGCTGAAAGAGAAGCCATCTAATAACTTATTCCATCCACCCATAAAGTGAGGATCTCTATCAAAACTAGGGTCTTTATAGAATCTCAACCCTCTGGGAGTGATCTGATCACGAACATATTTTTTAAGGGTTGCTATCTCCCATTTTATCTTCATCTCTTTTATTAAAGCTTTTTCTAAATTAAATCTTGATTTACTCTTATCCATATACTGGTAATTTGTTTGATCCCCCCCTGTTTTAGTTCCAAAACACATATCAATATTCTTTGTTTGATCACTGTCCACCCTGCCTGTTAAACACCAGCCCTGGCATGCCAAATCAACCCAATACCTTTAGCCAGTCTGAGCACCCCTGCGACACAATGTCAACTGGCAAGATTACTTTTACAATTAGACTTGTTTGTTCATTACAACTTTTTAATCCGTATATTTAATTTATTAAGCATTTAAATTAAACAATCTGTTTAGTGCACCGGTGGTCCATATCCACTGATTTCAGGTAGCTGTTTGTGGAAGTGTCACCCCACAAATTGACACCAGATTTTTCAGTCTCAGAGTCAGGGATACATTAGGCTCTAAATAAGGAGAGTTTAATATATTCTCACCAGCATGCTTTTTTCCTAAATATTGCACAATTTTGTCCTCCCTTCTATTCCTTTGGAGGCTGGAAACTCCCTGAACCAAGGTATGGTGCTGCCTAAAGAGCACAACTGTGCAACAGATTGAGCCATATATTTAGGCTCCAATCAATATGAGTGGTTCTAACCATTATTTGCACTTACCATCTTAAAGAAACCATTTACCCAATGTTTTTTTCCACGATTTATGTTTTACATGGTACCTTGGTGAAATCTCTACTTACCCATATATTGTTATACGGGTTTAAGCGCTCCATTATTAGTTTTTTCACTCCTATTTTTGATTACTTTACAACTGGTGTGGGAACGAAAGCATCCCTACTGGAGTGTTTTTAGAACTGCTTGTTATTATATACAATTTAATCTGTTTTTTAAAAGCGCTTTTAAATCATACTCCCACTGTAAAGGAATACATTCTTTAATTTACAGTAGAAATGATTAAGATGCGAAAAGAAATGATCTTGCTCGCTTCTCTCATCAACTGTGCGACCCACTAGCCAGCCTCCTCCACTTATGAAAATTAGAGTCTGATCAGCTCAGTATTAAGTATTTCTCCTTCCCTTTGCCTTCAAGGACCTTGAGAGATGGTACGATAGCTAGGCAATCAGTGTCAAGAGAAGGCGTATTTACGATGAGAGTGACCAATGCGTGTTTGACGAACCAGGGGAAAATAGAGTAAAAAAAATAAAATAATGATTTTAGTCAAAGATGGGACAGTTATGCAAGAGAAGGACTTACTGTCCTGTTCTCACAACCCAGACTGTTTGCTGGAGGACGTCTCCAGTTTTGACAGTTTGCAGAATGCCCTTCTAAGGGACATATGACTCTCCCAGTCAGACTCTGCAGTCAGTCAAAAGAATCCCTAAATCACACTACTTCAGAGAAGCACATCAGCTTTCCCCTTAACTTCTTATGCCTTAAAACCTTCCTCTACCGTCTCCCATCTACTGTGCACACTCCTCCCAAACATTCCTCCCATCCTCTGGTATATTCAAATCACTTTAATCCCTTACTTCCATTTGTGTATTTAACCTTCATCCCTTTAAACGTTTGTTCACCTACACCAGATAGTAGTGTGTTCGAATTAAAGGTTTATCTTGTTTCCTGTTGTACAGCACTCCAGAATATCTAGGCGATATATAAATAATTGTACACTTGTAAAAGCAAAAAGTCATTTGGGAAAATTCCAAGTGGTCAGGCAACCTGTATGTGCAGCGTTTCAGCATAAAATCCAGTCTATAAAAAGATATCTGTACTTATTTTTGCACAGAACGGTTTTCAAATTACCTAAATCACATTGGTCATCAGCATTCACCGAGCGCTGGCAACGTATGTAATCACCTTCACTTGCAAGCAGTGCTGTGAGCGCAACTGCAACAGAAGCCATGTAACTATGCACATTAAAGTTTTTCCCCATCTTTCATGCGAGCCCTCACTGCCTCCCTTAATGAACTTTCATTTGGTCCCCTCCCTTTTTAATGGGAGCACTGCCAGCACACCCGCCAACCTGGCCAGTTTTTCAATTTTTTTTGCTCCCTCTAACTTCTCTTTTCTAACACTGTGTTGGGAGTATGTACAGAATTGCCTGGTGGGTGGGATTTAAAAGCAAGATGAACAGTCACTCCTCAGTGTTTATGAATGCTCACACCACGCACATTCGTAGTGTAACATTCAATGCTTCTGATAGCTTTGTTGGCCCTTAGCATGTGCCAATATGATTCTTCTTTAAAGGGAAGTATTGAGTCAGCACACATGTCCAACAATGCTGCTCTATAAAGCATTTGATTTGACCATGGATCGGAAAACAAATAGTGTGGCATGACTTGGAAGAAGGTGTGGAACTGACAGGACTTGGCATTTTAAGATATTAGGAGCAATAATTACATGCTCCAACAAATGGAAAACCTGAGAAACAGTTGATCTGGAAAATTTGCCAATTAGCCATTTGTCTATAATAGCCATCTCCACAGTTTTGCCATTTAATTTATATTTGTGGGGCATGTGATAAGCTAGGCATAATGAGGGTATGCATGGGGTGCGTGTCAACTGTACATGGCACGTGCTGGCTGCATGTAGAGTGTGCACGCGTAGGGTATGTGCTGATTTTAACTGTAAAGTTATGTGTATGCAATGTGTGCACGCATAGGGTGTGTGCAGATTTTAACTGTAAAGTTTCTTACCTAAAATCTGGTATTCCACTTGGTGTACTTATGCCAGCTCCAGTAATTACTATAATTTTCCTACAGCGATTCTTCAAAATAAGGTCTGCAATATCTGACATATCCCTATATTTTATGGTAGATTGATTTAATTTCTCTTCAGGAACTTTTTTCGTTAGTTTAACAGTTGAGTGCTTACTTTTTTCAATTTTTTCACTTTTCCTAAATGGTGAAAAAAAAATTAAAAATAAATTAGGAATTAAAAAATAATTAAAATAGAATTTTTTTTTATTTTTTTACGTTCAAGATTTTGGGAGCTCACCTTTGATCTTGCTTATCATTGACTGAAAGTTCATTGTTTTTTGCCAAAAGTTCTGTTTTCTTCTTGGGGATAAATCGCTTGGTAAGTTCCGGTTTAAGTCTGCTTGTATTGGAAGCTGAATGTTTGGCCAAAGTTTGTATTCCTGTTGTGTGTCCCCCAACACATTCTGTGGCAGTTTTTAGAGCTGGATTGGTGGAAGAAACAGGTTCCACATTAAGAACTGCAATAGAATAAAATTAAAATAAAATATAACATTGCCAATAAACATTTAATGAAAGGGTTCATTTTAGACTTCTGTCAAACATGTTCTAGGTCACTGCCACTACAAGGTGAAACTATATCCATTGCATATTCGACTGATCATCTCACCCACAAGTCCAGTACACAACACATGACCTCTCTGCACAAGAGGTGCTGGTCTTTTTGGGGCCTTATTAGATGGGCAGTTGGTTCTGTTGTGGCTTTTTACATTTTCTTAGGTTCTTCTCATGTCTAAAGGGTTATCCAGATGTGAACCTATTGATCAATTTGATACTCAAATTAAAGGTTTTCATCCAATTTGTAGCAAACCAACTCTTACCACAGCCAGTCAGCAAGATATATTCCACCAAGACTAACTGCACTGCTATCATTCAACAATACCCTGCATGCCTGGGTGGAAATCCCTGTTGCAGAGAAAAGGGGTAACTGAGGACAGGCTGGATGTGAGAGACAATTTCTTTTTGATTCTGTCCCATAAATTGATTGAGGACAACATTGCCAAGCAATCCATCCTGAGAAGGGCCCTGTACGGTTTGTCCATCCATATATAAAATGGAGGAAGTTCTGAACTCATGAGGCCAGAGTCCAGATGGGCATGCCACAGGACATCCTGGGCCAGCTGTGCTGCTAGAGAGAGGCTGGGAAAACTCAATCCCCCAGAGATCACTGGCAGTATAGCACCTGTCTTGAGATTCTGTGTCTCTTCCCACCACCACACAAGATAGTCTACTGCTGACTCCAGTCCTGCTAGGTCTCAGAGTAATACCTTTAGGGCTTGAAAATAAAGGATGCGAGGTAGAATATTCATTTTAACAACATGGATTCTGCCAATTCAATGGGTTTGGAGTTCCAATTGTCTAAATCAAATCTGAGCATACGGATGATAGAATCGTAATTGACCTGCCTTAGCAGGGAAGGGTTGCAGGGGAGCTGAATTCCCAAGTAGTGGAAAGAATGTTTGGCACTTCAATCTATATCAAGACTGCAGCAGCACCACTTCCTGGGACCCCATGTGGAAGGGCATGACACAGGATTTATCAAGGTTAAAACTAACTGGACACCTGCCCGAACGACTCGAGGTGGAAGTCTTGATACCAGGGTGCTCCCTGATAAGGTGAAATAGAGGTTCTAAGAATAAGTCAAATAAGGGGGATAGTGGGCATCCCTGCTGCATCCAATTAGATCGTTTAAATTGGAATGCGTCAGCGCCAGGCATTAGAATCTGCACCCTACACGCAGTGTATAGCGCACCAAGGGCCCTTGTAAACCCTTAAGGAACCCCCCAGTTTTCCAGCAAGCTGTAGAGATATGGCCCAAGGGAAAGGACAAGAGAAGGAGTCCCGCCTCCCACCGGTTATAAGATAAGCTGGAGTCCATGGAATCAAATAAATCCACGCAAACTAAATTAAACTAATAGCCCCGTCGACCTTCATGGGTCACCGATTACATCCAAGATCGGATACCTGTCCTTGGTCAGGTTACTAGTAACCGTGCTTTTATTGTGGTACACTTTAGTTAATTTTTTTTGTTTTTTAGTACTATTTCCTTTTCTTTTGGTTGTTTTTCTCCGTTTTCTTTTTTTTTTTTTAATTAATTTATCTTCCTTTTTTTGTTCTGAAAATTCAAATATGCTATGGGTGACTTGAGTGAAGTAGCAAACTAAATGGACCATTTGTCCCTACTCCTCTGTGGCTCACCTCAGATGGCTAAGATCCCGAATCTCGGTCAGGCTCCATGAAGCGCCAGTCCCATATATTGTCAAAGTCCCACAGAGCTCTCCCTTGTCACTCTTCAGTGCAGTTCTTCTAGTTCCCCAGTGGGAGCAGATGGGGCAGTGAGGCGGAAAACTGGTGGCACAGGAGAAAGGGGGAGTAAGGCCTGCTAACCCATAAGATGCCATGTTGGGTCCCGTGGTGCCCCCCCACACCCAAACCAGCAACATGACCCAACTGGTAAAGGCAAAAGGAAACACTTTGCTCATGATATTGTAGAGTCAGGAGTTCACCGCCAGCTCTACCCGCTCTGTGCCATACTCTAGGCAGGTGTTGGATGTTGCACGCTCTGGCAGCTGGAAACTCTCTGGTGGTTCAAACTCCACTTCCAGCAGAAAGAGAGATGATGTGGAGGGCAGCAAAATAGTTTTCCCCTTGTGGAAAGCCATAATACTGAAGAGGTGCACACTAGACCCGGTGGTTTCATGGCAGGTCCGCCAGTGGCTTCCATTCTCTGCGTCTTAGAAGGGTCATGGGGCAGATGTTTGGGAAGAGCTGGATCATACAGCCTTGGCGTTTCAGTTGCGTATTCCAGGCTCTCCTCAGGAAGGGCTGCCATCTTAGTTCCAAAATCGTGTACCCACAGAATTTTTATATCATGTGGCTGCGCTTTTAGCCGAGTTTGATGTACACTGGGTAGCGAGTTTGGTGCTCTGACGCGTGGTGATACTTGTGTATGGGTGCAGATAACGGGTGCTCTGAGCCATGAAATCAGGCTGCCACCTTGATGTCCAAGCCATGCCCCCTCAAACGCACATTGTAAAACATCTCATTCTATGCATGCATTCTTCAGAGCATGACCTCCACTTTCACGACTTGTTGAGATATATTTTCCTTCCTGTAATTATGTTGCTTATTTTCTGCTCCTTAAATGAATTTATTCACATACTTAGCACATTTTATCTATAACAGCACTTAAAAATGGCAAGGTTGCAAGCAAAGGAACAGATTAATTGATTGAAGTCTAGTACCACCCTGCTTTAATTATTAAATCTCTGGTTACCTTCTGCTTTAGAGAAGCCCTGAAACACAAACACTGAAAATGGGGAAAAATAAAATCTTAGTGGAGACTGCTGGCAGAACACAAAAGTATTAGAATCATGATAAGTGAGCAGCGTAGCAATTACAGACCTGTTATTAAATTAAGCTTTATTCTGTAGTTTCCATGCATTCGTATAGAACAAGTCCTATCTACGGGCTTGAGTCCAAAAAGTAAAACTTGCCATCTATGATCCAGATTCTTACGTGGTCTTTACATCCCACATTCAATATTTAACCCCTTAAGGACCAAACTTCTGGAATAAAAGGGAATCATGACATGTCACATGTCATGTGTCCTTAATGGGTTAAAGGTCACAACCATCACATAAAATCCTACACACCATGTGAAGTTCAAGCAACTGGACAGAGGAGATTTTAATACCCCTGTCCAGTGAGACTAGAATAGAAGATGTTGACGTTCTGGCAGTCTTATGCAGTTTAACGACAAACCAAGAAGCAATGGCCAGTGACAACCTGGGGAAATTATGTTTTTTTTCATAGTCACATCCAACACTACAGCCCATAAATATAGCCTCTAAAGCAGTCTTTTAGCACGGTCACAGATGGGGGAATTCAGGGCCAGAAAGAAACCCTCCAACAAATACTGGTAATAAAACTATACATGTCAGGCCTTCTACAGCATCGCCAGAAAAAAAATGAGACATTTATGAGTTGATACTAGACTGCAAACATTCAGAGAATTTGCAGTCATTATACATGTGACTGCCAAGACTTCAATTATCCAGCACCTTATGGCTCCCTAAGCAGAGCAACTATTGATTAAAGGAGCACTTTAGAGTCAGGAACACAAACATTTACTTCTAACCCTATAGTGTTAAAACCACCATCTAGCCCCCCTCCCAACTTGCCTCCCTAATTATAGTAAAATGTTACATGTATTCAAGTCTGCAGCTCCTGGCTCTGCCCCTGTTTGCCTGTTAACTGCCTCTGCTGACATCACCAGAAGTGGTGGTCTGAGCCAATCACAGTGCTTCCCCATAGGATTGGCTGAGACTCAAGGAGGCAGATCAGGGGGAGAGCCAGCACAAGTCAAACACAGCCCTGGCCAATCAGCATCTCCTCAGAGAAAAATGTAATCAATACATCTCTATGAGGAAAGTTCAGTGTCTGCATGCAGAGGATGGAGACAATGAATGACAGTCCTGCTTACTCTGCAGCACTGCCCAACGAAGCACGTCTAGCAGCCAGCTAAGGAGTGGCCAGTGGAGGTATCCCTAGGCTCTAATGTAAACACTGCATTTTCTCTGAAACAAGCAGTGTTTACAGCAAAAATCATGAAGGTAATGATTCTACTCACCAGAACAAATTCAATAAGCTGTAGTTCTGGTGACTATAGTGTCCCTTGAATATACTTTTTATTCATATCGTCAAAGTTTAAGTAAACAGCACTGTAGGTTTTTAATTGTGGGTTACACTTATCTGGTGCACTGAAGTATGAGATTGTGTCACTTTTCAAATAGACTGTAGATTAAGAGAAATAATACAAGTGCCATGTTTAACACTGTACACCCCCAATTCCAAATTACTGTAAGACCAAACCACCTAATGTTAAATCCTTTAGAAGTAAAACGGATACACCCACTGTCAAATCTCCCTTTGTCTGTATAGAAATTTTCCCAGTCAAAGCTAAACTGTTTTAGGATCGTCCCAATTTGACAGGACTAATAGCCAATATATTTTGTTTGTTCCCCTTGTAGTGTGGAGAATAGCTATGCTAATAAAGGACACAGCTGTAGATCTTTTCTTTTAGGTGGGGGAGAAGGAGGGAGAGTGGCAAGTCAACAAATGGAATTGGGAAGCACATCAATATTATACATACAGAACTGTATATACCATATACACCTGTATGTGGGAAAAAGCAAAAAATAAATGCACCACTTTAAAAATATATATTTTATAGTAAGAGGGGACCCCCCTAATTTTAGTATATGTGCTTTCAATGCAAGCACTTCTCTTCCTTAATAAAACAATCAAAAAAATTTGGGGAGCAAAACAAAATGCAGATTCAAAGTACCCAAATACTTTTTGTAATTACTATCATTTTATTTTCTGAGCTATTGAAAATATAAAATTTAAAAAAAAAAATGAATAAAAAAAAATATTTGATACTTCCTTTTGGGTGAACTATTAAAAAAAAAAAATAAAAAACCCTATCTATGGAAACTAAAATTACAGTCATTGGGGGGGTGGGGGGGAGGACACCCTGGTTGAATTCTACGGTTTTAGATATGAGGACATTTTCCTTAGCAAGAATTAAGTAAATACAACCTCAAATGAACAATACATGGCATATTACACCATGCCATGGTTTATTAAACAAAAATAAATCCAAAATGGAGAAGTCATGTGTGAAAACCCAAATACACCCTTACTGCTTCCACTGGAATCAAGAGGTTAAGTAGCAGACAGGTGCTGATAATCAAGTGTCATTTATTAATCACCAGAAAGTGTAACAACCTCTTTAGAAGTTTTAGCAGTTTACTGGTCTGGAGCATTCAGGTGTGTGTTAAAGGGACACTGCAGGCACCCAGACCACTTCAGCTTATTGACGTGGTCTGGGTGCCATGTCCCTTTTGCACCTAGTGCAGAAATTTAAAACATTGCAGTTCCAGAGAAACTGCAATGTTTACATTGCAGTTCCAAGTCTGCCCTCAGTGGCTGTCTATTAGGCAGCCACTAGACTGCTTCCGGAATCGAAGCGGACCTTTGGTCCATTATCTGACACTGGACATCATCACGCTCTGGATGAGGACCACCAGCATCAGATTTTTTCATTGAATAATGCTTTTCTTTGGAGAAATCTTAGTGCAAGCACCGCAATTGCGTGGGCGGAGCCTGACCCAGCACAGAGTGACATCAGCGGTGTATTCAGGTAAGGGACTGAAGGGGTTTTAACCCCTTCAGCACAGTGTGAGGGGGAGTGAGGGAGGGGTGGGGGCACTGCTTTGTTTTCCTGGCACTACAGGATCCCTTTAACACAATGCCAAGGAGGAAAGACATCAGCAATGATCTTAGAGGAGCAATTGTTGCGGTTCAAACTGGGAAGGGTTATAAGGCCATTTCCAAACAAGTTAAACAATTCAAAAATGAAAAACATTCAAGGCAGTTGCCAATCTTCCCAGCAGTGGACATCTCATTGCAAGGTCAGACTGTGTCGTGTTCAGATAATTGCAAAAGACAAAAAAATTTAATCTCAGACTCTACAGGCCTTAGAAATCAAAATGTTTAAGTTCTTGACCGTACAACTGGAAAAAGACCGAACAAGTATGGTTTGTTTGGAAGTACTGCCAGAAGAAAGCCTCTTCTCGCTAAAAAAAAAAAAACCATGGCAGGATGGCTTAGATTTGCAAAGTTGCATCTGAACAAACCACAAGACTTTTTTCCTTTGGACAGACAAGACAAGAGTGGAGATGTTTGGCCATAATGCATAGCGAAAACCAAAAAGCATATGATCACAAACCCCTCATACCAACTGTCAGGCACAGTAGTGGAGGGGGTTGATCATTTGGGCTTGTTTTGCGGTCACAGAACTTGGAAACCTTGCAGTCATTGAGTGGACTATGAACTCCTCAGTATTCCAAAGTGTTCCAGCTACAAGTTATTGCTGCTAAAGGTGGTTCTGCGAGCTACTGAATCATAATTTGTACTTTATTTTTCTTACATGGCTTCATTTTTGTTAAATAAATCATTACACTGTGTAATATGTAATGTGTTAATATGAGGTTGTGTTTATCTAGTTTTAAGACCTAAGGAACAGCTGATTATTATGTCGTGATATGCAAGTCCATATGATTCAAAGAGAGTGGTACTTTCCCCCCATGACGGTTTATAAGTTAGAGAGATATATAGATATAGGCTTTAAATGTCAAGTATTTCAATGCATATCACTATGAATATTAAACCTTAATTTGAGAGAAACAAACACTGACACAAGCATATTTTAGCATGCATTGTGACTAGACTGAAATAGCCTAACCTACTCATCACGATACTCTTTAAAACATTCACAATATTACCCAAAAAAAAATAATCCTATGTATATCTCACATTCTAAACTCATCATTCAGCCATCAAAAAAGGTTGTGCCCTTGACCAGCTTCCACATAGGTACAGGGACTCCAGACAATGAAGTGGTTCCCTCAGACATTGGTAATCTGCTGAAAACCTTACCTCCCAAACAAGACTTTGAGGGGATACTCAAAACAGAGTTCCCCTTCCTCGACTTCCCCACCACACTCATTGATGTCAGAAGAGGTGTAAAATCAGATGTTAGGCAGGACTGTAAGCCTAAAAAATAAAAATAGGCACTTTAGATATTTTTCCACTGGGTACTTTTAGATATACAATTCTGTATAGCACAACCCCCCCCAAAATAAATAAATAAATAAATCATGTGTTCTGGCTGACTAAGCCTGACTCACATGTTACATCTTTTAAAGGTTGATGATGATTTTCCACTAGCCCCATGTTAACTATGTTAACTAGATTTTGGTATAAAGTATTTTGACTTTACATATCTTCACTACAGAGCTCAGGTTTAAAGGATTTAAACCTGGTTTTTAGTTTACATTTTATTATACTCAATCTTAAGTCAGATATTGGACAGCCACAGAATTTCTTGTTATACAGTAGCCAAGTCTGACTCCCAATGCAGCTCAGTGAGTACTGCCTAGTTCAGTGCAAATAAGCTAACCAAACCAAGAAGTAACCAGACATTGTGTCTGCTTGAAAAGCCAGGGAGTGTAAACAGTATAATAATAATAATAATAATAAATAAATAAATTAAATAAAGTCGTTTCTATTGAAATCTGCACTTTTCGCAAAGAAAAAAAAAAAGGATACTTCACACAGCTTTTTAGCAAGCTAAAGTGCTTTACGAGTCTGGAGTGTCCATTTAAGGAGTCACTTGTGCTGCAGTTTCATCAAAACAAAAAGGGGAATCGAAACAGATGAAACGCTACACAAAATATATATGTGTTTCTCAGTTTGTCCTTTTTCCTTACATAATGAATTGGGGAGAAAACAAAAATACCTTTGACAACAAGTAAAAATTTATATCAATAAATCTTTAGTAAAAAAAAAAAAATTATTCCCAAAATGCAAGTCAGCATTATAGTACAGTACTCCAATGTCCAAGTCTGATATATGACCCTTCATGGGTAAACACTACAGCAGACATACTTGAAACCATCAAGAAAAAAAAAATAAAAATAAAAAAATCAACATGGTCACTAAGATATGGGGAAACCATGGAAAGGAACGACTGAACACCAGGCAGCATGAGCAGTTACTATCTCCTCCGTGCTTTTATCAGGCTGAGCTGCATAGGATTCGAAATGTACACAAGACAAAAAGAAAATAAACACGACTACTGTTGAAATGATGTAGACAAATTGACTCAAATTAGTTTGGTGCAGTCACTGAAAAGTGTAGAATGGAGAGGAATTGTCCCATAGCAACAGAAAATGAGCAGCTAGTGTCTTCCGGAATGTTGCCCACTTTAACATATATTTATAAATTAGTACCAGGACCTACAAGCACGCTTTTATTACGGCAGACTCCAATATTTGCTTCATTTCATGCATCCTTAAATAAAAAACACTTTGGGAGATGGAGATATGGATGCATCTGCTTTTCTTGTGCGGTGATGCAAAAACAGTTGCAATAAAGACATTTCTTTAAGAACGGTTTTGTCCCACAAAAATAAATTTTAAAAAAAATTGTATATTTATTTATTTATTTTTAAACATGTAATATACGTTCTTAAACCAAATCTTAGAAAGTTTAGTATGATGGAAAACATATGCAAGTTTCCCCAATTTACGTAGCTCTAATCCTTTAATTTAATGCCATACATCCCTAAAAAGCTGTAGGGAGATTAAAAGGAATTAAAGTTTCAGTCCTGCCTTTAGTGTAACTGCCCCAGACAAAAGCACTTCTTTAATGCTCTATGACACCCACACTGACCATTGGGAGTAAGCTACTTACAGGAATTAACCTAATCTAATTATACAAGTTCTTCAATGCCGGCAAACTAACAAGAAAGCTTTAGGAAGATTTACTACACAGGGCTAAAGAAAATGTCATTTCCTAACAAATAAACAATAAAAAGGAATTTGTAAAGCCATTTTATCCATATAACCAACAGAATAACAGAAGATATTAAACACATTTCACTTTCTTAAAATAAAATTAAAAAAAAATAAAATGTTTTCCATCACAGGCATCCTTTCTTCAAATTCGCAGAAATTAAAAAAAAAAAATAACGATAAGAAAAAAAGTATTCAGGAAGTCACATGCCAAAGAGGGGTGCGGTGAAAACTTGTTTATACCGCAGAGAACCAACATTTTTACAGTATAATTTTCCACAAGTTCATTAACTGGAATTGACAAGAGCCCTGTTCATACATGCAGTCCAACAGGTTGATATTAATCACGTTTACTGATACAGATTCAGACAGCGCTATTTTGAGCATTTATTTTCAAAACACTACTTAGCATGTTCATGGACACTAGTTCTTCACCCCATCTTCGCAGTGAGACTGGGTTAAGTAAGACAAGTTTGTTAAAATTATTTTCAAAACTTAAAGTGAATAGTAATACAATAGCTATAACATTATGCAATGCAGAGAGGGGAATTGAATGAACCCATTTCTGATGGCTATTGTAGCGAGAGGGGAGTGAGCAAGATACCACAAAATGAAAGAAAGGGCCTTTCCATTATGAAGGTCTAAAGACCACCTGCTAAAACTTAATTCAGATTTTGAAGTTTATTTCCAATGTAAAAATAAAAAAAATAAAAAAGTAACTGTCCCCTCCCCCCTTTACAGATATTGGCACAAAGTGTCACTAATTATAACATTTCAAAACAATTATATATTGTGACGAGACCAATCTCGCCACATTGCATTGGAGAAGCCTGGTTGCTCGCCTGTTGCCTTTAGACTATGGTCCCATGTTAAAAGACATCTTTTTTACCTGCAGAAAAGATTTATTTGTGCTTTTCTGCCTGGTGTTCGGTAGATTCAATCTACCGAACAACCGCACGAATGACTGGACCACCTGGGAGCTGGAGTGTGCCGGCAATTAGCCTCCCTGAAGCTGCGGTTAACCGCAGCTTAATTGACGAATGCTGGGTGGCCGCCATTCGTATCACGAACACGAGGTCGCAGCCATTTTAAACATGCAAACACACAGCGGTGTTCGATGCTTAATTCATGGAACTAAAATCGGACACAGTTTTGCGCGAACACCGCTGAAGCCGCCGACCTCCCTTCTTGTTCGGCGGGAGTGCACGAACGGCCGGTGTTTGGGAGTTTTACCTGACTATGTTATACCCCAGATAGGAATCCCATGGAGCCCATTCGTATGAGAACTGACTTTGTAAAGACTTTGGCTCCATGGCGATTGAACTGTATTCGTGTGGTCTGAGCGCCATTCGCTTAATAATGTGCGCTCAGACCTGAGCTATCTGGGGATATGTTAAATGTATGGTTTTAATGTAACATGTCCTACATGGTGTATTAACTAATTCATGTTTTAGTATCCCCACGTGCATAATGGCGATTTGCCTTTGTCTTGGGAGATAATTGAATTACTTCTCAATTATCTCCAAGGCAGAGGTGAGGAAGCCAGGATGCATTGTGGGAATATAATGTGACTGTGTCCTATTTGTCTACTTGTCTGTCTTGTCACAGTCTCCCATTTGGTCCCCTAGGGGAGTGTCCACCAGGTGGGAGACCTGCATAAATACTGGGCAGGTTGCCCTCATTAAACAGACCACTGCTTGACCCTCGTCTTTGGGGGGGGCGGGGAGGGGGGAGAGGGGATTTACTGAACGCTGATAGAGACTGATTGCTAGGACTGTAAGCCGCTTGGATGCTTTTCCTATTCGCCTGCTAGCAGCGATTCGTATGGTTCCAGTTCGTGTGTTTGGAGTGCTATAGTGTATGCCGTTCGGGAGAGTGGAGCATTCCCTTATTGGCGGTTCGTGAGTTTGGTGTTCTACAATAGCTGTGCCTGCATCTCTGGAAAGGGGGACGATCGCCTAAACGGTTTTTACCCATTGTGTGCAAAATGGTCCATTACATATATGATCTCTAGAGTCCATATAAATTAATATGGCAGATGTTCACGTAGCCAAATGTCCGGAATTTTTAAAGGAAAAGCAAATATTTGTGATTACTTCTGCAATGTACAAAAAGCTGTTCTGTCCATCTATAGTAAAGTGCTTACAATCAAAAATTACAAGAAAACCAATACAACCAGTGTTCTACACTAAACTCTAAAATTAAATCTGAAAAGAAAAACTGAAGCAAAAATAGCCGATCTAAAAAAAAAAAAATATATATATAAAAAAAAAAAAAAAAAAAGTCCAACTGAAAAGTCACAGCTATTTTGCCTTTGTTTTACTATTCAGATTAATCCACAAATATATCAGAAATTAGCGAATAACCCTGAGAATGTCAACAATTTTAGTTATGAATAGACAAAATTAAACTCACTACTCCTGGCGGCAGCAATGACTTTTGTACACATTGGCCCCAAAACACAATAAAATGTGGCGAGGGAAGGGGGAGCGAAGAGGGAATTGTGTATATTTAAGTATATGGAGGTTTTAGTATGTAGAGGTTTAGAGAAACGCCTCTTTCGGTCTCAGAGTTTTCATTCTAGCCCAGGCCTTCTCAAACTCCGGCCCTGTTGCTGAACTACAACTCCCATGATTCTATGATTGTAGTTCAGCAACATCTGGAGGGCCGGAGTTTGAAAAAGCCTATTCTAGCCGATAACAGCAAGGTGTCTTGTTTGTGTATGACTTAGCACCAAGAGGTTTTGTCTTGATGTGGCAGGTGAGCTTACACTTTAATGGCCATTTGAGTGATACTAAAAGTGTTATTTAAATGTGCATAGGGATTTTGAATAGTAATCTTTAATTTTAGTTATGGGATGCGGTTACAGACATTAAAAGACAATGGCCATATTTTAAGGTTGCTGCATACACCATTCATTGCTGCATTTAGCAGAATTGGAAGATAGTTTAAGGTGTAATAGTTAACACGAGGAGAATAAAAGTATAGAGTCTCTAAAATCTTATTAGGCAAAATGGAGTATGCAACCACAATTTTTTATTGAGAGGACTGGAAGGTACTTTTCTGATAACTTAGGAGCAGGGCACCCAAATGAGCAGTCAGGTTTGTACACTCAAGCTCCCAGACAGAAACTAGTGTTTCAGAGCAGTTTAGAAGGTAAAAGAAGGACTGTCACTGGGATTCTGGTTTCACACTGAGGCAATAGATCTGACATCCTGATAAGGAGAACATGCCTAGAAACATTTAGATTCTAGTCATTCTGTTCTTCTATTTAACCCCTTAAGGACCAAACTTCTGGAATAAAATGGAATCATGTGCCCTTAAGGGGTTAAAGGCAGCATATTACTTTCATTGATTTTTAGTAGTATGCTTACTTTTCCCTATATTTAACAAATCTAAATTTGTTAGGTGTGGGAAAAAATTAAATGTAGATAATCCACACCGTTTATCCGGCAACTGCTCACCTCAGCTCCCTGTCAATTATTGTTACAATGTCTGGTTTTCCACCTGTCGGTCGACATTGAGAAAGGAAAAAAAATTAAACAAGGTTTCTATTTCTCTTCTTAGTTTGTGATGTATGCCCTGGCTTTACCTCCTCTGAAATGGATTATGATGCAATTTGCCAAAGGATTGATACAAATTTAAAGAAGACGTTCACAAAATATAAAAATAAATTTAACACAAGTTAGAGGATTCAGGGTTTTCTTCAATGGAGTAAATGCCAAAGAAATGAATGTTGGCCTTTAAGGCTATCCCTGCATCTCTTACCGATTGCATTTTACAGAAAGCAAATTATATTTATTATAGATCAGGGGTGGCCAACATGTAATTGTTCTGTTAAGCTGCAACATACATGATTCACACGGACAGACTGGTCAGTTGAATTACTGTGCACCATGATTTTTTTAAACTCCATCAGGACACAGGCCATTCTATAAATTTGTGGCCATAATTTCTAAAGACATCTGATTTTCCTCTCAGGTTACAGTGTCAAAACAAAAGCCAGTTCTATTGCTCTACGTTCGCCTTTGTTAAAAAAATAATTCAAACTCTTATGGTACAATCTAAGGTAAGCAGTGTTCTAAATATTTCAGAAGTGCAATGCTGCCCTCTGCTGGATAAATCAGCAGTAAATCTGTTTACACAATAGGGAAGGATGAAAATTGAATGAAAAAAAAACTCTTCCTGCTCCCAAAAGAGGTTAACACAAGGTTTTTACCATTTCCTTCATCTTACAATTTGGATCAAGTGTTTGATATAGATTATTTTACTGCGCTTTCTTTGCATTCTACGATTGTCACGTCATTTTTTTGGTTGGACATTAAAAATTTATGGAAAATGGTGGTTTGGGAAATCCGTAATGTGGCCAGGAAACCATTTTTGTCACCAGTTCTAGACTAAATGCAAGAATAGCACCACTCTGGCCAATCAGCATCTCCAAGAGATGCAGTGAATCAATGCATCTCTATGGGGAAAGTTCAACGCCAACACACAGCCTGGAGATGCTGAATGTGTGCATACTGTAGCCTTAGTGGCCAACTGAGGCTGAATGTGTCCCCATGCCAGTGATGACGAACCTTTTTGAGCCAGAGTGCCCAAACCGCAATACATGCCAACTTTTTTTCTCCTTAAAGTGCCAACAAAAAGTTTTAAAAGAACAGAGAGTTCAATGATACAAATTTTAAATAATGATATAAATAGATAAAATTAAGCTTATATTTATTAGTATCTCCAACAAATGCAATACATACATACACAGACTGCTGAATACACACACACACACACAAGACTGCTGAATACAGAGACTAATGAATAAACACACAGTCTGCTGAGTACACACACACAGACTGCTGAGTACACACATACTGCATTGAGGTGGGGGTGCTGTGTGTGTGTGGGGGTGCTGTGTGTGTGGGGGGGGGGTGCTGTGTGTGTGTGTGTGTTGTATGTGTAAGGGT
>OW240914.1:211204328-211329328 GCA_933207985.1 Pelobates cultripes | reverse complement strand
GTTCAAATTCTCTCCTCTGGATGCTGTGGGACATGACAGCTCACCAAGGGCCAACCCTTGCAGGCCCACAGTGACTGGGGGCTGGTGCTGCAGTGTCCTGCTAGAATACTTAAGGTTGCGGGGGTGGAGAATTGTTCATGGAAGTCAGATTGTGCAGTTCTCTCATTCTGGAAGGCTTCACACTGCATTTTTGGCTGCCTTCTCTAGTGCCTGGTCTTTTCTGCTTTAAAAAAGGTTCACAGTATCCTTTTAAGGTTCAACTTTTTATCAAGACAATTTTAAAAATCAATGATTATTTTGCACATAGGCTTGTATGAATGATTTTGTATCTATCCCGGGCTCATGTTTCCCCATCACGTACTAAAAATAGGTTGCATTCCAGAAATAGACAAGACATTCCTAATTTTTTTTTATTTTTTTTTAAAGAAACCAAAAGTACATTCTATACACATACATTGAGTTCTGGGTGTGGGCTGATATCCTTGTGTCAACAGCTCACACAGAACACCTTCAGGATCTATGCCTATCCTGCTTGAATTTCATTGATGCTCCAGAAAAATGTCATTCTTCCAAATGGAATCTCTCTCATACCAAGTGGTCTCAGAGGACTGGATGGTATCTGAATTTAAAGCATGCCTAATTTCACATTCCAATTGCCAGACAGATTCCTCGTCGGGGAAGACATCTTGTGTTCCAGCCCATAACTTTTTGACACCACAAAGATCCTAGTGCCAATCATCGAAGAGAGACTTAAAGGAGCCCAGATATTTCATTATCTAGATGATGTGCTCATCCTAGTAAGAGATCCAGGTCACTGCTTCAGAGATCTGGCACCATAGATTCTGCAGAAGTTGGAAGAAAAGCCAGTTTTCTGCTTCTCAGGTCGTGACCTACCTGTGGGCCCTGTTCAATGCCAGAATAGGGATGTTGAGGTTGTCCTCTTAAAGAGGTGTTAGATTGAAAAGGAAAGAAAAATAACCTGAATTCCTAAATCATTGGAAGCAAACCTGGGGCCTCATTACATCTAGTGGCCGTAGTCCACTTCAGAAACAGCGAATATCTTAGAACGGAATGTCTTAAGCTTTTTGTCTAAAATCCAAGGTGATGTGCTAGTGGGTCATCCAATCTGACAACACTAGGTGGTAGCCTACAAACACCAAGGAGTTACCAGGAGCAGGAAGATTGATTTGGAGTAGCTCATGACCTGGATTCAAGCACCTTCTACGTTTCTCAGACATTCATCTCAAAGGGCTGAACAAGTTTCCATCCTCAAGCAGAAACTACAGATGCACTATTTACAAGGAACTTCCAGAAGGCATATGCTTTTCTTCTGTTCCCCTTGATATTCAAACTTCTTTGGAAAATTCATCAGGAATAAAAAGGAGGTTCTAACATCCTATTTTGACTCGGGAGGCCTTGATTTCCACTTTTGTAATTAATTTGCAGGATGACCTGACACTCCTATCCTAATATTCTCTATACCATTCGTCCCTACAAGCCTTACAACTGACAGCCTGGTGATTGAGAAGGGAAGATTGTAGAATAGTAAGAATTACTTCCTCGTAGAATCCCTACTCCTTCAGACAAGAAAGATGTACACTTTATCTTCTCTAGATCAAGAGGTATCCTCTTTATCTTCCTCATCCAAGGAGCTACTGCAGTTCCTCCAGGAAGGTTTTGAAAAGAGCCACAATATGAGTATTCTGAAGGTGCAAAGTTCTGCTTTATTGGCTCTATGGAATATACTGGGCTTTAATCCAGACATCATTTGGTTGGATATACAGGATTGCTTTCAGGAACATATCAAATCTACCTCACCACTGGAACCTGCGTTTAGTTCTCAGCTTTGCAATCCATGTCTTTAGCAATTAGAATCATTTTAACACAAGCTGGTAGCAGGGTCTACAGGTAGAAGAATATCAAACTTAGTGGCCCTGTCAGGTGAGCAGCAAGATCACGCCTTTTTTCAGGATAACGTGGTGCTTCGAACAGTACAACAGTTCCACCCCAATGTAACATCCAGCTTCCTTCTAAATCTGATTATTCCTCCTATCTTCTTTCTCCATCAGAAGAGGTTTCTTACATAACCTGAATATAATGGTAATCGTATGCCTAAAAGCTTACATCAGGTGAACCAAGGCAGAGCAGAGTTATTCCAACCGGTCATAAAGGAGATGAATTTCTGTGAAAGCCACTGCTTGTGGGTGGCTAATAGGATCCTCAGCTGCCATGCAAATCATATGATGCTTTGCCAGCTGTGGATCTGCTATTTACCTATTCTTGCACAGTTCGATCTGTGAATGTTTATTTTTATTTAATGCTGATGTTTAAATGGGCCTGTTTGTGTGCAGTGTTGGCATGTAAATGCAGGGGAGTGTAGTGTTAATGTCTGAATGCAAGGGAGTGTTTGTGATGTTGGCATGTGAATGTAGAGGTGTATTTGTATTGGCGTTTGCATGCAGAACTATTTCTGTGCACAGTGTTGGCATTTTAATGCAGGGGTGTGTGTGTAATATTGGTGATTGCATATGTATTTGTGAAAACACATTTACATGTACTGTCCCACACATACAGGAGCACACACAGATGCCCAGACATTTATTCACAGATTTACACGTACACCATTCGATTGACATATACTGACATGTATGCACAAATTCACACACAGATCAAGAAACAATGACACACATGCACCAATACATACACAAATACTGACACGGTCTACAATACTCATACATAGAAATGATAGATACAAAACTGGTCAGCTGAGTTGCGCACACAGCTATGATCAAAGTGCAGCCTCAAAGACTTATTTATTAAAGTTTGAATTATGGCCAGCCACCCCAACATTAAACTGGCTAAATTTGTGAATTGCAAGGCTGCAGATATATACTACCTGGGAGAGAGAAATTGGAATGTATAAGAGTACCACAACAACTAATACAGCTACTATATACCAGTGCAAGAACAAGGCTGCTGTAAAACATCTTGCCAGTACACCAACCAGACTGACTTTAGTATTTCATGAAAAGATGTTTTGTAATGGTTTTATTCATTGAATTTAAAGGGATACTCCATAAAGATACGTATCCCGCACACTTTCAAATCTTCCCCAAGCCAAAAATCCTTTAAGAGGTCCCTTTCTACATACCTCAAAACAGAATGCACCGGTCATGATTGATTATATATTTCCTACCTGTTCTATGATAAGTTAGTATATATTTTGTATTAATATTGTTTTTTGTATTTTATTATACCCTAATGCAATGTTTTGTGGACCCAGGACATACTTGAAAATGAGAGATCTCAATGTATATTTCCTGGTAAAATATTTTATAAATATATTCAAACCAATGTTAAGTGAAATACTGTAATACCTACATACCTGCAAGCACACACACCCCAACACACTCACTTACCTAGCCCCAGGAGCTACACAATCTAACATTGAAGCTGGGGGCAGCTATGCGTGTGAAACAATCACTAAAACCCCATCATAAAGCAATCAGTGACCTTGCCCCCAATACATTTAAAGACATAAGCTCACTCCCTGCAGACAGTGTCCGGATCCATCACTCACTGCTGGCCAACGTTTAGCACTCCAGCTCTTGCGGAATATTTGCTGATGGTGCTCAGCTATTCTGCCCATTGGCTGCCTCGGCATCATAAGATATAGGGTCCACAACAACTGGAGTGTGATTAGGTAAATACAGAGTCTTTTGCAACCCCTAACCCCATCCCAGAGCAGACAGCAACCCACAAGTTACCTGCAGTCAGTGGATGCTTTCTCCGGGCCCCTGTGAGCAGCCTGCCAGCTCTCTACATGGGAGGAATGTTACATTGTAACAGTAGGGGTCGGAAGGGCAGCCAGGTCCCCTGCAGTCACTAGCCCAGTCGCACCTGCAACCCTGTTAGTTCCGCCACTGGTTATCCACCCTACAAACACCTCCAAATGCAATAAAAGCCAAGTTAAAAAAAAAAAAGCCAAAAATAAATAAAATAAACGCACTCAAAGAAAGAATGTAAAATGATTTTGAATTTCTCATCAAGGGCAGTAAATTATATTTAAAAGAGAGCTCAGAAAATTCAAGAATGTTGCATGGCAATGTTGATTCTCTGTCCAAAGATCTTGGGCAACTAGGTCTAGACAGAGTCATCGTCCTTGAGAGCTCAAGTTTTAAGTATCCCATGTGATTCTTTTAATGGAAAACCTCTAGACACATTCTCTCTCCTTAACCACCAGGTAAGATGTAACTTTACTGTTGGAGAGTTCCAATCCATCTTCAGCTGGCCTAAGAATGAACTCTGGGATTCTGATATGCCACTGGGCCATATGACAAGACAGATGGTGGATGCTCATTTGCCCAGGAGTTGCATATATTTACTTTCCATTACTACGTGTAATTGCAAAAACTGGAGATAAAGCTCAGTAGCCTGTGGATCCTTTCCAGAGATGGTGACATTGTGTCTGATGGTGTTGGAATCATTACAAAATTTCATCCTTTGAGCTGGTATGAGACTACTCTTCTAGAGAGTTATTAACAAGCCAAACTGAGTTCTGCTGGCACTAGGTATTTTTGTACTCTTGCCCTCTGGGATCTAAAGGCATCAGTAGTAGATTGCCTAGGGAGTGACAAAGTGATGTTCTGCATCCTTGCTATGAGAATCAACCAGTGAAAATGTTCTGGGCGCTATACTGAGGTCAAATTGTAAGGGTTGAATAAATATAAATTGTGTTCTATTGCAAATCTGAAGAAACATGGTCCTGGGCTATTGGGATGTGGTAGAATGCATCCCTGAGGTCTACACACCATGAAATTGTTCCTCAGAATTGCTTGAGAGTTCGCTTTGATGGACGTCATCCTTAAAGCTTTGATGTTTAGACTTTTGTTGACCATTCTTAGGTCTAGGATTGAACTGTTCTGTATTTAGAGGGATAAATAATGTCCCTGGAACCTCTTCTTATGGAACTGGGATAACGACCCTCTCTTATACGATTCAGATACATAATCCCACAATGCTCTTTTGGGCTTGTCTGTCGGGATCCAAGTTGACATAAGGAAGTTGCCTCTTGGCCTTTGAAGAAATGCTAGCTTGTATCCAGTCTGAATTATGGAGAGCTAGCAAGTTTCCTGAATATGACAAGCCCAGGTGTCTGAAGAGAGAAAGTTTGTCTCCTACCTTGGCGGATAGAAGTTCTTTCCTAAAGGACAAAATCACAGATTTTTAGGCTGGTTAGAAGGATGGTTGACCACCTTGCCACGGGTGGCTTCTCCCGTATTCCCTGCCAGGTTGGAAGTTTCATGTATCATGTAAATATTGGCCTCTGGAAGCTCTTCTGTCTGACCATGAGGTGCCAGGTTTCTTGCATCTCGTCCTGGGGTTAAGAGACCTTGCAGCCTCAGCTGCTTTCTTTATAGATTATTCTAAGGTCTTTCTGAAAAGCAGTTTCTCCCTCAATGGAAATTGTGCATAAGTTTGACATGGAGGAGTCAGCACCCAAGTAACGCAGCCATTAAGCTCTTCTAACTGCTACGGACAAGGCCATGGTACGTGAAAAAGATTCTAGTAATATTTATGAATGCTTCTGTGAATAATTCAGTTGCCACACATAGATCCCAAATTTGGATCCTGCAGTAAGAGCTATTGCTGGATGGTATCCTGCTCTGGCAGCTTTATAAGTTTTGTTTAAAAAAAAAAAAAAAAAAAAAAAAAAAGTAACGAGTAAAACCAATCCCTGAAGACATCAAGTGGAAAAAAAATATATATATATATCCAGTCAACCCTGAAGTTTCTTCTAAAAGGCAGTCTTTATTTAAAACCAGGAAGTGGAGATAACTTGATAAAAGCTCAGAGGGGAACGTTGTCTCCACTTGCTTTTAGAACCTCAGGTGTGTCTAAATATATTTTTTCCCCCCCGCTTTATAAGTTTTGGACAAGTCTGCATCCAACTTGCAGTTCATTAGTCCACCTTAGGAGGCGTTATCCAAACCTTTGATGAATCTTCTTCCAAAGGGTCTAGTCAACTTACCTTAGAACTGTCTGGATTGTTTGTCTATTCAGATGTGGGAAAGGTTTGTCAGACACATCAACTTTAGGCAAATTCCCTAGGAATCTTTAGAGTCTTCTTTACCATCAGAAGCAGTTTAAATCGACTGACTTGGAATCCAGTGTTTTCTGAGAGCATCTCTACTTTGCTTCACCTGTTGGATCACGGACGTTTGAATCAGACAAGTTGGAAGACTCCTGTCTTTGTCTGGATTTCTTTTTAGATCATTTTCTCACCTCCAAGGCATATGAAATGCGCTTAAAGGACCACTCTAGGCACCCAGACCACTTCAGCTTAATGAAGTGGTCTGGGTGCCAGGTCCCTCTAGGATTAACCCATTTTTTTTTTTTTTTATAAACAGCAGTTTCAGAGAAACTGCTATGTTTATAAATGGGTTAATCCAGCCTCTAAAGCCTCTAGTGGCTGTCTCATTGACAGCCACTAGAGGCGTTTGCGTGCTTCTCACTGTGAAAATCAAGTGAGAAGACGCCAGCGTCCATAGGAAAGCATTCTGAATGCGCGCGCAGCTCCTGCCGCGCATGCGCATTCAGCCGGAGAGGAAGAGGAGAGCTCCCCGCCCGGCACTGGAAAAAAGGTAAGATTTAACTCTTTCCTCGCCATCCAGCCCGGCGGGAGGGGGACCCTGAAGGTCAGGAAAACGAGTATGTTTTCCTGGCACTATAGTGGTCCTTTAAGGCATCTTCATTCCTGATCCAGGTCAGTATGTCTGACAACTGGGCAGGTGTAGCAGATGATGAAGCAGACAGTCAATACATGTTTCCTTCCACTGCTTTACCTTCATAGCCTGAACAGGAGGTAGATTTTTCCCTTTTCCTGGGTAAAGAGCATTTCATTATTTCAAATTACTAGAAAGTAGCTTGAAGAACAATCTCAAGAAAAAACTATGCAAATAATGACAATCGCAATAATAAAACTAAATCCCTAATTGAAGAAAGATAAATTGACTCTTGAAGGAGAAGCCATAATGGGGTTGCTACAAAATAAATCTATAAAAAGGGAAGAACACACAAGACATAAGAGAAAAATAAAATGAAAAATCCCACCTTTGGCAAAAGCATAAAAAGTGTACTTGCATTTTGATACTGCATCTTGAGAAAATAATTCTTAAAGACAAACCTCAGCTCAAAATTGGCACTGAAAGCACTAACCAATGCTTTTCTAAGCATTTAAATACCTACAGTAGTATGTTCATATCCATTTTCAGCCTTGCCCACATCTAAAATGTGTGCGAGACTCCCAAATCACCAAGTTTGCATCATGGAGATAGACATTAAAAAGCACCTGATATGAACGAAAACCGGGAAGTAGCACGTAGTCTGAAGCCAGCAAAGATAAAGGACTCCAGGGATGCAGAAATAAAAATTTGGGACCAAGTGAAATTATCCAGACCTTCTAGAGTGCTCCATTAAAGGTGCAAACCACAGAAAAGAAAATATAAAAGTTTAAAGAAAAATTTAAAACTAATATCCTATTTCCATCACAAGGGCTGTAGGACAGTAAAAAGACTGGAGATTTTAGGACTGGGTCCTCCTTTTAAAGACTCTTGAGTTTTCCTGTCCAATCTGCTGTAAGGGGAAAAGGGGATGCATTTAAAAAAAAAAAAAAAAAAATTTCAGGCTGCCACATGTGGTTTCAAATATGGGTAACTCATCCCCTTAACTGATTTTCCTAGGTATTTTTTACTTATATAGGTGTTTCTGCTCCCAATTATAAAGTGCAGATATCTATTAAAATCACCACTTTAAAAATGGTAACAAATGTGACAAACTTAAGCCACAAAGCACTTCAACAATTAGGAAAACTGTCACTTCTCAGATTACAACCCCAAGTAGAGCCATTTAAATAACCCTCTTGAGCATGCACTTACATACCTGTCAACTTTGGGTGGCATGATACAGGGCAGGGTATGGGACTGGGTTGTCCTATAGGGAATGCTGATCAACACAAAATGAGCAACCTTTCCCACAAGAGAGGCAGAGCCCACCAGATCCGAGACTTTTGGGAGAGAATTTATCTGACCAAAGATCACAGCCAGGCAATGCATTGTGATCTTTAATTGAGTAAGCTTGTACTTTCCACCCAGGATCACCAAATGAAAGCACTCTAGGTTGCAATCTGAGTAAAAGTAACTCTTTACTGATAGTTTACAGGATGGTTTACGTTAGAGTAGTTTATCCGAGTATCCAATCCAGTTGGGGAAATAACTAGCACTGTATAAAGACTTTTAAACAATAACTAGGTTGGAACCGAAAGCCCAATATACTTAGTGGAAAGTTAGAATCTGAACAAAAACTCAAAGCAGTGCACCCACATGTGCACAGTCAAAGCCACAAACTAGATAGTTGATGGCAAACTGCAAAAGCAGGATTATAGGGACACTACAGGCACCCAGACCACTTCAATGCAATGAAGTAGTCTGGTTGTCTTGCCCCTTGGCATTTCAGTGCTGTGAAGAAAAACACTGCATTTTTTTAGAGAAACTGCAGTGTTTTTCCCAGAGCTAACCCCACCTCTAGTTGCCGACTCTTAGGCAGCCACCAGACAGAGATTTCTGGTTAGTAACCAAATAACACTACTTGACATTATGCTTTGCACAAGGGTGTCTAATGTTGTCAATATTCAATGCTGGCAGCTCTGAATTGTGAGCGTGTCTACATTTAAACATATTACTGCAGAAGCGCTATAGGAAAGACTAGGTAATGAAGCAGTATAAGAAGTTAGTGATACAGATTTGTATTCCCAATGCTACAGTATTCCATTAAGGTTGAAGTCTATGGACTTGAGGCTTTTTCAGCCTAGATTACTATATGATCAATAGCATGACAAGAACATACTATCTCCTGGCATGTCTATATGAGGACTGCAATTTTGCATGTAGAGTTTGTGTGAATTGCCTGCACGAATGCTTGTGTATATAGTGGCAGCAGGAATTCCTGTGTGCCGCTTTGATAGAGTGGATGTTTTTGATGGCATGCTAGAGATGCACAAAATTGTTGACCTTGCCCATGATAAGATGCAGGACCACCCAAAGTAGCAGCATGTCAGCCTGGTGTGAATGCATGTTCGACTTAATGACATCCTCTGACAGTTGATGCATGCATGTAATAGTGTTGACTCATTTTCTAATCAGGGATATATTTACATGGAGGGCACCATGTAAGGATATATAAGTGAGGGAAATGTAGGAACTGTTGTGGGGTGGGGAGTACCCATCGCCCAATGCCAGGGACTTGTAGTTCCTGGCACAGAGCAGGGGGATTTCTTGAGGCTTTTCTTGAGACCTGCTGAGGGCAAAAAGCAGGCCTGGTACAAGGAAGCATAGTGATGCTAGGGCAAGGAGCGCCTGGAGTTCACTTCCAGTCATAGCACCCTTGCTGCCTGGCTTTCACAAATGAGTCAGAGTAAAGCCACTAGTATTCCCTGCCTGTACTCTGACTTACTGTAAGAGCCATTTTTGAGGGTGAGCCACTCACTGGCATTCACTAAAGTCAACATTTTCATCAATAAAATCCAAATTTCCATTCTGACCCAATCTGAAATTTTCTGTGTCAGGACACTTAGACTGAGCCATCACTTTAGTCACTTGAACAAAAATGTATTTTAAAAATGTTTTTATTTCCACATCCCTGCTTCTGCCCAAGTACAGTGTACCACATGAAAAGAGGGGTGGAGGATGAAGGAATAGGCAAGGAACAATACTGGACCTTGGAACAACTGGATACAGACAACCAACGCAAATAAACTGCATCCAGATACTGGTGACACATTTCCCAGTGGAAATGTACATCATGAACAGTTCCATATAATCATACCAACTCATACCAGACGGACATTCATTTGATTATTGGTATAGTAATGCGGAAGTATGAACCTCAACTTTATCAAAAAACGCAGACAAAAGCAATTCGAGTGACCTAAACATAAAATGTCATACTTCAGTTAAACAATTTGACAGTTTACAGTCAGACTGCTATGGGACTCAAGGCATCAAGGTGAATAGAGTGCAGTAGTGGTTATGGTGCTTGGAGTATTAATTTAATCTAATCAACTGCTGCCTACATAGGGAAAAATTTACATCTCAGGCGCATGCAGGCACATATCGTATATTACGGATCACAGGACACTGCCTATGTCCTTTTGCGTTACAAAAAAATACAGCTGTGGGCAGGAACTACTGGTAGCGCAGTCCCAGAGAGTTAGAAAGCTGTACTGACAAAGACCTGCCAGGCCATGCTGACTGACTGTCGCTAGTCCGCACAAGGACAGAGAGGCTCATCCGAACAAGACCGTGACCTAAAAGTAGTACACTAGTCACTAGACTTATTGGTTTGAGGGAGAAGACTGGGGCAATGTGTTAGAGGCAGTGGGCTGCTCTGACAAAGACAATATTACCTAGCTGTCAGACTGATATTGCCCTTTTCATTACTCCTAATGCAGGAATCCGGGATGGGGCAGTGACACTGCCAGACATCACCTACAACCTCTGTATACACAACCCATCCCTCCCTTAAACACACTGTGTAGAGGTTGTAGTGTGTAAATGGAATTCAAATACTACATTCCTTATACAAAAGTGTGACGAATCACCCTGTCTCTGGATTATAAGTACTATGTTTAATTTGCCTGTGTGTTCTAGACATTGCATTTCCCTTCTTCGTTTTATTATTATTTCATTCACCCACCGAACAAACTCCCGAACAACTAGACCACCTGTATGCGGAGTGTGCCACTCATTAACCTCTGTCACCTCATTAACACTCCTAAACCACAAATGTTCTAAGCGGTCGGCTGGGTGGTCGCTGTTCGGTATATGAACACATGGTGGCGGCCATCTTTAGCCACGAAAAAACAGCAGTGTTTGGTCGTCGAGTGTATGGAACCCAAATTGGACTCTCGATGGCGCTAGAACGTCCTTTCCATCGACATTCGGTTAAACGTATGGGAATTGAAAGTCGTTCCGCAGAAGCAAGCTACGAAACGAGAGACAGACTGAACCTACCCACAAAACGCTACATTTGGTATTTTGACTATATGGAGTATTCCTGAGAGACTGACAGCACAGCCTGATTGCATGGAACGCTTTTGGGCGGGAGCCTCGTGTGCGGTCGGTCAAAATATGACTTCCATGGAAATCCTGAACCCCTGATCTGGGAGATTTTTGGATATGTTGGTCACCCAAGAAATTGATGCCACTAGTCTCAGTGCATACAAAGCTCCGAGATCAGCTGCATCCCCTGGATATATATGTAGTAATATAGTTATTACTGTATATTGGCATAAGAAATGTATAATCTTGTATAATATGTTGGTCACCCAGATCGGGGCTATCAGGAGATGCAACTTTTGTAGGGTTTCCATTGGTTTTGGGGTTACTGGTAAAATGTATGTTTTCGGTGTCTGGAGATAATGGAGTTTAGTACAAACCTGACTATCTCAGGCACAGGGGAGGGATTAACCTATTTTGTATGGGAGTGTCCTGGACCGGAGAGCCAGTGTAATCGTGTGTTTGTTTTTACGGTAGTCTACTCTCAGGCCCAGAGGGGAGTGCCCCTTGCATGGGGACAGACATAGTAGGCCGTGTGTGGCCCCATTAAAATCAGTTGTCCCACAGCATAGAGCCTCGTCTCAGGTTTGTGGGCGAAAGCTATAACAGATGTCTCCCTTCTGCTTGGAGTGCTAAATCACTAGCGCTTGTAAGAGCTGTTCCTGCTCTGCATCACAGCATCTCTCACACTAGGGGAAGAACATCTCTGGTGGCAAAACCCCTCTTCCCATCGGGGTAGCCACCACAACAAGCTTTTACAGTCATTCTGGGCTGGTTTTATTTTATCCAGTAAGCTTTAGTTAAAAATATGGGTTCATCTCATTCAAAACAATATGGTAATCAAGTACCCCCTACCAGGAGGAACAAGAGAGTCAAGTAAGAACATTGCAATGGATAGGCATCTCTAGAAGGCAGGCGCCTGTAAATGCCATCTCAACATAACAGAACAGATATGTGCAGCTAACCCACTCGCCCTCCACACATCAAGTGATACCCCATTAAATTAATTATCGAGTATCGATTCCATACCGGGTGCATATGAATTCAGCATAATGCCAGGCAGTATTTTCAAGCCCGACTGAATTTAAAAGCACTGAAAAAATAAAATATATATATATATATATATATATATATATATATATATATATATATATATATATGACATGATCATAAAACTTTAAGCCTGTGGGCGCGGAGACATTTGCCTTCAAATATTTAATGGGGGAATCGGGATTTAACTGCATTACATGATACTACTCGAGGAATTGATGGATCTTGTTAAGAACCGTAAGTCAGGAGTATCCATGCATACATAAAGTTAGGATATCACTAGTGAATAATGGATTTTGAGAGTCAGCCTGAACATGATCTCATCCCTAATAACACAGATAAGGTGGGAAGTTATCTCAAAGCTTTGCACCCTTTACCCGTTGGACTTGATCGCATAACAAATTTCTACATAGTCATACAAAGTCTGAAAGCACGGAATACGGCAGCAATGGTGCTCTGGGTGATGGGAGGGTACAGAGGTCACCAGCTCTGAAAGACACACCTTCAACCAAACTAATATTCAATAATACGAGCAAACTACAAGAAAAAAGAAAAAAAAAAAAAAGACAAAACCAGCTATCTGCGATGATTCAAGCATTTTGCATAACCCGAATACATTAACCAAAATTCAAACCCACACTTGCCCGTAGCAAAGGTTTTAAACTAATATTAACATCATGACACGCCAACGTTCCAATCGTAGAACGTTCAGTTACCAGAATCTCCCAGGCGATGGAAAACACGACGGGGAACGAATCAACACAATAGAGACAAGCTGTGTTTTAGCAAATACGTCGCTAACAACCTGCTCTAAAGTAAACTACGGGGGCTGGCCAATGGGACTTAATTGTAATTGGCAATTATTGAAAAGGAGAAGCTGCTGTATTTCATTGCATGAAGCCTAATACGTATATGGATATAGAAACCATTTCAAAGGCATTCTGGTATTTATTTAATCTTAACATTACCAATCATATTTAGGGAATGATTTATGTCAGTGTTCTGTTGCATAAAGTACTACAAGTGGAGCAATCACTATGGAAACCTGTGCAAACATCTTCCATTGGTGATTAATCTCTTTTTGCACCAGTTTTTAGGTCAGGACACTGATAATTCTCCAGCATTTTCCATAGCAGGAATTTTATGGCAAACAATTAAAAGCACTCCCATATATATATAATTTATTAATTGCCAAAACAAAATTACACAACAGCCAGTGTCTACATATGTAGGAGTCTTGGACATCCTTCATACCATAGACATAGAATACCTAGACGCCGCATTGTGTGCTGAGCGGCGAGGAATGTGGCAGCCATCAAGAACCCTTAGAAAGTCCACCTCACAAAAGGTAAGTGAAGGACTTTCGCACTTAATACACCTACCCCTTAATACCCCTACCCCTAGTCCTCAATACACCTACCCCTTAATACCCCTAGTCCTACCCCTTAATACCCCTACCCCATGTCATTAATACCCCTATCCCAGCACACAATCATTAATACCCCTACCCCAGCACACTATGTGTATTAACACTATGTGTGCTGGGGTAGGGGTATTAATGACTATGTGTGCTGGGATAGGCTGGGGTAGAGGTATTAACACTGTAGGGGTAGGGGTATTAATGACATGGGGTAGGGGTATTAAGGGGTAAGGGTATTGAGGACTAGGGGTAGGAGTATTAATGACATGGGGTAGAGGTATTGAGGACTAGGGGTATTAAGTGCCCCAAGTCCTTCACTTACCTTTTGTGAGATGGACTTTCTAAGGGTTCTTAACCCCTTAAGGACACATGACAGAAATATTCCATCATGATTCCCTTTTATTCCAGAAGTTGTGTCCTTAAGGGGTTAAATAGCTTCAATAGAGTCGCGACCGGTCCAAGATGGCTGCCGCATTCCGCGCCGCCCAGCACATAATTGCATAGACGTGCAGCGTCTATGTGTTCTATGTCTATGCCTCATACTGATGCTGGCTAATTTGTCATTGTTTTTTTTATTTTTTTATTTATCCCTAGCTTGGTTATTACCAATAAAGCTAATCATGGTTTAACTACATATTTCATTCATTGTACTTTAACCCTTTTCTGAGATTACATCCATTTGTGACCAGTGCCTTTTGATAAATGTTAATGCTATCATAATGTAACTCTTTTGATTTAAAGAAACACTATAGGCACCCAGACCACTTCATCTCAATGAAGTAGTCTGGGTGCCATGTCCTTGTAGTATAACACTGCAATGTAAAGCAAAGGGACACTCCAGACACCCAGACCACTTCTGCCGATTGGAGTGGTTTGGGTGCCAACTCCCACTACCCTTAACCCTGAACGTGTAATTATTGCAGTTTTCATAAACTGCAATAATTAATTTGCAGGGTTACGTCCTCCTCTATTGGCTGTCTATCAGACAGCCACTAGAGGGATTTCCGTGTTCTTAGAATAATTGAATAATGCTTTCTTATGGGGAGGTCTAATGTGCGTGCTCTCCCCTGCTGGCTGATGTCGGCGGGGAAGGAGAGTAGGCTGAGCCTGACCCAGCGCCGAGGGACATCGGCACTGGACTCCAGTAAGTCAATGAAGGGGGTGGGAGGAGAGGGGCACTAGAGGGGCACAAAACTGTTTTCCTGGCACTGGAGAATCCCTTTAAATGCCACTAAAGGCACTACTGCAGAAATAGCCAAGTAAAACATCACTATTTCGATTAGATGGTCACATACAGACAATCTGATTAAAGGGACACTATAGTCACCAAGACCACTTTAGCTAATTGATGCAGGCTGATGTGGCCGGGAAGGAGCGGAGATTGAACCCGAACCAGCACCGAGGGACATTGGCACTGGATTTAGGTAAATGACAGAAGTTTTTTTTTTTTTAAACCCCTTCTGCACCACAGGAAAACAACTTTGCTTCACCAGCCTTTGAATGCTTTTCTTTGGGAAACCATTGGATTGGCTGAGATAATAGATCTCATCGGAGGAGGCAGGACTGCAGCATGGAGGCTGGTGCTGAAATGAGGAAATGTAAGTAAAAAGGAGCCAAGGACCTAAGCTTGTAACAGGGCACATTCACATTCTTAACGCAATAGTGTTCCTTTAATCCCTTAAGGACCAAACTTCTGGAATAAAAGGGAATCATGACATGTCACACATGTCATGTGTCCTGAAGGGGTTAAAGACCCCCAAAAAATTAAATATGAAAAGATGTATGCTTTTAATTATGCATTTTTTAAGTCATGTTATATCTAAAAATAGCCTACAAAAGCTGCAGATCTCTTACCCGATGGCTTAGTAATCCACTGACTAACTACATCATTTTTAACGCATGGAGGGGGCCCCCACAGATAAGTACTTTTTTGTTATTTGCAAGTTGCTGTTTATGTTTTACAGATTATTTTATGCTTGGTGATTTTGTAGTCTCAGATATTATTATTACTGTAATTATTTTCTATTTTTCCCATTTATACTTTTCACTGTTTAGCGGATCGATACCTTTTTTATAAGCGATTTCCACTAAGGCAAATTTTCTCCTAACATAGTGTAGAGTTTGTATCTGTGTTTTTTATGTGTTTTTTCTTAAACTCTTTATTTTTGCAGTGCACAGATTTACATTCATGAGTACAGACATCACAGCAAAATCATGTTATGAAAAAAGGATCAGCTTTGTGTGTCTAGGTTTTCTCACTTTTTTCTTTTTTTTAACAATAAAACAAATGATTATTCAAAACTATAGGTTAGTGATTAAGAGTGGGTTAGAGCTATGGCTCTCAATAGGTATACAGTAAACAGCATCACTTATAATAGGAGCAAGCTAGTTAGAATTGTATACAGGCAATGTTACATTGAATCATAGGTGAGACAGCTCCCTGTGTGGGTACAAGGTAGGGTTAGATCAGTTGGAGTTGTGGGGGGCTGGGGGCAGTTGTGGCGAAAGTAACCTCGCCACTGGTTCTTGGAGGGGCCTGCTTGCCAGCCTCTTGCCTCAGAACTATGGCCCATTTATTAGACCTTGGTTCAGGACTATGGAGAGGCTTTGTTCGTTCCTTTCCCCTTATATGGTTCGGTATATGGGGCTTACCAAACAGATTGTAGTTATTCTGTTTGGTTACCAAACAGTTGGAACACCCGCAAGTGGAGTGTGCAGCCCATTAACCTCCCTGATTTATGTTTAACCGCAACTTAATTGGTGATCAGCTGGGTGGTTGCCGTTCGGCATGGGAACAAGTGGCGACGGCCATCTTGAGCCGCGAACACATACAGCGGTGTTTGGTTGTCGAGTGCATGGAACTATAATCGGACACTCGATGGCGTGAAAAATGGTAGGACTTCCATCTCCTACATATGTTCGCTGGATTCGTATGGGAAGAGCGACCTTTGGTGGGAGCAAGCTCCCGAACGAGGAATAGACTGCACCTACCCACGAACCGCTACATTCGGTATTTTGACTGAATTAAGTATTTCCGAGAGAGACCGACCGCACAGCCTGAATTCATGGCACTCTTTTTGGGCAGGAGCCTCGTGTGCGGTCGGTCAAAATATGACTTCCCTGGAAATACTGAACCCCTGATCCGATCTGGGAGATTTTTGGATATGTTGGTCACCCAGATTGGGGCTTTCAGGGGATGTCACTTTTGTGGGGTTTCCATGGGTTTTAAGGGTACTTTTGGGGTACTGTGGAAATGTGTGTTTTTGTGCCTGGAGATAATTAAGTTAGTACAGTTCCTGATCCAATTATCTCCCAGGCACAGGGGAGGGATTGTCTCATTTTGTATAGGAGTATTCTGGACCTGCGAGCCAATGTAATCGCATGTATGTTTTTACTGTAGTCTATTCTCAGGTCTGGGGGAAGTGCCCCTTGCATGGGGACTTGCATAGCAGGTCAGTTATGACTACCAATAAACCAGTTCTACTTCACCCTCAACACAGTGCCTTGTCTTGTGATTGTAGGGAACAGCTATATCACTAGCTCTTGTAATAGCTATCCTGCTATACTCTCTGGAGGAGGATAGGTCTGACCACTGGAAGCTGAATCCTGGTCTTGGGTCAAGGGTGGGTGGAAAATGGCGAGGCCCCAGCCAAGCTGTAACACTGAAAGTGGGGACTACGGTGCTGATTGTGTCTGGTGGAGTGCTTGGAAGTACTTGGAGGTACTAGGAAGCATTGATTGGAGGAGGCACCTAGTCGGGGTGCCAGGCGGTAGGCCACAGGAGTAGATGGTTTAAACAAGGGAGTTAATTAGGTCTGTGTACTTGGTGACAGCCTAAGCAGGCCGCTTAGTTGTGGCTTTTTTTTTTTTAAGTTCATGTAAAAAATATATTTTTACAAGAACAGCCGATAAGGCACTTAGGAACGGCTAGATAAGGCACTTAGGAACAGCTAGGAAAGGTATAAATAAGAAATAAAAAGGGACGAGTCCCAACACAAAAATTGTACAAGTCAAGTAACTGCCACACTCGTCGCTCCACGGCTTGTGGGAGTGAATGGGATGCTGTTGGCCAGATCCCAGATAGTGGCAGCGGGTAAAGAGGTTGTGGCAGTGCCCAGGGATAACAGGATAGTGTTCATTTCAGAGGTGTCAGTCACCCTATGTTCTGGCCTTTTGTGTTGATAGATCAGTGCATGGGGGGAACCCCAGCAGTATGAGATACGAGTGATGTAGTGAGAGGTCTGAGCGATTTCCTCCATTGCAGAGTTGAGTGAGAGAGGTCAGCGTAGAAGGTTAGCTCCATCTCCTTTAATTTATATGGGGTCTTCCCTTTGGTGGCGTTCAGGATGGCTGCCTTATCCTACCCATTTTGAAATTTAATCAGGAGGTCTCCCGAGGTCTGGGCTTTGTTGGACTGAGGCATGGGCAGGCGGAACATGCCATCTAGTTGAATGCCCCTGACTTGTTTAGGTGGCAGCAGGGCCATAAATAGCCTTCTTAGAAAGTGAGGTGTCTCTGCCATAGTGATGCCCTCAGTTATGCCTCTTATCTTCAAGTGTTTCCACCGCCGTATCCTGCAGAGCCGCCAGCTGGGTGTCAAAGGTGGTCTGGGTAGAAGTAAGATTCCTCACCTGTCTCTGCAGATGTGGGTGGCATGAATCTCAGGTCAGCCGCCATGTTTTGCCCAGTCACGCCATGCATCCTCCGAAACAGCTCCCGATGTCGGCAGATAACCTGGGCCGGTCCGGTCTCGTTTTTTTTGTTCTTCTGCCCCATCTGCCAGCGGGCACCTACTGTTGCTTCTTAGTGGGATTTTTATATAGTAAAAGCCCTAGGTGAGTGGCTTTAATCGCCAGTCTGATGGAGCTCTGCAGACATGTGACCGCTCTGGTTGAGAGTTAGCTCCGTATATGTGGTTTTTATCCAGGTTTAGATACAATCTCTACTATTTTGTTACCTTTCTACATTAGTTACACTGTGACTATAGTTGTTATTTACGGCATTATAGTTTCACAGGCCTTAAGTAGAGTTGTATCTTATTCTCACATTGATAGGGTGTCCTTTTGGAGTTTGATTGTATTTAGTTCATGTTTTTATTTATGAAAGCTATATTTGCCGTTTAATTTGTATTCATATTATATTTTTACAACGGGAGCGCTCACTTGTTTTTATGATTCATTTATTCTAAGTCACTCACCTTACGGTGTTGGGCAGCCCATAACCCATATTAATTATACAGTGGGACCTCGGTTTACGAATTTAATGCGTTCTCCGGGACGTTTCTTATTGCAAAAAATGTGTAAACTGAAATGCGGTTTCCCATAGGAATGCATTGAAAACCAATTAATCCGTTCTGGAGGTCAGAAAAAAGTCAAAATGAGCTGGCATGGAAACCAACCCACAATGCAGAACACACAATAAAAGGCATGCAAATGACAAAGCTCAGCTCCCTACCTTTCCACAGCTTGAGAAATGCACCAAAAAGTCCCTAAACAACGGCAAACAATTTACAGAATGGCTCCAAAACTCAATGAAAAAGCCGCTCCAACACCTCCACACTCGACGCCACGTGCTCCAGCATGCAGAGGACGGTGTTATAAACCTCCCAGGTGCAATGCATCCTGGGGAAACTTGCTTTGTATTGCGAAAAAATTGGTAAACCGAGGCATTATTTTCAATGGATTTTCATTTGTAAACCGAAAATTGTTAACCGAGGCGTTTGTAAACCAAGGTCCCACTGTACCTTGTTCAACCACTTACTTGGATTTACTATTTTTATAATTTGCAAGTCTCTCCCCCCTTCTAACCCAGCTCTAATTACAGACTTCCCAATGCAGCTCGAGGACACAAGGTTAAAGGACCACCATAGGCACCCAGACCACTTCAGCTCAATGAGGTCCCTCTAGGATTCCAGGTCCCTCTAGGATTAACCCTGCCTGCTGTAAAAATAGCAGTTTTAGAGAAACTGCTATGTTTACTTTAGGGTTAATCCAGCCTCTAGTGGCTGTCTCATTGACAGCCGCTGAGGTGCTTCTGCGCTTCTCATTGTGATTTTCACAGTGAGAAGACGCCAGTGTCCATAGGAAAGCATTGAGAATGATTTCCTATGGACTGGCTGAATTCGCGTGCGGCTCTTACGAGTACAGTGGAACCTCGAAACTCAAACTTAATCCATTCCCGAAGGCTGTTCGAGTCCCGAAGTGTTCAAGAACCGAATCAACATTTCCCATAAGAATTAATGTAAAATTGATTAATCTGTTCCAGACCCCCAAAACTACAGCATTTTGCATTTATATGTATGCATTACAAATGCAGAAATCACTCTAATAATAAGCACCTTACATTTATTTGAGTGGTTCCTGCCTTTCAAATTGCTAAAAATTTACTATTGGCCATTATTACAATTATTTATAATAATTGTCTGACTTGAAAATAAGACATGGCTCTTTGTTGCATGTTCAGGTACCGAAGATCGTTTGCGTATTTTGACTTTTTTTTTACTCATGGCTTTTTGTTGTATGTTCGGGTACCGAAGATCGTTCGTGTAGTGAGACATTTTTTTACTCTAAATTCTTGCTCGACTTCCGACTTGTTCAAGAACTGGATCGTTCGAGTTCAGAGGTTCCACTGTATTTTATAAAGATTCTATCTTCATGAAATATTAATTTTTCTTGAGGGGGGGAGGACGGGTGATAGTGCCACTTTAAAGTTAAAATTCTCCCTTGAGATGGCCCTTGAGGGGTGAGTCGAGAGAGAACCTCCCAGGAGCCAGGCTGTGTTGGGCCAGACTGGGTGCATCTCCCATAAGGCTATTTTTGGTCTATGTAAAATGGACTATTTGTGTTTTATGTAAATGCATTGCAACTCTCTTGGGGTCAGTGGTATTAATGTTTTATGATTTAAAATGGTAAAGATGATTTCGGTTAATGTCCAGGGACTAAATTCTCCAACTAAAAAATCTCTAATATATGATTATATGTTAAGAAATAAAGTGGAAGTAGGTTTCTTCCAAGAAACCCATTGGATAGAGATGGATAACCATGGTTGGGGTGGTTTAAAATTCCCCACAGTGATACATGCTTCATTAAGTGGAAAAAAAGAGGAGTAGCAATAGTTTTTTCCCACACCATAAATGTGGATATACTACATCAAATTAAAGATAAGGAAGGTAGAGATGTTATAGTTTGTTGTAAACTGAATGAGATACCATATACACTGACTAATATATATCTCCCTAATGATTTTCCTGCTCCCACAGTTTTAGGTTTAATGGAATCCATTAAAATAGGCATGTGTCTGGTAGCTGGGGATTTTAACAGTGTACTGGACCCGATATTAGATAAAAAGACAACTTCAATATTATTACATCAAAAAAGAACAGACAAGCTTGCAAAATCTATTAAGAGAAATATGATTAATTTTGACTTATGGAGAACGATCAATCCTGATTCATTGGAATATACGTTTTTTTCACGTGTACATTTGTCGTACTCTCGAATAGATATGGTTTGGGGCAACATAACAGCATTAACAAATATCAAATATTTTAAGATACTTGATAATACCTGGTCAGATCATAGTATTAATATGTGGGAGTCGAAAAACCAATGGATCAGGATTGGTCGTGATACTTGGCGTATGGATGATAATCTCTTAAAATCTAAGATCAATCTTGATATGCTGGAAAAACAAATTGTAACTTTTTTTTCTTGAAAATGATCCAAATGATACCTCATACAGGGAGTGCAGAATTATTAGGCAAGTTGTATTTTTGAGGATTAATTTTATTATTGAACAACAACCATGTTCTCAATGAACCCAAAAAACTCATTAATATCAAAGCTGAATATTTTTGGAAGTAGTTTTTAGTTTGTTTTTAGTTATAGCTATGTTAGGGGGATATCTGTGTGTGCAGGTGACTATTACTGTGCATAATTATTAGGCAACTTAACAAAAAACAAATATATACCCATTTCAATTATTTATTATTACCAGTGAAACCAATATAACATCTCAACATTCACAAATATACATTTCTGACATTCAAAAACAAAACAAAAACAAATCAGTGACCAATATAGCCACCTTTCTTTGCAAGGACACTCAAAAGCCTGCCATCCATGGATTCTGTCAGTGTTTTGATCTGTTCACCATCAACATTGCGTGCAGCAGCAACCACAGCCTCCCAGACACTGTTCAGAGAGGTGTACTGTTTTCCCTCCTTGTAAATCTCACATTTGATGATGGACCACAGGTTCTCAATGGGGTTCAGATCAGGTGAACAAGGAGGCCATGTCATTAGATTTTCTTCTTTTATACCCTTTCTTGCCAGCCACGCTGTGGAGTACTTGGACGCGTGTGATGGAGCATTGTCCTGCATGAAAATCATGTTTTTCTTGAAGGATGCAGACTTCTTCCTGTACCACTGCTTGAAGAAGGTGTCTTCCAGGAACTGGCAGTAGGACTGGGAGTTGAGCTTGACTCCATCCTCAACCCGAAAAGGCCCCACAAGCTCATCTTTGATGATACCAGCCCAAACCAGTACTCCACCTCCACCTTGCTGGCGTCTGAGTCGGACTGGAGCTCTCTGCCCTTTACCAATCCAGCCACGGGCCCATCCATCTGGCCCATCAAGACTCACTCTCATTTCATCAGTCCATAAAACCTTAGAAAAATCAGTCTTGAGATATTTCTTGGCCCAGTCTTGACGTTTCAGCTTGTGTGTCTTGTTCAGTGGTGGTCGTCTTTCAGCCTTTCTTACCTTGGCCATGTCTCTGAGTATTGCACACTTGTGCTTTTGGGCACTCCAGTGATGTTGCAGGTCTGAAATATGGCCAAACTGGTGGCAAGTTGCATCGTGGCAGCTGCACGCTTGACTTTTCTCAGTTCATGGGCAGTTATTTTGTGCCTTGGTTTTTCCACACGCTTCTTGCGATCCTGTTGACTATTTTGAATGAAACGCTTGATTGTTCGATGATCACGCTTCAGAAGCTTTGCAATTTTAAGAGTGCTGCATCCCTCTGCAAGATATCTCACTATTTTTGACTTTTCTGAGCTTGTCAAGTCCTTCTTTTGACCCATTTTGCCAAAGGAAAGGAAGTTGCCTAATAATTATGCACACCTGATATAGGGTGTTGATGTCATTAGACCACACCCCTTCTCATTACAGAGATGCACATCACCTAATATGCTTAATTGGTAGTAGGCTTTCGAGCCTATACAGCTTGGAGTAAGACAACATGCATAAAGAGGATGATGTGGTCAAAATACTCATTTGCCTAATAATTCTGCACTCCCTGTATATAAATAATTGGTGTGCATTTAAATCCACCATGAGAGGTAACATAATAAGTATACAAACAAGATATAAAGTAGAAAACAATAAACTTTTTCTGGCATTACAAGAAGAATTAAAAAAGATCGCAAATAAGAATAAGCAGTCCCCCTCTAAAGAAAATGCAGATGATCTGAAAAATATTCAGAACAAAATTAATAATTTCCTTATAGCAAAGAATGCAAAAGTTTTGAATAAACTTAAAGCAAATTATTATTATAAGGGGAATCGAGCAGATAGAATTATGACTAAAAAAACTAAGAGATAAAATTGGATCCAGCAAAATAGTAAAGATAGTGGACGACGAAGGGGTTTATTTGGACCCAAAAAAAATAGGAGAAAGATTTAATAAGTATTATGAGGCTTTGTATAATTTAACTCCCTCGACAATAAATGAGGAGGACTATTTGAGTAAAATTAATACACCTAAACTCACGGTAGAACAAAGAAATAAGCTATTATAACATTGAGTGCTCACTTCTTTTCAGTCCGGCCGGGAACAGGTAACTGAATCTCCTGTACCTCGCGGTACCCGGACGGACTGACAGGACGAAGAGGAGCTCGGCCACCCACTCTGCACAGGGAAGGGGAGGTGAGAAGAACAGGGAGGACTGGGGGGAGTAAAAAGAATGGAGGGGGTAGTAAAAAGAATATATCGCAATTAGCCTCCTGTGTGCTAGACCAGCAGGCATGGATTATATGCCCAAACAGCCTGGCACATACCTGGGCTTCAAATGCTATTTCAGATTATCATTATTTAATGTCTTGCTGTGTAGCTCTGTCTGCTCACTGTACATCATGGCTAATTTTTATTTGGTGTGCATTGGAAGAGGGGTAGTCTTATACGGCGAGTATATCCCAAACTCTATATTTTAACTGGAAAAATTGGGGGTCGTCTTATACGCCCAGTCGTCTTTTATACGCCGGAAAATACGGTAATTCATCAGTGCCAATTGCACCTTACCAAATGCACCAACTGGTGTGAGCTAACCTCTCAGTAAGTTATCATGCAGAAATTCCAGCACTAGAGCCTCAAACATTAACTAATGCTATGAACAATGCAGTCAAAAGAGCCGGACTTTGCGAGGAGGCAAATTTAAAAGATGTCATTTTCCGTACCTAGTCAAACAAATCTTCATACTTTAAGTCAGGGGTTCTCAACCCTGTCCTCAGGATCCCCTACCAGTCCAGGATTTGGGGATTACCTGGGTGTGTCTCAGGTGTTTAGAAAAAGGGAAAAAAACACCTTAGACTCTAAGGTGTTTTTTTTTCTTTTTCTAAACACCTTAGACACACCCAGGTAATCCCTAAACCCTGGACTGGTAGGGCGTCCTCAGGACTAACGTTGAGAACCCCTGCTTTAAGTATTCATTGTATGTAATATTATTGAAATTGGTTCATTAATAAAAAAAGTTATTGACTCTTCAAACCCTATTCTGAATTTTGGCCCACCCTGTATTAGGCAGCAAATGAACAATCAGTTCTTGAATTTCATATGTTGGAAGCAAGCGAAAAGATCTTAGTGACTTTGACAAGGGCCAAATACTTATAGCTAGATGACTGTTTCAGAGCATCTCCAAATCGGCAAGTCTTGTGGGGTATTCCAGGCATGCAATAGTTTATAGCTACCAAATGTGTGGCAAGGAAGAACAACCGGTGAACCTGCATCAGGGCATGGGCGACCCAAGACTCAATGATGCATGTGGGGAGTGAAGGCTAGCTTGTTTGGTCTGATCACACAGAAAAGCTATTGTAAGTCAAATTACTGAAAAACTTCATGCTGGCCATGGTAGAAAGGTGTCAGAATGCAAGGTGCTTCACAGTTTGCTGAGTATGGTGCAGCATAGCCGAAGGCTGGTCAGAGTGCCCTTGATGACCCTTGTCCACCACCGAACGTGCCTTCAATGGGGATGTGAGCGTCAGAACTGGACCATGGAGCAGGTTTGCCTGGTCTAAGAAATCACATTTTCTTTTAGATCAGGTGGATGCCTGGGTGCATGTGCATCGTTTACCTAGGGAAGACTTGGCAGCAGCATGCACTATGAGAAGAAGACAGGCCTGTAGATGCAGTATTATGCTCTGGGCAATCTTCCGCTGGGAAACCTTGGGTCCTGAAATTTATGTGGATGTTACTATGACATACACCACCTACTAGAGACTGTTGCAGACCACATAACCCCTACAATGATGTTCCCTGGAACAACAAATCCAATCAATGGAGGCCCCACTTCACAATTTGCAGGATTTAAAGGGTCTCCAGCTATGCAGAAATATAGCACAGGGCACTTTCAGAGGTCTTGTGGAGTCCAGACCTCGATGCATCAGAACTGTTTTGGCAGCATGAGGGGGACCTACCAGATATTAGACCGGTGGCTTTAATGTTGTAAAATATAGGAGTGACAGATTTCTAGCAAATATAGTTGAGTATTGGAGGCAGCTCAAACAACCAAGAACCAGAGTCTCTTTGTTCCGGTCCATAAGATGTGTATGATGTAAGGAGAGAGTAGCACCTTTAAAGAATTCTCAGATGTTGATAAATATGTAAAAAAGAGAGAGAGAGAGTGTACAACAAAATATAGTGCTGCATTTCTGGTGCGGGTGGGTAGAAGGAAAAAAAAAGGCATTTACAGTGTATATATACTAATGGATCTGGGTGGTACAATCCCTGGCTGGGGATATCTGATGTATTCTTTTAATCCAGTAACAAGTACTCCATGGAGTATGTAAATAAATACCAATGTAGTGCAGTATATGTAGTGTGACAAGATCAATCTCGCCACATTGCATTGGAGAAGCCTGGTTGCTCGCCTGCTGCCTTTGGACTATGGCCCCATGTTAAAAGACATATTTTTCCCGGCAGAAAAGACTTATTCGTGATTTTCTGCCTGGGGTTCGGTAGATTCAATCTACCGAACAACCGCACGAATGAATAGACCACCTGGGAGCTGGAATTTGCCAGCAATTAACCTCCCTGAAGCTGCGGTTAACCGCAGCTTAATTGGCGAATGCTGGGTGGCCACCATTCGTATCACGAACACGAGGTCGCGGCCATTTTAAACATTTTAAAACGTACAGCGGTGTTTGACGCTTAATTCATGGAACTAAAATTGGACACAGTTTTGCGCGAACACCGCTGAAGCCGCCGACCTCCCTTCTTGTTCGGTGGAAGTACACGAACGGCCAGTGTTCGGTAGTTTTACTTGTCTATGTTATACCCCAGATAGGAATCCCATGGAGCCCATTCGCATGAGAACTGACTGTGTAAAGACTTTGGCTCCATGGCGATTGAACTGTATTCGTGTAGTCTAAACGCCATTCGCTTAATAAAGTGCGCTCAGACATGAGCTATCTGGGGACATGTTAAATGTATAGTTTTATTGTAATGTGTCTCACATAGTGTATTTTAATAGTAATTCGTGTTGTAGTATCCCCACATGCATAATGGCGATTTGCCTTTGTCTTGGGAGAGCCAGGATGCGTTGTGGGAATATAATGTGACTGTGTGTCCTATTAGTCAACTTGTCTCTTTTGTCACAGTCTCCCATTTGGTCCCCTAGGGGAGTGTCCACCAGGTGGGAGACCTGCATAAATACTGGGCAGGTAGCCCTCATTAAACAGACCACTGCTTGACCCCCAACATGGAGCCTTGTCTCGTCTTTGGGGGGATTTACTGAATGCTGATAGAGACTGATTGCTAGGAGTGTAAGCCGCTTGGATGCTTTTCCTATTCGTCTGCTAGCAGCGATTCGTATGGTTCTCATTCATGTGTTTGGAGTGCTATATTGAATGCCGTTCGGGAGTTTGAAGCATTCCCTTATTGGCGGTTCGTGAGTTTGGTGTTCTACACTAGCTGTGCCTGCATCTCTGGAAAGGGGGACGATCGCCTAAGCGGTTTTTACCCCTTGTGTGCAAAACGGTCCATTACATGTAGCTATTGAGATAGAATAGAAAACTATTTTTTAATAGTACAGTAATAGTGTATGGAGCCTTTCAACCAGCTGTCACAAAGCAACATAGTGGTATAATCCCCACTTAAGAGGATACTATAGTGCCAGATATAAATAGCTGTATTCCTGCACTGTAGCTCCCTCTGCCTCCTCCGTGACCCCCCCCACCTCACCCGCCCTGGTGAACAAATGGTTATAAACACTTTATTTACTCACCATTTCACAGCGCCATTGTCTCTTGGAACTGGGTCCTGGCTATGCCTCCTCCAATGGCCCATCCATGCATTAGACCTCCTCATAGGAAAGCATTATATCAATGCTTTCTTATGGGGAAAAATCTGACGATGGACGTCCCATAAGGACGTCCAGTGTCAGTTACCGGACCAACTGTCAGTATCGATTCAGGAAGCCCTCTATTGGCTGTCTGGTATGCTGAATCGATACTGACTGGCTAATCCAACACATTGCCATCCTCTCATATTGGGCTTCAGTAGACTCAATTGTAAGTAGTGTAAATATTACATATGTCTGTATGTGTGTGTGTGTTTGTAATTGGGATCTATCCAATCTACCATTTCATAAAATGTTGGAATATCACCTTTCCATAGTAGGACTATATCATCAATATATCCCATCCAACATATTGTGTTGGGTAAATTTCCATTCATATTCAGTGAACATGATTGCCTCCTCCCACACCTCAGGATAAAAATTGGAGTAAGTGGGGGCATAATATGTTTCCATAGTAGTTCTGTGAATATGGCAATACAATTGAGTATTGAAGAAAAAAAAAAGTATTGAAGAAAAAGTTACGATTTGAAATTAATTTAATCAGCCTTAACATAATTTAATTGTAAATACATGAATTGTGTTTGTAAAAAATGTAATCATGTTGTCCCAAATAATAATAATAGATAAACTGAAGACCTTTACTGTACTGGAAAGTCTCTGCAAAGTGTGTTGAGTATCTCTAGTATTGGAATTAATTTCTATAACAAAGGGTTATCGACCTAGACTCTAGCTGGTGTCTACCTGGAGGGAGGATCCATGACTTATTTATGTGATTTTGGTAGATAATTGAATGTTGCTATGGAAGGTTTGGTGGGGAAAAAACATGAGTGTAACATATTTTTACAGTTTTCTCTAGTCACAATACTATATATCCCCCTCTGTAAGAGGGCTTGACAATCACTCTTTTATCGCCTCGATAAGTAATCAATCTTGTTTTTCCTAATAGTTAAGAATTTTTGCTGATTGGGAGAAATAAGTCAAAAGCCTCTCAACTGTACATTTCACAAACATATCATTATTTGTGAAATCTGGCAGGAAACGAGTGAATTTACTTTTTAGGTTTTAAATCTGTCAACAGCTGTTGGTTCTTTTCTGTTTAGAAAATCACCATTTTGGTGTAAGGACAAACATTAAACCCTTGTTAAGGGGTGCAATGTGCTTGACGTGTAACACAAAATGTGCTAAATTCTCATTATTTATTGTCTACCTCATTAAAATGTGCAGTCTCAAAATATTGATGAAGCAGCTATCACAGCACCGCTTTGCTAAAAGAATGCAACCATTATAGAATAATCGCAATGGAGCTGTATGTAACACACTGCCAGTTCATCAACACACAGCTACTAATCATCTGCTAGAATATCTCATTAGTAGCTGATAATGCTCACAATTAGGACTTTTTTTTTGTGAATCTATTTCTTTTAATTATTAACACTGTGGGAGGTCCCACATAACAAAACCAGAGTAGTGCATGGTATGCCACACTGTGCACAATCCACTAGATGTCAGTAAAATACGGAATAAAGGATAGGACTTGCACTATACATTCGGTTTCTAGTAGCAAAATATGGATACTGTATATCAGTATTAGGTAACTTTCAGCATCCCAGATCTTGTGGACTACATTTCCTCTAGTGCTTTGCCATTATGGCTGCAAGAGAAATATGGGATATGTAGTACACGGCATCTTTAGTGCCAAATATTGTCTACACCTGCTGCACATTATTAAAAAAATGTATTGCACTTTATTAAAAATTTTATTAACACATTGACTGCGTACACAAATGTTCTGATTCACCTTCACAGTAATTATTTGTTTTAAATAAAAAAAATTTAGATTTTTAAGTGTAAATAATCTAAGACAAGTATAAATCTATTAGGACAACCTAAAAAAATTCTGTCAATACTAGCTATCCAAGATACAGCTGGGAAATATTTAGTCCCACCTTTGAAAGGTTAAGCCTTTTACTTGTCTGCTTCCCTTTCCTCTGGACACCAAATAGGACTATGAGGCCATACAACACTAGCCTGTATACTAGAACTTGGTAAATTAATGCTAATATAACAGAATAGTATCTTTCACAATATCACACAATCAAAAAGTGCAAAGCAAGATAGTTCAAGCCGTGATTTGTCATAAGTGCGATGATTATGGCTTTCAGCTCATGAATACCCCAAATCCACAATCTCAGTAAATTAGAATATTACATGCAATCAATAAAACAAGGAGTATACATAGAACAATATCGGACCTCTGAAAAATATAAGCATGCATATGGACTCAGTACTTGGTTTGGGCCCCTTTTGCAACAATTACTGCCTCAATGCGGCGTGGCATGGAAGCTACCAGCCTGTGGCACTGCTGAGGTGTTATGGAAGACCAGGATGCTTCAATAGCGGCCTTCAGCTCTTCTGCATTGTTCGGTCTCATGTCTCTCACCTTTCTCTTGGCAATGCCCGATAGATTCTCTATGGGGTTCAGGTCAGGCGAGTTTGCTGACCAATCAAGCACAGTAATCCCACGGTCATTGAACCAGGCTTTGGTGCTTTTGGCAGTTTCCTGCTTGAAAATGAATTCAACATCCCCATAAAGCTCGCCTGCGGAAGGAAGCATGAAGTGCTGCAAAATATCCTGGTAGACGACTGCGTTGACCCTGGACTTAACACAGAGTGTGAAAACTTCACACTGGACTTCAAGCATCTTGCAGTGTGTGCCTCTCCATTCTTCCTCCAGACTCTTTCCAAATGAGATGCAAAAGTTGCTCTCATCAGAAAAGAGGACTTTGGACCACCGAGCAACAGACCAGGACTGTTTTTCTTTAGCCCAGGTAAGATGCTTCTGACATTGTTTGTTGTTCAGGAGTGGCTTGACAAGAGGAATTCAAAATCTGAAGCCCATGTCCAGGATCCGTCTGTGTGTGGTGGCTCTTGATGCACTGACTCCAGCCTCAGTCCACTCCTTGTGAAAGTCCCCAACACATTTAAATTGCCTTTTCCTGATAATTCTCTCCAGGCTGCGGTCATCCCTGCTGCTTGTGCACCCTTTTCTTCCACACTTTTCCCTTCCACATAACTTTCTATTAATGTGCTTTGATACAGCACTTTGGGAACATCCAACTTCCTTCGCAATTACCTTTTGAGGCTTTCCCTCCTTATGGAGGGTGTCAATGATGGTTTTCTGCACAATTGTCAGGTCAGCAGTCTTCCCCATGATTGTGATTTCTACTGAAGCAGTCTGAGAGACCATTTAAAGGCTCAGACACCCTTTGCAGGTGTTATGGCTTACTTAGCTGATTAGAGTGGGACACTGTGAGCCTAGAATATTGCACCTTTTCACAATATTCTAATTTACTGAGATTGTGGATTTGGGGTTTTCATGAGCTCTAAGCCATAATCACCGCACTTATGACTAATCACGGCTTGAATTATCTTGTTTTTGCATGTAATGTGTCTATCTCATATATTAGTTTCCCCTTTTACGTTGCATTACTGAAATAAATTAACTTTTGCACGATATTCTAATTTTTGAGCATCACCTGTATACGTAATTGCACTATTTCTCCTTCGATAATAAAGTGCTTAAGTGAGCTAAAGTGCATATATATAAACACTCGACTTCCCTTCTAGCAATGGAGTTACCCGAAGATCTCCTCAAATCTTCAATCAGTACACATGCAAAATATAGGGTTAATCGAGCTAGGGGAAACAAAAATTATACAACATAGTGCAACACTGTGTGGACAATGTGTGTTAAGTGCCAATTGGCCACTCACACTTTAAAGCCAAACAGAGCCTTCAGCGATATTTGGTGTAAGTCTTCTTCTATCTGTACTTTGCTGACGTCGGCCTCATTCATGAAAAAGAGTAAAGTGCAATAAGATAACCATATAGATAAAGTGCACAATGCACTTACACAGAAGTAAACAGTGACAGGTAAAACAGGTATCAAACGGATTCACAAGGTCAATCCAAGTCCTATGCGTTTCATCCCCTGTTAGGAGATAATCCCCTGTCAGGGACAATTTCTCAGTGGTAAACAATACAAAGTGCTGCTTGTTTCCCTTGCGGTCTGTGAACGTTCTAACCACACATTCTAAGTGGAGTATCGGGCTTGTCTGGCCCTTGTGTGGTTGAAGCTTGCGGTCTGTGCTAGCAAGGTGTGAACATTCTAACTAAACATTCTAAATGGCATATCAGAGTGGTCCAGCGCACGGGGCTGCAGTATGTGGTGTGAGGGCGTAAAGTGTGTGTGTGAAGTGTCTGTGTAAGGGGTGCATTGTGTGTGTATAGAGGGGAAGTTCGTGTGTGTCATGGTGCACCCTTTTAAGAGACCTGGCTTTGAACTCACTGCTCCAGCATCCCAGTCAGGTTCTCTCCAATGCTGTCCACCAGTGGGCTTCAGTATCAGTCTGCATTATTCTGCTACCTTGGATGGAGCAGTGCTGATCCACCTGCAGCCCCTTACCAATTAGGGTCAGCTGCTCCTAATCAGCAGGCTGTAAAAGAGGCCTGGTATCTGGTTGCTTGTTTCTTCCTTCCAGCCAGAGGCCTGGTATCTGGTCGCTTGTTTCTTCCTGACAGATCTTTGTTACTCTGCTGATTGATTTCCTGGACTCTGACCTCTGCCTTACCGACTACAATACTCCGCTGCCGGCCCTGACTTCTGCTTCTCGTCTGACCCTGCCTTTGGATTACTCCTTCATCTGAACTGCGTTTTGGTTTTTGCCTCCTCCTTGTGCCATCTCCTGCACCTGGGCTCCAACTTCTGGCAAACTGTGACAGTGTGTGATGGGGCAGTAGTGTGTGTTTGTGTGTGTGTGTGTGTGTGTGAGAGGTGCAGTGTGTCTATAGGGGGGCAGTGTGTGTAAGTGGGTGGAGTGTGTGTGAGGGGGCAGTGTGTGTGTGAGGGGTGCAGTGTGCACATGTGGGGGGAGTGTGTGTGTGTAGGGAAGTATCTGTTTATGGGATGAAGTGTCTGTGTGAGGGGTGTAGTGTGTGTATGGGGCCAACAGTGTGTGTGTGTGAGAGAGAGGTGCAGTGTGTGTGTGTGTGTGGGGCAGTGTCTGTTTATGGGGTGAAGTGTCTTTGAGGGGTGCAGTATGTGTTTAGGGGGCAGTGTGTGTGAAGGGTGCAGTGTGTGTGTGTGTGTGTGTGTGTGTGAGGGGTGCAGTGAATGTTAGGGCAGTTTGTGTATGGGGGAAAGTGTCTGAAGGGTGCAGTGTGGTGGACTGCCTGGTACCCCAACTGGGTACCTCCTTCAATCGCTGCTTCCTAGTACCACCGAGTACTATAAGCATCGCACCGGACACCATATGCACTGTAGTCCCCATAGCGGCAGCAGCTTTGCTAGGGTCTTGCCGTCCCTTCCCACCCTGGACCAACACCCGGATACAGCTCCCATTGGGAAGACCTCTCCTCCAAGAGAGTATAGCTGTATAGCAATCCAAAGAACAGTATAGCAAGTAATTATAGCAAGTATCGCTTACCCCCACAGACATTAGTCGAGACTGAATGCTGGGGGTGAACTGTTTTATTTGAGGCCTACCCCTGGATCGCTCTTAGCTGCTGGAGAGTGGGGCAGGTGCCACCTGCGCCCGGTGACCATTGCTTCCCATGGACCCTAGACCAAGATGCCTGCGCCTTGGCTCCTACTCTCTTCTAGGACCCTGCACGGCTGCCTGGGCCCTGCCTAGGCAACAAGGGTGAGCAGAGGCTACCTGCCCTCTGCCCGGAGGCCCACGCCTCCATTCTCATATGTTTCCAGGGCCCTGCACTGCTGCCATGGCCCAGCTTCTGAACCGGGGGGTGGTCAGAGGCTGTCTGCCCGGATGCCCACGCCTCCATCCCTTTTCATTTCTGGGGCCCCGCATGGCTGCCAGGGCCCCGCTTCTCCACATCTACTTGCTCCTGGGGATGGGAAGAGCAGAGGCTAGCTGTGCTTTGCTTGGATGCAGCTTCATCCTTAAGGGAAGGGGTAGCGGCGGCTATAGTCTCGCCTGCTCCCTGCTGACCAGACCATAGCAGGTCGCTGGGGTCAGCATCCAGAAGAGTTGGAGGAGCCAAGTCTTCCACCTGCAGGGTACCGGGGCGACCGATGTCTCATCCACGACACCTGCAGTACCAGTTGTTATCTCTCCCGATAACTCTCACTGCCGCTAGGGAACGAGGCTGGTTGTGTCCGTTCCCAGGACCTCACCCTGCCGCTGGGGAACGAGACCGGCTGTCTCCACTCCCATGAACTCACACTGCCGCTGGGGAGAAAGGACGGAACCCTTCTCTCCCAGGACCTCACACTTCTGCTGGGGAATGAGACCGATTGTCTCCACTCCCAATAACTCCCACTGCCACTGGGGAACGAGACCGGTTTTCTCTGTTCCCTGGACTTCACACTGCCGCTGGGGAGGAAGGAAAGAACGCTTCTCCCCCTGGACTGTACTCTGCTGCTGGGGAGTGGGACCAGTTCCCTATACTCCCAATAACTCACACTGCCGCTGGGGAGAAAGGACAGGACACTCCTCTCCCATGGTTTCCCAGTCCATTAAGTCTCCAGTCTCTGAAACCTGCGGCTCGGCCATTTCGAATAGTCGCCGGTATTGCTGCTTCAGTTCCCACTCCAAGTTAGCCAGGTGGGTCAGATCAGGCTGCAGTTCTGCTATCTCAGCAAGGTCCAAGAGGTCTTCCCAGTCATCTCGGATGTACCAGAAGCGGGAACTGTCGGGGTCCCCAAACTACACATCATCATCATCAGTAGCCTCCAACACAAGACCAGGGCCATCGTAGTCCTCTCCCTGTGGAGGGTCGCCCTCGGCCAGCCACGGTCACAGCTGGACTGCATACCATCGTAAGGCTCGGTACCCATTGTCTAACCACAGTTCCTTACGGACCAGGTGCCCAAGTTCAAATACCCGTTCCTCCAGGGGCTTCTCTCCCAGGAAAGGCATCCGCAGATGCCCCTGGAAAGCCTGCACCTCTTCAAGTACCTCGTTCCAGAGTCCCTTTCGGATCCGGTATCTGATATCCGGGTCACTTATGTCTGAGTCTGGATATCCATACTCATCCAGAAAGGTCTGCAGTCTTCTCTGGAACTCTTCTTCGTATGGGGACATTGCACGGGAGCTAGCTCCATCCATTTCTCTGAGTTCCAGGCATGGGGTGGCTGTCGGAACCCCTGGGGATATTCCTTCTGCCTGCCGTTCATGGGGTGGTGAAGGGTTTGCCCCATCTTTCTGAGCCAAGACACAGGCTTGGACCTCAGAGAAGTTCTTGGTTATGGTTTCCTCAGACGGGGTTTCTTTGTAGTGCGCCGGGTCACTTCCTTGCGAAAGTTGTGAAAGGCATCCTCACTGTAGCTGGGCACCATGCTTGTTCCCTTAATGGACGCTAGTTCTGATCGGCTGGGAAGTATGATCCCGCCACTTACCACCAGTTGTAACGGACCCAGGGTACCCCGACCAGTGCCCTCCGCGATTTCCCTTCCTTCAGCTAAACAGGAACTATTTAGGATATAAAGAGACCCATTTCCCTCCAATAACTGGACGACACACAGTTCTGGAGGTACAACACTGACAATCCTTTATCGGTATACACAGCTTTTAAGCACATGCTGTCTCTATTCAGTTCAACACAGTCCTTTGTCCCAGGCTGGAGAAGGGGGATGGGTTACCGATAACCATCTCCCGCTCTGGGAGATACCAACAGGACACAGTTCATACATTAAAACATATTGCAAACAGTAAAACACATAACATACATGGGGGAACACTTAGGGGCTCCACACCCCGGGAAGGGAATGGGGTACACACACATGAAACATACATCCCTGGATAGCCCCGAGTCCCAGCTAGGATCCCTGCAAATAGCCCGAGAAACCATTGTATAAAGTCTGGGGCTTGAGGCTCTGTACATCCCTGAAATCAGTTCCACAGAGTTGTTTGGTTTGGTCTGGTGAATTCAAACTTCGCGCCCAAACCAAGCAACAGCCAATCAGCTGAAAGGCGCAAAACCAATTTGCGCCAATCAGTGCTCAGAGAGGAGAGGGATCTCGCAGCCCAATCAGGAGAGAGGTGTGCGAAATCCATGTGCACCATTGGTGCTCGGGGAGGAGAGGGGTTCACTGCCCAGTCAGGAGAAAGGGCGCAAATCCCCATTATAGCTTCCGGGCCATTACACGTGGGTCCCGGGCCGCCGAGTCCATCAGGACCGCTGGGCCCGTGACAACTGTCATGGTTGTCACCCCCCGATGGGACCCTGACGATATGTCCAGTTGAAGTGTAAAATTAGTATGAACAGAGGCTGCAGGCTATTATGTTTTCATTCCCAAACGCTTTGCTTTGGCACAGCTTGGCTGGTAAACATAAATCGCGACAGGGGAGATTAGAAGAAAAGGTGATAAAGGGTAAAGAAATATAATTTGTGAAGGAGAAGGGAGGAAGAGAAAGAATTGTAGCAGAAAGGGAAATGTGTTTAGAGGATGGTCACTGAAAATGAATGGTGACTGAGAAGTATTAATCTGCAAAGGAATGGGGGACAGGAAAATTAAGACAGGCAACAATGTTAGCGTCCCACACAGGGGTAAAAAGGAGCCTGCCAGTGATGCTAATAGTGTCACTGACTCTCCCCAAAGTGGGCAGACCTACTAAAAAAGGGGGGCAGACCCACTGAGGGTAGACCATACAGAGAGCACTGTTTCAGCACTCTTTGCAGGATCCTAGTGCTTTAATAATTGCATGAGTATGTCTAATGATGTGCTTATTCTACTCCTTTTGAGGAAAGTTTTGGGGGCACCAGGGATCAAAATGTCTAGGCAGGGCACTAATATCAGATTGTCCTGCTATCAGGATATTAAGAAGAAAATCACCTTGATAAGAAAGGTTGAAAAAAAGAGGGTATGAAAATAAAGTGACGTTTGAGTAGGAAGATGTGTGTATGAAAAGGAAAATATGAGTGAAGTCTGGGGGAAAAACATGGAATTGCTGAGGAATTTGTGAGTGCTTTAAACCTAGGGAGATTTTATAAACATAGGGAATCAGATGACGATGAAAGGAATCCTGCTGCAAGCTAATGTGTTGGATAGGGGGTCATATAAGATATTAAAAGGAATATTAGAGAGGAAAGGAAGTCTGAATAGGTGGAGGCAAATCAGAAAAATAGTACGGTCTTTAAATAGAACAAAAGGAAGGATGGAAACCCTGAAAAACAAAGGAAATTGTTATTTCTCTATTTGCTTTATTAAGTAATCTGTCAGCCTAGTTTAGCTTAAATGGGCGCTCCAGACCCCTAAAACATTTAGCTTTCCACAGTGATTTGTGTGAAGACTGTTTAAAGGCACCCCCAGGCAAAAAAGAGGTTAAGCCGCCGTTTAGAGGATATTCCCCTTCCAGATATACAGGCAGCTACTGTAGACATCAATCCACCGAACCGGAGAAGCATATGAATGCCGTAAACAGCTGAACCGGAACCATAAGAGCCGAATAGGAAAAACCAATAGGTTTACACTCCTAGCAGTCAAGCTGGAACAGCATACAATAAATCCCCCCAAGAACGAGACAAGGCTCCGTTTTGAGGGTCAAGCAGGAACAGACAGAGCTGTGGGTTTATTGTTCTTATGTACACATTCTTACACATTAGTACCACCCACAGGGTTTTGGAAGACAACCAATAAACACGTACAATACACTTAGACACTCCCACACAAAATCTTCCCCTCTGCCTGTGATACAATTACCTTACACAATGGGTAATGTAATTATCACAGCCAGAGAAATACAGTTTTTCCACATTATTCATAACTTGAAAAGTATGCATCACATTCACATAAACTTACATTTTCAGAATCAGCATACTCCAAATACAAACATATGTCAAAATCATCCAAATTGGTCCATTGGTTCAAAAGATAGATCAAAGTCCTTTGTGACCAAATGAAGCATGGCTTTTCTGCCCAAAACCAGTTCCACAGAGTCTTCTATCCTGGAGATAATTGGGAAGTAATCCAATTATCTCCAAGGACAGAGGCAAAACTCCATTGAACACATGGCAGCAAAAGACAATAAAACACATAAAAATATATAACTGTGCAGCCATTGCACAAAACAGGTCCATTAACATATCCCCAGATAGCTCAGATCTGAGCGCACATTATTACTGAATGGCGTTGAGAGCACACACACATACAGTTCAATTGCCATGGAGCCAAAGTCTTTCCCATAGTCTTTCATTATACGAAAGGTCTCCATGGCATAGCTATCTGGGGTATCACCGCTCAAACAGGACAAGCACCGAATAACCCGGCTTTCGTATCTTCGCAGGGGAAAATCAAGCGTTTCAACATGGGGCCATAGTCTAAAGGCAGCAGGCGGGCAACCAAGCTCCTCCAATGCACAGTGGCGACATTGGTCTCGTCACATCTCTCCCCTTTTCCAAACAGACTAACAGGGTATCTGACCTCCTGCCGGTTAGTGCCCTGGTTAGTCCAGCAACCCACCCATAAAACACAATTAGTAGTACAATGGGTAATGTAATTATCACAGCCAGAGAAATACAGTTTTTCCACATTATTCATAACTTGAAAAGAATGCATCACATTCACATAAACTTACATTTTCAGAATCAGCATACTTCAAATACAAACATATGTCAAAATCATCCAAATTGGTCCATTGGTTCAAAAGATAGATCGAAGTCCTTTGTGACCAAATGAAGCATGGCTTTTCTACCCAAAACCAGTTCCACAGAGTCTTCTATCCTGGAGATAATTGGGAAGTAATCCAATTATCTCCAAGGACAGAGGCAAAACTCCATTGAACACATGGCAGCAAAAGACAATAAAACACATAAAAATATATAACTGTGCAGCCATTGCACAAAACAGGTACATTCAACATATCTCAGATCTGAGCGCACATTATTACTGAATGGCGCTCAGAGCACCCACACATACAGTTCAATTGCCATGGAGCCAAAGTCTTTCCCATAGTCTTTCATTATACGAAAGGGCTCCATGGCATAGCTATCTGGGGTATCACCGCTGAAACAGGGCAAGCACCGAATGACCCAGCTTTCATGTCTTCGCAGGGGAAAATCAAACATTTCAACATGGGGCCCTAGTCTAAAGGCAGCAGGCGGGCAACCAGGCTCCTCTAATGCACAGTGGCGAGATTGGTCTCGTCACAGACTGTGTCCTCTTTTTTTTTTTTTTCATTTAACAAAAAGTTAATTTCCCTCCACTGTCAATCAGACAACCGGTTGCTACTAAACCCTAACGGGGTAGGCAACATTCGGCACTCCAGATGTTGTGGCCTACATCTACCATCCTATAATACTGACAAAGTATCAAGTGGGATGTAGGGGGAGGAGATTGGGCAAGGCAAATCATAAAAAGAGCTAGGCCTGAGAGCTTCAAGTGCCTTTGTATAGCAATAGCTATCATATTGCAGACCGAAGCTGTGGCGGGACCACCTCCTGTTCGTGAATTACTATGAGTTTTTCCCCCTGTTTTCCTCTCTATTGTGTTGTATTCATGTGTTTTACCTGCTCCCCGTTCGGGAGAGCTCAATGTGAACGGGTTCCGTTCGCCTCCCGAACGGGGACTACCACAAAACCTCATTTAGAATGTTGTCTTAGAACGTTCACACCTTGTAACGAGGTGTCGAAATCTCAAACCGCAAGGGAAGCCTCGGCGCGTGCCGACCCTGGGTGGCGGACTGTTCATTACACGAACGCCGCCTAGGGAGAGCATTCGTGGATTGCTTTCCACCCTGTTCGGGAACCGGACTGGGACCTCCACAGTGCCCCTTGGAGTGTTCACACCAATCAGTTAGAACGTTGGCGACTTGCAACATAAGTGTGAAACCGCAAGGGAAGTAATTGAATGCTTCCGTGGATGGCGGCCGTTAGTATGCATGAACGGCGGCCAGGGGGAGCATTCATGTCCTGAAAGGAGGCACTTCCCTTGCCTGGTTTCACAGAGGAACCCGTTCTCAGGTCCCTGAGATTGGTGGAGGCAGTTACCGTTCTCGGGTCCCTGAGATTGGTGGAGACACTCTTTTGGGGACACTGGCGGTTTGGCGGGCTTTCTGTGGCTGGGAGTCACAGAGGCGGGAAGCTTTCCCGCGCTGGGACTCCCAGGTACAAAAGCTCATGGGATGAAGACCCACTGGTCACTGGAGGTGGGAAACCCTGAGGATGGGTGACGGGAACAGGGGACAAAGGGACTGGGGCTCCGGTTCTGTTATGCGACCCCTGTTAGGGGACATTGTCGGTATATGTGATCAACCCCTTGCATGGGGAAAGTATAAAGCCAAGTGTGGCCAATAAAGTTGTTGTTGTACCCCCAGGACTGTGTGTCGTCCGGTTGCTGGGTGTGAAATGGGTTTCTCCGTACTATAACTGATTCCCTTCCAGGGACAAGAAGTGACTGAACAAGGACAACCGGGCGAGTTGTCTGCAGGCCCACTACAGAGGCGCATAGCTGCCTGGAAGGAAAGCTGCAGAGGAATAGCTGTAGTGTTTATAGTGTTTGGAATGTTCCTTAATGGCCAAAACAATGTAAGCACATTTACCACTTCTTAGTGAGTAGATGTGTTCTAATATGATTTCAGAGTAGAAGCTTATTCAATACGGAAAAATACTCCAGAAATTTGTTTTGCTCAATGCACAAAACATGCAAAAAACAACACACAAACAACTGTTAAAACTAGATGTAAAGGTTTTTTCATTGTTTTTAATCAAATTTAAGAGTTAAGTGGTCTTTGCCTTTCGTACATCTAATTATTTTTATTACATAAAACCATCTAAGATGTTTGTGTGTGTCTTTTTTGATTTAAAACATTCTTTTAAACCTTGCATGTTGGGACAAGCTAGGAATAATCTAGATGGGTGATCTCACATTTATAATATGTTCAATGAATTACTGTTAGTATCTTAACACATATATAGCAGTGTATTTGTGTTTAGTAATGCCCTTTGCTACACCATATACAGGTAGCCAGAACAATATTAATATTATCTAAAGTGAGAACAGTCAGTGATTCAAAGTCAATTTCAAATTTAATTTCAAAGTAGCTGAGCAAAGCAGATTGGGGGAATGTTTCCAGATTGTCTACTTTGGCCTAAAAGAACATTATAGTGTTGAAAATATCCTTCAGCGGAAGAGAAAATTCTAGTTGTAGGATAATGCCATACCTTTTTCAGGTTCTGCAGCCACCCCTGGTTTCTATCACATGGGTATCCTGCTCCTCTCAAATGCAGGAATTGGCTGATCGTGGTCTCCTCAGCATATACTGCCCTTCTGTTTAAGTTCTGAGCTGGCATTTAAACAGTAGAAACCATCTTGCCTATTTATGCTACTGTGCGCCTTGATTTTTGTTGTGTTTTACTTTTATCTTACTTTATTCACATTCTTAGTCTTACTCTGAATACAGCGATTATCAGACAGGGACGTCTGATTTAGTAGATGTTTCCCTCATTATTCGTGTATATTCAGCTTGTATCCTAATTGAACATCTGTCATAGTTGAATCTAATCACTCAGTGGTAAATATCTTTTGTATGTATCTATAGTCCTATGCTACAACTTTTCTAATTCTCTCTCTGCTTAACCCAATAGAATTGTACTCATGATATCTTCTCTCATTTACTACAAAAAAAGTGCAGTATTCTTGACATTACATGATATGTCTACACCTTTTTCTTGTTCTTTATACTCTTGAGAAATGTCTAAGCACCCTTGTTTGTTATGCTGTGCACTACAAAAATAAAGAATGTAAAAAAAAAAATATATATATATATATATATAAATAAAAAAAAAACTAGGGCCGGATTATAGGTCAAACAGCCTCCCTGATTAATCAACCAATAACAATACTAGGCAAGGCTGGGGGATCTGTGCAGAAAGAAAATCATTGAATGGCCCAAGGCAACAATAAGAGGGAAAACTGAGTCCCAGTAATAATCCTCGCCAGCTGATACAAAAGCACCACAGAACCGGCCATTAGAAATGTCCAAGTTTCTTCTCCAGCAGAGTAAAGCATGAGGATTGGCCCATCTGCTTTGATGGGTCCACCAGGTAACCCTCCACACGTGTGGGCAGTGTAAGAAGATAAGACTCCTAGTGGCTTTCCACCTAGGTAGCCATGGTTGTCTTGTATAAAGCCACAAAGAAAACAATTCAGGATACAGCTGGACATAAAACCAAATATAATGTGATACTGTAAAAACACAAAATTGTGCACAGCAATGTATACACTCACTAGATGTAGACGGGTATAAGCGTTCTTAGGGTGCCTCCCCCGATATAGTGGGGGGCCAGCAGATCCCTCTTATCACCTCCAAATACTCGATCCAACAAAGGACTTCCACGAGTGAGGGTTAAAACATTGAAATTTATTTGATAAAAAATAAGCAGTCACCGTTCACCATAGAATATATATAGCGGAAAAAAAGGTCCATATAGCTGACCTTTTTCCGCTATATATATCCTATGCTGAACGGTGACTGCTTATTTTTTATCGAATAAATTTCAATGTTTTAACCCTCACTCGTGGAAGTCCTGTGTTGGATCGAGTATTTGGAGGTGATTAGAGGGATCTGCTGGCCCCCCACTATATAGGGGGAGGCACCCTAACAACGCTTATACCTGTCTACATCTAGTGAGTGTATACATTGCTGCCCACAATTTGGTGTTTTATTTCCCTATTGTAGATTTATCCAGCCGTATCGCGAATTGTTTTCTTTGTGGCTTTATTGCTATGGTATAGGTCGTTTTTGGGTAACGACCTAGGGAGGCTGTTATCTGTGGCCTAAAGTTAAGTACTATTTTTGTATATTTTCACTTTTGCAATTTCTCACACATGGCTGCCTTGTATGCTAAGGGAGAATGACATACCTGCCCAGCGAGGTACCCCGAAGTCTCCCACTCTGCTGACTCTGCGCCCCAACTTGCCTGAAGGTCTCAGTCGCTGTTGGATTTACTTGTTGGTGTATCCGGGTCTAAAATACTTCACACAGTCTATTATTGAATCTGGTGAAGAATCCTCCAAGTCAGGGCATGATTCATGCTCGATAAAAACAACAGTTCTTCAAATGCAGGCCCACTCTGCCACAATCTGCAATCTCTTTAGTCCTGACTGGCATGACATTTACTGGTCCAAAAAGGGGTTCTTCGTAAGTCGAGTAAATGGTGAGGAAATTGGCTCTAAAAGCTGCAATCCCAGGCAAGACTCTCACTTCAAGTCTCCAACCACCCATCTGCAGGTAATGAGTGTCTGCAGGTATGGCAAGAGATATGTGAAATCATTGCATTTGTCTTGAAAATAACTAAAATGCTGTGTGTGCTCCTGTGTTTTGCAACCATCCTGCATGGCAGTCAGCCACCTTCCCCCCCAGATGATTGTTTTAGCCTGGTTGGCCTGGTCAGTCATGTGTGGTCAATATAACACTCTAGGCACAGTGAGCAAAGGATCCACGTCTGGATTACCCTTTTAGGGTGCACCTAGGAAATTTGCAAACAAACCAAAACAGAATGCAACACCATACTATGAACAGACAAGAAATCAAAATAGCGTATCCTTCAGAGGGTACATGTTATCAGCTACTAGCCAGATGTAAAAAATATTCTCCACTGCATAGCTTCTCCTACTACATTTTAACTTGGAATGGACTGAAAAGCAACAAACACGGCAGCCCTTCTTCAACAGTGATCTCTACTGTAACAGCTAATAACAGTGATATAAGGGGCCAGTTTGTTAATGTGTTTTCTGTGATTAACATCTATATGTTTTAAGTACTCCTTATACGATGCTTGACAAATTCTAAATAGTTTTGAATTGCTAGTGCTCCATTCAATGGTTTAACATAATTTTTTAACAACCACATATACTATAAATAAGCTTCTTCTTTGGAACAGAACTGAGGGTCCTCAGAGATAGTGAATTACCCATGGTGCACTTGCCTCACCAGCGCTGATTTTGCACTCAGCAAAGGTTAGTGTACAAGTGACATTTTTTAGCCTTGCACCCATATACTGTTCAGCTACAAAATTAATACCACTGACAGGTAAAGTGAATAACATTGATTATTTTGTTACATTTGCAAACTGTCAAAGGGTAGAATATATGAGGCAGTAAGTGTACAGTCCGTTCTTGAATGTCATGTGTTGGAAGCAGGAAAAATGGGCAAGCGAACAGATCTACAGGGCCTTGCAAAAGTATTCACCCTCCTTGACTTTTTACCTATTTTGTTACATTACAGCCTTAATTCAATGAATTATTAATCTGAGTTTCATGTGATGGATCAGAACACAATAGTCTAAGTTGGTGAAGTGAAATGAGAAAAATATATACATAAAACTATTTTCTGGAAATAGAAAACAGAAAATTGGCATGTGCGTATGTATTCACCCTCTTTGTTATGAAGCCCATAAAAAGCTCTGTTGCCACCAATTACCTTCAAAAGTCACATAATTAGTGAAATGATGTCCACCTGTGTGCAATGTAAGTGTCACATGATCTGTCATTACGTATACACACCTTTTTTTGAAAGGCCCCAGAGGCTGCAACACCTAAGCAAGAGGCACCACTAACCAAACACTGCCATGAAGACCAAGGAACTTTCCAAACAAGTAAGGGACAATGTTGTTGAGAAGTTCAAGTCAGGGTTAGGTTATAAAAAAATATCAAAATCTTTGATGATCCCAGGAGGACCATCAAATCTATCATAACCAAATGGAAAGAATATGGCACAACAGCAAACCTGCCAAGAGACGACCGCCCACCAAAGCTCACAAACCGGGCAATGAGGGCATTAATCAGAGAGGCCGCACAGAGACCTAAGGTAATCCTGGAGGAGCTGCAGAGTTCCACAGCAGAGACTGGAGTACCTGTACATAGGATGACAATAAGCCGTATGCTCCATAGAGTTGGGCTTTATGGCAGAGTGGCCAGAAGGAAGCCATTACTTTCAGCAAAAAACAAAATGGCACGTTTTGAGTTTGCGAAAAAAGGCATGTGGGAGACTCCCAAAATGAATGGAGGAAGGTGCTCTGGTCTGATAAAACTAAAATTTAACTTTTTGGCCATCAAAGAAAACGCTATGTCTGGCGCAAACCCAACACATAACATCACCCAAAGAACACCATCCCCACAGTGAAACATGGTGGTGGCAGCATCATGCTGTGGGGATGTTTTTCAGCAGCTGGGACTGGGAAACTGGTCAGAGTTGAGGGAAGGATGGATGGTGCTAAATACAGGGATATTCTTGATTAAAACCTGTACCACTCTGTGTGTGATTTGAGGCTAGGACGGAGGATCACCTTCCAGCAGGACAATGACCCCAAACACACTGCTAAAGCAGCACTTGAGTGGTTTAAGGGGAAACATGTAAATGTGTTGGAATGGCCTAGTCAAAGCCCAGACCTCAATCCAATAGAAAATCTGTGGTCAGACCTAAAGATTGCTGTTTACAAGTGCAAACCATCCAACTTGAAGGAGCTGGAGCAGTTTTGCAAATAGGAATGGGCAAAAATCCCAGTGGTAAGATGTGGCAAGCTCATAGAGACTTATCCAAAGCGACAGTGAACTGTGAATGCTGCAAAAGGTGGCTCTACAAAGTATTGACTTTAGGGGGGTGAATAGTTATGCACATTTACTTTTTCTGTTATTTTGTCCTATTTGTTGTTTGCTTCACAATAAAAATAAATAAATAACATCTTCAAAGTTGTGGGCATGTTCTGTTAATTAAATTATGCAAATCCTCAAACAATCCATGTTAATTCCAGGTTGTGAGGCAACAAAACACGAAAAATGCCAAGGGGGTGAATACTTTTGCAAGGCACTGAACTTTGACAGGCACCAAATAATGATGGCTAAACTACTGGGTCAGAACATCTCGGGAAATGGCAAGTCTTGTGGGATGTTCCTGTTATCTAGTGGCTAGCACCTACCAAAAGTGGGGCATGGAAGGACAACCAATGAACTGGCATCAGTGTTATGGACACCCAAGACTCACTGATGCATGCTGAGAGCAAAGGCTTGCCTGTCTGATCCGATGACTCACAAGAGCTACAGTAACTCAAATCAGGGCCGGACTGGAGAAAAAATTAGGCCCAGGCATTTTTCAATCAGAGCGGCCCCCTAAGAAGGGGGCGGGGCCAGAGAGGGTGTGTTTTGTCATCACTAATGACAAGCACGCTCCCTCTCAAAGTGAGCATGCTGGTTAAATGCGCAGAGCCCCGCTGAAGAGCTCTAGCATGAGTAAAAGGCCCTGTATTTGTTCTGCGCAGCGCAAGCAAATTAAATAACATGCTTGCACTGTGTTTGCTTTTAACTTGCCTCTGGTGTCTCCATAAGTGGGATACCAGAGAACAAAAGGGCCAGGAAAGTGTATGGTGCATGTGTTTGGAGCCTGCTAGTGGGATTGCGTGTGTATAGAGTGTGGTGTGGTATTGTGTAAATAGGTTGATTTAATTCGTGTTTGTGGTGTAATATGTGAGGCTAGGGGCTGTAGAGAGTGTGTGTATAGGGGGCATAGTGTTATAGGGGATGTAGCGAGTTTGTGCATACGGGCTGTAGTGTGTGTGTGTGTGTGTGTGTGTGTGTGTATAGGTGACATAGTGTGTGTAGGGGTTGTAGAAAGGGTGTGTTTAGAGAATGTTGTGTGTGTTTGCTTACATGGAATGTAGGTGGTGCATATATATATATATATATATACTTATATAGGATAAATGATCTAGCGTGTATCTGGAGCGTAATGTGTGTAGTTATGCAGTGTGAGGGGTGCTGTAGTGTGTATATATAAAAATATATTTATTTGGACGTATTGTATGTGTGAGGGGCGCAGTGTGTGGAGTGTGCTGTGTGTGTAAGAGGGGAGCTGTGTGTGAGGGTGTTCTTATGTGCGATCACATTCTATGTTTCTAATTTTCTTTGTTAACAAACTAAGGGTTATTTTATATAATATATATATGTGTGTGTGCTGTATATGTGTGAGAGTGTGCTGTGTGTGTGTAACGGTGCTGTGTGAGTGAGGGTGCTGTCTGTCTGAGGGTGCTGTCTGCGTCTGAGGGTGCTGTCTGCGTCTAAATGGTACTGTGTGAGTCTGAGGGTGCAGTGTGAGTCTGAGGGTGCTGTGTGTGAGGGTCCTGTCTGTGTGTGAGGGTGCTGTGTGTATGGCTGCTGTGTGTGTGTGAGTGTGCTTTGTGTCTGAGGGGGCTGTTAGTTTGAGTGTGCTGTGTGAATAATTTTTTTTAATCTAAACTGATAAATATCCCCCCCTCCTCCCTTCTTACCTTTAGCCGGGAAGGGGGGGGAGCTGTGCTGCCATGGAGTGGAGAGCCGTGCTGCCATCCCTGGTGGTCTCAGTGGTGAGAGTGAACTCTAGCCTGCAGGGTGGTAACCGCGGCAATGCTCAGACCTCGCGAGAGGAACCTGGCGGAGCTGCTGGCTAGAGTTCTCCGGGTCCTCTCTCCCTTCCTGGCCGCATGTCAGTGCCTGTGGACCAGTGAGGGAGATCTTTGATCTCCCCACCAGCCCACGAAGGCACACAGCAGGGCCAGCGCGCGGTTAGCGCAGGCCAAGCACAGATAGGCCGGGGAGATCCTGTGATCACCCATGCCAGCCTCGGCCCATGGCCATCACGGCCCACCGGGCATCTGCCCGGTATGCCCGATGGCCAGGCCTGGCTCAAATTGTTGTAAAACGTAAAGCTGGCCATTATAGAAAGGTATCACAACACACAGTGCATCACATTCGCTGTGTATGGGACTGCTTAGCCGCATGATGGCCCTTGTCCACTATTAAAAGCACCTTCAATGGGGACGTGAGCATCATAAGTGTACCATGGAGCATTGGAAGATGGTCGCCTTGTCTGATGAATCACGTTTTCTTTTATATCAGCTTAATGACCAAGTGCATGTGTGTTGTTAACCTTGGGAAAAGATGGTTATAGGATACACTATGGGAAGAAGGTAGGCTAGCGGTGGCAGTGTTATGCTCGGGGCAGTGTTCTTTGGAAAACCCTGGGTCCTGGCATTCATGTGGTTCATAATTTGACACGTACCACCTACCTAGAGATAGTTGACTACCACATACACCGCTTCGTGGCAATGGTGTTTCCTAATGGCAGTAGCCTCTTTCAGCAGGATAATCTACCCTGTCACACTGCAAAATTGTTCAGGCTTGCAAATTTCCCAGATCTCAATTCGATTGAGAATCTGTGGGATGTGCTGGAACAATAAGTTCGATCCATGGAGGCCCCATTTCACAACATGCAAGACTTAAAGGATCTCCTGCAAATGTCTTGGTGCCAGACACCACAGGACATGTTCAGAGATATTGTAGAGTCCATGCATTGATGCATCAGAGCTGTTTTGGCAGCACAAAGGGAACATACACTGTGACAAACGATCCTTCCCACATACGTATGCCAGTCTTTAATGCAATTATCTTACCGGCCCAGAGATTCCTGGGGTGACTTGTGCTGAATACAATGGAGACCCCTGCCTGTGTGTGCATAAAAGGCAGAGTTTGGCTCATTAGAATTAGTTGTCCTCCCAGAACTATGTGTCGTCTGGTTACTGGGAGGGGAAAGGGCAAATCACTGTTCAGCACCTTGTTCCAGCTTGTGGAGAATTTGTCGGGGGAAGTCCTTGTAAGGAGAGGGCTGTTAGTTTGAGTTCCGAGTATTGTAGAGTTCCCAGTATTGAGTGTCGTCCAGTCCCTGGGAGGAAATAGAGCTAGTCCCCTATCCTGCTCCAACGGAGAGGCTCCAGGAGGACCCCAGTCAAGCCAAGGCAACTGGGGCAGAAGTGCTGCGGTTTTCCCCAGTTCCAGCTAGGAAGTGGTCCTTGACAAAGGTACCCAGCCGGGGTACAAGGAGCTCCGCTACATACACTATATTAGGCTGGTGGCTGATCAATGTATATTCTTCATTGACTTTCCCATTTCCTGGGCTTTAATTAAAAAGAAATATGTATACACAAATTGTTATACTTCAATATTCATATGGATTCATAGCAATGTTTTATATATTCCATTATACAAGACTTGCAATATACAAATCCTGAAAGGTTGTCATGCATGGCTAATGTTCGTTCTTTTGAATCAGTAAGTCACTGTAATATACCTGTGTATAATTAATGAGAGCCTCATAACAATTTTATGTTCAGAACAATGATGAAATCATTTCTGTTCTTCTTTGCACTCATGTTCAATAATGATAATGCATCTAAAAATATATTTACATTCATATACATAAAAACAATATAGGGCCAAAAGTATGTGGATGCCCCTACTAATTATTGAGTTAATGTGTTTAAGCCATAGCCACAGTTGCATAAAATGTAGCACCTCCTCAGGCCTCCTTTCTCCAGCGCAAGTTGGCAAAACAGGATCCATGTTGCTGACCGAGTTCTCCAGGGCATCCCAGCTTCCTTTTCAGTCAGGTTGTGAGATCTGTATTTTTTTAAAGTGTTCAAATCTTTTTGCTCCACGTCTAACTCAAAAATCATGCATAAGTTCAGTTCTTTCTAAGAGCGTTATCAAAATCAGCATCCTTTTCAGTCAGGTTGTGAGACCTGTATTTTTCAAAGTGTTCAAATCTTTTTTTTTTTTTTTTACCAATAAACAACCATGAATTTGGAAAGCTGGTTAAAGAAGGGAACTCTTCGGAGAAAAATTATTACTACTTCTACTTGTCTGGCACTTATAGAAACTGAGAAAGAAGATACAAGTAAAAATCCAGAAAACATGCCCGAAATAGTTGTATCTACTGTTCCTCAAATAGCAGAAACAAGTGACAAGTCAAAAAAAAATTAAAAAAATTAAAAGCACACAATGCTAGCCAATCTTGTTCGCAAAGAAAGAAAAGAATATATGATAATAGCTACTTGTCATTTGGATTCACAAGTGCCAGAAATGAAGATTGTCCTGAAGCACAATGCGTACTTTGCAATAAAATATTGCCAAACAGTTCAATAGCACCTGCTAAATTACATCGTCATTTTGAGCAAAACCACGCAGAGTACAAAGAAAAAGACATTGACAGTGTGGGAATGACTGTCCATGGGGGTGGTAGTAGTGGGGGGCAGGTTGTGGTGGTGACAGTGGTGGTTGGCAGGATGTGAGGGTGACAGTTACAGTGTGGGGGTGGCAGGATGTGAGGGTGACAGTGGTGGGGGGCAGGGTGTGAGGGTGACAGTGGTAGGTGGCAGGATGTGAGGGTGACAATTACAGTGGTGGGTGGCAGGATGCGGGGGTGACAGTGGTGGGTGTCATGATGTGGGGCAGGCTTTGAAGGTGACAATGGAGGAAGCAGGCTGTGTGGGTGACAGTGGGAAAAGCAGGCTGTGGGGGTAACAGTGGTGGGTGGCAGGCTATGGGGGTGACAGTGGGGGAGGCAGGCTATGCTGGGAGGCAGGTTATGAGGGTGACAGTGGGGGAGGTAGGCTATGGAGGTGACAGTGGAGGAGGCAGGTTATGAGGGTGACAGTGGGGGAGGTAGGCTATGGAGGTGACAGTGGGGGAGGCAGGCTATGGGGGTGACAGTGGGGTATGTAGGCTATGGGGATGACAGTGGGGGAGGCAGATATGAGGGAGACAAGCTGTGGGGAGGCTCGTGACTCACATATCTTTTTTCAGTGCTACTTTCCCTGGTGGTCCAGTGGGCTGACTCTCTGGTCTGCAGCTCCGCCGGGTGTGAGCTGCAGACCACGTTCTTGTGCGCCGGTCAGAGCATTGCCATGGTAACCTGCGGCAATGCTTTGGGAGCTTTCGAGCCCTTCATTACATGGTCTGCAGCTCACACCCAGTGGAGCTGCAGACCGGAGGCTCTCTCCTCCAGGGCAGATTGCTGGAGGGGCTGCACATCCGGCGGCACACAGGGCATGCCGCCTGGCCTCCTCCTAGTATCGGGTCCTCATCGAGAACCCGACAGATCAGTTTGCCCCAAAGCGATTTAGGCAGCCAGCGGCCCGGGGCGGCAAAATGCTGCTCTGTTAAAGTACCGCCTGGGGCCATTGCCATTGCCCCAGTCCGTCCTATGCCTGTATATATTTGTGACTGTGTGCCTGAATAACTGTATGTGTGCCTGTATGTGTGTGTCTGTGCATGTATGTGTGTGTCTACTGCATGTATGTTTGCGTGACATATAGGCAAAAATATGGGTGATAGAATTTGGTTGCAAAACTTTTCAACACATTGCTACTCTACCCATCCCTTGCTCATAGGCGTGTACACAGCCTATTGCATAAGGGTGTGCACCCTAAAGCACAGACACACACGCCACGTATATATGTATGTGTGTACATATACACATACATACATACATACATACACTGCTGTATGTGTGTGTGTGAGGGTGCTCTGTGTGTGTGTGTAAGGGTGCTGTGTGTGTGTGTGTTGTGGTTTAAATTCAGCAGACAGCAATGTTTTCTCTCAGGTATGAAGACAAGGAATGGACACATCAGAAATACAAGCTTGGAGGGCAGTATTCGTTCACAAGTGTATGACAAAATACTGCTCCTAATTTTAATGGGGGAAACACAGATCTTATAACAAAATTCTATACACATCCAAAAAGGGGTTGTCTTCACATAATACAGTCATGTCCTGTCAATTGCATATTCAAAGAACTTAAAGCACATTTGGCATTAGCTGGTGAAAAGATGTTGTGGCAAACCTAGCCACTTTAGGTCATATTGCAGAACATTTAAAGGTTGTCTGAAATAGCTGTGTTAACCTGGTGTAAAAATGTATTTGTGTGTCTTAGAATAGAGAGCATGCATAGGCTAACAGCCGTGGATAAAATTGTCACTCCTGGAGCCGTGAATAAAATTGTCAGTTGACTCCTGGAGCCGTGAATAAAATTGTCAGTTGACTCCCTGAACTGTGTTTCGTCCGGTTACTGGGGGATTTGGGATATTGCCTTCTTTTCCAGCACTTTACTTTGGATTACCTTCCAAACCAGCGGAGATCTTGGGATTTAATATTGCAGCTCTGCTACAGATGTTATTTGACTAAACAAACTCTTTCCAACAGTCATAAAGACAAGGTGCTAACAGGATATGGAGTGCAGGCGGAGTGAACAAGAAGATACAAATCAGGATCAAAGGCCAGCTGTTATAATAGAGCATCCTGACATTAATCAATCAACTGTGTAGTGTGACACAGGATATAAAGGGGAAAGGTGCTCATTAATCCATATCAGTGTGTAAGGGTGCTGTGTGTGTGTGAGGGTGCAGTGTGTGTGAGCATGCTGTGTGTGTGTGAATTTATTTGGAGGGATTGTGTGTTGGGGTAGGGGGACAGATTAGGAAATAGCCCCTGTGACGAGACCAATCTCGCCACATTGCATTGGAGAAGCCTGGTTGCTCGCCTGTTGCTTTTGCATTATGGCCCCATGTTAAAAGACTTATTTTCCCCTGCAGAAAAGGCTTATTCGTGCCTTTCTGCCCGGCGGTCAGTAGATTCAATCTACCGAACTAACGCACGAATGACTGGACCACCTGGGAGCTGGAGTGTGTCGGCGATTAACCTCCCATAAGCTGCGGTTAATCGCAGCTTAATTGACGAATGCTGGGTGGCCTTTGTTTGGTTGCCGAACACGTGGTGGCGGCCATTTTAAAGTCCTGAACAGCCAGCGGTGTTCAGCGCCCAAACTGTGGAACTGTAAACGGACACTTATTTGCGCGAACACCGCTGAGCCGTCAGCCTCCTTGCTTCTGCATTCGGTCAGTTAACCGAATGCCTGTTCATTCGGTAGTTTAAACCGTATGAACAGCATTACCCCAGATAGCCATCCTGTGGAGTATATTCGTATGGAGAACAGACTTTGTGAACACTTTAACTCCACGGCGATTGGACTGTGTGCATAGGATCTGACCACTATTTGGTACTTTTGTGCGCTCAGATCCCAGCTATCTGGGGATGGGTTGCAAGTATATATTTTGTGTGATAAATGTAATATTGTGTATTTTATTGTGTTTTAGTGTTTTACTGTAACCATGTGGGCAATGGAGTTTTGCCTCTGTCCTTCCCAATTATCTCCAGGATAGAGGGGAGGGATTGTAATGTATTGGGGGAGTGTTTTAACCATATCTGCCTGTGATTGGTCATTGTACTATTTGTGTCCCAGTATCCCAGTCCCCTAGGGGAGTGTCCACCAGGTGGGAGATCTGCATAAATACTGGGCAGGTATCCCTCATTAAAACAGACCACTGCTTGACCCTCAACACGGAGCTCTGTCTCGTTCTTGGGGGGATTTACTGTATGCTGATAGAGACTGATTGCTAGGAGTGTAAGCCACTTGGGTACTTTTCCTATTCGTCTGCTAGCAGCTATGCGTGAGGTTCCAGTTCGGGAGTTTGGAGTGCTATTTTGTATGCTGTTTGGGAGTTTAGAGCATTCCCTTATATGCGGTTCGGGAGTTTGGTGTTCTGCAGTAGCTGTGCCTGTATCTCTGGAAGGGGAAGATCTTCTAAACGGCGGTTTAACCCCTTTTATGCCTGGGGGTGCCGTTACAATTGGTGGCAAGCGGCGGGATCGTTCCTACAGCCAGAAGGACAGCTACAGGAGACACCATTTCATGGATTTTACAATTTGAGGGCACCGCATGTCCCAGTACAGCGGCCCTGACAGCACCAGGATGGAACCAGCAGTGGCGTACAGCTACTCTATGAAAGAGTTTGACAAAATGATGGGATTGCGGCTGAAGTGCTACGGACCCAATCCACCGGAGAAATCGGTGCAGCTTATGAGGAACCTAGTGTTCAAGAATCTGCAATACCGGGCAGAAAGAGAAGGTCAGCTGGCACGTTGGGAGGAACTCCAGCGACAGGTACTGCAGGGAATTGGGAACCCAGTCTCCATTCCCCAGCGGCAGTGTGATTTGCAGGGAATTGGGAGTCCAGTCTCCATTCCCCAGTGGCAGTGTGATATGCAGGGAATAGATAGCCCAGTCTCCATTCCCCAGCGGCAGGCTGAGTTACAGGGGGCAGAGACAGTTGTTCCTGTCCCCCAGCGACAGTGTACCTTGCAGGGAGAGGAGAGCAGCATCCTCCCACCCCAGTGGCAGGGTGAGCTACAGGGATGCTGGGCAGTTGGTTTAGATCCCCAGCGGCAGTGTGAATTACAGGGAATTGGGAGCCCGGTCTCCATTCCCCAGCGGCAGTATGAGTTATTGGGAATTGGGAGCCCAGTCTCCATTCCCCAGCGGGAGATACAGCAGGGAATTGGGAGCCCAGTCTCCATTCCCCAGCGGCAGAATGTCCTACAGGGAATAGAGAGCCCAGTCTCCTTTCCCCAGCAGCAGGACTCTGTATTGGGAGCAGAGACAGTCGGTCTCCCTCCCCCCGCGGCTGGAAGTATATATGGGAGAGGAGCTTGTTACCCCCTCTCCCGATTGGCAGCTTAACGTACCAGGGGGGGAAAGTAAACCCCACAACCGTGCAGGTGGGACCGTGGTCTCTGCACTTACAGCACAGGGGGTATGGACGGTCGGTTCTGCCCCCCCAGCTATTCGTGAGGTTCCAGTTCAGGAGTTTGGAGTGCTACTTTGTATGCTGTTCGGGAGTTTAGAGCATTCCCTTATATGCGGTTCGGGAGTTTGGTGTTCTACAGTAGCTGTACCTGTATCTCTGGAAGGGGAAGATCTTCTAAACGGCGGTTTAACCCCTTTTATGCCTGGGGGTGCCGTTACAGCCCCTTCCTTCTTACCTTTTGCCTAGCCCCCTCCCTTCTTACCTTTTGCAGGGGGATCCTTTTTGCCATCCCTAATGGTCCTAGTGGTGAGTTAGGCTAAAGTTCACTCTTGCGAGATCTGAGCGTTGCCGCTGCAACGCTCTGACCTCGCGAGAGGAACCCCGCGGAGCTGCTGGCAAGAGCTCCCCGGGTTCTCTCCTGCCTCCCTCCCTGCCTGTAGAGGCAAACAGCACGGCCCGCAGGGATTAGGATGTGCCCAGGCACAACCGGCACACCCCATGCACACGCCTAGGCCCCTACTTCTCACCTCCCTACCCTTCCCCCATGCTCCTCCTGGCTGTAAATACATTCATATAACTGTTCTATCTCCATCTCTGTTCTTCAGACCTCATCTCACACTCATACTCACTCATAGGAACAGCGATTGTGATGCTCTGCATTTGTTTTTCTCACCACTTATCACCCAGCCTCCCAACCAGGTTCCCCTAAATATATAGCATGCTCCTCCAGCTGTTTGAGATTATCACTCTTATTACCTCTTCATTCTATTTACATTTACCAATAGCTGCTTCTCTCTGTTAACTCTTTTAGCCATCACCTGCAAATTTCCACTGCTACCTTTTGTCTCAAATGCCTATGGTATCCTTTAGATTGTAAGCTCAGCACTTTGTATAAAAGGGCTTAAATGGCTAGTTATCAGCTTAGGGGCAGGGCTCTCTCTACCTCTTGTATTTGTCTGTGTATATTGTATGTTCTCCACTAATTGTACAGCGCTGCAGAATCTGCTGGTGCTTTATAAATATCAGTAATAAATAATAAATATATGGCTTTGCAGGAAAGAGACACACAAAGGGACCTGTTGAAGGGGGGAGGGGGCACAGAAAATAGGCTGAGGGGAGAAAGCCACAGAAAGAGGCTGGGGGGAGGAGGGGGGAGAAAGACACACACAAAGGAGCTGGTGGGGAAGTAAGAGATACACAAGGAGGGTTGTAAAAGACACACGAGGGGTATAAGACACACTAAGACACATTAGTTACACTAATTGGTATAGAAAATGAAAAAGGTGGATTGCAAGACAAACACGTGAAGATGCATTGGAGGCTTAAATGCAGTTTTGTCTGTGTAGACAACAATCTTTGCCCCAACCCTGTTTGTCTCATCCACACCCAGCCACTTCATGTGTCTCGTCTCCCCGCCAGCCCCTCCACGTGTCTCATTCTTATGATATCTTTTGGCTGGGTAAGAATTTCAGTGAAATTCCAACACAATCTTTATATGTAACAGTTTCAGCTTTATGAAATGCTAATTTTTAAGGGAGTGGTGAAAGAGCTGCTCAGGGCTGCCATCAGGGGGTTACAATAGTACCCTTGTAACAGGCCCTATCCAGCTCAGGGGCCCTGTAGCGCTTATTGGTCCAGATGGGGAGATAGGTGTATATCTCCATGAACTGGACTGCATTGGCTAGCAGCATCACAATGGGTCCTATAATATCCGAGAGCCTGCAAACCTCCCTTACAGGCAGCAGTGCTGGAGGATGTCCAGTCATAGATATCACTTCCGCCCAGAATTACCATAGAGCTGCATTAACTGGCAGCTGAAGCTCAGATGTACGTCAGTGTGTAAAGGGGATGAGGATGTGGAATGTTAAATCGCCGTCTCTCACATTTCACCATATGGTAGTTGTCTCACAAGCTTGTAAGAGCATAGCGCTGCTATGGTAACCTGCGGAAACACTCTGATTGGCCAGAGCTCACAGACATCTACTTCACATTCTGCCACTCTGCACGTTACGGATATGCAGACAAGAGGCACTATGCTCTTTCTCCTCCAGGCAAGCTGAGTAAAAGGGCCCCGCAACTGGCGGCACATAAGGCAAGGGCCAGGCCCCCTCCTGGTGTTGGGCCCTCAATTATGGACCGAGGACCCAACCGATCAGTTTGTCCTAATGCAAGTTAGGCAGCTGCGAGGCCCCAGAGTATGCAAGGCATTAGGTGGCCGCCTAACTTGCCTAATTAAAGAGCTGCCTCTGCTCTGAAGCCTCTAAGTGCTAGTGGAGGCACACATACCTCCCAACATTTCAAATTTACAAAGAGGGACACCTTCATTTTAGGGGTGTGAGTTGAGGAGTAGCCAGGGCGGGCTGTTCTGAAAATTGTAGTTGACTTACTAATAATTTATTCTTGTTGCCTGTCTAATATTATGTGTGTTTCCCAATCTTTCGTATGATATGTGTGTCCAGGGCCGGCCTTAGGCCTGCAGACCATGCGTAACTGTCTCACAAGCCCAGGGACTTGCAGTGTCCTGTGGTAATCTGCGGCAGTGCTCTGATTGGCCGGAGCTAGGAAGACAGCTACTTATGGTCTGCAGCCAACAGAAGTGCATGCCAGATGTGTCAGACTGCAGAGTCACATGCACACAGTCCCACAGTAAGATGCACACAGTTATACATATACACTGTCAAATACACAGGATCAGGCAGAAGCACACATGTACAGGCAGTTACACACATAAACAGTTACAGGCAGACAGTAACACACGGTTACATACAGTCACACACGTACACACAATTACAATCAGACAATAACACACACATACACACACAGTTACAGGCAGACAATGACAAACACACATAGGTACAGATAGACTGTCACATACATACAGTCTCTCTCTCTCTCTCACACACACACACACACACACAGTTACATGCAGACAGTCACATACACAGAGGCAGTCACACATACACACAGACAGCTTCACACACAGACAGTCACACACACACAGTCACACACACAGAGGTAGACAGTCACACAGGCAGATAGTCAAACACACAGATACTCACACACATTCAGGCAGGCAGCCACACACACAGGCAGACAGACACACACACAGAGGCAGACAGCCACACGCACAGGCAGACAGTCACACAGGCAGACAGTCAAACATACACACACACCGGCAGACAGACACACACACACAGGTACTCACACACACACAGAGGCAGACAGCCACACACACAGAGAGTCACACAGGCAGACAGTCAAACACCCACACACAGGCAGACAGCCACACACACAGGTACTCACACACACACAGAGACAGACAGCCACACACACAGGGAGACAGTCACACAGGCAGACAATCAAACACACACACACACACATAGGCAGACAGACACACACACACACAGGTACTCACACACACAAAGAGGCAGACAGCTACACGCTGTTGTGGCTCCCGGCCCGCCGCATGGCGCAGCCGTGCCCGACCGGCACGTCCTCGCCGATATTGCGAGCCGGGAACCGCTCCTCCGTGTCTTCTGGGCGTTGCGCCCAAATCAAAGATGGCGCTGACCACGTGGTCGAGCACACCACATGCTCCGCCCCTCAAATTTATATGGACGTGTGTGTGACATCACAACATCAACGCACGCGCACGTTCTGGGGTCAGAGGTGACCATCTGACCAATCAGAGCCCAGAGAGGGATATTTAAATCCCTAATTCACTCCAGTTCCTTGCCCTGTCGTGGTTTCCTGTTCCTGGTTCCTGAGAGTGCGTTTATCTTTGTGAATATTACTTCCTGGTATCCTGATCTTGGCTTTTCCCTGGTTATTCCGCATTCTGTTTCCCTGACTTGGCTTGTTTAAACGGTATCTGAGTATTTCTGGCTTCCTTGACCTCGGCTTTCCCTTTGACCATTCTCTATCTCTAGCGTATTAGTCCGGCCATTCTAAGGTCCGGTTTACGCTCTGTCCTTTTATTTCCTTTCCTTTTTTACGTATATGTTTCTGCGTGTTGGACCACACTAGCAGCCGTGACACACACACAGGCAGAGAATCACATAGGCAGACAGTCAAACACCCACACAGAGGCAGACAGCCACACACACAGGTACTCATAAACACACACATAGGCAGACAGCCACACACAGGCAGACAGTCACACACACAAACACACAGGCAGACAGCCATACACACAGGCAGACAGCCACACACACACACATAGGTAGACAGCCACACACACAGGTACTCACATACACAAAGGCAGACAGTCACACACACACACATAGGCAGACAGCCACACACACAGGTACTCACACACACACACAGGCAGACAGTCACACACACACACACAGGCAGACAGCCACACACATACAGGCAGACAGTTGCACATACTCATACACACTCACAAACAGACAGTCATACATGGTTACCTCTGTCCTTTATGGTCTGGGAGGAGTGCAGGCAGCTCCTGGGGTCTGGTTGTTGGGGAAGCAGGGACTCCTTCCTACTTCCCATGCAGCTGGCACTTTTAACTCTGCCCCAATCTCATTTTAGCCCTGCCTGCATTCATTTTAGCTCCACCTCTGCCGCATGGTAAGCCCCCGCCCATCGCAATGCTGGGAGATTTTTTTCTAATCCCGGGTGGAGAATAATGTAATCCTCCACCTGGGTAGCCGGCCATGCGTGAGCTCTGTCGGCCGCAGGGCGCCCACTGTCCACGGCGCCATGTGCGGCCACACAGCTCGCACCCCCCTAAAGCCGACCCTGTGTGTGTCCCATCTTTTTGTGTCTCCTGCCTGCTCCCCATTCGGGAGGCGAATTAATTCCCTTAGTGGAAGCACTCCCAAACGGGTAGTGGGCAGAAGACACGAAAAGATGGGGCACACACAGGGCCGGCTTTAGGGGTGTGTAGCGGAGATCCAATATTCCACAGGTTATCTCCGCTTAAGATCCCAGTGAGGCTCAGGAACAATTAATTATAAATCCATAAAGCAAGGTTTCCAGCAGGTAAAATAATCCAGCAATATCCCAACAGCAATCCCAATAACTGGACGACACACAGCATCAGGAGCAGAACTAAAAACCTTTATTTCACAGTGACCTTATAAAGCATGCTCCCATGCAAGGGAGGGATTTCCATTAATTACTACAGTATCCAATCCGGCAATAGTAACCTCCCACACATCTCCTCCCCTCAGCCTGACTCATAATCCCCTTATACTGTATACAAATTCCCCCAGTTTCTGGATGTACCCCTAAACCTAGGGGTACCTCTTTAAATGGTACATCCCCTGGTAGCCCTGATCTAGGTGAGCAACATATCCAAAAATCACCCAGATCAGACCAGGGGTTCGGGAAATTCATGGAGGTACTAAAAAGACCGACCGCGCTGGAGAGAACAGCCGAATTGGGCTCCATGCGATGGGGCCCTGCGGTCGGTCACAGTATAAGGGAATAAATGGCACGAAAAGCTAAGGCTACAGCGATCAGGTAGGGTTCGCATGAATCCCCTCGTTCGGTTGTTTCTGTCTACCGAACGAGGGGCCGTTCGATAGTTTGGAACCGAACGGACTGGGCTTTTGGAGGTCTCAGCGGTGTTCGCCTAGTCGAGTGTCCGATTTGGGTTCCAGACACTCAACAGCAAAACACCGCTGTTCGGGAGTTTTAAAATGTCCGCCGCCACGTGTTCGTTTCCCGAATGGTGGCCACCCCGAGAACAAAGGACCTACTGCATAGCTTGTTAATTACCCATTCGCAACATTGTTGCAATGGGTAATTGAAGGCACACTTCACACAGGGCAGGTCTGACTGTTCGGTAGTTTCATTCCCTTAGTTTATTTGAATCTACCGAACAATCAGACGAATACACGTTATTTGGACACATAAAAACCAGTAATTTACCCAAATACAGTTATACACATGCAATTTTCAGGACTGCCCAGTTCCAACAGCTACAGGGTGTGAGAGCTGTGCGGCCGCACATGGAGCCGTGGAGCAGTGGCCGACACAGCTCACACATGGCCGGCCCGATACCCCATTTAGAATGTTGGCTTAGAACCTTCACACCTCGCCACATAGTGTCAATCCGCAAGGGAAGCAATTAGCACTCCTCCAGCTGGCGGCCATTTGTACAGTCGAACGCCAACCAGGGGGAGCGATTGTGGGTTGTTTCCCAACTTGTTCATTTCCCGAACAAGGCCCTCTCTAGTGCCCCATTAGACTGTTCGCGCCAATCAATTAGAACGTTCACACTCGCAACATAAGTGTGAAACCGCAAGGGAAGTAATTAATGAGCACTCCTCCGGCTGGCTGCCATTCGTACAGATGAACACCAGCCACGCAAGCGTTCATGGGTTGTTTCCCGACTTGTTTATTTCCCGAACGAGGACCCCCCTAGTGCCTCATTTGACTGTTCGCACCAATCAATTAGAACGTTCGCACTCGCAACATAAGTGTGAAAACCGCAAGGGAAGTAATTAATGAATGCTACCCTGGGTGGCCGCCATTTCGTATAGGCAAACGTCACCCAGGGGGAGCATTCGTATCCCGAAAGGAGATGCTTCCCTTGTCTGGTTCCCACACAGGGACCCTGCGAACGGAGGCAGTTCGTGACAGGGGCCATTGTGAGAGTCCCTGAGGTTTGTGTGGACACTTCTGTGGCGCTGGCGAGTTTTGTGGGCTTTGCGGTGCCCGCTGGGATGAAGAGACCAGCTCTTTTCCCATGGGCAGGCTCTCTGTGCCTGGGAGACAAAGGAACCTTTTTTTCCCGCGCTTGGTCCCCCAGGTAAAGAGGCTCATGGGGTGAAGATCCCCCTGAACCTGGATGTGGGAAACCCTGTGTTTGGATGGTGGGATTTTGGAGACAAAGATACAAAGCCCTTTTCCGCATTAGGTTCCCAGAGTGGGGGGGGGGGGCTCTGGGAGGGGGCATTATATGCTGTGTGTTACACCCCTTGCATGAGCTTATGCTTAAAAGCCGTGTGTGGCCAATAAGGTTTGTTGTACCTCCAGAACTGTGTGTTGACCAGTTACAGGGGGGGGGGGGATGGGTCCCTTTATATCCCAAATGGTTCCTGTTCAGCTGAAGGAAGAGAAAGTGCGGAGGTAATCAGTCGGGTTATCAGGTGTTCCGCTACAATTCTAAACACATTTATTGTAGTTTAAAGACACACTACTGTGACTATTCTCGCTGTGGAGCTCTGTTATAAACTCAGACACACCAACAAAACGGAGCTCCTAAAATAAAGTCACATTCAGATAGCAAGCAGGAAGAGAGGAAGGGACACTTCGGAGATATGCACATGGGCCATAAATTCTCCATCACTGGTCTAAAATATTGTGGTAGCTGTGAATTATGAATTGTAGAAGGGAAGGAATGGCAAAATCTATACCATACATCTCAAAGTCTAACTTTACTCTAACCATAAACACTTGCCTACCCTCAGGGCCACCATCAGGGCATGACAACCATAACAGTTGTCATCGGCCCGGCGATCCTGGGGGGCCCGGACTGCTTAGGTCGTCCCGGGCCCCAAATTCAGTGGCGTACATACCGGGGTCGGAGGGCGCCTGGCCGACCTGCGACCTGGTATGTACCCACTGTGGCCAGCCTCTTCTTCTGGGGGACCCAGCAGCCAGTCACCTCAGGGCCCCCCCGAGGCTGGCCCTGGTGTCACCCGGCCGGCGGGCGTGTGAGGGAGCACTCTCCCCTGAGTGCTTCCTCTTCAGCTCCCTCGTGCACCGCACTGATGCCGGAGCCGGAAGACACCGCCGGGTGACACCACTGGACCCAAGGGAGTCCCCTTAGCTCTCCCACAGGTGAGGAGGCTGGGGGGGATTAAATTTAAAAAAAATAAAATGTGTGTGTTAGAGTGTGTGTGTTAGAGAGTGTGTGTGTGTTTTAGAGTGTGTCAGTAAGAGTGTTACTGTGTGTGTCTGTTACTGAGTGTGTTAGTTTGTGTGCGTCTGTTAGTGAGTGTGTGTTTTGTGAGTGAGTGTGTGTATGTCTGTCACTGAGTGTGTGTCTGTCAGTAAATGTGTCTTGTAGCTAGTGTGTATGCGTCTGTTTGTGAGAGTGTGTGTGTGTGTCTTTAGCACTTACCTTTCTCCAGCGCCGGACTCCCTTGGCGCTGGGGATCTGTTCGTCCTGATCCGCCTCTCAGCTCTGAATGCGTATACGTGGCAAGAGCTGCGCGCGCATTCAAACCGCCCATAGGAAAGCATTACTCAATGCTTTCCTATGGACGTTCAGCGTCTTCTCACTGTGATTTTCACAGTGAGAATCGCGGAAGCTTCTCTAGTGGCTGTCAATGAGACAGTCACTAGAGGATGGATTAACCCTCAGTGAAACATAGCAGTTTCTCTGAAACTGCTATGTTTTCAGCTGCAGGGTTAAAACTAGAGGGACCTGGCACCCAGACCACTTCATTGAGCTGATGTGATCTGGGTGTTTGTAGTGGTCCTTTAAGTGTATCTGCATGCACTGGCGTACATACCGCAGTCCCAGGGGTCGCAGCCCTGCGACCCCTGCGACCAGGTGCCCGCCGCCATGTGTTGCGGCCCCAGCGCGCGGATCAGTTTTCGCACACGGGTCCCCATGGGTTGTGTGTACGCCACTGCCCACATTAGCTATGTGCACACATATATAGCGATTAATGCTATATATGTGTGTGCTGCGGGCCCCCCGCTACCTGTATTCTGCAGGGGGCCCAGCACACTTGAAATATACTGCCCAGATGCTCTTCTCTGTCGAAGTCTCGCGAGTGACGCGATCGTCAGAGCGTTGCCATGGCAACGCTCCGCACGGCTCACGAGACTTCGAAAGAGCAGAGCATCTGGGCAGTAGATTTCAAGTGTGCTGGGCCCCCTGCAGAATACAGGTAGCGGGGGCTGCACCATTCCTCAGGACCTCCGGTTTCAGGGCTCCAGCCAATGTGATCTCCCCCCTCCATGGCCACAGGTGAGATACAGGGAGGGAGGAATAAAACAATACAATTAATGAATGGAAAAAAAAAACTGTAGGCTTTCCCCCCCACATTTTGCAGCCCCATACATTTACACACACTATACACTAACATTTACACACACTATTTACTAACATTTACACACTATACACTAACATTTACACACACTATTCACTAACATTTACACACACTGTACACTAACATTTACACACACTATTCACTAACACATTTACACACACTATTTACTAACATTTACACACACTATTCACTAACATTTACACACACTATACACTAACATTTACACACACTATTCCCTAACATTTATACAAACTATACACTAACATATACACACAATATTCACTAAAATGTACACACTCTACATCCTTACACAAACATACACTCTGCAGTCACTACACACACTACATCCTTAAACAAACACACACTCTGGAGTCACTACACAAACACACACTCTGCAGTCACTACACACACTACATCCTTACACAAACACACTCTGCAGTGACTACTTCCTAACACAAACACACACTCTGCAGTACTTACACAAACACACACACACACACTTTGTAGTCACTACACACACTACATCCACTACACAAACACACAGTCTGCAGTCACTATACACACATTAAATACTTACACAAACACACACTCTGCATTCACTATACACACACTGTATTCACTAAACACTACATCCACTATACACATCGCATTTAATACACAGAAACACTACATCCACTACACAAACACACACTCTGCATTCACTATAAACACACACTACACAAACACACACTCTGCATCTAATACACACACACACACGCCACAATCAGTACAGACACTGCATCCCTATGGGCGGACTGGGGGGGGCAGCGCTTTGGGTGGACTCGGTGCAGGGGGGGCCAGGACCTTGAGCTGTGTCAGGGGCCCCAAAATTTCTGTTGGCAGCCCTGCCTACCCTCAAATCTCAACCCATGTTATAGAATTTTTCACACTATCTATCAAAGTGACCACACTGTCCCACCCTGACACTGCACCTGCTGTAACTCCCAACATCCCCAGCCACTCACAGACCCAGAAAGAACTGCAAACCTCCAGCCAGAGTTTACTACCAGCTCTGACCCCGAGCCGTATCCCTGCCACCCATTGCGCACCACCATTCTCACACTGGCTGGGTGTGATGGGATTAATGGCTGCCTATCTATCACCTAAGGACCATGACCCACTCTATGCTGACAGCTGTGCTGACTGTTGGGCAGGATGGGGGTGCCGGTGCCCAGCCTGGCCCGTGGTGGCAGAGGTTACACCCAGCCCTGTGCCATCAGTCAGGCAGAGAGCACCACAAGCCACACACCTAACGGTGCTTCCAGAACATCTGGGCACCTCCACGTCACAGGCGGAGCTGGGATCTCATTGGCTGTCCGCTCGCAGGCTCCCCATTGGCTGTGCTGGAGGATGCGTCAGGCGCCACGTCTGCAGCGGCCGGACAGTGCTAGAGAGCCTACAGCCAGGGAGCCAGCCAGCGACGGAGCTCTGTGACCAGCCTAGTGCAGCGACTGGCAGTGTGAGGGATCCCTGTGCGGATCGTAGTGCAGCGACTGGAGCCTGGGGGTACCTGCAGCCGGTGGGTGTCGGCGGGGGGGTCTGGGTAACCTGGCTGTGTGTATGGGGGTCATTACAGCCAGGGGAGCAGAGATAGGGGCTATAGTGTGTGTGTATTGTATTCTACAACATTTAGATATCACAGATTGCATCAACTGTGTTTTTATATATTATTATATTTAGTATATATTGTAATTAAAGGTGCAAGAGGTGAAAAATGCACCCTGGTAGTTGAACTGGCTATTGGCATAAATCAGGATATGTATTTAAGAATTATCATCAGTTCCCTTTAACTCTCTGCATTAGTTGGTTAGTAAGGTTCTCTTTATTGATGGGGTGTTGTTTTTCAGAATGAGTAATACTTCAGTTTGTACAAGGTGGTTTTGTTGTGGGGAGCCAACTGAGTTTATCACTGGAGATGGATTTTAAAGCTCCTAGGAAAGTTAGGAAATGGGCCCCTTTTTTGGCTTCATTCCCAGCGTCATTTTACTTCTCTGTGGCACAAGTAAACTGTACACATGGGATATTGTGTGACTGTTGTAGCAACTAACTAGTTAACCCTGGGGTTATGTACTCCCCATCTTCACCTGTGTGCGCTGTTTTCAGTATTAAAAACTCCATGCACTGTTAAAACATGCTCTTTTTTTTCTATCTGTTTAATCGACTTGGACGAGGCTTGCAATCTACTTGCTTGTGCAGGGATTTATATTTGGATTACGTTGCAACATTGTATTCATCCTTCTTCCCAGGGATGATGTTTTTAGGGTTGAAGTAAAGCGTGGCAGAATTTTGAGAAGAGGATCAGGTTAAGCCTTTGCCACGTCACTGGATTGAAGAAAGCCTCCCCTATGCTTGAGAACAACCAGGTCTCCTCCCTCCCTGTTACAGACCTTTTGTTCAGCCCATATTTTTATTCTCTCTCTCATCAGACACAAAAAACATATCTTATGAAAGTACACACTATTAAACTTCTTGGAAACGCGTATGCAGTCATCCGTTGATTAAAGAGTATTAATCATCTGCACGGCACTTTTTTGAGAGAGTTAAAATCTGATTTAAAAAAAAAAAATGCTGCCAGATTACAAGCAAATATATAAATTCTGCAGAGGAGTTATGCAAATCTCCGTAAATTAGCAGTTTAAACAAATGCTCACTCTATGGATTGAGCAAATATTCTCTTAAAACTAGTAAAGGTTCCAAACTTTCTCTGCAATTTATGCACAACTCGGTGGATGTACACCAACACTGGCTTATAAATAGCTCGCCCTTGTTATTCTTACGTGTAGTCCTATTATTTTTCTTGTTTTTTTGTTTTTAATTGATATGATGTTTAACATCTGCTGTTTTTCAATGGTACTGTTTGGTTTTTTTTATCAGAAAGCTGATGTGTCTAAACTGAAAAATACAGGTGGAAATTTCGATTGCTCTTTGTACCTGTTCTGAACATTTTACCATATCTTAATCTGGTTTCCTCTTGTGACTTTTTAGATGGATTTTTTTTTTCCTTGGATGAGCAAGAGGTCAAACATTACAATATCTTTCAGTACATCTTTCATGCTTGCAAACGTTGCCAGGGGGAGGGAAAAGTGCTGATAACTGCTGATTAACCCTCTACATACCAATATTTACTATGTTGAAAGTATTTGCCGGGGACAGCAGCCATCTTGAAGCTTCTGTGACATACAACTTCTGTGAGAGAACTCTATCTCTCTATCTATCTATCTCCTGGTTCTATTTAGTTTAAGGCACATATACATTTGGATGTCAGTTTTGGTGGGATCTGTTTATTTGTGTTTCTTTTCACATGAGTGGTAGTTTTATGCCAATATGCCTTTAGCCATATTCCCTTTATTTATATTTTAATCATAAATGCATTCTTATTACCATTGCAAAATGGACAATGCAGTGTTTGCTGTGTAAATTCACATTACGGTTCTAAACTAAACTGTGAGGAATTGCAAATTTTAGGCCAAAAATGCTAAATAGTCTTGGCTATTTGGGCTTAACATTTGCAGCTTCTACATTTTAGTGAATAACCCTCCTCAATTATCTTGTTTTAGTTTTACATTTATATACTGATCTTTAAAATGAGCTGTGCGGAAGACACTGTGAGAAAGTTTTCTTTAATAATGTATGTTTAAAGATTACTTGTCATGTGAGTTACATTGGCTAAAATGTAGTAGGCAAAATCCATTTACACATTATAGGTAATAGTATGAAATAGTTTGATTTGCCATGAAGTCACTATTTTGGTTTAAATGTGTGGTGGTGGTGACTTCATTTATAGCTTATCTACTATTGTACCATTACCTTGCTATGAAGGACACCAGTGACAATCCTCAGATAATGCAGTGTATCGGCCCATTTGAAAGCAATTCTGCATTGTATTCTTAGAACATTCCACCCCTCCACTGTCCTAGTTTTGGCAGGTATGTGTATGTCTGCCAACATATACCCAGCACCCCGGTGATGTCCGCAAGCAATGCAAGGAAAGTGCCAATTTGCTCATGATTTATCAACTGATCTTGTCCTCATCATGTGTTTTACGTGGCTATATAAATTTGTACAATGGAAAATGTGAACATTTTAAATACTATTTGCAGCTGTTATTTACTTGGCGAAGGCTTCTTTAAATGGTCTATGACGGTGTTGCTTTTTTTACAGGCCATACAGCAGTTGATGATAGGATCTGTTCTTTGTCTCCTGAGGGATTATAGCTTCTGTATTGCTGTGTAATTACATGTGTTTTGCTGCTTGCAATTGTTAGCTTTCATATTTTCCCCTTCTTTAATTTACCCTGCATTCATAATTTTAATATTACATTGAAAATGAATCTCTTGTGTGCTTGTCTTTTTTTTATTTTTTATTATTTATTTATTTATTTTTAGGAATAATGAATCAGACCGACAAAACTGAAGAAGAGGTCCCATCTTATCTGCGAGATGAGGCACCAGAAGGTAATCTTTAGCATTTTTTTTCCTGCAAAAAGTTTTATTTGACTTTCATAAAATAAAATATCAATCCTAACAGACTAACTATTGTTTTATTATTTATTCATTTGATTGTTAGATTTGAGGGCTTTCAAGGTTAGATGTGCTTGCCTTCCAGCACTTTGTCCTGTTGGCCTTCCACCTTAGCGGAGATTATCAAGATTGATGGTGTCAGCCAATCCAATGTTTTCACATGTGGAAACATTGGGAGGCTAGTGCATATGCACAGCAAAACACTGTGGTGCGCCTAACCGATCTCTATGAAGCCATCTAATTGAAATAGAAACGTTTTACTCTATTTCAGCACTAGAGTCATTTAAACCAGTTGCCATTTCTGCAATGTTTTCACATCTGGGTTAAAACAACAGGGACATAGCACCCAGATAACTTAATTGAGCCTATGGTGTTCCTTTAAGGACGCAAGCAACTTGGACATTTTTGCCGTGTGTGTTTAACCACAATTACCATCTTTCTTATTTATTGAACCAAAACATTCTAAATACTGGTTTTCTTTTTTTTTTATTTTTTTTTTTTTTATTTGTTTAGCTACAAAAAGGTATGTTAAGGGATCCTATAGTTTAAGGAATACAAATAACCTAGGCAAAAATAATGCAGGTTTAGTTACAGTATATAATCATACATTGCATAAGCCCCCACAAGCCTGCTGCAACATCAGTGTACCCCATTCTTAGTCTTAGCAGGTCCTATCCTAGCAACCTAATGCCTGATTTTATGAGATTAATCCATTTATTGTGGAAATGCTTCCTCCTGGGACTCTGCAGGGCAAGGTAAAATAGTGCCCTGGAAAAAGGCACTTGTGACAAGGAGGGGTGCAAAGCCAGAGAGAGAGAGAGTTTTAAACCCCAAATTGTGACTTTAAATTACCACATGAAATCAGAGACTCTCACCTCTATAGTCACAGCTCGGCAACATGGAGGGTTTCACCTATAAGGACAGGAAGCTGGTAGTACATAAGGACACACTGGATTATTATAACTCATCCCTCTTTCCTGTAATTGTCCTAGCCGGTATCTAAAAATTAAGTACTGTTTGACACTCATTCTTGATAGCCATCAATAATTGAAAGTTAATTTACAGACACCCTTTATTGGTTTCTCTCTCTGGCTGCTTAGGGGGTGCACTTTCCCTGGTGCACCCATCTGGATCCATTCCTGGAGTGTGGTCTGCACCACAGTAATCGATCCTTCGTGGCCAGGCACTCAGTGAGTCAGAGCTGACAGGATTCCCAGCCTGTGCTCTGACTTGATGAGTGCTGGAATGCATGGGAGAGATCACAGCACTAGCTCCTGTGGCAGGACTTAAAGGACCACTATAGTGCCAGGAAAACATACTCGTTTTCCTGGCACTATAGTGCCCTGAGGGTGCCCCCACCCTCAGGGTCCCCCTCCCGCCCGGCTCTGGAAGGGGGAAAGGGTTAAAAACTTACCTTTTTCCAGCTCTGGGCGGAGAGCTCTCCTCCCCCGATCCTCCTCCTGGGCTGAATATGCGCGCGCATTCAGCCCGTCGCATAGGAAAGCATTTAGAATGCTTTCCTATGGACGCTGGCGTGCTCTCACTGTGAAAATCACAGTGAGAAGCACACAAACGCCTCTAGTGGCTGTCAGAGACAGCCACTAGAGGATTAGAGGGAAGGCTTAACCCATTAATAAACATAGCAGTTTCTCTGAAACTGCTATGTTTATTAAAAAATGGGTTAACCCTAGAAGGACCTGGCACCCAGACCACTTCATTAAGCTGAAGTGGTCTGGGTGCCTAGAGTGGTCCTTTAAAGCTCCAAATATCTCCAAGTCCCTGGCATCCGGTGATAGGAATTCCTGATGTTTCTACTCCTGTAAAAAAAAATCCCCAATTATATTCAGCTTCATCAAATTGGTTCATCTTTTGAGATCAAGGAGTACAACTGACACTATCCTGTGAAGCTACAATGACCTATAATTAACCTGAGCATTTAAAATTTTACAGTTCAAATCTGTTTTGTTTGTTTAAAGTTCTATAACAGTTTGACTGTTCATATTATTCTACAAAGGCCTACCATTTCAGAAAGTAGACACTTCAGGGTGTCTCATATGACATATATTGTGCTTACATTTTTTTTCTACAGTTTGTGGTAAAATTGTTTTTGCATTTTTTTTAAGATACACGTCATTTTGTAAATCTGAAAAACCAGAATAATGCAAAGTCAGCTTTATTTTACAATACAATGCTATATATATATATATATATATATAATCTATCAAAAAAAAAAAAAGCCAAACAACCAAGTGATAACACTATACGCAATTCAAAGAAATAGTCTGCCAAATTGAGACGTTAGTCACAAGACCAACCCCCAACTTTTGGCACGCTCAGGTGTCTTTGGGCACTTGTCGGTGCATTGGTGATAGGTCTGTGTTTTTGTACTGTGAGTGCTAGTGCAGAGCAGATTCTTTTACCGTGTGTTTTTGCTAGTGATGTAGTGTGTGTGTTTGTAAGGAATGTATTTTGAGCTGATGATGCAGTGTGCATGTGTGTGGTGGATGTAGTATGAGATATGGAAGGGGTCAGAAACCTGCGACACTTGTGCCATGCACAGTGCTCAAGACTGCCATAGTCAAAAATTGTGATTGAAAACCCCTTCCACCTTAATGTCTGTGGATAGTAAATACAATGTTAAACAAAAATCTGCACACCAATCAAGCCATAAGACTTGCTTTTCCCACAGGAATAATAAATTTGCAGTGATATTACTCCTGCAAAGGATTCTGGGTGGACATATGCAAATTAGTTTAACAAAGAATCGCATTTTTGCCTCATTCCATTTTAAACATGAATTCCTTTGAGTCTGTGTTTGCTGTATACAACAGCTTTTGAAATACAACTTTGGAAAAGATGCAAAGCCAGTGAACCACTCATGGACAGCTGTTTCATTGTTAATGCAAATCATCAGCATTAGGTTGGCTGCTGGCTGGCTAGTGAGGCTTGGCTGTACTTGCAAAGCAAAAAACAAAAAAAGGTATGGTGGGGAAAAACACCTTCACCTGAAGTCTGTGGATAGTTAAAGGACCACTATAGGTACAAGACCACTTCAGCTTAATAAAGTGGTTTGGGTGCCAGGTCCAGCTAGGGTTAATCCTTTTTTCTATAAACATAGCAGTTTCAGAGAAACTGCTATGTTTATAATAGGGTTAATCCAGCCTCTAGTGGCTTAAAAATGCTTTCCTATGGACTTGTCGAATACGCGCGCGGCTCCTGCCGCGCATGGGCGTTCAGCCAATGACGTCGCTATGGAGGAGGAGGAGGAGGAGGAGGAGGAGGAGGAGAGATCCCCGCCCGGCGCTGGAGAAAGGGGTAAGTTTAACCCGTTCCTCTCCATCCAGCCCGGCGGGAGGGGGACCCTGAGGGTACTATAGTGGTCCTTTTTAATACAATGTTAAACCAAAAAAAAATAATAATAAAAATAAAATGTATATTTTTTTCTTTATAAACCTGTGTTTACAATTGTTGTATTTATTTTTTAAACCAGCTTGTTTGTATCCTCGAGCAGACCGTCAATAAATACATTTAAATAGTCCCTCCTCCTTCCCCATTAAAACCCCGGACCCCAGGAACGTCAGTATTCTTTCTTGTCCCATTCAGGATGAACACGCTGACTGTTCTTGGAAGTCTGAGGCGCACAGGCTGCTGTCTGGTGGGTATTGGGCCGATAGCTCCCTGGAAGGTGAGCGGAGTGCCACACTCTGCGTCCTAGTTACAGAGCAAGCAGGAGAATCTGCCTTCTTATGCCGTGTGGAGACCCGCAATGGGTAAGAGGTGGTCTGCCAATGGAATTGCAAGCTCGGAGCTTGCGCACAGCAGTGGAAAGCACGCCCGGGTGGCCTTGCGTTCCACCACCGTTCCAAATGCGCTACATGCACAATTCAGAACTTGAAATTTCGGTGCCAAATTCACAAAATGGTGACCATTAAAGCTGTGCAAACATGCTTGTTGTCTGGAGAAGGAATACTGTGTCACCAGCCCGCCCACATGGTTCAGAGGTCTTTAAGGTATGAGATGTTTTATCTTTTCATTAAAGGCATAATTTTTTTTATTTATTGCAGATGTCTAGCCCATTGTCTCTTAAAGAATTAGACAAGGAGAAAATGTCGGCACCTGCACCCAAGAAGGCTATGTTTAAAACAAAACTCCTACTCTGAATGCGCTACTCCACTCCCTGATGGATGCAAAAAGAAAATGTGCAAAAGCTGCACTTCTGAAAATTTGGAGAAATCTTTCCAGGGTAAACTTTCCCAAACATTTAAATCTTTTAAAGAATCTGCTAAAATGCATGTTCCTTCTCAAGAGAAGCATTCAATGAAATGTGAGAAAGATCTCCCTCAATGTCCGTATTATCATCATGGGGAATGCTCTGATACTGCATGCTCATCAAATTCTAGCAAGGCATCTAGTGTGGAAGAAGGTTTTTTTCCTGTCGAACACCTGAAAATGTTAGAGGTATCGGCAGTGTTATCTGAGGACGATGCCAAAAAAAGAAGATAAAGGGTTTTCCGATAGACCTGAAGTTATTAGAATGTGTGCATAGAGAATGGAAAAATCCTGAGAAAAGGGCATTCATTTCCAAACATTTTAAGCAGCTTATCAGACTCCAAGAAGGTTTAACCCCTTAAGGACCAAACTTCTGGAATAAAAGGGAATCATGACATGTCACATATGTCATGTGTCCTTAAGGGGTTAAGTTGGGAAGAACTACCAAAGGTAGATACACAAATGTTGCAACTGTCCAAAAAGACCACACTACCCATCAATGAAGTATTTGGCCAATGGACAGAAGAGTGGAAATGTCCTGCAGAATAATCTTCCAAACAGCAGGGTTTCAAAGTAAAGCTGCTATTGCGGGAGTATTACATAGTTACATAGCTGAAAAGAGACTTGCGTCTATCAAGTTCAGCCTTCCTCACATTTGTTTTTTGCTGTTGATCCAAAAAAAGGCAAAAAAACCCAGTTTGAAGCACAATTTTGCAACAAGCTAGGAAAAAAATTCCTTCTTGGCTCCACAATGGCAGTCAGATTCATCCTTGGAGTATCTGTCATGAGAGCACAGAAAGTTTGGCTTCAAGAAATTGAGAGCAGCCTGAAGGAAGGATTGGAAAAAGAAATTCCTCAACTTTTACATAATATAAGGTTGGCTAGTGATTTTATGCAGAATCAGTGGAAGGCCTGAAACTGTCGACATGTTCAATGGGACTTCCTTCAGTAGCCAGAAGGGCTGTTTGGCTGCGTTCATGGTCCACTGATCCAGCATCAAAGACTTCTTTATGTGAACTACCTCTACAAAGTGGAAAACTGTTTGGTTCTCAACTAGAAGCAATGATTAAGCAAATGTCTGACACGAAAAGAGCTTTACCTGAGAAAAATAGAAATGCGCAAAATTTTTAGATTCCATTAACAGCCTTGAAGATCTGGATAGTTTGATAGGAACAGATTTTATTTATTTATTTTCGAAGACCAACAAAAGACTACAAGTTTCAAGACAAAAATAAGAGGTTCTGACGCCAAAGTCATAAGAAAGGGCTACAAAATCAAATTCTCAGAAACTCTGAAACCTTGTTTTCTTCTGTCCTCTTACCCATCTCAAAAGAAAAAGGAAGCTCTTTGGTCAGAAGCAATGGCACTGTTAAAAAAGGGTGTGACAGAAAGAGTGCCAAGACGTCAGGAAGAAAAAGGGGTATATTCCAGATTCTTCCTGGTCCCAAAGTCAGATCAGTCTGACAGGACCTAAAGAATATCAACAAGTATATTCCATACCAGAAAATCCAGATGGACATGATTCACTCTGTCACTCACTTATTGAACAAACTGAATTTTATTGCAACTTTAGACCTAAAGGACGCCTATCTTCACGTTCCTATGGCTCACTCCGGTTCCAGTATCCATCACTTCCAATTCAATGTCCTTCCCTTCATGCTCGCATCAGCCCCAAGAATGTTTACCAAAATCTTAACTGCAAGATTTAGGGAAATGGGTGTTTCTTTACTCCCATATCTGGACGACTGGAATCCAGAAGAAAGAAAAAACTTTTTTCTAATTGCAAAGAGCACAAAGCAGTCTGGTATGCCCTAGTAAACTTTAAACATTGGATTCTGAACAAGGCAGTAAAGATACAGTCGGACAACAGCACGGCGGTAGCATATATCAACCGTCAGGGAGGTACTAGAATCAGAGGCCTGCATGTTCTTTGTGGGGAGATTATGATTTGGTCACAGAGGCACTTGGAATCTATTTCAGCGGTTCACATAAAAGACGAACAAAATGTGGTAGCAGACTACCTCTGCGGGAACAAATGGTCACAAACAAAGTCTTCGCAGAATTAGTGGAAAAAAAATTCAATCTTCCGGTAATGGATCTAACGACAAGGAGATGGAACAAAAAAGTGCAGAAGTTTGCTTCCCTGTTCAGACAGGACACCCCTCAGGTTCTGGACAGCATGTCGATCCCCTGGTGTTTCAGTCTAGCATACCTTTTTCCTCCTATCTCAATGATCCTGAGATCTTTGCAGAAGATCAATGCAGAACAAGCTCGAGTGATTGCTGTCCTCCCATACTGGCCAAACCAGAGCGATTTCTCGGCATTGAGACTTATGGCACTGGACTACTGAGACTTTTTTTATTCTCAGATCAACTCCTGGAAAATGTTTGTTCTTCCGGAAAAAAACTATTTGCATGTTCAGATTGACGGCCTGGCTGTTGCAAGGTTAATTTGAGGATTTGGAACAAATTTCTCCATTGGTGTGTTCAGCATAATTGCTTTTATTGCTGTCCCTCTGTCAAGACAATTCTTCAGTTTCTGCAAAAAGGCTTTGAAAACGGTCTGTGTGTCTACTTTAACCTCTTAAGGACGAAACTTCTTGAATAAAAGGGAATCATGACATGTCACACATGTCATGTGTCCTTAAGGGGTTAAAGGTTTAAAGCCATTTTTTGCTGCAAGAGTTTGCAACATTGAGGAGATCCAAGCCATTTACATTTTATTGGAATTCATGATTTTCCATCAGGACAAGGTTGTGCTGTATACTAAGCCTTCTTTTTTACAGAAAGTTCTTTCAAGAAAATATCTTAATGAATGTCTGGTGCTTCCATTATTCTGTAGTTCAGATCAAGAACGGAAGTGGCATAACCTAGATGTTCGCAGAGCTCTTCTGATTATTCTTTATTAATTTTCAGGGAAAAAAGAGTATGGGAGCATCTAAACCCACTCTGGCGAGGTGGTTAATGGACACCATCAAGTTGTCTTATGACTTGCATGATGTTAAATTACCTTCCTCCATCAGAGCACTCAACCAGAGCCATGTCCACTTCATGGGCTGAAAAATCCAACGCCTCTCCTGAACACATCTGCAATGCGACAACATGGTCCTCTTTTCATACATTCAAGCACTGTTGTCTAGACATCTTCTCGTCCTCTGAGGCTGCTTTTGGGGGAAAGGTTCTGCAAGCTGTAGATAGCTGAGGCCCACCCTTTTAATGTCCCAGGGATCTTGTTATATCCCACTGGTACTGCCACTATATGCCAGGAAAAACAGAAATTTTACTTACCGTAAATAATTTTTTCCTTAATATAGTGGCAGTATGATTCCCTCCCTCTTTTGATAATACATTTTATATTGAGCATGATATGGCCTATTGTGTCTTTTCATTTACTTATGGTCCTGAGGTAAGTCTGGGGTTTTAAAGGTGGAGGAGGGATTATTTAAATGTTTTATTTATTGACAGTCGGCTTGTCCATCAAGAGGATACAAACCCACTGGTACTGCCACCATATTAAGAAGCAAAAAATTTACGGTAAGTAAAATTTCTGTTTTCCACAGCATTCTTTTCTCATATTGTCAATGTTGCCAGTACTAGAGGAGGGCACTGTACAATATAATAGTCCACATACGCACTAATGTATCGCTACAAAGCAACTGCAGCACTCCTAAATAACACAAAGCAAAAAAAAGCAACCTACACACCTCAATTTAAAAAAAATAATAAAAATAAATAAAGAGGATTGGCACGCCAAGGGATTTCAAAATCTTGTTTTGGCATAGTACTATTAAATGGTTGCCTACCCTTTAGATTGGGGATGCAGGATGCGATAGCTCCACTCCTCACGTCTTATCTCCCGACTGCCAACTCCTACGTCATGGGGCTCTTGATGCCTGTTTAGCCATTCGGGTGGCCAGCTACAGCATGCAGATAATGAGATACAAAGGGGGATTCTGCCACACTGATCTAGGAGACAGCTGAGCCAACTCACCGCGTTGCCACAAAGTAAACAAACAACTGAAGTTTCTACACGTACGGCAGGTAATATTGGCATGCCAGAACTTCAATGAGAACCTAAGTGTATATATCCCTGATTCCCAGGGCTAATAAGTCTAACTTCTGCTTTGGGGACCCAGGGCATTTCAGGTACCAACTTGGGGCTCTAGGCTAGGTCAGTCCCCCTCACACCCTCTGATGCCTTTGAACCTGACTAATTCAGTTTTTACAGTTGGAATTTTTTAGATGGATTTGTTGGACCTATGTCTAATTTTGAAACCTCTGAACAGTTGGAACACTAATTCTCACTAACACTCAAACCCCAGAATAAAATTAGAGGGATACAGTGCAGAGCTCTCTGATTATTCTGTTATGGATCCTTAAAGAAAACCATAGTGTTCAGAATATAAACGTGTATTATAATAGTTCTATAGGGCTGGAGTAAACATTTAGGTATCTGGGCCTCCCTCTCTGTGGCTTTAAAAGGTATTTTACATACCGTTTCTCCCTAAATGCCCTTCATTCATTGCTGAGGTCATACATTTTTTTCCAATCCAGTGATTTCCCAGAAAGCATTGTGAGGCTATTGCACATGCGCGGTAAAATGCAGCACTGCACCAATCAGGATCACCTTCTAGAGATGCACTGAATCAATACATCTCTATGGAGAATGGTCAGTATCTCCATGCAGAGCGTGATTGTGTATATGTGTGATTATTTGTATGTCTGTGTGTGCATATATATGATTGTGTGTATGGGTCTGTGTTTGTGATTTTGTGTGTGTTTAGTAGATAGCTCCCTAATTTGGTTTTCTTAAATATTGCAATCCCACATAAGGATAACATAAGGGAGTTATCTACTAAATAAATTAAATATCCAAATTAAGAGAGGTGCTTTTAAAGTTTTATTAAATGTATTCTATATTTTATGTGTGGTTCAAGACAATTACTCTTAGCTCAATGTGGCTCAAGGAAGCGAAAAGGTTTGAGAACCCATGTTTTAAGGGTAACAATATGCAAAAAAATATTATTTTTTTTTAATATGCATTCTTATTTTTTTTATTTTATTTTTTGCGCTTTTAAGACATTCAAAACATATACATTACATCATTATGCCATGGAATTATTACATTAACTACTATATTTTAGATCCTAAGATCTGCTCCTTCTTGTATTTATGAAGCAGAACTTAATCTTTCCAGCCTTGTGTTTAGGAGCTTTTCTGGGAAGCTCCTGCCCTACATGAGCAGAATGCTCTTCCCAGCTGTACCAGCACTTTATTTAGTCTACCCCAATACAAAAAGAAAGTGGCCCTATCCTCTTTTTCCTACAGAGCACCGCAATTATGGAACGACCTCCCGCACACTCAAATCTTCTCCAAGCCTAAAATCCTTTAAGAGATCTCTCATTACATACCTCAAAACAGAATGCACGTGTCATGGTTGATTATTTGTTTCCTACCTGTTCTATGTTAAGTTATATAATGTGTATTAATATTGTTTTTGTATTTTATTGTATCCTATTGTATCAATGCAATGTTTTGTGGACCCAGGACATTGAAAACAAGAGAAATCTTAATGTATCTTTCCTGGTGAAATATTTTATAAATAAATGTTATTCCATTTACATATATACATAGATACATACATACAATTTTCTTCGCACAGCCATGGTTGTATCTATTTTTTTTTAAAGGACCACTATAGGTCCAGCTAGGATTAACCCTTTCTTCTATAAAGATAGCAGTTTCAGAGAAACTGCTGTGTTTATATCAGGGTTAATCCTGCCTCTAGTGACTGTCTCATTGACAGCCGCTAGAGGCGCTTCCGCGCTTCTCACTGTGATTTTCACAGTGAGAAGACTGCAGCATCCATAGGAAAGCATTGAGAACGCTTTCCTATGGACTGGCTGAATGCGTGCGTGCGCGCGTGCGCATTCGGCCTGATGAGGAGGAGAGTTCCCCGCCCTGCGCTTGAAAAAGAGGTAAATTTAACACCTTCCACCACCTAGAGCCTCTCATTCTTAAGCAATAAGAAACGTTAACTTTTTTTTTTTTTTTTTTTTTAAAGCAAAAAGCTTTTTAAGTAGTTCCGTCCACTCCATCTGATGAGTGAATTTGGAGTTTGAGGCCAAATTATATATGAGGTCATAAGGAAACTTGATCCGTGGATGAGAATAAGCAGCTCCTAGTAGTAGTCAGCACCTGAACTGGGAGGGTTTACCTGCAATATTATACTAGTCTGGGAAAAAAACAACTATTTCCAAGGTCTATTAAGCCAAACTTTCACAAGTATGCAAAGTACCCTCTTAACCTATGCAAACTAAACGTACGTGTGTGTATTTATTTTCAAGTTTTTAGTAAAATTGTGTTTATTCATGATTCTACACATGTTTAATGCAATGCTATATTTCTGTTCCAGTAATTAGTTTGCAATGATATTTAATAGGATTTCAGTCTGTGAAATATGACTGGGTCTTTCAGCAATTAAAACTGTGCTGACAGATTTACTACTTTTTATTGAAGGTCTGACATTTTTGTTTTACAATTCAGTGAAGTGTGCACCACAGACTTTTGCTCTTGATGTGGCAGATGCAGGTATAGATTGAAGGTTTTTATCTTTTATTTTTTTTCCCCTACTGTAAATGAGAAATTATGTATGAAAAGAAGCTTGAGGCAAACTATCAACTGAAATATTGTTAGAGAAACAGAGTTAGCAGGTGCACACTTGAGACAGTCTTTGATGTTCTTAGCATTAGTGTTTTTCTTGCATTCCAAAAGTTTAGAAAACCGAATAATTTGTAGCCTGTTCAGTGACTTTGCTAAGTTAATTAAGATGCATTACAATTCCATTTTCCTATGGTCCTTTATCCGTCACTGCTGTGTTGTTTCTTGGTATCCTTAATTACAGCGGTACTATTTTTTTTTTTTTTTTCTACCTATATTTTTCCAGACTGAACTATATTATCTTACTCTATGCTATGAGGACATTTTAGAGTCTTGATCACATTCACAGAGCAAACACTATACATATTTAGTAATAGAAGGTAGGTCTGTTTTAAGAAGCACTGAAGGACTAAGATTAATTTTTATATTGTGTTATGCAATAGACAATGCATTATGTAAATGACAAAACAAAATACAGGTTTTTGAGCTGCGAACTTGGGCGCAGTTTTCCAATTTAAAGACTTCTCATAAAGCAAGCCTGGAGTCCACAGACATGGGGAGAATGTAGACAGGCTCTAGCAGAGCACACTTGTCACTTATATTATCGCTGTGGAGCTAGCGGAAGATAATCTCCCTGACTGTTCGACAGCCAATTATGCATTTTTGCAATGATTTATAAAAGTGCCAATTTTAATTGAAATCTGTACTGTAGTAAACTACTATTAAAATGAACATATGCTAACACATAAAGCACTTCAGTAACCTCAAGTGGTTTATCTGTGTGGAGTCTTCCATTAAGGTTCTTTAAAGGGAAACTCCAGTGCCAGGAAAACAATTTTTTTTTCTTGGTACTGCAGATCCCCTCTACCTTCCACCCAGGGTCGGTGCAAGGATTTTTGCCACCTTAGGCAAAAAAATTTTTGCCGCCCACCATGTGACATCACAATGCTCCGCCCATATGCTCTGCCATATGGGCCAACGCCAGTCTTCACAAAGTGTCTTTTATCTGAAAAGACAGTGTGTTTACATTAAAAAGCCTACAGGCACAGGCTATAGACACCAGAACCACTACATTAAGCTGTAGTGCTTCTGGTGACTATAGTATCCAATGTGAGGTACATTAGAGATTAGTGCCACTAATAATATATTGGATTGCCTACTTACCACCAGATGAGGACAAGAGGCTGATGATGGGCTCAGTCTGGCTCCACAGGTCTGGTGTAAAACAGGAAGCAGCGCCATTTTTTGGGGCCCCTTACACAGCTCAAGGTCTGGGCCCCCAGGGCTTGACCGTGAGTATGCCTACAATGCCCACCCATAAATCCACCTACATGGCCCACTTATGAGTTCTCTCACAGGTAGTGGAGTGTATGTGTGTAGGGGATGTTTTATGTGTTATTGTAGAGGATGCAATGTGTGTGTGTTCTTATAGAATGTAGTGTATAGGGATACCAATTTGTGTAAGGGATGTAGTGTGTGTATAGTGGATGCAGTGTGTGTTTGCGTGTAAGGAATGCATTGTTTGTTTCTGGGTGGGTGTGTGTGCGCAAGGGATGCAAGGTGTGTTTCTGTGTATGCAATTGAATGCAGTGTGTGTCTGTAAGGGGTGCATTGAGTGTGTCGGGTGTGTCTGTGTTAGTAAGGATGCATTGTATGTTTCTGTGTGTGTGTGTGGGGATGAATTGTGTATGTGTGTAGTGTAAAAGAGAGGGTTTGTGGGGTAGGATAGGGACTGAGAGGGGAGCAGCTCTTTATTTTGTTTAAAAAAAAAAAATTCATAGTGCTCTCCCCTCCTGTCAATTAGTGTTCTCTCTTTCTGTCCCTTAGTGCTCTCCCTTGGCCCCCTGTCCCTCTGCAGTCCCCCCTTGGTGGTCTTCTCACTCCCCTCTCTCCCTCTTAGTGGTCCTCCCTCCCTCAGTGGTCCGCCCTCCCCCCCCTTGGTGGTCCTTCCCTCCTGCCCCAGCAGTGGTCCTCCCTCTGGACCCCCTAGTGGACCTCCCTCTCCTAAGTGGTCCTTACTCCTCCCCCCTCTCCCTCCTTACTCCCCCCCCTCTCCCTCAGGGTCCTTACTCCCCCTCCCTCAGTGATGTACTCCCCCTCTCCCTCAGTGGGTGCCGCCTCCCCCCTCTCCCTCAGTGGTCCTTACTCCCCCCCCTCTCCCTCAGTGGTCCTTGGTCCTTATTCCCCCTCTCCCTCAGTGGTCCTTACTCCCCCCTCTCCCTCTCCCCCCCCCTCCCTCAATGGTCCTTACTCCCCCCACCCCTCTCCCTCCAGTGTGGTCCTTGTTCCCCCCCCCTCTCCTCAGTGGTCCTTATTCCCCCCCCTCTCCCTCAGTGGTCCTTACTCCCCCTTCTCCTCATTGGTCCCTCCCCCCCTCTCTCAGTGGTCCTTACCCCCCCCTTACCCCCCCCCCCCTCTCCCTCAGTGGTCCTTACCCCCCCCACTCTCCCTCGGTGGTCCTTACTCCCCCTCTCCCTCCCCCCCTCCCCCCTCTCCCTCAGTGGTCCTTACTCCCCCCTCTCCCTCAGTGGTCCTTACTCCCCCCCCTCTCCCTCAGTGGTCCTTGCTCCCCCCCTCTCCCTCAGTGGTCCTTGCTCCTCCCTCTCCCTCAGTGGTCCTCCCCCCCCTCCCTCCCCCTCTCCCTCCTTACCCCCTCTCCCTGGTGCTTACCCCCCCCTCTCCCTCAGTGGTTATCCCCCCCTCTCCTCAGTGGTCCTTGCCCCCCCCCTCTCTCCTCGTGGTCATATCCCCCTCTCCCTCAGTGGTCCTTATCCCCCCCCTCTCCCTCCGGTGGTCCCCCCTCTCCTCAGTGGTCCTTACTCTCCCCTCTCCTCAGTGGTCAGTGGTCCTTGGTCCTCCTCCCCTCGGTGGGTCCTTACTCCCTCACTCCCCTCAGTGGTCGCCTCCCCCCCTCCCTCAGTGGTCCCCCCCCTCCCACTGCTTACTCCCCCCCCTCCCTCCCAGTGGTCCTTACTCCCCCCCCCCCTCCCTCAGCGGTCCTTACTCCCCCCCACCCTCCCTCAGCGGTCTTACTCCCCCCTCCTCTCAGCGGTCCTCCCCCCTCTCCCCAGGTCCTTACTCCCAGTGGTCGCGGGTCCCCCCCTCCTTGGTTCCGCGCCGCCCGGCCACGCTACATTTTTTGTGCTATGATACAGGAAGTGCCCTCTAGTGGCTGTCTAGTAGACAGCCACTAGAGGTGGAGTTAACCCTGCAAGGTAATGATTGCAGTTTATAAAAAAAACTGCAATAATTACACTTGCAGGGTTGAGTAGTGGGAGATGGCACCCAGACCACTCCAATGGGCATAAGTGGTCTGGGTGCCTGGAGTGTCCCTTTAAGTACATGTACTGCTAATTCTCAGTGCTTGTAGGGAGTTATAGCCAACAATTCTTTAGTCAGTCCTGACCCTTTTACTGTAACTAATGGAGTGTTGTGCAAATGCCCTGTAGGGTTTTGGCTTGTAGCTGCAATTATTTGTGCAGAGTACTGTAATTATTTTTTTATTTTTTTTTATAAAGGAGACTGGAATTTAAGAACCCCTTGTACCATAACCTATTAAAGGAGCATACATGGTTATAGTGTTTTTGTAAGTTGAGTCCCATCACCTAATCACTTTACATTGGTATGACATAGAGAATGTATTTTTTTTCACACCCAAAAAGTTTGTTCCTTTATTTTTGTTTAAATTTAGGGCCTCTACCCTTAGTTTAGTTTAAAGGGACACTATAGGCACAAAAATTTCCCTTAAATGATTGATTAACCATGTTTATCTTTTCTCTAGATAATGTCAAAGATCATCCTCAGCAGCAACCTGGTATGATTTCCCGTGTAACAGGTGGCATTTTCAGCATCACCAAAGGAGCTGTTGGAGCCACCATAGGAGGTGTCGCCTGGATCGGAGGAAAAAGTTATGAAGTTACCAAAACAGCGGTCACATCTGTACCTAGCATAGGTGTTGGAATTGTCAAAGGTGGAGTGTCTGCTGTCACTGGTAGTGTCGCTGCAGTGGGATCTGTTGTCTCCAGTAAAGTGAGCGGGAAAAAAAAAGACAAGTCTGACTGATTCAAGCTATTCCTGACTGATTCGAGCTAACCCCAGCCGTGATATGACTTCTGGGACTAGTTGAGCAACAGCCACACTACATAAGACTTTTATTTTAATAATGCTGTTGTGGCTGTTGGTGTAAGCACATGAAATCACAGAAGAAAAGCCATGATCTCAGGCTATGAAGGTTCATTCATACTGCAGTTCATTTGTTACATTGTAATACTCCAAACCAAATCATGTGTATGAAGGTGGGGGAAAAAAACCTAGTTTCAATATTCTGTTGCAAAATGCAATTTGTTAGATCTGCTATGTGCATTTGTGAGTGTGTGGGGTTGTGTGGTTTTTGTTTCATATTACTGTTCTGCACCATAATGTAGTCCCGGCTGGCTGCATCTAATTGCTTTTTTTTCTATTTGACTGTAAGACATAGGTCAGATTAGCACATGCATAAATGAGTAGAAATGAATCCTAAATAGGAAAGTTTTTTTTTTGTTTTTGTTTTTTTATTCCTCCGCTTCAGAGCCAATGAAATTGTGAGTGAATCCAATAAGTTGGGGGAAAAAAAAGCTGCATTTTAAGGGTCACTTGAGCTGTATTTTTATAGGTGTCCAACAATTTCAATTCTTGTAGCTACAAATTGAAACTTTTTTTTTTTTTTTTAATTATGTTTGTAATACAATAAAATTCGGTTGGTCCGTGCATTAGGAGCAATTTTTTTTTTCTCTGCCTATATTTTCTTTTTAGTTGCTGCTTGACTAGTTTTGTGCACCTTCCTTGCATTTTTTTGGAATTTTTTTTTTTTTGCTTGTAATTTATTCTAAGACTTAAAATCACATTTTATTTTAATTGTGATCACGTTTTAGTCCTATTTTCTGGCGATGTTAGTGCCTTATAGCGTAAAAAAAAAATACCTTAACCTCAGGAACACTACATATTTTTTTTTTTTTTTTCCCTACACAGACTGCCCCGTAACATTTGATCTTTCATAGTTTAAAAATCCATTTGAACACTCCTTATACAATTGTTATGTAAACCAGGACTTCTTTTACTAGTGTCATTGAATATCAAAGGTCCAGTTTCAGTGGGGATATTTATAGAATATGGACTGTTCTGACCAGCGATGATGAGTTTTTTTGTTTTTTGTTTTTTGTTTTTTTTTAAATATACTTTGAAAATTAGCCTGCTTGCGCTCTTTGAATACAGCATATATTTACTGTATTTTTTTTATGCATAATTTTACTGCTGAATGCTCAGTCGGCGTGCAATGTAATGTTCTGTTATCAGCCAATGTGTTTGGTTTTTTTTTGTATTTTTTTTTTTTTTGTATTTTTAATATTCCTTTCAGAATTGTGTGAAGATCTTCGACCACTTGAACTGTGAAACGTGGTGAGAATAAAAAATAAAGGTTGTGCCTGAATGTTTTTCTGAATTTTTTTATTTTTTTTTATTCTGTAAATAGAAATCTGTCCTTTTAATGCTGCATAACATATATAAGAAAACAATGTGGAAAATGCTCATTGGAATTAAAGGAGACAATCAAAACACCTTCATGTCTCTTGTCAGTCTATATTTACAGTGATTTGTAAAAATCACTTTTAGCTAAATGCCTGCAAATTCTGAGACTATATAAATCTCATAACAAGGAGCAGACTTCTTTGGAATGTCATTGTTTTTTTAAAGGAGCCTGTACAATGCTGCTAGTAGCTTCATTCATGCAAAAGTACATGTGAGGCTATTTGTCAAGCAAATACATACACTATGATGTGGTTGCTGTAAGCTTATGAAGTAGCTACAGATTTGAAGCAAATTGATTAAAAATGGTTTTTAACTTTGTGTTTTGGTTTTAAAATTGTAGATTCAATTTGCATATTTAGCATAAATAAAAGGAAATATTCCCCAAGTAAGTGGATTAATCTCATAAGAGCAGGCATTAGGATGCTAGAGTAGGACCTGCCAAGAATGGGGTACATTAACGTGGTGGCATACTGGGGCGGCCTTATGCAATATATAATCATATACTGTAACTTAAACCATTATTTTTGCCTAGATTAGGTTATTTTTAATAAAACATATTCTGTGAGTCTTGAAATTGCTGTTTAGTGAATGAGTGCACTGAATCTTGTATGTAGTATAAATTGGCCCCAGCAGCACTTATATGTACCTTGTATGGTTTTTTTTGTGTGTGTGTGTGTGTGTGTGTATATGTATGTATATGTGTGTGTGTGTGTGTGTGTGTGTATATGTATGTATATATATATGTGTGTGTGTGTATATGTATGTATATATGTGTGTGTGTGTGTATATGTATATGTATGTATATATGTATATATATATATGTATATATGTAAAAAAATATGGAACTGTTCTGGCATTTAAAACGTGTCTAAAGTGAGACACCGCTTTATAATCATATTTGTTACATGGTCCACTGTATATAATATAAAGCTTGTCCCTAAAAAGTAGTTAGTATGATGGGATAAAAAAAAATGTATTATCTTAATAACTAATACAAATTCTCCACAGTAAAAAGAGTAATTGTGCTTGATGAGATATTAAATGCTTGTCATTTGCCAGCAATAAATCTGCTCAAAGCAAAATTGAAAGCTTGATATATATGTGATAGGCAGGGTATTATAAATTAGATATAAAGTAGCATTTAACTCTCATGAAGGAAGCCGTGAAGTCAGAGACAATGTAGTTGTAACTACATATGAGATGAGAATATACGTGAAACACCCAGGATAAAAAAATAAAAAAAACACACCAAAAAAATGTAGCAAATTATATACACACTCTAAGTCGCACTAAAGTGCCCGTGAAAGCATATATCTACAACTGTAGAAACACTAAATAACTAAAAGTCCTTAATAGGGCTCTCAGTGTGGTGAGAACTCCTTACAGTAAACAATAGTCAGGGGGAGAGAGAAATAATCGTTAAATGCCCTACACCACACTTGCCATAATAAGATTTAAACTGAGTAGTGTAGTGCCCATGAATTTCATCTCATTCGAGGTGATGAAGTTCACTGAGAGCCTCTGATGCCCGCTCACCAGAGGAGAACAATATCTTTGTCTCTTAATACTGTCACAATCCTTTATTTTATTTATTTTAATACTCCTGTCTTTCTTCTCCCTCTCTGTTTGATAGATTTCTCCCTGGTATACGATAATTTTCTATATTCTGTTCATCATGTCATTATTTGTCTTTCATGTATATCTTAATTCTCACTCCCAAGGCCTTCCTCTGCCACCTTAATGGTTGTACGTTCTATCAAGTGGCATGTCGTTTCCCCTTGATGGGTAGCTCTTTAGTCCAATCATTCAATGCGCTTTTTCCTAAATCTCGATGCATATTACGATTCTTAGGTTCTTCTTCCTTTCCTGTTCCTTAATGATTAAAAAACTTATTTAGGTATGCACTTCACTGTTTAATTTTCAAATTTACATAAAAATCTGGATCTTATTCATTTATATAGGCACTAGGTGAACTGGCTTTAAGGACTTTTTCATAACCCACAAAGTCTGTTTCTTCTAGGCTTTCCCAGCAATAGTTCGTGATCCTGCAAGGCCAACATCCTCTTCCATGGATTTAATTTACCTATCAAACCAAATCATACTTGGTGCCTTGCTCTCTTACATAGTTAGAGCCTTACATGTCACGGCCATTCTGCATTATGCCTTATAATCGTCACCTAGAGGCCAACAACCTGTGTTTGGTGGCCCTCTGCCCCATGGCTCAAATCATAGTGCCTCTTAAAGCTACTTGGCATCTAGCAGGGCCTCACCAGTCATCCAACTAGTTAATAGTTTGCCTTTTGGCATTAGACAGCCAATCAGTTCACACTATCTACTGGGGGGGAGGTCCTCATTACAATAATCTGTCAATTCTCCTCTATCTTCGCATATCTGCTTCAGAACAATGTGATCCCTTCCTAGCAGCACAACCAGAACTGGTACACCTATCGGAGAAAAATCTGCAAGTCCAAGCTCTATCAGGTCCTGGACAGTCCCTAAAATCACTGCAGAACTATGAAGGCGGAACATTCCATTCTTTTCTATGGCCAGGAAAGCCAACCTATAGCGTCTAATGAAGTCTCGAATCGATAAACCAAGACCTAGTACAAGTGCGGAAAGTTTCAGCAATTTTGACAGAGATGCACGCTGTCCTATCATCCATTATGACTTGAATCAACTCAATAAATAATAGACTTCAGATGTTAGAAACTGCCAATTTGGATATCCCCTTCTAACTCTCCCCCAAATCTCCCTCTTCCAAGTCTTTCATAGGGTAATTGTCTCACAATTACTAATTCTAATGCAGCAACCATGGTTACCTCTGCCCACTTAGTTCCTCTTAACATTAGGAAAGATGTCAGTTTGGTGTCTCTCCTCATATCGACAAGATGTAATTGAGAATATAACCTATTCCCAGGGGGATTTGTGTGTGGTTCTCAAAGCTAGGGACCAGAGATTGAATAAAAAGTTTTCAATACCTTGTTCTGGCTTTCAGTCAGTTAATATATGTAGTTCAAATTTTGCCCAACTTAGATATTACTTAAATCTCTATATGCACAAGTTGGTAGCTCTTGACTATAAATATATGTAAGTGCAACTTGTAATTAAATTTGTTGTATTTCAAATAATTTTGCACTATTCTCTACTATTTGTTCCTTTGAGGTTTTTGGCTCCATTGGGAAGATCCTCACCATCTCAAAATACCCTTGAGGGGAGACAGGCACATTTATTCCTTACATTTTGTAAGTTCTCTACCTCGTGGATTCTGTATTTTATCCCTATATACTTCACCATATTTTGTTCTTTATATTTGTAGATATATACCATAACATTATTTTTGCCACACAGATTGTATTGTTCTTATCTGGGTGTTTCACCTAATCCCCTATCCCATTATATACTTCCCTGTTTTAGGGATGTTTATAATAATTTTTTATCTCAGAAACCTCACAAATACTCACCCAGCTCCTGGAGGTACGAAACTATCTGACCTGCAAGATAGCTCGCAAGAGGTGAGGGCCGAGATACAGGCCCTTGGGGCACGCACGGCTGCCTTAGAGGCATGGATTCCAGTGCCCTATGTTGGGTCGGCTCTTGAGCTTGTTCCTGGGTCCGTCGCTCGTGTGCTCTCGGTCCTCTGGAGGAAGGTTGCCGTGTGGTCTGGGTTCCAGGTGGGAGTGGAGATGCTCGGAGGTGTGTTGGCTGGCAGGTGCTCCAGGCCCAGTGCTGTCAGGAATGGTGGTGTGTCTTCCATCAAGGTAAGTGTGTGCAGGAATCCATTCATTCCCTACCTGTATCTTATGTTCGTTGCTCGTAGTAGGCTTGTTACCGGTTGAAATGTTTTGCGCCAGATGAGGGTTGCCTTCGTTAGATCTTGGTAAAACATTAGTGTAGCCTCTTCAAAATGTAGGTGTATTTTGCCCTCAGTTGCCGACATGATTAGTATTTTGTAGTGTACTGTTAGGCACCTGAGTATGACGTCTCTTGCCATGTTTGTCAGCGCCCCTGCGGGTCCAGGTAGGCGATAGGTCCCCTCAACCGTCAATTTTTTTGGCTACTGCGTGAGGCAGGATGGAGGCCAGTAAGCGCCTGACATTGTGAGGTAGTTTGTCCGCGGTTACTGCCGCTGGGATGCCCCTTATTTTTATATTAGAGCGGCAGTGTCGGTCCTCCATGGCAGTCATCTGTGCGGACATGGCTCTTTGGTAGGACCAGACCTGCTGCATTGAGTTCTGGAGTTCTGAGATGTGCGTTTGCATGTCTGTTATGTCTTTTTCTGAGACCTTTACGCGGTCTGTGATGTCATGTCAGTTTTTATAGGAACGAGTTCCGTCGCCAGGATTTTATGGAAATCTGTCAGCAGGACCTTCGGGTCGTACCTGGTTGTCGGTGTGGAGTCGGTGGGGATTTCAGGTGGCCGTGGTTGTGTGGCCAGTGAGTGGTCAGGCTCCTTTTGTTCTCCCGGGTAGTTATGGTAGGTGAGTCGCAGGGTTTCCGCGGGAGCGGGTTTGGGCTGTGTTGGCCATTGGAGCATCGTCCGTCTGTCACAGTCGTTTTCTGTGAGCGGCGGCCCATTGCTGGCATTTGGGCGGGGGTGTCGGGAGGGGTCCGGGAGAAGTCGCCACTTATTTGTTGTGTGAGGAGCACCTCCAGGCCCAGGAGTGTCAGCGTTTGGTAGGCCCCGATTTTCCTCCTCTGGTTCGGTGTGAGAGAAAAAAAGGCATCTGTCACCTCAGGAGGCGTTAGTGTGTTCATGTAACGGATTACCTGGCACCCCGACTGGGTACCTCCGTTGAAGGATGCTCCTAGCGCTTTCTAAGGACTTCAAGAACTCTGGCAGACACCACAATCACCGAACCGGAGAAGCATATGAGTACTTTTAAGCATATGAATGTTGTATACAGCCGAATAGGAAAAACCATGCGAATAGGTTTACACTCCTAGCAGTCAAACTGGAACAGCATACAATAAATCCTACCCCAATAATGAGACGACACTTTACTTTGAGGGTTAAGCAGGAACTCACAGTACTGGCACATACAGCCTCTTTTATTCACAATCCACAAACAGTACTGCCCGCAGGGCTTTGAAACACAACCAATCAATCCGTACAATACACACAGACACTCCCACACAAAATCCTCCCCTCTGCCTGTGATATGATTACTGAACACAATGGTTAATCTAATTATCACAGGCAGAGAAATTCAGTATTATAAAACACATCACAGGGACCCCCAAACATGCAATAACCCCATAAAAAATATATCCTTGGAAGCGGGGGATCTGGGTGAACCACATATCCAAAATTCACCCAGATCCGTTCAGTACTTTGGAAGATACAGTTTAATGCAGATTCCACAGAACATATACAGGCTAAATGAAAAACAATTACTATATAATGTGTCCCCTGTTGTATAGTCCAAAACCACTGCACGATGTCTCTGTGCACCAAATACCGGCGATATGTTTTTTTTTTTTTTTTGTTGATACTGTTGCTCATCTGATTGCTCATGCCAACACTCAAGGTAGAAATTTCAGGACCGTCCCCCTACGCAAACCCAGCCAACACACTAACAATGGTGACTATAGCACTCCCTTGGACCCTAGGATATGGCCCTTAAAATAATATCACTAAACGTAAAGGGGCTCAACACCCCTAACAATAGATGGCTCATGGGGTGAGACATGAAATCCAAGGGGGCGGACATTGCCCTATTGCAAGAGACACACCTCCCACAGACAGCTCTCACCAAACTAGGAGACAGGACATATACAGTAGTACATGAAGCGCGGAACACCAGGAAACAAAAGCAGGGGTTGCAATCCTAATACACAAAAGGTGCACGCTCATGATCACACAGCCAAATTGTCCCAGAGGGCTGCTACATAGCGATCACTGGCACGCTACAGGTGTATGCCCACATGGACCTTGTTGGGGACAGGTACACAAAGCTTACAAACCAATCAGAACAGTAATTAAATGTACGGCACTCCCATAACAAACATACAATCCCTCCCCTCTGCCTGTGAGATAATTGAGTCAGATACTGTATTAACCCAATTACCTCCATGCAGAAAAAAACATATTTTACAAAACCCCAAAAGTACCCCAAAACACAACATATCCCCATAAATGTTACATCCCTGATCTGGGTGAACAACATATCCAAAAATCACCCCATGCCCAAAACAGTTCCAGAGAATTAGTCTGGAGTACAAAAGTGCATACTTCACATGAACAGAGCCTTTTAAAGTGCATTGGGCAAGGCATATTGCAGGACCCATAGTCCTGAGTCAAGAGGCTGGCCAGCAGGTCCCTCCAAGAACCAGACGCGGTTACTTTCATCACAGTGTACTAGTGGTGGGTGGAGATTTTAACGCAGGCCCGTGCCCGGCAATTGACAGGAGCACGCGACCAGGCATACCAAGATCACAGGGCAGTGGGGACACAGGACAAACTGCTACACACGTTTCTGACCCACACGGACTCTTAGACGTCTAGAGACTACAAAACCCAGAAGCCCGAGACTTTACGTTTTACTCCTGGCTCTTACTCAAGAATTGACAATCTCTTTCTTAACGACACATGAATACACAAGGCCCTACACACGGGTACAAATATGATTACATGGTCAGACCATGCTGACTTCTCCCTCACACTAGACAAACTGAAAAATAAACTCCAACAGGACCTGGAAGCTAAACACCAACCTCCTCAAAGATGACAACGAGACGACAACACTCACTAGACAGACCATAAACAACTATTTCATGCTGAACGGTACTCCCGACATAAACACCACAGCACTATGGGCTGCCCACAAGACGGTCCTTAGAGGCCACTTCATTAAGATAGTCACCCTTCTGGAGTACCAAGCATCATTTCATAAAGCAGCACATCAGCACAAACACAATCCAACACCTCATAAACTAGAGGACCTCACAGCCCTCAGACATAATATCAAAGAATTAGCACCAGAAGAGGTGGCCCGCTCCCTGGTGTGGACAAGGCACCATTTCTACAAAAAGGCGAACAAAATGGACACATTACTGGCTAGAACACTCCGACCTAGGCCTGGTACCAAACCCATCACTAAAATACGCTAGCTAAAACACCACAGACGATAAATGCTGAATTCACCAAATACTTTACAGCATTCTACAACCACTCACCAAAAACACGACCACAACAACGTAGAATACATGCAACATATCAACTCCTTCCTGGCTGGCCTTAAATTACCCACGGTGAGCGGGGAGGAGGACCCATTATGAAACATAGTCCTACTGCCGAAATCCAACAGAGACCACACACTGCCATCAAACTATAGACCCATCTCTCTGATCAATTCAGATGTAAAGTTTTTGGCCAAAATACTGGCAGCCAGACTCAATGCCATACTACCACTCCTTGTACACCCTGACCAAGCGAGCTTCATCCCAGGCAGACCACTCTACGAGAACACCAGACGAGGGGCGGATATGCTATGGCACATGATGGAATCGGGGGTACCTTCTCTGCTACTGTCATTGGAGGCGGAGAAGACTTTTGACCATGTCAAATGACAATTCCTATTTAAGCTGATCACTAGGATGAATTTCCCACGCCCATTCGTGACTGCCATCACAGCATTGTACGCAGATGTGAGGGCACAAACACTCTTGTCGGGAGCTCCACAGATCCCGTTTGCCCTGACTAATGGAACAAGACAGGGGTGCCCATTCTTCCCGCTCCTCTTTGCGCTCACACTCGAGACACTCCTGGCAGCAATCAGGTATGACCCACTCATAGCAGGAGTGGTGATAGCAGGGCACCAATTCAAGGTCTTGGCGTACGCCGATGTTGTGCTTGTCACAATTACTGACCCCACACAAACCATGGCCAGACTAACAACACTGCTGACCCGGTATGGCGAAGTAGCAGGATATAAAGTCAACCTAACCAAATCAGTGACTATACCCTTCCACATGTCGACCCACGACACAACAACCATCCAACAGCAATACAAACTAAAGATTGAAAAAGAGGCATTCACATATCTAGGGGTACGCCTCACAGCTAACCCAGCTACACTTTTCCACAGCAACTATACACCTCTCTTCCGAACTCTGACAGGAGATCTGGAGAAATGGATAGATAAACCCATTTCATGGATAGGGTGCCTACACTCCATAAAAATTAATATATTACCTAGGTTACTGTTCTTGTTCCAGGCACTACCTATAAAAGACACTAAAGGGGACCTCGCTAACGTACAGAGGGCGATTGACACCTTTATATGGCAGAAGAAACGACCTAGACTAGCTAGAAGCCTTCTGTATCGACCTAAAGACATAGGGGGCTTAGGACTACCACACCTATACCACTATTACCTAGCAGAGCAACTAGCAAATAGTACACTGGCACACTCCCCCAGAGCAAAGAAGGTGGGTGGATATCGAATCCTTACTCATGGTATCCGACTTACCCCAATTTTATACTTGGGCCCCATAGACCCAAAGCGCTCTATTGAGGACCACCAGCCCAGCCATAACCAACTCCATACAGATAAGGGCCCAAACAGTGCAAAAATATGCCCTAGGAAGCTTCCTTTCCCCGCTGACACCAGTCCTGGCGGGATGAGGACGGGGTATAGAGGCGACTGGCCTACAACAATACATCCACCTATACGTAAACAACACTGTTTTTGAGAAACTTTGCTTCAACGAGACCACACAACTGCACTTAATCATGACATTATACCAACACATCGGTTCAGAATCCCGGGAATGGGGACACCTCCGCTATACAGCAAAACATATCCATGTGTGTAACATTACAGGGGCTATGCTACAAAACACTGTTTAGATGGTACACAACACCAGTTAAGCAATGCCACATGAAAGTGAGCCCAACAGACACATGCTGGCATCTGTGTGGAGGGAAAGGGAGCTACATACACATGTGGTGGCAGAGCCCAAGAGTAGCGGTCTTCTGGAAAATAGTGACGGACTTAAGCTCACAAATACTACAAAGGCGACTAACACCGAACCTATGGGTCTGCCTGCTATGCAAACCCCTAGACAGACTAAACAAATATGACCAAAAATTGCTCAATATGATAAACTTAGCGGCAAGTAGGGCAATAGCACAAAACTGGACACATATAGAGCTGCCCCCGATGTTCTTGGTACTCACGGGGTAATGGGATAACTACCTTATGGACAAACTAACGGCACACAACAAAGTCAGGAACACGACAGGCACATTTCATAGGTTCTGTGAGCTATGCGAGGAATACGACACCTAGGGTACACACCAACACAGGGGTCATATCTTCTAACCAACACACTACAGATATGGAGTCACTAAAAAAGAGAAGAGGGGGAACCCCAGCCTGCAGGCATCACAGGACTGACAATAAGAGACCAAAGTAACGAGCTGCGCTCTCAACCCATCCCGAGGCATGAAACCGTCATGACACGAGCCATACCACTCGGGGGGAACCCAAATAAGAATACACACAAACTAGCAACAACACAGGGGAGGGTCTTCCTGGGATCCACCCATTAGTAGCAAGTTACTGGAGTAGAACCAGGGTCATGGGAAGACCCCCAAGGCCCATTCGGGTTGGATGGACAATTCACCGGCCAACACATCCACACTCCTGAGGTGTAGAAGGGTACGGGGGTAGTCGACAACGTCCCCAGGAGTCCAGGCCCTGTGGGCTCGCACGGGGGCAGTCGACCGGGGCCAATGCGCAAAGCCATAAGGAAAGCCCCGGCGGAGGGCTCTTGGGGCGGTGGTGCTCAGGGCACGGGGACAGAGAGGAGGTGAGGGCCTCAGATGGTGGGGCTAAAAGGTATAGCAACCGCATTGGACAAGTAGCATACCCACGAACTAGGTTCGAGGGGAAGGCATACATATAACCCAAATACAAGATAAACGCAGCTGGAGTGCAACACTGTTTATGTTTATGATTTCTTTTGTGTATATACAGTTGCATTAAAAAGTATGTGAAACCTTTGGAATGATATGGATTTCTGCACAAATTGGTCATAAAATGTGATCTGATCATCATCTAAGTCACAACAATAGACAATTACAGTCTGCTTAAACTAATAACACACAAAGAATGAAATGTTGCCATGTTTTTATTGAACACACCATGTAAACATTCACAGTGCAGGTGGAAAAAAGTATGTGAACCCTTGGATTTAATAACTGGTTGAACCTCCTTTGGCAGCAATAACTTCAACCAAACGTTTCCTGTAGTTGCAGATCAGACGTGCACAACGGTCAGGAGTAATTCTTGACCATTCCTCTGTACAGAACTGTTTCAGTTCAGCAATATTCTTGGGATGTCTGGTGTGAATCGCTTTCTTGAAGTTATGCCACAGCATCTCAATGGGGTTGAGGTCAGGACTCTGACTGGGCCACTTCAGAAGGCGTATTTTCTTCTGTTTAAGCCATTCTGTTGTTGATTTACTTCTATGCTTTGGGTCATTGTCCTGTTGCAACACCCATCTTCTGTTGAGCTTCAGCTGGTAGACAGATGGCCTTAAGTTCTCCTGCAAAATGTCTTGATAAACTTGGGAATTCATCTTTCCTTCGATGATAGCAATCCGTCCAGGACCTGACGCAGCAAAGCAGCCCCAGACCATGATTCCCCCACCACCATACTTCATAGTTGGGATGTGGTTTTGATGTTGGTGTGCTGTGCCTTTTTTTTGCCACACATAGTGTTGTGTGTTTCTGCCAAACAACTCAACTTTGGGTTCATCTGTCCACAGAATATTTTGCCAGTACTGCTGTGGAACATCCAGGTGCTCTTGTGCAAACTGTAAACGTGCAGCAATGTTTTGTTTATACAGCAGTGGCTTCCTCTGTGGTATCCTCCCACAAAATCCATTCTTGTTTATTGTTTTACGTATTGTAGATTCGCTAACAGGGATGTTAGCATTTGCCAGCATGGTCAGACTGGCCCACCGGGATACCGGGAAATTTCCCAGTGGGCCGCGGCATCTGGGGGCTGCGCTGAGCATGTATGTGCCACCGGGTGGCCGGTCCGGTGGCACACACTCTGAGGGGGCCGGTGGGTTGCCGGCCGCATTCCACGCTGGAGCCGCTGGGCCGGCGGCACTCCTGTCACTGATGCTGAGGAGTGAAGAAGGAGGAGGGAGGAGCATGTCTCTGTACCATGCTCCCTCGCGATTCCTGTGCTGGGGATTGTGGGACCGAGGCTGGCAGGGGAGGTCACAGGATCTCCCTGGCTGGTCTATGCAGGGCTCTCGCTATCCGAGCGCCAGCCCTGTTGCATTCCACGATGGGCCGGTGGGGAGATCAAAAATCTCCCTCATCAGCCCATAGGCAGTGTAAGAGGCTGCCACCAGTGGGAGAGGGAGGGAGAGGAGGACCCGGAGGAGCTCTATCTTGCAGCTCCGCCGGGTTCTTCTTACGAAATCCAGAGTGTTACTGTGGCAACGATCCGTGTTTCCCGAGAGTGAACTCTAGCCCCACAGGCTAGAGTTCACTCACCACTAGGACCATCAGGGATTGCAGCACGGTCCCCCTTCCCAGGCTAATGGTAAGAAGGGAGGGGGTATATAATGCAATTTTTTTTGTTTTTTATTAAAAATAAATAAATACATATATATTGGCATTAGCCTGCCTCCCCCAACACACAATATCGCCAAACACACACAGCACCCTCAGACACACATATCACCCTCACACAGCACCCTAACACACACAGCACCCTCACTCACATACACAATTACACACACAGCACCCTCACACACAGCACCATCACCCTCATACACACACACAGCACCCTCACACACACTGCACACCTCTCACAGCACCCTCACACACACTGCACACCTCACACACACAGCACCCTCACACACACAATGCACACCACACAGCACACACACACATAGCACCCCTCACACTTACACACTACACCCTTCACACACACACTGCACTCATACACACAGCAGCCCTTCAACACACTGCATCACCCCCCCCACACACACACAGACACAAAATACTTCCAAACATATATGTATATATACTACAGAACTCCTCATACACATACTGCACCCCTAAACACATTACATTCCAGGCACACACTAGATCCCTTACCCAACTCTGCATCATCTACATATACACACATACTAGATCCCTATATACACTCTGAATCCTCTACACCCACTCGCTAGATCTCCTATACACACTCTGGGTCCTTCAAACACACCCTAGATCCCCTACACACACACACACACACACATGCACGCACACACACTGCACCACCTACACACACTACATTTCTGATGTACACACTCTGGATCCCCTATGCAAACACTTTATTCCTTGTAAGCAAACACATACTACATTCCCTAAACACACTACACCCTTGACACACACACTGCACACCTCACACATACACACAGCAGCCCCCCAACACACTGCACCACCCCCCCACAAAATACACACACTCACTAGATCTACTATACACACTCTGGGTTCTTCAAACACACCCTGGATCCCCTACACACACACACACACACACACACAATGCACCACCCACACACACTACATTTCTGACGTACACACTCTGGATCCTCTATGCAAACACTTGATTCCTTGTAAGCAAACACATACTACATTCCCTAAACACACCCTCTCTACAACCCTTACACACACTACATCACCTATACACACACACTACAGCCTCTATGCACACACTCGCTACATCCCCTATACACACTATGCCCCCTATACAAACATTCTCTACAGCACCTAGACACACACACATTACATTACATTACATTACACCACAAACACAACATGACTGAAACCAACCTATTAACACAATACCACACAACAATCAGCTCACTCTACACACGCAATCCCATAAGCAGGCTCCAAACACATGCACAATACTCTTTCCTGGCATTTTTGTCTCCTGGTATCCCATTTATGGAGACACCAGAGACAAGTTTTAAGAAAACACAGCGAAAGCATGTTATTAAACTTGCTTGCGCTGTGCAGAACAAATACAGGGCCTTTTTCTTATGCTAGAGCTCTTCAGCAGAGCTCTGCGCATGGCCTGCCCTGGACGAGCATTGAACCAACATGCTCACTTTGAGATGGGGCATGCTTGTCATTGTTGATGACAAAACAAACCCTAACTGGCCCGCTCCCTTTTCAGTGGGCCGCTGTGATTAAAAAATGCCCGGGCCGAATTTGTTTCCCAGTCCAGCCCTATTTGCCAGTGACTTTTGTAAGTCTTTAGCTGACACTATAGGATTCTTCTTCTCCTCATTGAGCAGTCTGCGCTGTGCTCTTGTCATCTTTACAGGACGGCCACTCCTAGGGAGTGCTGAACTTTCTCCATTTATAGACAATTTGTCTTACCGTGGACTGATGAACAGCAAGGCTTTTGGAGATACTTTTATAACCCTTTCCAGCTTTATGCAAGTCAACAATTCTTAATCGTAGGTCTTCTGAGAGCTCTTTTGTGCAAGGCATCATTCCCATCAGGCAATGCTTCTTGTGAAAAGCAAACCCAGAACTGGTGTGTGTTTTTTATAGGGCAGCTGTAACCAACACCTCCAATCTCATCTCTTTGATTGGACTCCAGTTGGCTGACATCTCACTCCAATTAGCTCTTGGAGATGTCATTAGTCTAGGGGTTCACATACCTTTTCCATCTGCACTGTGAATGTTTACATGGTGTGTTCAATAAAAACATGGCAACATTTCGTTCTTTGTGTGTTATTAGTTTAAGCAGACTGTGATTGTCTATTGTTGTGACTTAGATTATGATCAGATCACATTTTATGATCAATTTGTGCAGAAATCCATATCATTCCAAAGGGTTCACATACTTTTTCTTGCAACTGTATAAAACTAAATACATTGACGTCTTGTGCCACTGTTAAGCCGACATGCCAGACATGTACATATGACCTAACCAACACTTCCTTTCTGTAATAACAAGTCATGCTTATGTACACTATAGATGGGCCTTTGCACAGGCCTACTGTTAAAACTTACCACTGAAAAATTTTGACTTACTGTACCATGGCTACACGATTGTGCTCGACATGATGAACATTTAACCTAACCATACCTTTCCTTCTGTAAAAACATGTCATGCTTATATGCACTATAAAGGGGTCTCTGCGCAGACCCACTGTAACATTTTTTATGTCGTACATTACATCATTGCAAAAATAAAGATAATAAAAATAAAACTCAAGTGCAGTTTGCGCATCCTCTACCCAGCCCACTAACTTGTTCCCCAATGAGGCCAGACTCCCTGCTACCAGTCTGTTATCCCTTGCCTCCTTACTGTAGTTATGCCGGAAGAGAATGAGCCAAGGTCCAAGTAGAGGACACAAAGGGGCCTATCTAGGTTGGCCTATTGTTTCTGTAGGCAGAGCCCAAATCTGTAATCATCTTAGAGCTGGTAGTTGCGGCTTTAGTGCCTGCAGATTGTTGCATGCGTGCTCTCTTTGTTTTAGAGCCCATTGGAGAAATATGTGCCCAGACTGGTTACATCCCAAACAATGACTAACTTTGGTAAATAAACAAGCTTGCACAGATCCTAGATGATCACCTAGCGCCTCAGTTAAAGGACCACTATAGTGCCAGGAAAACATACTCGGTTTCCTGGCACTATAGTGCTCTGAGGGTGCCCCCACCCTCAGGGTGCCCCCACCCTCAGGGTCCCCCTCCCGCTGGGCTGGATGGAGAGGACCTCTTTCTCCAGCGCCGGGGACTCTCCTCCTCACAATGCTTTCCTATGGATGGTGAAAATCACAGTGAGAAGCGCGAAAGCCCTCTAGTGGCTGTCTCATTGATTAACCTATTTAGAAATTGGGGCTGAGTTTAGAAACTGCTATGTTTATAGAAAAAAGGGTTAAACCTAGATGGACCTGGGACCCAGACCACTTCATTAAGCTGAAGTGGTCTGGGTGCCTATAGTGGTCCTTTAATTGTATTTCTGGTAACAGGTTTTTCACAACGTTTTCACATCGGGCTAATTTTGTTACCCACAGGCTTACTTGAATGTTCAAACCTACAGTCTGCTGTCAAGCACCTTGCACTGGTCGACACATTGATTGCTAAAGAAGTCAATAATTGGTTCATGATAGGCCCCTTTGTCTCCTCTCCTTACTCTTGCTGGTATACCAACCCGATTGGTGTAGTTACTGGCAAATCAAATAAGAAAACCATGATCATTAATGTGTCAGCACCTCCTTCTTCCTGAGTACCACTACGTAGATTAAATTCCTTAATCCAATCACAAGAATTTTCTTTGCAATACACTACTGTAGACCATGCCATTCCAGCAATTCTAAACACAGGGTCATTAATCTGGCTTGGAAAGACTGACTTTAATAACACTTTTAAGTTACTCCCGATACGTCCCTCCTAATTTGGCCAGTGTAAAGTGGAATAACAACTATTATTTTACTGCTAGACTTACATTTGGAACTAAAAGCAGTCCCAAGCTTTTCGATGTGTTTGTGAAACCCTCTATTACTATTGAACACATGCATGTGCCTTGTTGTTATACACTGCCTTGATGACTTATTGATGACCGAGAAACATTATACAGTAGCCTTGAGACTACCAAGGCCTGGTTAAAAAATTTGGGCATTCCCATATCTCATTAAAAAAATGTGGGTCCTAATACCAGGTTGACTTTCCTAGGCTTTATTCTAGAGTCCGCATCCGGTGGCTCAGCATTTTGCTGAGAAAAAACATGCAGTTTCCCAATTACGATACATGATTTTGCAGATAGTCAAGCCCACCAGGAGTGGTGTTTCAAGGGTCACAATGTTAAAACAGTGTGAATTGTATTGGACATACAAATTACAAAACGTTATATCCTAGGGGTCTTAATGAAGAGAAGGATCTGTCTCCTTTTTTGTAATTATGGTATCATATCAAACTCTGCCTGCGTATGGTCTGTATCTTTATTTGATTTTATTATGTTACTTTCTATAGGTTTGTGCTACAGTGATCGCTTGGACAATGGAGTTGATGACTTTGGAGGAACTTGTGACTTTTAAATTCTTTATTTTTTCTGTGCATGCAGTAACAACAGGCTTGCAGAGCCACAACAGAACTGCAGGCTTTTTCATAGCATTTTATAGTGTGGCAGATTAAACAGCACATTTTTATTTTATTTTTTTTAAACAAGAAAGTATCTGACTTTTGCACATGTGTAGATTGTTTTAAACATGCTAAACTAGACAGACTTATGGCTGATTTTATTACGTTAAGATTATGTTGATTATATGGCATTACATTCCTGAGTACAAAAAATTATACATATGCCAGGATTATAATTGTTTGAATTCTTGCTTTAGTTAAGAATCAAAATGAGCTTGACAGGTAGGAGAAGTCAGAGGAGAGACACAGTGGGAAAACATTGCAATTGTGGACATCATAGCATTGGTTATTAACGTTGTGTGTCATATACTTGTGTGTCATATACGGCAGCTAGCAAAACTATGCTGTAAGTTTACATGCGATATACATTAGACTTGTGAATTGCTAACTGGGATGGTCAGGTAGGTGAGTTGGTTTGTCGGCATCTGCCAGTGTCACTATTCCTAGTACATCATGCTAGGGTATATATTTCTAAATCAGTGTTAGTTGGGTAGTGCTAGCTAGCTACACAATACAATTTAAGGAAACACATGAAGGCAATAACGGTAAAAGCTCTGCAAGGGGTGACACGGTGGCAGTGCAAGGATTAGTACATTACGATTATTAAGCATGCAGGGAGCAGTTCTTATGTAAAGAGGCCCCATTCCTCTGCCCGTGCCTATCTGATCCCCTCTGGGTGCCAGGTGCATTCCTCGTGAGCTCTCTCGGGTATTTCTGCATCACAGCGGGCAGTGTGGGCTTCTGTGCCCGAGCCTCAGCTGGGGTGACCTGTTTGTTTGTCAGGCTCATGTCCGCCTTGGGGCTGAGTTCCGTAGCACTCTGTACAACAGCGTTGTCGAGCAGGGTAAGAGGGCTTGGCGTATCTTGACTCTCCGTTGTGCCCTGCGTCTGCTGTGGTGTCTCATGTCTCTATTTGCCCTCTTGCGCTGGGGTCATTGTTGTAGTTTTGCCTGCCATGTTGGTGAGGTCTGTCCTGCAATCATAGCTTGCTGAGTTTTCTTTCTGGCTGGGAGCAGTTTCCTGGTTGGGAGGCTGCTGAACTGTGTGGCCACGGGTGGTCGTGTTTTGGCCTCCAGTTTGCACCAGAAGTTGGCGAAGATTGCGTTCAGTCTCTGTAGGACCCCTTGTTGTTGGTCTGTAGGCCCGGATTGACACATGGCATCCACCATATTGTGTGCCGCATCGTGTAGCATGCTTGGCTGTGCTGTTCCGCACTGCGCTCTCCCTGTTCCAGGTTTGCCTCCCTGGTGTGGACCGTGATCACCCCCGACTGTCCTGGGGGGGAGTAACGGGGCTCCTGCCGGCATCGTGTCGGCATTCCGTGGTACTGGACAGGGAGGTCGGCCGCCTCTCCCGCTCGACGGGCCCCAGGCCTCACGCCACAGGCCGGTTGGCCAGCCGGCCCAAGACGAGTCTCAGACCCCATTGTCGTTTTTGTGCCCTTTCGTGGATCAGGTAGGGCTGTTTCGGGTCAGAAACAGCTTGTTTTTGCCTTGATGTCTGGGGAGCTCTGCTGCTGCATGTCCGTCTTCCATGCTGGCCAGGCCCCGCCCCCGGAGGGACTTGTGACATTGGGTGGAATGTCTTGTTCGAGTCTTGTTCTACCATTATACAGGAATTTATGTGTTATGAATGAAAAGCTGGTTCATGGTTCTTTCACAGTAATATATTGTGTATATATGAGTCGAGTTTATGTCTTACTATTGTTGACATAGCTATATATACTCTGGAGATATATGGGTGGTTAGTAATGTTTTACAAATAGGGCATATTGAAAATAAAAAGTGACGGTACCCATGACTAATAGAGCCTAATGCCATTAATAGTCCTTTATGGGCATATGGGAAGGCAGAGCCCGTAGTTGTGGGATGGGTTGCAACCGGCCTATATAAACTCTCAACTTACCTCCATACCTTGCTGACAGCACTTGATTACTGTTTGAGTGACGGTTGCCATGACAATCAGCACTTCCGGTTTTCCTGCCCTCTTTTGCTCCAGAAGCAGCCACGGACTTGTCTTCAGCCTCTGACCTGGCTTACAGCCCACCTAACTCGGCTTGCAGCATCATTTGGGGCTCCATCCACTTGCAGAACATCCTAACCGGTTCCCGTTCTTCGTACCAGCTTCCAGCCGCACAATCACGTATGTACACATTGGAACCCGTTTACGGCATTCCCACATTCGGACCTCATAAATGCGGGGATTGGCTCCCAACCGTTTAGCTTTATTATGCTGTTTGGCTAACTCAGTTAGTTTGTTTTGCATTTAGTTAATTCTTTCGAATGGCGTTCGTTTAAATCTGGCAGTTATTTCACATGGTTCAGACCTATCATTTCGTTTAAATCTAGTCGTAGGAACTATTTTGTGTATATCATTTCGTTACAGCATTCATATAAACTATTCATGTAAAGCTAGTCATGTAACCCCTTTCGTGCAGACGTATTCGTTTTCCATATCGTTTAATGAGTCATTTTGTTTAAAAGTCTTTTCGTGTAAAAATAATTTCATCTAAAGTCATTTTGTCAAGAGGCTTTCGTTTAAAAGACAGGTTGTTAAAAGTCATGTCGGTTAAAAAGTCATGGATTAAAAGTCATTTAGTTTATAAATCTTTTCGGTTAAAGGCATTTTGTTTAAAAGTCTTTTGTTGGAAATCATTTTGTTTAAAAGTCTTTACGTTTAAATAGTCATTTCGTGTTAAAGTCATTTTGTTTAAAACCTTTCGTTAGATACTGTTCATTAGATATATTAGCTTAACCAGGGGTATCCATTCCTCTGTCCCATTCACTCAGTGCATTCGGTTGTTAAGCCACACGGTCACAATATATCATTCATATGTTAGCTAGATCATATGGCCTTTAAAACCTTAAAGAGGCACATATAACATAAATGTTCAGCATGTTGTAATATAACAAGGTCTTACTTAAATTATGCTGTTAATGGCACTTACGGGTATGTAGAACATCAAATACATAGTTAGGAAGTAAGTTAAACAATATGATCATGTCCTGGCAGGAATTTAGATTTTGCTCTCAAATACAGCAAACAAGCATCCCAGCACAAGGGATTGTCGGTAAAATACGGTATGTTATTCATAGGCTATCTTAGGTGGGTTGGCACAACAAGCAATCTGACCCAGTATAGAACATAAAAAAAGAAAATAGACACCAATAGCCCAAACAAGCATATTACATATGTGTTATCATGTCCTTGTAGGTAATTTCATCTCCAAGGCGAAATCAGCCCATACGCATCGGCAGTGAATTTTACAGCACTGCATAATCTCTTATTCAAGAATTAAACAGACCTAAACGCTTAGTTCTCTCACCAGGTAATAAAAAAATAATTAAAAAAAATAAATATATATATATGTATATATATATATATATATTTAAATTTGTAAGGGGATTATTTTTCTATTGCAGGTATACGATACAACTCAGGCATGGGAATAATTGTCAGGGATATGAATGGCTCCAGTGGCCGAGAACAAGATCGTAGTCGAGCTGGACTCAGCAACCATGCAAGCTAGCTTGCCAGCTTTAACAAAGTTCAGAGAATACGGGCAGAGGTCAAGTCATTCCTTAATGAAGGAACGGCATCACGGAAGAACCTACAATCACTCTTTGGTTCTTTGAACTTTGCCATGAGAGTCATACCTCAAGGAAGAGCATTCAACTCACGACTTCTTAGTTTGTTACCAGGCTTACCCAACGAAGACAGCAGAGTAACACTCAACATTCAGGCTAGGGCAGATTTGACCATTAGTGATGTCGCGAACCATTCGCGAACTTCCCGCGAACGGCTCGCCACGGTTCGCCACGAACCGTTCGCGGCGAGCTCCGGTCAGCTGACACATCCCGGCCAATCTCCAGCAGACCCTCCCTCCCTCCCAGACCCTCCCACCTCCTGGACAGCATCCATGTTGAAGCCTTCAACATGGATGCTGTCCAGGAGGTGGGAGGGTCTGGGAGGGAGGGTCTGCTGGAGATTGGCCGGGATGTGTCAGCTGACCGGAGCTCGCCATGGTGAGCCGTTCGCGGGAAGTTCGCGAACGGTTCGCAACATCACTATTGACCATGTGGTACCATTTTCTGTCTGCCTGGAACGGGAGGAATATGTTTATACCTCAGTTATCTGAGAACTCCCCAGTATTTTAGACGGACGCAGCAGGTCATGCAGGCTTCACAGCGATTTTCGAAGACAGATGGTTTAGGGACGTATGGCCAAACAAAGCACTAGAGTTACCAGCATTTACAAAAACTTTGGCACTATTTGAGATCTACCCCATAGTGGCAGCAGCGAAAGTGTGGGGCCACTTATGGGCAGGGAAGGCAGTCAAATGCTAAACTGACAACATGGCGGCTTGTGAAATTCTGAACAAGGGCAGGTCGTCCTCATTAACCATAATGAGTCTGTTCAGGAGACTCACATGGTTGGCGGCCACACATAATTTCTTCATAACATGCATACACGTGCCAGGTCACCACAACTCTGCAGCTGACACACTGTCCCGTTCAAATTTGCAGGTGTTCAGGCAGCTACACCCAACAGCAGAGGAACTACTGAACGAGACACCTCGGTTCATGGACCCCATCCTGGACTGAAATCACTAATGGAGCATGGGAGAGCACTAGCACAGGCCGCACTATCCACAAACACTAGACCCTCATACAACCGAGCTCAAAAATTGTTCAACAAATTTATTTCAGAATATCAAATCACAAACCCATATAATTTAGATACTATGGTAGAAGTATAGATCAGGGTGTTGTAAGTAGAAGTATAGATCAGGGTGTTGCAGTGGATGTGATCTATTTGGATTTTGCCAAAGCATTTGATACAGTTCCACACAATAGATTAGTGTTCAAACTCAAGGAAATCGGTCTAGATGAAAATGCTTGTTCTTGGGTAGAACATTGGCTTAAAAACAGAGTGCAAAGAGTTGTCATTAATGGTAAATTTTCAAGCTGGACAGAGGTGGCAAGTGGTGTCCCTCAGGGGTCTGTTCTGGGACCCCTTCTATTTAACATGTTTATAAATGATCTTGAATACAGCATTGAAAGTCATGTTTCAGTGTTTGCAGATGACACAAAACTTTGTAAAATAATACAATGTGAGCAAGATATTACTTTGCTGCAGAGGGATTTAGATAGACTGGGGGACTGGGCACTCAAATAGCAGATGAAATTTAATGTTGAAAAATGCAAAGTTATGCACTTCGGCGTAAAGAATACACAAGCAACGTATACCCTTAATGGAAGCGAATTAGGGATAACAACACACGAAAAGGACTTGGGAATTGTTATAGACAACAAACTATGCAACAATGTGCAATGTCAATCAGCAGTGGCCAAGGCCAGTAAGGTATTGTCATGCATGAAAAAGGGCCGAGAATATCATTTTGCCTCTTTATAAATCACTGGTAAGACCACATATTGAATATGCTGTGCAATTTTGGGCACCTGTTTTAAAGAAGGATATTATGGCATTAGAAAAAGTGCAAAGGCGGGCTACAAAATTAATAAAAGGAATGGAACATATCAGCTTTGAAGAAAGGTTAACAAATGTAAACCTATTTAGTTTAGAAAAACGTTGCCTGAGAGGGGATATGATAACATTATACAAATATATTCGGTGCCAATACCAACCATTGTGTGGAAATCTATTCACAAACCAGACTTTACATAGGACATGAGGCCATGCGTTTAGACTGGAAGAAAGAAGATTTCGTCTAAGGCAAAGGAAAGGTTTTTTTACTGTAAGAACAATCAGAATGTGGAATTCTCTCCCTGAAGAAGTGGTTTTATCAGAGTCCATACAGATGTTCAAACAGCTACTAGATGCATACTTGCAAAAACAGAATATTCAAGGATATAATCTTTCAATGTAGGGTAATAACTGCTTGATCCAAGGATAAATCTGACTGCCATTCTGGGGTCAAGAAGGAATTTTTTTCCTAGCTTGTTGCAAAATTGTGCTTCAAACTGTTTTTTTTTGCCTTCTTTTGGATCAACAGCAAAAAACAAATGTGAGGAAGTCTGAACTTGATGGACGCAAGTCTCTTTTCAGCTATGTAACTATGTAACTATGGTGGCATTCACCTCTTTTTGCCACCTCAACCTGAAACTTGCCCACAACACCATAAAACTATATTTAAGCGGGATACAGCATCACGTGGCAACACATATCCCAGTCAAAAAGATTTCATGTCAGCACACCCCATAAAAAATACTCTAAAAGGCATTCTACACCTGGAAAACCCTAAGCCTACTAAATAACAACCAATCGATGCTGAAAAATTCAGGGCCTTATCTAATACGTTAGACACCAAACCACACGAATAACACGATCAAAACAGCCATATACCTGGCCTTTTACGGGTTCATGTGACCCAATGAACTCACCATAGGTAACAGCAAGGACAAGTCAAATATGTTATGCATTTCACACCTAAGCAAAATAGGTGATCACTATACACTGTCATTACGACACTCCAAAACAAATCAAATGGGTCCGCACCTCGACTTTCAATATTACCCTACAGATAATCGTTGGTGCCCTGTAATACTGTTCGACAAATTCATGACAGGCTTGACTGACCAACCCAAACTCCCTTGCTCATCATACATGGTCAACCCCTAACTACCTCGAAGTTCACCAGATATGTAAGATTATTGTTCACAAGAATCTGGTACGATACCGTAGCATTCACTGGCCACTCATTTCGTATCGGGCTGCTACATCAGCCTCCAGCCAAAACATACCGGTGCATATCATCAAAAAATTAGGCAGATGGAAGTCATCAGCATACAACCGTTACATACCTCAACCTGAGAAAGAGATAAGACAGGCATTTAAACAATTGGCGAAATAAGAATTCACGGGTGACTTAATGTATATGTATACGTATTAAAGTATGGAACTCATATTTCTCTTTTGCCCTCTTTATTTACAGGCCTACCCGTACGTTGGTTTCGGCACACCACAACCAACTTAGTTTATTTTACTAATGGTTATAGGTATAGGTTCACAATTATACGGCTTTCTTCCCTGACCACAAATGGGAAGGCAGAGCCTGTAGTTGTGGGATGGGTTGCAACCGGCCAATATAAACTCTCAACCTCCATACCTTGCTGACAGCGCTTGGTTACCCCACCCACCACTCCACAAAGATTAAAACTACTAATTGGTGGGCCCTCTTTATTTACAGGCCTACCCGTTCGTCGGTTTCGGCACACCACAACCAACTTAGTTTATTTTACTAATGGTTATACGTATAGGTTCACAATTATACGGCTTTCTTCCCTGACCATAAATGTACATTTATCTATGCAACTATTCTGTTTACTGTGTAAATACATATCTTGTTCAGAAATATATATTTTTTTATAAGCCTGTGAGGTTTGCTTGATGTAATACTTACATTTATTTTGAAATAATGGTTTGATTAATAAGAGCAGGCTTCAAGTAGTTTGCTGCTTACATTACATTGCATTATAATGATTTGTATTTTTATAGTAACGATTAGTGACATCACTAGTAACGATATGCACTTGATGTAATTTATGGTATAATGAATTAGGATTATGTAGTAAAGTAATCATGATGCATTTTTGTATGTAATACTGTTACATTATTTGTATGATATATCAAATGTTTTGTCCAAGTATGATCAGTTCTATGACACTGGGTGTTCTTAATAAATAGATTTATTTTCTCACATCACTTGGGTGATTTTGGTTTTCTTGGTGTGTCTCGTTTTATTATTGGGTGTGGGTGATAGGCACTATGGATACACAGGGCCAGATTAACAGCCCAGTGGGCCTGGTGCTGACAATTATGATGGGCCTAATTACAGAATCTTATCGACCAAAAACACTAAAACACTCCCAAGCATCATGTATCTGATGGAGATGGTGCTGGAGGGAAAGAAAACAGCAGCTATAAGAAAACACATACCATATGCTAATCTCTCTCTAATTTATGTTTTCATCTTTCAAGTAAATCCATAACCCCTAACAGCCGTGTCCAGGCAATCAGAAAGTCAATGGGCGTGGTAAAAGGGTGTGCCACTGACACAAATAACGTAACCTGTCAAAAGGGGCAAACATGCCCAAAAAGGTATGTCTGCCCAAAGAATTGGAAGGCCAGCCTGGCATGAATGCATGTCAGGCTGCCTGCCAATCATGCAAGCTGGCCAACAAAAGGCATACCATGCAGACAGCACATTGTATATAAAACTAAGAAAGTACAGGGCGCCAAATTCACCAGATGAATAAACGAAGATAAAAAAGGGATATGTATAATACAGTTTATTGAAGAAACTAAATAACAAATAAAATGCACCAACAATGTGCAGATGATAGAACTAAATATATATAAAAAGCCTTAATAGGCAAAAGGACCCATAGGTATAGCAGCTCTAAATAACATAAAAAGATGCAAATGCTAAAGTGCAGACTGTGCAATAAAGTGAGAAAGTGCAACTCTCATCACTCTAAGAATGATATACACCAGTAATGTCCACAAACAATCTCATAAGCAGCAAAAATGTAGAGCAGAAACTGCAAATACCAAAACTGGAGGGTCCCACTGTGGCTCAACGCATTTCGTCCTTCAGACTTCGTCAGGAGCTTCATAATCCACTTCCTCTTCTTTCCCCTTCTTAAATCCGCCGGTCCGCCGGTCCCCTGGTGATCGCGCATGCGTACGTCACGCGCAACGTCATACGTAATGACGCACGCGTGTACGTTAACACTGCACTTTACCCAACCTTGTCTTTTAGACAGCACATTGAGCTTGGCATAAATGTGTCTAATGATGTGCTTGCTCAATGCTTTCTAAGGACTGTCTCCTAGCACTCGCTGGTCCACTTGTCTCCTTACCTTCCTGCTAGCAGGCAGAAGCTCCTGGTATATAGTCTGGGACAGAGAAAAGGTGTATGTAGTGAGTGTAGAAGAAAGGGAACATACCACAGTGAGAGAGACCAAAGTCAGCATTACCTTAACTAATTTCATTGTCAGCCAGTCCACACAACTTTTGTTCCCATACATCCCCCTTAAGTTTCCATACGTAAGCAAGAGTATGTGAAAAGTAGTTAGGGTTGCCACCTTTCTTGAAAAAACATACCGGCCTTACTAATTCACATAATTAATTATGTATGGGTGACATTACATGATGTAAATCACAAGGAGTGACATAAGAGAAAATGCTGTAAAATCACCAAGAAAAAACTACTTGGTTTGATTCTGCTGTATAGTCTCCCAGTGTCCCCATGTCTCTCAGTGTCCCCATGTCTCCCAGTGCCCTTGGTCCCTATGTTAATCCGGCCCTGCGTAAGTCCCTTGGGATGTGCTGAAAAATATGTTCAGGTAAGCCCGTAAATAAAGTGGGCTCACCTATATATAATTATGATAAGAGGGAGAAGAAGCTGGGGCAAGATTAGGACACAGGCAGCAAGAAGAGAAGTGGGCTCGGCTTTTTAAAGCCAGATAGCCCCTTCCACAACTCCAGGCTACCACCTTACACTCGTGGTTAGGACAAAAAACGAATTAGTAAAGGCAATAATGTAAGTTGGTTGGAGTAGTCAGAAAAAAATACTTTTATTTAGATTAAAACACAACACATTTTGCCACAAGGGGCTTCTTCAAGTGTAGATCAAGTGTACCTTGTAGCGAAACGCGTTATGTTTTAATTGAAATAAAAGTATTTTTTTTTTACTACCTAATATTTTGGTTAATCTCATTAATTTTAAATACTTTTATATTTAGCCTTATTTTTTTACCTCTCATATCCTAACATCTGAAGCTTTTATACCATCCAAAGAATCCATGGTGGGGATTATTCCACCCAGGCGCATTACACAGAGCTTGTCTGCTCTGTAAATTGTAAGTACATTTCCTATTTTATTCACCACTTTTTTAATATAGAGAGCACTATGGACCTTCTCTTGTATTTTTATTTCATATGACCTACACTGAAAATATCATCAGAGGAGTATCCTACATGTGGGGAGTTTAAATACCACTGTATGCTGTTTTAACTCGAGCTGGTTATAGCTCCCATAAATGTGAGTTGGCATTTCTTAACCTCAGTGTTGTCTGTGGCCATACTCCTTTACGTTACTGCACCATTGTGTGTTTTTTTCTTTCATATATGCTGATGAGGATTTGACCCAAGACGTCTTGAGAATTTCTGAAGAATATACCTGTGAATTAGAGACTTTAATTTGCCTGTTTCCCTGGTATTTTTGTCTATTATTTATTTTATTTATTCACTTTGTTCTTGGTGCGCCCTGTACTTGTTGTTTTCTATTTTTCCAGTCCTTTGATGGATTTTGAGGATTACCCTTTGTGGCAGATCTCCCTGCCTCTGGATTATTATTTCAAAACCTCTTTCATCTGTTTGTTCATCAGTTCCCAGGTATTTGTATGTTTCCTGCTTGCATGCGTCAAGAGACGAATAAACTATCGAATGGCAGGCCACCCAGCAGGGAAGTGTGCTGCTCGTTAACCTTTCTGCCCTTATTAATGTAAAACAAACGAGCTATCTCAAAGAGATAGAAAGTGTTACTTAACAGTGCCTAAAAGAAAAAAGCTGCTCAACACTAAAAGTGGAATACCCCTTACCCACAATAAAAAACAAATACAAAAATAAGGTATAAGTGATTATACCAGACAAGTGGAGCGCTCTAAACAATGAAAGGGTTTACTCACCCCCTTTTTAGTGCAGTGACAATCTTGAGAAACTTACATAGACATAAAAGGGGGAACAAGAAAAACAAAAAAATATAGTGCAGGCGGTTTATCCAAATAGACAGTTGATGGTAATAAATTACTTAAACCACTCACATGGACAGGAGCCTATATAGTATTGGCTCCGTAAAAAAGGTCCTTTATGCTCTTTGGGCAGCAAACACCCCTTTGTCCCAGGCAGTATCACTCCACGAGTATACAACGAGAGAGAAAACAGAGAAGCAACTGTGTAGAAAAGCACATACTATATTAGTATAAATAAGGTATAAATAGTAGTGCTCACCTTTTCCAGAGCCCTGAAATCCCGGCTCTGAGGTTAGAAAGCAATGTGCTATTTTTGGGGGGGAATAGCACTCTCCCCAATGGAGTTCCTGACAGCTAGAAAGGACTTTGGACTAAAGTATAAAATAATAGTAATGTATATATTTATTAACAATAAAAACAAAATAAATACATACTAGAAAATAAAAAATCAAGTTGAAGTCCAATTAAAAGTCCAAAATAATCAGCTAAACGCATTTCACTCTATGAGCTTCCTCAGTGTGGTTAACCACAGACACTTCCAACTCCTGACCGGTCGGCTGGGTGGTCGCCGTTCGTATGAACGAACACGTGGTGGTGGCCATCTTGGACAGTCGAACGCTCAGCGGTGTTTGTCGACAAATACCCTTTGTGGCAGATCTCTCTGCCTCTGGATTATTATTTCAAAACCTCTTTCATCTGTTTGTTCGTCAGTTCCCAGGTATTTGTATGTTTCCTGCTTGCATGCATCAAGAGACGAATGAACTATCGAATGGCAGGCCACCCAGCAGGGAAGTGTGCTGCTCGTTAACCTTTCTGGTACCAACAAGGAACAACTAAATTGTAGAATTTTATTTATTTATTATTATTTATATCAAACGTATGACCGGAACCTGACAGACTCCCAACATTTAATCCTTTTTACTAATTCATCCCCTAGGCCCAGCCGTGCCGCTTCCATTGCAGCCCCAATCCTAGAGGAATGTATGCCAAACTGTAAAGGATCCAATCCCAAATGGCCTAGGCCCAAGCGAAAAACCCAGAAAAACTGCTATTTCGATAAAGATGACCCAACATCATGAATCAGAAAAGAACCCCGAATCCTAGGATGAGCTTGTAAATAGGTGGAAGCACAGGAAACCGAATACACTGTCAAACCCTGTAACGAATACACCCTGTTCCAAATTATTATGCAAATTCTATTTAAGCGTCACAAAGATTAAAGATTTTGATTTTCTGTTTAACTCATGGATGTCTCAGGGCTCTTTTGATCACTGAAAACAATCTCGGACACCTGTGATAATTAGATTGCCAGGTGAGCCCAATTTAAGGAAAAACTATTAAAGGAGGGTGTTCGACATTATTAAGCAGAGCACCATTTTCATGCAATATGGGGAAGAAAAAAGATCTCTCTGCTGCCGAAAAGAGTGAAATAGTTCAATGCCTTGGACGAGGTATGAAAACATTAGATATTTCACGAAAACTTAAGAGTGATCTTTCACTATTAAGAGATTTGTGGCTGATTCAGAGCACAGATTGGTTCGTGCAGATAAAGGCACATTGAGGAAGATTTCTGCCAGATCCATGTATCGGATCAAGAGAGCATCTGCTAGAATACCATTACATTGCAGCAAACAGATATTTTAAGCTGCTGGTGCCTCTAGAGTACCACGGACATCAAGGTGTATAGTCCTCCAGAGTCTTGCAACTGTGCATAAACCTTCTTTTCGACCACCACTAACCAATGCTCACAAGCAGAAATGGCTGCATTGGACTGAAAAATACATGAAGACTAATTTTCAAACAGTCCTGTTCACTGATGAGTGCTGTGCAACCCTGGATGGTCCAAATGGATGGAGTAGTGGATGGTTGGTGGACGGCCACCCTATTCCAACAAGGCTGCGACGTCAGCAAGGTGGTGGTGGAGTCATGTTTTGGGCCAGAATCATGGGAAGAGAGCTGGTCGGCCCCCTTAGGGTCCCCGAAGGTGTAAAGATGACCTCTGCAAAGTATGTGGAGTTTCTGACTGACCACTTTGTTACCTGGTACAGAAGGAAGAACTATGCTTTCCGTAATAAAATAATCTTCATGCATGACAATGCACCATCCCATGCTGCAAAGAATACACCGGCATCAATGGCTGCTATGGGGATAAAATGAGCCAAAGTCATGGTGTGGCCTCCATCCTCCCCTGACCTCAATTCTATTGAGAACCTTTGGAGCATCCTCAAGCAAAAGATCTATGAGGGTGGGAGGCAGTTTACATCCAAACAGCAGCTTTGGGAGGCTATTCTGACATTTTGCAAACAAATTCAAGCAGAAACTGTCCAAAAACTCACAAATTCAATGGATGCAAGACTTGTGAAGCTGCTATCAAATAAGGGGTCCTATGTTAAAATGTAACGTGACCTGTTAAAATGTTTAAAAAGTTAAAATGTTGTTATAAGTTTGATTAAAATAGCTTTTGATTTCAGTAAATATGCTGCAAACACAACAAATGACAATTTTCAGTTCTTTACAACCTATAAAGTGTTTTGAAACTTACTGTGCGTAATAATTTGAAACAGTGCATTGTAAGTTTTTTATGTTTAAAAAAAAATACTGTTATCATTAGGAGGTTTGTTCAGTAAAATTTGAATTGTACTCTTAATAGTTGATAATATGAGAATTATGCTGACTGTTATTTACATCAATTATTTAGGTAAATGAGAAAAATATCATTTGCATAATAATTTGGAACAGGGTGTAAAGAGTAATCATGCATCCCTTACCAAAAACACCTGTTTTTGACCTCCGCAGACTGGTGACAACGCGATCATCCTCCACTTGAATGCCCCCCACCAGCTCGACTACCCCTCACCAACTCACTTACCCTAAAAGCCACAAAGAACACCAAAACAAATGCAAGCGTAAATAACAGCACTTCATGGTGGGAGAAACAGAGACCAGGAAGCATTTCTAGCAGATTTTGCAGAATCTCAATAGACACCTGTCTCCTGGTATCCCCTCTGAAAACCTGTTAAAGCCTGACTAAAAAACTAAAAAATTCTTTGTAATATCTTCCCAACCATTCAGCTTGAACAAGAATGCTAAGGCTGACATATGCCTGTTGACCATGGAAAGAGAAGCCCCGTTAGAAAACAATCTGCACAAATACACAACAGCATATCCAACCGTACCTCTGTGAAGTGGCGTCCACCAGCACATACACACGCCTCATCCCAAGCCCTCCAAACCTTAACATACACCATCCAAGTACTTGGAGCCAATGATTCTTTGATCAGATGTCCAAGCAGGAGGTCCCTAGCTGCCACATGTTGTCCGGACAGACCAGACCCTCCGACCGAGCACCTGGAGCCACCGTGCAAAACTTCCCCCAGTGTAAACGAGACAGCGCATCAGCAATGATATTCAAGAACCCAGACACATGACATGCCCTAAAAACAATGTTAACTTGCATGCAAAACAACACGAAACGTCGCAACAAGCAAATTACTGGAATAGAAGAGGCAGGTAACAGATTAACCGCTGACACCACAGCCATGTTATCCATGAAGAAGATAACTTTCTTATCCCCCAACATGGGTCCCCACAAAGCCAACACAACTACTAAAGGAAAAAGTTCCAAAAATGTCAGATTGCGAATGATGGGATTTGATTTCATCCTCAGGCCATGGTTCCGCACACCATTGTCCTGCGAAATATGCCCCGAAACCTACACTCCCTGAAGCATCTGTAAAAAAGTTCCAACTCCCAAAAATAGACCCGCCCATTAAATTCCTGAAGGAACACATCCCAAACTGGTAAGTCCTCCTTCATTGGGACAGTAACTCTAATAAAATGATGAGGAGAACTGATCCTTCCCATCACCTTTGCCAAAAACCTATTAAAAATTGTCCCCACCGGTACGATTCAACAATCAAAATTCAGACATACGAGTAAGAATTGCAGTGTTCTCAGTGTCACTTTACGCGCCGCCCAACTTATCCTCCGGCAAACGACATTCCTCTGCTACCGAATCAATTTCAAGACCCAAAAAACTGAGACACAAGGCTGGTCCCACCGTTTTTTCAGCCGCCAAAGGCACTCCAAAAACACGGGCAACCCATTCCAGTATACGCAACCCTATGCGACAGGCAATCCGAACCGGTGGGACTGACACACAGGAAATCATCCAGATAATGAACCATAAACTTGTTAACCGATTCTACCTTAACCACTCAATCCAGGAAAGTACTAAATTTTTCAAAATAAGTGCATAAAAAGGAGCATCCGAAACAAAGGTCTACAGAGTACTTAACCGCAAAGTAACAGCCAAGAAGATGGTGACAATCGGGATGAATTGGTAACAGGCAAAAAGCCGATTCCACGTCAGCTTTAGCCATCAACGCCCCATGCCCTGCGTGCCTAGCCAACTCGACAGCATTGTCAAATGATGCATAAGACACAGAGCATAAGGCCGCATCAATGTCGTCATTAACTGACAACCCTTTCGGGTACGAAAGATGATGTATAAGACGGTACTTCCCTGGCTCCTTTTTTGGCACAACTCCTAAAGGAGAAACACAAAGATCAGGCATAGGGGGGTCATCAAAGGGTCCCACCATCCTTCCCAATAGGACCTCTTTAATTAATTTAACCCTTACCACCTCTGGAAATTCGGCAACCGATTTTAAATTATGAAACCGATCTGACCCTAAAACGGAATGATGAAACCATGCGTAAAGCCTTCCCGCAGTAGCACCGCATCTGCCTGGTTAATGTAACGGTTCAGCAATGGCAGCATAATGCCGACCCTCACCGGCGTTGATCCCAGTGGAAGTAGATGGAGCCGCGGTACTGCCCCCAACCCCTACCTTCCCGCGTTTGAAACAACGGTTGAGGCTGTGTGCCCCTCTGCATCCGGAACACTCATGCTTACATCTACAAGTTGAGCCCCACTTACACTGTCCCCTCATTCAATGACAAACATAAACCTTTCTTGTGCAAGGCCGACGAGGTGGAGGCTGACCCTGCGCCGGCCCCGGACTGAAAGGGTGATTCCAATTTTTGTACCATCATGAGCTTGATCCATAATGGCAGGTTATTTGGTCCACTACATGCCTGGGTTAGCTGAGAGAAGCTGCCGAAATTGTTAATCGTAGCGCCACCAGGCTAAACCCCCATATGTCCTATATGCCTCCCATATGCCATCCAAATAACAAAAAAGTTGGGAGCACCGCTCCGGATATTTCTCACCTAACACACTGGCTAAAATGCAGAACGCCTGCATCCAATTACCAAAAGACTTTGGTAGACTTTGGTATCTTGCGATACATCCATCTTTTCTCCTCCTCCTTCTTTGCATCCTTTTTATCTTCCTTTAAATCAATGTACTCCTCCAATGGGAGAAGTGCATAGATTTCCAGGAACTCGCCTTTCCAGATTTTCCCCTTTAATTCCGGTTTTAAGTGACAACCGAGCGGCCCGGCAAAAGATACCTGTACATTTTGCCAAGCAGCATCCGAGACATGTTCATCACTGACATCTGTACACACCGATGTCGATGCCCCAGCCGTGACTTCCACTATTAACTGCGACAACTGCACAGCCCCTGCACCTGAACCCCTGGAACTTGGCTCCCAGACTTGCCCAAAACTCCCTGGCTGATCCTGCCCTGTACTATAATTATCTAGAAAAGTCTTAAGACCCTGTAATAGATCACCAGAATGACTCACCAGCTGAACCCCTGGCCGATAATGTTTTTGGAGCTGCAGCCAAATCTCTGCCGTCCATGGACCCAAGAGTTAACGCCAACATTCTGCGACCCGTGTCCTGGACTCGTGCCCAGTCCGTGGAAGGATGCACCAACGATCTGTAAGATGAAGACATAGGTACGGCATCTCTCTGGCTCCTGACCTGCCCACCTTCCCACTGAATATCCCTACTCAAGATATCCGAGCTTCGTCTGAAGGTCCTTGCCCTTGCTGACATCACCGCTCCTCCTCAGCCATCTCCTGGGAACTGTACTGGGGCTCAATCACTGGGACGGTCTTGTCCGCCTCGTGGGCTGGCACAACGGCACAGTAGAAGGCCCGGGTCTGGGATCCATATAGGCAAGGCAGTCCTGAAGCCAGGAAAGTCCCCTCTCATGAACAGCAGACCGGATTCTATCCATCAGAGCCTCCATGGCAGGATTCATCTGAAAAATAAAGCAGAAACACCACACAAACCTGCAGCACACAACAACAGGTAAGTATAGCTAATTAAAATGGCCCCTAATCTAAAATGTCCGTTGATTTCAAATGAAGCCCCGCCCCCACAACCACCTAGCCAATAAACACTCACCTCTCCATATGCCTGCCTCCTCGCTCTGTCAAGGCCCATTCCCCTTAGCTTCGCTGGTCCCTGGGCTACACTCTAATGCTTAATGTTAATGTTGTTAATGTCTAATGTGAAGTGAAATAAAATGGCGCTGCCTAGGGCGTGGTATTCAGATTCTTTCTATTCTGTTGTCTGTCACGATGGACATGGTAATCCCCCCCACCTCATATTCTTGGTGTTACCATTTTCTTAAAAAGTAAGCCAGCTGTGGACCCCTTGCTGACTGCATGGAGAGAGATCATGCCTATTTTAGTATGCAGCTGCTATAGTTAGGATCCATAGCTTGTTTACTAGTCCTAAGAGTGGCTGAAATAAGTTTTCACATTTCTGGTTTGTGTTTTGGTTAGGACAAATATGATGTTTCACTTTTGCATATCTCCCAACATTTCAAATAGACAAATATAGACACTTTAATTTAAGTGGTGTGAGTGGGGGTGTGGCCAAAGTTTGGGCTGTTCTGAGAAATTTTAGCAGACTTACTAGCATAGGCATTTCATCTGTGTTTACGCACACCCTAGTGCATGTATGTACGTAGCGGGGAATGTGGTGCGACTAAGAGTAAGGAGACTACCCCAATTCTCCCCCCAATAATGACAAACAACAAATATTGGATGAAACAGGCCAAAGCATTTATTAAATTTACAACTGTAGGACTCATCCGAACTTTATTCTTTTTCTTTAATTCAAATATAAATAACTGACTCAGCTGACTGAGGAAGCCGTTTTTATCGGCGAAACGCGTTTTAGCTTTAAAGTGGACCCATATTGATTTTTAGGCCACATATACTGATATTGTATTGTTTTTGTATATTGTTTTTTATTTTCTAGATATACTAGTGTATTTTTTATTATTATTATTTTATAATAAATTGTTCCCATTTTTTACTTATTTACTGCATCCTGCATAAGTGATTCCAGGGGAGGGGCAGTGTCACCCCACAATTTGACACTAAGCTAACATACTTAGAGCCGGTTACCAAAGGCTCTAAACAAGGTGAGCATTTCTACTTTTATTTATATGGACACCATTTCCATTTGAGATGCTACACTTAGTTTAAAATACCTGTGTCTTTTACATACTCTGTGGAGAACATCCATATTTTCTTCAGGAGAGAGGGGTCGTGTGATCTACCCAAAAAGACACAGACGTGCGGAAGTTTAGAGCCTACCACTAAAAAGGCTCTAATAAATGTGAGTGTATATATATTCACAAATTCACTTATCGTCACATCAAAAGACATATTACACTATTATCTGTATATGTTCTTTCTGTTCTTTTTTATATATATCAGCTACACCAAGCGAGGGGAGGAGGCTGTCAGCCGAGTAATGGCTTGAACAACCCCCAAATTGTCGCAGTGAAACACTACCCTTAGATACTGAAACGTGACTACCAGACCTCCCCCACCACCAAAATGGGGAAATGCTCCAAAAAGCCCAGATTCTTTGTGAGCCCAGAGACATGCCAACTGTCCGGCCACACGGGAGCACACCAACTTGAGCCCAGAATGGCCCCAAACCCCACCGCGCCAGCCGCGTCCGTAAATAGGTGGAGGTCAGCGTTAGAAACCTCCGACCTTTGCCAGCAGGACCGGCCATGATATGCAGCTAAGAAGCAGTCCCAAACTGACAAAATCTCCCGCAGCAGCCGAGTGAGCCGAATGAAATAGTGAGGCCCGGAGACCACAGCTGTCGCCGTAGCCAGACGCCGGTTAAAAACCCGCCTCACGGGCATGATCCGACAGGCAAAATTTAGCTCACCCAGGAGCGACTGCAGGCAGTGCAGCTGAATCTCGCGCCGCCCCATGGCCAAGGCCACCTCGCGCCGCCAGCCTTGACTGTTATTCAAAGGCCAGCGGCAGTCCCCCGCCAAAGAGTCAATCCCAATGCCCAGAAAGCTGAGAAAGTGACAGGGACCACCGTCTTGCCGTGTGTCAACGGAATCCCAAACTAATGGAACACCTCACCCAGAAGCCGTCACAGCAGCGCACAGGCTGTCGAATTGGCAGGACCCACAAAAATGAAATCATCGAGGTAGTGTAACAAGGAGTCTATCCCAGCCTCCTCCCTCACCACCCAGTCCAAGAACGTGCTGAAGCATGCAAAGTAACAACAGGATATGGAACTACCCATAAGGAGGCACATATCCACGTAATACATGCCTACAAAACACAGCCCAGAAGATGGTGACATTCCGGGTGCCCTGGCAGTAGACGGAAGACCGAATCCACATCAGCCTTGGCCAACAAGGCCCCAGGGCCCATGGCCCTGACCGTGTCAACTGCCACGTCAAAGGATGCATTAGATACCAGGCAGAGTTCCCAAGAGATGTCGTCATACACCAAACCCCCCCCGGGGGTACGATAAATGGTGAATCAGATGTTATTTGTCCAAAACCCATGCTCAACCCATCCAGTAGGATGCCAGCCGCCTGACGATTCCTATAAACTAGCGAGCCAAGGGTGCATCGCGCTCATAACCACTGGCGCCATTGCCCTCTGACCCCAAATCCCCTATCTCGCCAACTTTACACCGCTTGAACCAGATGGGCTCCCCCACAAGCGGAACATTCGTGCTGGAAACAGCAAGATGCCCCCCATTTGCAGTGACTGTCATTGAATTTCAACAACAGCCCGGCCTCTGATGCGCGGCCGGTGAGGAGGACCCCCTCCCACTGCACCCCTAAGAAAGGATGAGAACCCACCCTGCTGGGGGGCTGGGCAGGCCACAGTGGAGAGCCAGAGGCCAATGTCAATCTGTTCCCAAGAAATTGAAGGGCGCACCGCCAACCGTTGATGGAACTGCTCGTCATATTTCCACCACCCCAGACTGCCATAGGTACGACAAGCATTCCAAATGGTATCCTGGTAGCAGAACAATGCGGAGCACTTCTGCTGAGCCCTTTCCCCAATTACACTGGCCAGGATTGCAAACGCGCAAATCCAATTTGTGCAAGTCTTAGGGATCTTCCAGTACTGGTATTTATCCTTGCCTTTTTTTTTTTGAATTCCTACCCGTCCTTTCCCATTAGAGGAGGCTTCTCCATGGGTAGGAGGGAAAAATCTCAACAAAGTCTCCCCTCCAAATTTTTCATGAACCTCCTGTTGAAGGTGCAAGCCCAAGGGCCCTGACCAACACATAGGCGGACCCACGCGAAACGGCAACACCTAGGGACCCCCCAGTAGCAGTAGGTTCTGCAGCACACGACACCGTAGCAGGGGTGCCAGCATGCACACCCACTCCGGGAGAGGGTAACCCCATGACCCCGGAAACAGTCAAAAAAACCCTGTGGCTGCAGCGCCGGGGACCACACTTACCGGAGCTGACCATCTAATAGGGGGACCCTACCTGCTTGCGCACCCTGCTCCCTTTATTTATTTATTTATTATTATTTTTTATAATTTTTTTTTTGACTGATCAAGAAAACCCCTAAGCCCTGGCAGAAACCCCCCCAGCGAACCCTAGCAGCAGCACCAGGCGCCATCTGCTGGAAAGTCCCAGGAACTGCAGCCAGATCCTGTGTGAAGAGCCGTGGAGAGGAGCTCACACCCCGCAGACGAGGTAAGTGGGGGGGGGCAGGGGGGACATAAGGACCAGGAATATGGACAGGAGAGAGGGAGGACGAGGGGGGGAGGAGGGAGGGAGACAGAGAGAGCCAGGAAAGGGCTTAGAGAGAGGAAGGACACCCAGCACAGCAGGAACAGTGGAGGAGGAAGGAGGGAGATAGAGAGAGAGCCAGGAGGGGGAGCAGAGAGAGGAAGGACAGCAGCAACAGGGGAGGAGGAAGAAAACACCAAGGGAGGGGGGTGGGGATTCCAGAGGAGAAGGGGACAAGGGGTGGCACCCCGGGGGGGAGGGAGGGTGAGGGGGGAATTGTGGACAGACCCGGGACAGACCCGGGGGGGAGAACCCCCCTCCACCCCCCAACGGCCCCACGTGGCCCTGAGGGGCCCACTCACCATTACCGGCCCGGCTCTGGATCCGCCGTGTGCTGACCACGTGGGGGCTGGGAAGGCCTCCCAGACCCCCCAGGATGCAGTGTAGATCTTCTGGCACCCCTGGCCCGCTGTCCAAGGCCGGGGGGTGCGCAGGGGGCGGCATTAGTAGCAGGCCGCGTGTCAGATGGAATCAAGCGAGCAGGCGGACGGGAGCGCCGGCCCATGCTCCTGCGGCCTACAGGGGGCTGTAGCCGCGTGGGAGGCCCAGGAGAGGCTTGACCGTGGGGGGGGGGGAACCCACACCGGCTGGCAGGCCATGCTGGAGGGGAGCATAGGCACTGAGGTAAGATGATCCCTGCCCCACTACAAACCCATAACCACTCCCCTAAATACATATAGCCAATCACTAGCACCATCCCCACACTCATAAATGTGCCCTTGTCCGTTTAGCTATGCTGACTCCCCAGGGCCTGGACTAAATTATCTTCCCTGTCCCCTGTTTGAGCCTCTTTAGGAAATTTTGTGTAAGCTTTGATAAGCTTAGTACGGTTTTAAAGTAAATCTTAGTATACACCTTGTTCTTTCTGCAACAAAAATATATATTTTTGGGGGGCGGGGCCTGACTGCAGAAAGAGTCAGTCGCAGCTCCTCTGGGAAAACCACTTAACCCCTTAAGGACACATGACATGTCATGATTCCATTTTATTCCAGAAGTTTGGTCCTTAAGGGGTTAAAAAGCCTTTACATTAGGCTACTTCGCTCTATCTATGGCTAGAATCCTGCTCTTACTCCCGGGGAGCACACTGCTAGCTATACTACAGCTATCTATGTCACCTCAGCCTGAATTCTGCAGACACAGACTCTTCTGCAGCCTACAGCTACAATTGAGGGTGGGGATGTGGCCTATCCACGGCCTTGATATGGAGCCTACTAATCCTGAGCCCTGCCCCCCCCGGACCAGTGGGAGATATCCCGGTCCCCACTGGTGTATCATTGTGGCCAGCCCGATGTAACCTCAAACTAGCTTTTGACATGATGGAAGGCCGAGGCATAGCAACCAACATGGCTGTCCTGCTGAGGCCAACAGTCACGGACACCCTACCATGCTCACTTCCACACGTGGAACAATTCCTTATGGCATTCGACTGCACTGCAAGCTGTTTCGGGCAAAGCTTCAGGACCAAAGATTTACTTCCACTCCAGGTGGCTGAGTCGTGAACCCCCAGAACCACATTGGTGTCCGTCGCCGCCTACCTCAACGCTTCCAGCATCACCCCAAGTGGACATTGCTGAAAAGACAGCGCAGACTGCCACTGTTTAAGTTGTCCTACCTTTGCGGCTGTAGCCTGCAAGTTCTTCACGACTCGTGCCCACTGTAGAGAAACAAATCTCTCTCCACTCCCACCACAGCCTGCCTGAACCACATGTGTGCACAACTGACCACAGGATATGCACTGCCGAGGTGCTGCGACAGCGAACCTCGAATACTGCCCTGGATCAAAGCACCCCGGACTCTCTGATGTCCTGGCTTGGTCTGTGCCTCTTTGGATCAGCTGATAACAGTGACATTCAGGCCTCACCATCTCTTGGTATTGGCTGCGGGGCCGACACACATGACCTGTAGCTCTAGTATTGTTTTCCATTTGATTAATGCTTGTTGCAATCTAGCTATTTTGACCTGTCATAAATGCACTAACCTATACAGCTACACTAGGCTACTCTACCTACCCAGTGGTACTTTTATGTTAATAATTTCCATAGCTCTGTTCTATAATTCATGTTATCTACTAGTTCTTTCCGATCAACAGTGCTCTTGCTGTCTTTTCTACTTCCTTTAAAAAAAAAAGAAATTAAAAAAAAAGATGCAGTCTTTCTTTCAAATGAAGCTTACAATAATATTTAACCCCTTAAGGACCGAGGACAGTTCAGGACCGTCATCGGCATTTTCCCATTGCCGACCGCTGACGGTCCTGAACCGTCCTAACGGTCCTAGTTACTTACCTGATCGTCGTCGTTCCCCCGGCGGCGATCGGCGTTGCTCCCGGTGTGGGGAGACTGCCTGCAGCCCAGACAGTCTTCCCACACTGGATTAGGACCCCTGTGGCCATGTGATCGCTCAACTCAGCGATCACATGGTCACAATAGGTGTCCATGTGTCTGCCTGCAGGGGGACTGTCTGTGCTGACAGGCAGTCTCCCTGCAACTGTAAAATCATTAAAAAAAAATAAAGTTAATGTTAAGTAAAAATTTTTTTTTATATATGTGTATATATATATATATATATATATATATATATATATATATATATATATATATATACATATATATATATATATGTATATATATATATATATATATATACATATATATATATATATGATATATAGACATATATTATATTTATATAATATATGTCTAAATATCATATATATAATGTCATACTCAGAGTATTTTTATATTAATATGTACATATATTAATATAAAAATACACTTATAATTAAATTACACACGTATATATATAATATATATAATAACTATATATATTGTATATATATATTATTATAAAATATAAATAATAAGTAATTTAAATTAAATTATTTTTTTTTAAATAATAATGACATTTTTTTTACAAAATTATATATCTATATGAAATTTTATTCTAACTGTATTTTAAAATTAATATATATATATTTATATCAAAATACACTTAGAATGAATTTGTATATATATCTATGTATATATAAATAAATAAAAATAATACGAAATATGCATATGTCCATATACAAAATTACATAAATAATTATATAAATATACACGTAGACTTCAAATATATAAATATGCAGATATATTTAAATTCTACGTGCGTATTTATGTAATATTTTTACATAATTAAGTAATTTTATTGATTGCAATTTGAGGGACCTGCCTGCCAACCCAGGCAGAAAGTCCAGAGAATTTAATTTGCTAGCACTGTATTTTACCCTGTAACGTTCTACGACACCCTAAAACCTGTACATGGGGGGTACTGTTTTACTCAGGAGACTTCGCTGAACACAAATTTTAGTGATTCAAAACAGTTAAACATATCACAGCGATGATATTGTCATTGAAAGTGACTTTTTTCTGCATTTTTCACACACAAACAGCACTTTTACTGATGATATAATTGTTGTGATACGTTTTCCAGTTTTTAAACACTAATATTTGTGTTCAGCGATGTCTCCCGAGTAAAACAGTACCCCCCATATACAGGTTTTATAGTATTTTTGAAAGTTACAGGGTCAAATATTTTTACATTGAAAATGGCAAGGTTGGTTACATTGCCTTTGAGACCATATGGTAGCCCAGGAATGAGAATTACCCCCATGATGGCATACCATTTGCAAAAGAAGGCAACCCAAGGTATTGCAAACGGGGTATGTCCAGTCTTTTTTAGTAACCACTTATTCACAAACACTGGCCAAAATTAGCGTTCAATTTAGTTTTTTTTACTTTTTTCACACACAAACAAATATGAATGCTTACTTTGGCCAGTGTTTTTGACTAAGTGGCTACTAAAAAAGACTGGACATACCCCATATTGAATACCCTGGGTTGTCTACTTTAAAAATAATATGTACATGTGGGGTGTTATTCAGAGATTTATGACAGATAATAGTGTTACAATGTCACTATTGATAAATTTTAAAAATGTATGTTTTGAAACCGCAATATCCTACTTGTACCTATAGCCCTATAACATGCAAAAAAAAGCAAAAAAAGCACATAAACGCTGGGTATTTTTAAACTCAGGACAAAATTTTGAATCTATTTAACGTTTTTTTTCCATTCACTTTTGTAGATGAGTAAAGGATTTTTCAAGTAAAAGTCAAAAAACATGTATTTTTTTTCAATTTTTCATCTTTTTTTTATTTTTATTTTAAATTAAAATACATGAGATTATATAAATAATGGTATGTAAAGAAAGCCCATTTTGTCCTGAAAAAAACAATATATAATTTGTATGGGAACAGTAAATGAGAGAGTGGAAAA
>OW240914.1:211174493-211204228 GCA_933207985.1 Pelobates cultripes | reverse complement strand
ACACACACACCCCATGACAGACAGACAGACACACACACCCCATGACGGACAGACAGACACACACACCCCATGACGGACAGACACACACACACACACACCCCATGAATGACAGACAGACACACACACACTCCATGACGGACAGACAGACACACACACACCCCATGACGGACAGACAGACACACACACACCATGCAGACAGACACCATGACACAGACAGACACACACACCATACAGACAGACACCATGACACAGACAGACAGACACACACACACACCATACAGACAGACACCATGACACAGACAGACACATACACACACCATACAGACAGACACCATGACACAGACAGACAGACACACACACACCATACAGACAGACAGACACCATGACACAGACAGACAGACAGACAGACACCATGCAACAGACAGACAGACACACACACACACCATACAGACAGACAGACACATTACTTATACCTGCCAGGGGGAGGTCTTCTGGGGGCCGCTGGGGGACTTTTACCGCCGGGGAGGTCTTCGGGGGGCATCTGGGGGACATGTCCTGTCGGCCGCTGGGGATGTCTTCTGGCGGCTGCTGGCGGACTTGTCCTGGCGGCCGCTGGGGGAGCTGTGCTGGCTCTGCCCTCCCGCCCTCGCGCGCTGCTGAATGAGACCGGCGCCGGAATATGACGTCATATTCCGGCACCGGTCTCATTCAGCTGCACGCTGAGGAGCAGAGCCAGCGCAGCTCGCGCAGTTCCCCCAGCCACCGCCAAGACAAGTCCGCCAGTGGCCGCCAGAAGACCTCCCCAGCTGCCGACAGCAGACCCAGGTGTCTGCCCAGCTCCAGGTGCCGACGTCCCACCGGGAAATTTCCCGGTATCCCGGTGGGCCAGTCCGGCCCTGATTATGGGTTGCACCGCTCTGACGTAGGTAACGACTTTCTTAATATGGGTTTTCACGAATGCTTGCAGCGGGCATTGTTTATGCGGGGGTGGGGCGCTCTGATAGCATGAGGAGTCAAGCTCTGAGCTCTGGCGGGGGCTAGATAAGACATTGGAGGGTAGTTAGGTTTGGTAGCTGTGATGTTTGGAAGTTTGGTAACAATATTCACATGGTTGAATTTGTTAATTGGTAGGTTGGAGCCTGCAGGTGGTTTTCAACCTGGGTGTGTAGGCGTATCTTGGTATACCCCTACAATGTTAAATCACATGGAGTATAAGGCCTGTTGTGGCCGTGTCTTGTGTTATGTTATTCATATTTTGTTATATGGATTATTGTTAGCTTATGTTATGGGTCATTGGCAGTGGGTATAGTACTGTTAAATGTTAGGGTGAATAATGTGTCTATGTGAAAATTGGGAATGTTTGGCAATTTTTAAAATTATATATTTAATTATATACATAATTTTTTAAAGCCGTGATATTTTATCCACTTTAAATTGGTGTCCGTGTCTTTTTGGGGGGTTCAAAGGTTATGGTTTAGGACATATGCAAAAAAGGACGACTATGCGCACGTCATTGCATCTGGACATAATGTTAATTCACACAGAAAGTCTAAAAGAGTAGAATTTATTAGGGTGACAGGAGATTCAGACATACATCACTGAAGACACAGAAATGATTACCTGTGTTGCTATACCACTCATACATAAGTGATCTTCATTGGTGATTTTTTGTTCTAAAGTCCCTCTGTTAGTGGGGTCAGTATCATACATTAATTGTGTTGGATTGAACTCCAGTTCGATTAATTTTTTTGCAAGACATGCTATAGTTTTGGATAATCCTTGACCGATGTATAGTTGCCATATGGGCATTCGGCACCTAGGACAAATCCCCACATACCTTTCCCAATAAAACACGGACACCAGGGTACATGGGTCAAAATGTCCACAGCTTTTATTAAATAGTAATAACTTAACATAGAAAATTTGGGTCATTGCCCAATACCCTGCCTTCACATCCGTATCCTTCTGTTAGATATAAAAGGCAATGACCCCTCTATAAATAACATTTATATATAACATTATTCCAACATGAACAAAACTTAAGGTGCCAACAATTTATTATAAATTAGCCATGGTAGGGGTATACCCAAATACCCCTACCCCACCAGGTTCTGAGCCACCGACAGGACTCGAAACCTACCAACTTACCAATAACCACATTTAACCATTTCCATAACCTTCCTAATGGGGAGCCTATTTCCTCTCCTTCAGCTCCCTATCCCACCGTTGTGACAAAACGGGACAACCCAACTATAAACCAAAACCCAGGGAGGGAGGGACAAACTCAGCCAGGTAGGCAAGTTAAAAGTGAAAAGTAGCCCAACCCCTTACCCACAAGCCACTAATCCCAACCAGCTTCCTCCTATGCCCGCCTGTCAAGGCCCCTTCCACCAAGCTGCGCTTTTGCTACATGGGGCTACATGATTAGTATTGGGTTCTGTGAACACCTGGCTTGGAGTCCTAATAGTGCAAGTGTGTAGCAGTATACTCATCGAAGAGAACTTTAATTTTCAGAATTTATCTGAATCACTGATAGGGTTGATTTATGTGCTAAACTGGTTGTGCAAGTTTTTCAAGGTATTAGACTTGATAAAAAAGCATTTAAAAATCACTGGGATGTGTAAAGTACCCTAGCATACTAAGGGCAGGGTGGAATTTAGCCCTTGGCAGTTGGGTCTAGCACAATAGATCGCATGGGAGCCTTTTTTATTTATTAACAAAAATAACTGAAAACAATAATCTCATAGGGTTTTATAGGATGAAATTTTAGTACTCCAAATATATTTTTGTTGCAGCAACACAGTCTGGAAGGTAGGATTTAAATGCAAAACAATAATTGACACCTGGCATTTTGTTCACCCAACAACTGTCAACTGAAAATTCCTCCATACTACGGTGCGCATAATGTGTAACATTTTTTTTATCATTATTTTTTTGAATCACTGCAGCTTTAGACTGTGAAAACATCATTTTAAAAAAGTGTGAGATTACATATATACAGTTGTGCTCAAAAGTTTAATAAAGTTCCAGCAAATGCAAACTCACAAAGGTGGAGCCACTATGAATTGGGCTCAGATAATTCGCCTTGTGGGATGTAAAGAGTCCCACTCCCTTCTCTGTATCCTGAGATCTTTGTTAAAGATAATCACAAATTCGCAGAAGGAATGTGATAAAATAATACAGAATTTATTTAAAAGTAATAAAACAATAAAGAAGACCTTACAGTCTCTGTAGGGTAGTCTTGATAGCAAAACGCGTTTCGCCCCTTCAAGGGGCTTCCTCAGTTGCTGTAAATGTTCCTTAGTTTCTCTTCGTAATAAAAAGAATAAATATAAAAAAGAGAATAAATATCAACAAAATTTAACAATAGGGGAAAAAAAAGCACTAAAGGAGATAAAAGATAACTCTGACCTGATAATCAAACCGGCAGATAAGGGAGGGGGTATCGTAATGTTTAATAGATCCCAATATCTGAAGGAAGCCACAAGGATCTTATCAGATTCTTCGACGTACAAAAAACTTACATACAATCCTCTGAAACAGACTATTAATGTATTTAAGGAATATATAGAGAAAGGGAAGGACCTAAAGATATTAAATAAAGAAGAAGCAAAATATCTATTTGTCACCTGTCCAAAAATTCCAGTTTTTTATCATCTCCCAAAAGTTCATAAAAACACCACAGAACCCCCTGGCAGACCCATAATATCAGGTATAGATTCTGTCTCTACAAGAGTGTCCGAATACATAGACACTCTCTTACAACCTTTAGTTGTGAAAAACCCAACATACCTTAAGGACACAATCCATATGTTGCAAATTTTGGAAAGCACAGTTTGGAAACAGGGTTACCTTTTAGTAACCTGTGATGTCACCTCCTTATATACCATAATACCACATGAGAAAGGGATGGAAGCAGTGCGGCATTTTTTATCCAAATCAGATTTTAAAAGTAAACAGATAGATTTTATTTTAGAGGGCATCTTTTTAATTTTGACTAATAACTTTTTCTGGTTCGAAGAGGAATTTTATCTTCAGATCTGTGGAACGGCGATGGGCACCAAGTTTGCCCCCAGTTATGCAAACCTATTCATGGCATTCTGGGAAGAGATATTCGTTACCCAGGGCCACGAGTGGGGGGCATACCTGGTGTCCTATCGCCGTTTCATAGATGATATATTTTTTATTTGGACAGGCAACCGAGATCAATTAAACGATTTTATTACATATCTTAATTCAAATGATTGGGGTATTCACTTAACGAGCTGTGTCAGTGAAGAGCAAATCAGTTTCTTAGACTTACACATGTATATAGAGGATGAGAAGATTAATACTAAAAATTATTTTAAACCAGTGGACGCAAATGGGTATATAGAAAGAAAGAGTTGTCATTATAACCCGTGGCTGGAGAACGCACCAAGAGGCCAATTCTTAAGGATACGGAGGAATTGTAAAAAAGAATCCGATTATATAGAACAGGCAAACTATATAAAACGACAATTCCTAGAGAAGGGATATAATAATGAAATTTTGGAAAAAGACATCAAAGAAGTGAAGGAAATGCCAAGAAAAGAACTCATAAAATACAAATATAATAAAAAAGAGCAAGATTATACTAGTAATACATCCTTTATCTGCAACTACAACGGACGAAATAAACAAATAAGGAAAACAATTAATAAACATTGGCACCTATTACAAGATGACCCTATTCTTAATAAGATTTTACAACCTAAACCTAAGATCATCTATAGAGGTGCAAAAAATTTTAAAAATATTTTAGTCAAGAGTTGTCTCAGCCCCAAAAAATCCAGTCATTTTTTAGAGAATCTAAAAGGTTTTTACGGATGTGGAATATGCCTACCTTGCAGAACAACTTACAGCAAAAAAAGACACTTAAAAGACATAGAACACATCGTAAAAAAACCCTATTGTATAAAAGACCACTTAACTTGTCATACAAAGGGAGTTATATACATTTTGAAATGCCCATGTGACCTATTATATATAGGTAGAACGATTAGACCACTGAAAGTAAGAGTCGCGGAACACATCAGAAATATTAAAAATGGGTTAGAAACCCACAGTGTTCCACTCCATTTTAAAGAAAAGCACAATCAAGACCCTAGTAATTTATTTTTCTGTGCTATTAAAGAGGTTAAAAGGGACTGGAGGGGTGGAGATTATATCCGAAAATTAGGGAGAGAAGAAATGAAGTATATTTTCGAGTTTAATTCCTCACCCCGCATGGTCTTAATGTCGATTTTGAAGTGTGCCATTTTTAATCTAAGAAAAATATTTTGATTAATTTTTTTTTTTTTTTTTTTTTTTTTTTTTTTTTTTTTTTTTTTTTTTTTTTTTGGAAGTATACTTTTAAGGATGTTGGGGCTCTTATCTTTGCATTTAGGCAACAAAAGCTGTTTTTTTAGAGAAAATTCTCATTCATACCTATATCTATACCCAGATTTAGTTAAAAGGAAATAATGGAGTGTATTATCACATCTATAAGATTATTAAAATAAAATCTGTGCCAGCCCTCCTGCTTCTTTCCCCCTGTGGCAGTTATAACATACAATACCCCTTACTGGATTTGATCATACTACTTATTTCATATATATAGATTGTTATATGTTATGTTATATTATTATATGTTTTTAAATACATTTTTATTCTCATTAAACCTAACTAAAGAACAAAGAGAGGAGGAGGGAGTTTGACATAAAAAGGACAAAGGAATTTAAAATGTTTAATGAGTAAAGTGTTCCAAACAAATGACTTTGGGAGATAACTAAAATGCGTTCCAATGGTGGAACGCAGGAACCGGAAGACAAGTGAGACCGACGCTCCACAGGAAATTTACGAACGTCGGCGGTGCGTTCCAAAGGTGGAACGCAAAGACCGGAAACCGGAAGTTCGGCGAGCCGGAAAGGAAGAAATGACGAAAAAGGCGGCAAGAATTGGCTTTTTATTACGAAGAGAAACTAAGGAACATTTACAGCAACTGAGGAAGCCCCTTGAAGGGGCGAAACGCGTTTTGCTATCAAGACTACCCTACAGAGACTGTAAGGTCTTCTTTATTGTTTTATTACTTTTAAATAAATTCTGTATTATTTTATCACATTCCTTCTGCGAATTTGTGATTATCTTTAACAAAGATCTCAGGATACAGAGAAGGGAGTGGGACTCTTTACATCCCACAAGGCGAATTATCTGAGCCCAATTCATAGTGGCTCCACCTTTGTGAGTTTGCATTTGCTGGAACTTTATTAAACTTTTGAGCACAACTGTATATATGTAATCTCACACTTTTTTAAAATGATGTTTTCACAGTCTAAAGCTGCAGTGATTCAAAAAAATAATGATAAAAAAAATGTTACACATTATGCGCACCGTAGTATGGAGGAATTTTCAGTTGACAGTTGTTGGGTGAACAAAATGCCAGGTGTCAATTATTGTTTTGCATTTAAATCCTACCTTCCAGACTGTGTTGCTGCAACAAAAATATATTTGGAGTACTAAAATTTCATCCTATAAAACCCTATGAGATTATTGTTTTCAGTTATTTTTGTTAATAAATAAAAAAGGCTCCCATGCGATCTATTGTGCTAGACCCAACTGCCAAGGGCTAAATTCCACCCTGCCCTTAGTATGCTAGGGTACTTTACACATCCCAGTGATTTTTAAATGCTTTTTTATCAAGTCTAATACCTTGAAAAACTTGCACAACCAGTTTAGCACATAAATCAACCCTATCAGTGATTCAGATAAATTCTGAAAATTAAAGTTCTCTTCGATGAGTATACTGCTACACACTTGCACTATTAGGACTCCAAGCCAGGTGTTCACAGAACCCAATACTAATCATGTAGCCCCATGTAGCAAAAGCGCAGCTTGGTGGAAGGGGCCTTGACAGGCGGGCATAGGAGGAAGCTGGTTGGGATTAGTGGCTTGTGGGTAAGGGGTTGGGCTACTTTTCACTTTTAACTTGCCTACCTGGCTGAGTTTGTCCCTCCCTCCCTGGGTTTTGGTTTATAGTTGGGTTGTCCCGTTTTGTCACAACGGTGGGATAGGGAGCTGAAGGAGAGGAAATAGGCTCCCCATTAGGAAGGTTATGGAAATGGTTAAATGTGGTTATTGGTAAGTTGGTAGGTTTCGAGTCCTGTCGGTGGCTCAGAACCTGGTGGGGTAGGGGTATTTGGGTATACCCCTACCATGGCTAATTTATAATAAATTGTTGGCACCTTAAGTTTTGTTCATGTTGGAATAATGTTATATATAAATGTTATTTATAGAGGGGTCATTGCCTTTTATATCTAACAGAAGGATACGGATGTGAAGGCAGGGTATTGGGCAATGACCCAAATTTTCTATGTTAAGTTATTACTATTTAATAAAAGCTGTGGACATTTTGACCCATGTACCCTGGTGTCCGTGTTTTATTGGGAAAGGTATGTGGGGATTTGTCCTAGGTGCCGAATGCCCATATGGCAACTATACATCGGTCAAGGATTATCCAAAACTATAGCATGTCTTGCAAAAAAATTAATCGAACTGGAGTTCAATCCAACACAATTAATGTATGATACTGACCCCACTAACAGAGGGACTTTAGAACAAAAAATCACCAATGAAGATCACTTATGTATGAGTGGTATAGCAACACAGGTAATCATTTCTGTGTCTTCAGTGATGTATGTCTGAATCTCCTGTCACCCTAATAAATTCTACTCTTTTAGACTTTCTGTGTGAATTAACATTATGTCCAGATGCAATGACGTGCGCATAGTCGTCCTTTTTTGCATATGTCCTAAACCATAACCTTTGAACCCCCCAAAAAGACACGGACACCAATTTAAAGTGGATAAAATATCACGGCTTTAAAAAATTATGTATATAATTAAATATATAATTTTAAAAATTGCCAAACATTCCCAATTTTCACATAGACACATTATTCACCCTAACATTTAACAGTACTATACCCACTGCCAATGACCCATAACATAAGCTAACAATAATCCATATAACAAAATATGAATAACATAACACAAGACACGGCCACAACAGGCCTTATACTCCATGTGATTTAACATTGTAGGGGTATACCAAGATACGCCTACACACCCAGGTTGAAAACCACCTGCAGGCTCCAACCTACCAATTAACAAATTCAACCATGTGAATATTGTTACCAAACTTCCAAACATCACAGCTACCAAACCTAACTACCCTCCAATGTCTTATCTAGCCCCCGCCAGAGCTCAGAGCTTGACTCCTCATGCTATCAGAGCGCCCCACCCCCGCATAAACAATGCCCGCTGCAAGCATTCGTGAAAACCCATATTAAGAAAGTCGTTACCTACGTCAGAGCGGTGCAACCCATAATCAGGGCCGGACTGGCCCACCGGGATACCGGGAAATTTCCCGGTGGGACGTCGGCACCTGGAGCTGGGCAGACACCTGGGTCTGCTGTCGGCAGCTGGGGAGGTCTTCTGGCGGCCACTGGCGGACTTGTCTTGGCGGTGGCTGGGGGAACTGCGCGAGCTGCGCTGGCTCTGCTCCTCAGCGTGCAGCTGAATGAGACCGGTGCCGGAATATGACGTCATATTCCGGCGCCGGTCTCATTCAGCAGCGCGCGAGGGCGGGAGGGCAGAGCCAGCACAGCTCCCCCAGCGGCCGCCAGGACAAGTCCGCCAGCAGCCGCCAGAAGACATCCCCAGCGGCCGACAGGACATGTCCCCCAGATGCCCCCCGAAGACCTCCCCGGCGGTAAAAGTCCCCCAGCGGCCCCCAGAAGACCTCCCCCTGGCAGGTATAAGTAATGTGTCTGTCTGTCTGTATGGTGTGTGTGTGTGTCTGTCTGTCTGTTGCATGGTGTCTGTCTGTCTGTCTGTCTGTGTCATGGTGTCTGTCTGTCTGTATGGTGTGTGTGTGTCTGTCTGTCTGTGTCATGGTGTCTGTCTGTATGGTGTGTGTATGTGTCTGTCTGTGTCATGGTGTCTGTCTGTATGGTGTGTGTGTGTGTCTGTCTGTCTGTGTCATGGTGTCTGTCTGTATGGTGTGTGTGTCTGTCTGTGTCATGGTGTCTGTCTGCATGGTGTGTGTGTGTCTGTCTGTCCGTCATGGGGTGTGTGTGTGTCTGTCTGTCCGTCATGGAGTGTGTGTGTGTCTGTCTGTCATTCATGGGGTGTGTGTGTGTGTGTGTCTGTCCGTCATGGGGTGTGTGTGTCTGTCTGTCCGTCATGGGGTGTGTGTGTCTGTCTGTCTGTCCGTCGTGTGTGTGTGTCTGTCCGTCATGGGGTGTGTGTGTGTGTCTCTGTCCGTCATGGGGTGTGTGTGTATGTCTGTCCGTCATGGGGTGTGTGTGTGTGTGTGTCTGTCCATCATGGGGTGTGTGTGTGTGTATGTCTGTCATTCATTGGGTGTGTGTCTGTCTGTCCGCCATGGGGTGTGTGTGTCTGTCTGTCCGTCATGGTGTGTCTGTCTGTCCGTCATGGTGTGTGTCTGTCTGTGTCATGGTGTTTGTCTGTCTGTGTCATGGTGTGTGTCTGTCTGTGTCATGGTCTGTCATGGTGTGTGTGTGTGTCTGTCATGGGGTGTGTATCTGTCATGGTATATGTGTGTTTCTGTGTCTGTCATGGTGTAAATGTGTGTTTAAAAATAGTGTTTTTGCTCACCTTTTTTTTTTCCCCCCACGCAGCGTGCTGGTCTCCCCTCGACTGGCCCTGCCTCTATAGCTGAGATCATCAAGCTTGATGATCTCAGCCAATCCAATGCTTTGCCATAGGATTGGCTGCAAAACGCCACTCCAATCAGCATCTCCTCATAGAGATGCATTGAATCAATGTATCTCTATGGGGAACGTTCAGCACCTACAGAGTGTGGAGGCCCTGAATGTAGGTGCACTAACACAGGAAGCACCTCTAGTGACCGCCTGAGTGACTGTCGTCACTAGCAGTGTCACTTTAAAGCAATGTAAACACTGCCTTTTCTCTGAAAAGTCAGTGTTTACGTTGAAAAGCCTGTAGGGACATGCTATAGACACCAGTACCACCACATTAAGCTGTGTGTGTGCGTCTGCTAGTGAGTGAGCTTGCTTGCATGCTTGTGCCTGCTAGTGAGTGAGCTTGTGTTTTTATGTCAATGAGCTGATGTATATCAGTAAGATTGTTTGTCTATGAGGCTGTGTATCAATGAGTTTGTGTGTGTCACTGAAATGTCAGTGAAATTGCCTGTGTCTGCATGTGCGTATGCTTACTGTATAATTAAACGTTTTACCCTGAAAGGACCAATATTTTATATAAGAAAAAGCAATATATATATATATATATATATATATATATATATATATATATTACTCAATCATCTGTCCTGGCAAGACATAGCCTTACATATTACACGTGACAATATATGGCGCAGTGACTTATGGGGCTGGCACAAATTTTTTTCCAGGGCTGCTTTGTATCTCCAGTCCGGCCCTGCCCATAATGCTGAAAATAACCAGGAAGCCTGGCTTCCAATTCAACATGTCTCACAACTATACCCCAAGTGCGTCTATTGAAAATTGACAACCTCTTATTAAATTGCCCCCTGCTCCTAGCCACTGCCACAGGATCCCTAGCATGACGCCAATGGAACCAGGGCACCATCTCCGACCAAATTAAAACTACCATAGCCCTCAACCTTTTTGTGTCTAGCTTCACACAGTGCACTAGTTCCTTTTGGGGCTCCCGATCCAAATCGATACCCCCTGCATGTAGCATCAGAAAATACAGTGACTGTCCTGAACCTAAAAGCCTAAAAATCTCCAAACAGACTTCCCTCCATCCAAAACCCCTACAACCAAACCAAAATAATTGGACCAAGCGCAATGGTCTCTCTTGTGTGCCCAATGAACGAATGAGTGGCCAATCAACCAGGTGACCTAACCTACGAAAGAAAGGAAACATGTACCAACAAGGAACAACTAAATTGTAGAATTTTATTTATTTATTATTATTTATATCAATTGTATGACCGGAACCTGACAGACTCCCAACATTTAATCCTTTTTACTAATTCATCCCCTAGGCCCAGCCGTGCCGCTTCCGTTGCAGCCCCAATCCTAAAGGAATGTATGCCAAACTGTAAAGGATCCAATCCCAAATGGCCTAGGCCCAAGCGAAAAACCCAGAAAAACTGCTATTTCGATAAAGATGACCCAACATCATGAATCAGAAAAGAACCCCGAATCCTAGGATGAGCTTGTAAATAGGTGGAAGCACAGGAAACCGAATACACTGTCGAACCCTGTAACGAATACACCCTGTTCCAAATTATTATGCAAATTCTATTTAAGCGTCACAAAGATTAAAGATTTTGATTTTCAGTTTAACTCATGGATGTCTCAGGGCTCTTTTGATCACTGAAAACAATCTCGGACACCTGTGATAATTAGATTGCCAGGTGAGCCCAATTTAAGGAAAAACTATTAAAGGAGGGTGTTCGACATTATTAAGCAGAGCACCATTTTCATGCAATATGGGGAAGAAAAAAGATCTCTCTGCTGCCGAAAAGAGTGAAATAGTTCAATGCCTTGGACGAGGTATGAAAACATTAGATATTTCACGAAAACTTAAGAGTGATCTTTCACTATTAAGAGATTTGTGGCTGATTCAGAGCACAGATTGGTTCGTGCAGATAAAGGCACATTGAGGAAGATTTCTGCCAGATCCATGTATCGGATCAAGAGAGCATCTGCTAGAATACCATTACATTGCAGCAAACAGATATTTTAAGCTGCTGGTGCCTCTAGAGTACCACGGACATCAAGGTGTATAGTCCTCCAGAGTCTTGCAACTGTGCATAAACCTTCTTTTCGACCACCACTAACCAATGCTCACAAGCAGAAATGGCTGCATTGGACTGAAAAATACATGAAGACTAATTTTCAAACAGTCCTGTTCACTGATGAGTGCTGTGCAACCCTGGATGGTCCAAATGGATGGAGTAGTGGATGGTTGGTGGACGGCCACCCTATTCCAACAAGGCTGCGACGTCAGCAAGGTGGTGGTGGAGTCATGTTTTGGGCCAGAATCATGGGAAGAGAGCTGGTCGGCCCCCTTAGGGTCCCCGAAGGTGTAAAGATGACCTCTGCAAAGTATGTGGAGTTTCTGACTGACCACTTTGTTACCTGGTACAGAAGGAAGAACTATGCTTTCCGTAATAAAATAATCTTCATGCATGACAATGCACCATCCCATGCTGCAAAGAATACACCGGCATCAATGGCTGCTATGGGGATAAAATGAGCCAAAGTCATGGTGTGGCCTCCATCCTCCCCTGACCTCAATTCTATTGAGAACCTTTGGAGCATCCTCAAGCAAAAGATCTATGAGGGTGGGAGGCAGTTTACATCCAAACAGCAGCTTTGGGAGGCTATTCTGACATTTTGCAAACAAATTCAAGCAGAAACTGTCCAAAAACTCACAAATTCAATGGATGCAAGACTTGTGAAGCTGCTATCAAATAAGGGGTCCTATGTTAAAATGTAACGTGACCTGTTAAAATGTTTAAAAAGTTAAAATGTTGTTATAAGTTTGATTGAAATAGCTTTTGATTTCAGTAAATATGCTGCAAACACAACAAATGACAATTTTCAGTTCTTTACAACCTATAAAGTGTTTTGAAACTTACTGTGCGTAATAATTTGAAACAGTGCATTGTAAGTTTTTTATGTTTAAAAAAAAATACTGTTATCATTAGGAGGTTTGTTCAGTAAAATTTGAATTGTACTCTTAATAGTTGATAATATGAGAATTATGCTGACTGTTATTTACATCAATTATTTAGGTAAATGAGAAAAATATCATTTGCATAATAATTTGGAACAGGGTGTAAAGAGTAATCATGCATCCCTTACCAAAAACACCTGTTTTTGACCTCCGCAGACTGGTGACAACGCGATCATCCTCCACTTGAATGCCCCCCACCAGCTCGACTACCCCTCACCAACTCACTTACCCTAAAAGCCACAAAGAACACCAAAACAAATGCAAGCGTAAATAACAGCACTTCATGGTGGGAGAAACAGAGACCAGGAAGCATTTCTAGCAGATTTTGCAGAATCTCAATAGACACCTGTCTCCTGGTATCCCCTCTGAAAACCTGTTAAAGCCTGACTAAAAAACTAAAAAATTCTTTGTAATATCTTCCCAACCATTCAGCTTGAACAAGAATGCTAAGGCTGACATATGCCTGTTGACCATGGAAAGAGAAGCCCCGTTAGAAAACAATCTGCACAAATACACAACAGCATATCCAACCGTACCTCTGTGAAGTGGCGTCCACCAGCACATACACACGCCTCATCCCAAGCCCTCCAAACCTTAACATACACCATCCAAGTACTTGGAGCCAATGATTCTTTGATCAGATGTCCAAGCAGGAGGTCCCTAGCTGCCACATGTTGTCCGGACAGACCAGACCCTCCGACCGAGCACCTGGAGCCACCGTGCAAAACTTCCCCCAGTGTAAACGAGACAGCGCATCAGCAATGATATTCAAGAACCCAGACACATGACATGCCCTAAAAACAATGTTAAATTGCATGCAAAACAACACGAAACGTCGCAACAAGCAAATTACTGGAATAGAAGAGGCAGGTAACAGATTAACCGCTGACACCACAGCCATGTTATCCATGAAGAAGATAACTTTCTTATCCCCCAACATGGGTCCCCACAAAGCCAACACAACTACTAAAGGAAAAAGTTCCAAAAATGTCAGATTGCGAATGATGGGATTTGATTTCATCCTCAGGCCATGGTTCCGCACACCATTGTCCTGCGAAATATGCCCCGAAACCTACACTCCCTGAAGCATCCGTAAAAAAGTTCCAACTCCCGAAAATAGACCCGCCCATTAAATTCCTGAAGGAACACATCCCAAACTGGTAAGTCCTCCTTCATTGGGACAGTAACTCTAATAAAATGATGAGGAGAACTGATCCTTCCCGTCACCTTTGCCAAAAACCTATTAAAAATTGTCCCCACCGGTACGATTCAACAATCAAAATTCAGACATACGAGTAAGAATTGCAGTGTTCTCAGTGTCACTTTACGCGCCGCCCAACTTATCCTCCGGCAAACGACATTCCTCTGCTACCGAATCAATTTCAAGACCCAAAAAACTGAGACACAAGGCTGGTCCCACCGTTTTTTCAGCCGCCAAAGGCACTCCAAAAACACGGGCAACCCATTCCAGTATACGCAACCCTATGCGACAGGCAATCCGAACCGGTGGGACTGACACACAGGAAATCATCCAGATAATGAACCATAAACTTGTTAACCGATTCTACCTTAACCACTCATTCCAGGAAAGTACTAAATTTTTCAAAATAAGTGCATAAAAAGGAGCATCCCAAACAAAGGTCTACAGAGTACTTAACCGCAAAGTAACAGCCAAGAAGATGGTGACAATCGGGATGAATTGGTAACAGGCAAAAAGCCGATTCCACGTCAGCTTTAGCCATCAATGCCCCATGCCCTGCGTGCCTAACCAACTCGACAGCATTGTCAAATGATGCATAAGACACAGAGCATAAGGCCGCATCAATGTCGTCATTAACTGACAACCCTTTCGGGTACGAAAGATGATGTATAAGACGGTACTTCCCTGGCTCCTTTTTTGGCACAACTCCTAAAGGAGAAACACAAAGATCAGGCATAGGGGGGTCATCAAAGGGTCCCACCATCCTTCCCAATAGGACCTCTTTAATTAATTTAACCCTTACCACCTCTGGAAATTCGGCAACCGATTTTAAATTATGAAACCGTCTCGCCAGGATCTGACCCTAAAACGGAATGATGAAACCATGCGTAAAGCCTTCCCGCAGTAGCACCGCATCTGCCTGGTTAATGTAACGGTTCAGCAATGGCAGCATAACGCCGACCCTCACCGGCGTTGATCCCAGTGGAAGTAGATGGAGCCGCGGTACTGCCCCCACCCCCTACCTTCCCGCGTTTGAAACAACGGTTGAGGCTGTGTGCCCCTCTGCAACCGGAACACTCATGCTTACATCTACAAGTTGAGCCCCACTTACACTGTCCCCTCATTCAATGACAAACATAAACCTTTCTTGTGCAAGGCCGACGAGGTGGAGGCTGACCCTGCACCGGCCCCGGACTGAAAGGGTGATTCCAATTTTTGTACCATCATGAGCTTGATCCATAATGGCAGGTTATTTGGTCCACTACATGCCTGGGTTAGCTGAGAGAAGCTGCCGAAATTGTTAATCGTAGCGCCACCAAGCTAAACCCCCATATGTCCTAAATGCCTCCCATATGCCATCCAAATAACAAAAAAGTTGGGAGCACCGCTCCGGATATTTCTCACCTAACACACTGGCTAAAATGCAGAACGCCTGCATCCAATTACCAAAAGACTTTGGTAGACTTTGGTATCTTGCGATACATCCATCTTTTCTCCTCCTCCTTCTTTGCATCCTTTTTATCTTCCTTTAAATCAATGTACTCCTCCAATGGGAGAAGTGCATAGATTTCCAGGAACTCGCCTTTCCAGATTTTCTCCTTTAATTCCGGTTTTAAGTGACAACCGAGCGGCCCGGCAAAAGATACCTGTACATTTTGCCAAGCAGCATCCGAGACATGTTCATCACTGACATCTGTACACACCGATGTCGATAACCCAGCCGTGACTTCCACTATTAACTGCGACAACTGCAGAGCCCCTGCACCTGAACCCCTGGAACTTGGCTCCCAGACTTGCCCAAAACTCCCTGGCTGATCCTGCCCTGTACTATAATTATCTAGAAAAGTCTTAAGACCCTGTAATAGATCACCAGAATGACTCACCAGCTGAACCCCTGGCCGATAATGTTTTTGGAGCTGCAGCCAAATCTCTGCCGTCCATGGACCCAGGAGTTAATGCCAACATTCTGCGACCCGTGTCCTGGACTCGTGCCCAGTCCGTGGAAGGATGCACCAACGATCTGTAAGATGAAGACATAGGTACGGCATCTCTCTGGCTCCTGACCTGCCCACCTTCCCACTGAATATCCCTACTCAAGATATCCGAGCTTCGTCTGAAGGTCCTTGCCCTTGCTGACATCACCGCTCCTCCTTAGCCATCTCCTGGGAACTGTACTGGGGCTCAATCACTGTACTGGGGCTGGCACAACGGCGCAGTAGAAGGCCCAGGTCTGGGATCCATATAGGCAAGGCAGTCCTGAAGCCAAGAAAGTCCCCTCTCATGAACAGCAGACCAGATTCTATCCATCAGAGCCTCCATGGCAGGATTCATCTGAAAAATAAAGCAGAAACACCACATAAACCTGCAGCACACAACAACAGGTAAGTATAGCTAATTAAAATGGCCCCTAATCTAAAATGTCCGTTGATTTCAAATGAAGCCCCGCCCCCACAACCACCTAGCCAATAAACACTCACCTCTCCATATGCCTGCCTCCTCGCTCTGTCAAGGCCCATTCCCCTTAGCTTCACTGGTTCCTGGGCTACACTCTAATGCTTAATGTTAATGTTGTTAATGTCTAATGTGAAGTGAAATAAAATGGCGCTGCCTAGGGTGTGGTATTCAGATTCTTTCTATTCTGTTGTCTGTCACGATGGACATGGTAATCCCCCCCACCTCATATTCTTGGTGTTACCATTCTCTTAAAAAGTAAGCCAGCTGTGGACCCCTTGTTGACTGCATGGAGAGAGAACATGCCTATTTTAGTATGCAGCTGCTATAGTTAGGATCCATAGCTTGTTTACTAGTCCTAAGAGTGGCTGAAATACGTTTTAACATTTCTGGTTTGTGTTTTGGTTAGGAAAAATATGATGTTTCACTTTTGCATATCTCCCAACATTTCAAATAGACAAATATAGACACTTTATTTTAAGTGGTGTGAGTGGGGGTGTGGCCAAAGTTTGGACTGTTCTGAGAAATTTTAGCAGACTTACTAGCATAGGCATTTCATCTGTGTTTACGCACACCCTAGAGCATGTATGTACGTAGCGGGGAATGTGGTGCGACTAAGAGTAAGGAGACTACCCCAATTCTCCCCCAATAATGACAAACAACAAATATTGGATGAAACAGGCCAAAGCATTTATTAAACTTACAACTGTAGGACTCATCCGAACTTTATTCTTTTTCTTTAATTCAAATATAAATAACTGACTCAGCTGACTGAGGAAGCCGTTTTTATCGGCGAAACGCGTTTTAGCTTTAAAGTGGACCCATATTGATTTTTAGGCCACATATACTGATATTGTATTGTTTTTGTATATTGTTTTTTATTTTCTAGATATACTAGTGTATTTTTTATTATTATTATTTTATAATAAATTGTTCCCATTTTTTACTTATTTACTGCATCCTGCATAAGTGATTCCAGGGGAGGGGCAGTGTCACCCCACAATTTGACACTAAGCTAACATACTTAGAGCCGGTTACCAAAGGCTCTAAACAAGGTGAGCATTTCTACTTTTATTTATATGGACACCATTTCCATTTGAGATGCTACACTTAGTTTAAAATACCTGTGTCTTTTACATACTCTGTGGAGAACATCCATATTTTCTTCAGGAGAGAGGGGTCGTGTGATCTACCCAAAAAGACACAGACGTGCGGAAGTTTAGAGCCTACCACTAAAAAGGCTCTAATAAATGTGAGTGTATATATATTCACAAATTCACTTATCGTCACATCAAAAGACATATTACACTATTATCTGTATATGTTCTTTCTGTTCTTTTTTATATATATCAGCTACACCAAGCGAGGGAAGGAGGCTGTCAGCCGAGTAATGGCTTGAACAACCCCCAAATTGTCTACCCTTAGATACTGAAACGTGACTACCAGACCTCCCCCACCACCAAAATGGGGAAATGCTCCAAAAAGCATTCTTTGTGAGCCCAGAGACATGCCAACTGTCCGGCCACACGGGAGCACACCAACTAGAGCCCAGAATGGCCCCAAACCCCACCGCGCCAGCCGCGTCCGTAAATAGGTGGAGGTCAGCGTTAGAAACCTCCGACCTTTGCCAGCAGGACCGGCCATGATATGCAGCTAAGAAGCAGTCCCAAACCGACAAAATCTCCCGCAGCAGCCGAGTGAGCCGAATGAAATAGTGAGGCCCGGGGACCACAGCTGTCGCCGTAGCCAGACGCCGGTTAAAAACCCGCCTCACGGGCATGATCCGACAGGCAAAATTTAGCTCACCCAGGAGCGACTGCAGGCAGTGCAGCTGAATCTCGCGCCGCCCCATGGCCAAGGCCCCCCTCGCGCCGCCAGCCTTGACTCTTATTCAAAGGCCAGCGGCAGTCCCCCGCCAAAGAGTCAATCCCAATGCCCAGAAAGCTGAGAAAGTGACAGGGTCAACGGAATCCCAAACTAATGGAACACCTCACCCAGAAGCCGTCGCAGCAGCGCACAGGCTGTCGAATTGGCAGGACCCACACAAATGAAATCATCGAGGTAGTGTAACAAGGAGTCTATCCCAGCCTCCTCCCTCACCACCCAGTCCAAGAACGTGCTGAAGCATGCAAAGTAACAACAGGATATGGAACTACCCATAAGGAGGCACATATGCACGTAATACATGCCTACAAAACACAGCCCAGAAGATGGTGACATTCCGGGTGCCCTGGCAGTAGACGGAAGACCGAATCCACATCAGCCTTGGCCAACAAGGCCCCAGGGCCCATGGCCCTGACCGTGTCAACTGCCACGTCAAAGGATGCATTAGATACCAGGCAGAGTTCCCAAGAGATGTCGTCATACACCAAACCCCCCCCGGGGGTACGATAAATGGTGAATCAGATGTTATTTGTCCAAAACCCATGCTCAACCCATCCAGTAGGATGCCAGCCGCCTGACGATTCCTATAAACTAGCGAGCCAAGGGTGCATCGCGCTCATAACCACTGGCGCCATTTCCCTCTGACCCCAAATCCCCTATCTCGCCAACTTTACACCACTTGAACCAGATGGGCTCCCCCAGAAGCGGAACATTCGTGCTGGAAACAGCAAGATGCCCCCCATTTGCAGTGACTGTCGTTGAATTTCAACAACAGCCCGGCCTCTGATGCGCGGCCGGTGAGGAGGACCCCCCCCACTGCACCCCTAAGAAAGGATGAGAACCCACCCTGCTGGGGGGCTGGGCAGGTCACAGTGGAGAGCCAGAGGCCAATGTCAATCTGTTCCCAAGAAATTGAAGGGCGCACCGCCAACCGTTGATGGAATTGCTCGTCATATTTCCACCACCCCAGACTGCCATAGGTACGACAAGCATTCCAAATGGTATCCTGGTAGCAGAACAATGCGGAGCACTTCTGCTGAGCCCTTTCCCCAATTACACTGGCCAGGATTGCAAACGCGCAAATCCAATTTGCGCAAGTCTTAGGGATCTTCCAGTGCTGGTATTTATCCTTGCCTTTTTTTTTTTTTGGATTCCTACCCGTCCTTTCCCATTAGAGGAGGCTTCTCCATGGGAAGGAGGGAAAAATCTCAACAAAGTCTCCCCTCCAAATTTTTCATGAACCTCCTGTTGAAGGTACAAGCCCAAGGGCCCTGACCAACACATAGGCGGACCCACGCGAAACGGCAACACCTGGGGGGTCACCTAATCCAAGGGACCCCCCAGCAGCAGCAGGTTCTGCAGCACACAACACCGTAGCAGGGGTGCCAGCATGCACACCCACTCCGGGAGAGGGTAACCCCATGACCCTGGAAACAGTCAAAAAAAACCTGTGGCTGCAGCGCCGGGGACCACACTAACCGGAGCTGACCATCTAATAGGGGGACCCTACCTGCTTGCGCACCCTGCTCCCTTTATTTATTTATTATTTTTTTTTATTATTTTTTTTTTGACTGGTCAAGAAAACCCCTAAGCCCTGGCAGAAACCCCCCCAGCGAACCCTAGCAGCAGCACCAGGCGCCATCTGCTGGACAGTCCCAGGAACTGCAGCCAGATCCTGTGTGAAGAGCCGTGGAGAGCAGGGCCGTCTTTAATAACGAATGGACCCTGGGCAAGTGTTTGCTTGGGCCCCCTGTGCCCTGCCGCTCTCGCCCCTCACTCCCTGGTATGCAATCACGGCATCCATCCCAACGCAGTGGCGGTACTAAAGTAGAATGAATTTTATTGGGACCCCCAATTGCAAGGTTGGACTAAAGGTAGAACCCCATCTGTCGTGCAACTCCAACAATGCTTTGACAGCTGGGACTCTACCAATTTCCCATGCTTGCAGGGTTGTATTTAGCACTGAGCCATGTTAGTATGTTTGAATGTAAGCATGTGTTTGTATGGAGTATGTTTGTGTGAATGTGTTTGTATGTGGTACTGGAGTTTGAATGCAAGTGTGCATTTATGTGTAGTGTTTGTTTTTGAATGTAGGAGTGTGCTTGTATGTAGTGTTGACGTTTCAATGCAGGAGTGTGTTTTATATGTAGTGTTGAAGTCTGAATGGAGGGGTGTATTTGTATTTAAAGTTGCGGCTCAGATGCACAGGTACACACTCTGACGCACAAGCAGATACACAGATACATACACTGACTACATACAGATAAACAGGCACATACACTGACAGACACACTGACACAGGTACATATATTGACACACACACAGACACATACACTGGTAGACGTACTGACAGACATACTGACACAGGCACATATACAGACATACCGACATACTGACACACACACACTGACAGAAATACTGACACCCACACACTGACAGATATACTGACACCCACATACACTGAGAAATACTGACATACACACACAGGCACATACACTGACACACACAGACTGATATACTGACACACACACACAGACATACTGGCACACAGACAGATATACTGACACATGTATACACATGCACTAACAGACATACTGACGCACTGACAGACATACTGACACATACACATACTGACACACACAGATATACACACATATATATACTGACACACAGACAGACAGACATACTGACACACACACAGACATACTGACACACACACAGACATGCTGACACACACACACACATACCCTAACACACATACTCACACACTAACACACATACACAAACACACACTAACACACACATACATACACTAACACACACAACACTAACACACACAAACACACACACTAACACACATACACTAACACACACAAACACACACATACATACACTAACACACAAACACTAACACACACATACACTAACACACAATCACTAACACACACATACACACACACAAACAAACACACACACACACACACAAACACATACACTAACACACAAACACACACACAAACACACACATACACAAACACACACACTAACACACATACACTAACACACACACACACACACTTACACACACTAACACACATACACAAACACACACACTAACACACATAAACACACACATAAACACACACATACATACACTAACACACACAAACACACACACTAACACACATACACTAACACACACAAACACACACATACATACACTAACACACTAACACACACATACACTAACACACAAACACTAACACACACATACACACACACACACATAAACACATACACTAACACACAAACACACACACACTAACACACACATACACAAACACTAACACACACACAAACACACATTTTTTTTTTTAAATGTAATCCCCCCAGCCTCCTTACCTTTTGGAGTGCTGGAGGGATTCCCTGGGGTCCAGTGGTGCTGCTGGGCTCCTGGGCGGGTGGCCGGTCGGGCAGGAAGGCGGGCGCGAGGGAGCACTCACTGCTTCCTCTTCAGCTCCCTCGCGCACCGCACTGATGCCGGAGCCGGAAGATGACGTCATCTTCCGGCGTCGGCATCCCTATGCGGCGCGCGAGGGAGCTGAAGAGGAAGCAGTGAGTGCTCCCTCGCGCGCCCGCCTTCCTGCCCGACCGGCCACCCACCCGCCGGGGTCAGCGGGGCCCACGGGGCAGGTGTCTCGGGCCCCCCAAGAGAAACTGGGCCCGGGGCAGCTGCCCCGTTTGCCCCGCGTTAAAGACGGCCCTGGTGGAGAGGAGCTCACACCCCGCAGACGAGGTTAGTAGGGGGGGAGGCAGGGGGGACATAAGGACCAGGAATATGGACAGGAGAGAGGGGGGACGGGGGGGAGGAGGGAGGGAGACAGAGAGAGCCAGGAGAGGGCTTAGAGAGAGGAAGGACACCCAGCACAGCAGGAACAGTGGAGGAAGAAGGAGGGAGATAGAGAGAGAGCCAGGAGGGGGAGCAGAGAGAGGAAGGACAGCAGCAACAGGGGAGGAGGAAGAAAACACCAAGGGAGGGGGGAGGGGATTCCAGAGGAGAAGGGGACAAGGGGTGGCACCCCAGGGGGGGAGGGAGGGTGAGGGGGGAATTGTGGACAGACCCGGGGGGGAGAACCCCCCTCCACCCCCCAACGGCCCCACGTGGCCCTGAGGGGCCCACTCACCATTAGCGGCCCGGCTCTGGATCCGCCGTGTGCTGACCACGTGGGGGCTGGGAAGGCCTCCCAGACCCCCCAGGATGCAGTGTAGATCTTCTGGCACCCCTGGCCCGCTGTCCAAGGCCGGGGGGTGCGCAGGGGGCGGCATTAGTAGCAGGCCGCGTGTCAGATGGAATCAAGCGAGCAGGCGGACGGGAGCGCCGGCCCATGCTCCTGAGGCCTACAGGGGGCTGTAGCCGCGTGGGAGGCCCAGGAGAGGCTTGACTGTGGGGGGGGAACCCACACCGGCGGGCAGGCCATGCTGGAGGGGAGCATATTGCTCCTGAAGGTGCCTGCCATCATCCAGGGCAGCAGCAACTCTGAGGGCAGCAGGATTGAATCCACAGCCATCCCTCAAGCAGGAAAAGTATGCAGGCCCAGGACAAACAGGAGCGCAGAGGCAGGGAAGTTGTTTGCTGGCCAGAATCCCAAAAGGCACTGAGGTAAGATGATCCCTGCCCCACTACAAACCCATAACCACTCCCCTAAATACATATAGCCAATCACTAGCACCATCCCCACACTCATAAATGTGCCCTTGTCCGTTTAGCTATGCTGACTCCCCAGGGCCTGGACTAAATTATCTTCCCTGTCCCCTGTTTGAGCCTCTTTAGGAAATTTTGTGTAAGCTTTGATAAGCTTAGTACGGTTTTAAAGTAAATCTTAGTATACACCTTGTTCTTTCTGCAACAAAAATATATATTTTTGGGGGGGGGGCCTGACTGCAGAAAGAGTCAGTCGCAGCTCCTCTGGGAAAACCACTTAACCCCTTAAGGACATATGACATGTCATGATTCCATTTTATTCCAGAAGTTTGGTCCTTAAGGGGTTAAAAAGCCTTTACATTAGGCTACTTCGCTCTATCTATGGCTAGAATCCTGCTCTTACTCCCGGGGAGCACACTGCTAGCTATACTACAGCTATCTATGTCACCTCAGCCTGAATTCTGCAGACACAGACTCTTCTGCAGCCTACAGCTACAATTGAGGGTGGGGATGTGGCCTATCCACGGCCTTGATATGGAGCCTACTAATCCTGAGCCCTGCCCCCCCCGGACCAGTGGGAGATATCCCGGTCCCCACTGGTGTATCATTGTGGCCAGCCCGATGTAACCTCAAACTAGTTTTTGACATGATGGAAGGCCGAGGCATAGCAACCAACATGGCTCACTTCCACACGTGGAACAGTTCCTTATGGCATTCGACTGCACTGCAAGCTGTTTCGGGCAAAGCTTCAGGACCAAAGATTTACTTCCACTCCAGGTGGCTGAGTCGTGAACCCCCAGAACCACACTGGTGTCCGTCGCCGCCTACCTCAACGCTTCCAGCATCACCCCAAGTGGACATTGCTGAAAAGACAGCGCAGACTGCCACTGTGTAAGTTGTCCTACCTTTGCGGCTGTAGCCTGCAAGTTCTTCATGACTAGTGCCCACTGTAGAGAAACAAATCTCTCTCCACTCCCACCACAGCCTGCCTGAACCACATGTGTGCACAACTGACCACAGGATATGCACTGCCGAGGTGCTGCGACAGCGAACCTCGAATACTGCCCTGGATCAAAGCACCCCGGACTCTCTGATGTCCTGGCTTGGTCTGTGCCTCTTTGGATCAGCTGATAACAGTGACATTCAGGCCTCACCATCTCTTGGTATTGGCTGCGGGGCCGACACACATGACCTGTAGCTCTAGTATTGTTTTCCATTTGATTAATGCTTGTTGCAATCTAGCTATTTTGACCTGTCATAAATGCACTAACCTATACAGCTACACTAGGCTACTCTACCTACCCAGTGGTACTTTTATGTTAATAATTTCCATAGCTCTGTTCTATAATTCATGTTATCTACTAGTTCTTTCCGATCAACAGTGCTCTTGCTGTCTTTTCTACTTCCTTTAAAAAAAAAAAAGAAATTAAAAAAAAGATGCAGTCTTTCTTTCAAATGAGCTTACAATAATATTTAACCCCTTAAGGACCGAGGACGGTTCAGGACCGTCATCGGCATTTTCCCATTGCCGACCGCTGACGGTCTTGAACCGTCCTAACGGTCCTAGTTACTTACCTGATCGGCTTCGTTCCCCCGGCGGCGATCGGCGTTGCTCCCGGTGTGGGGAGACTGCCTGCAGCCCAGACAGTCTTCCCACACTGGATTAGGACCCCTGTGGCCATGTGATCGCTCAACACAGCGATCACATGGTCACAATAGGTGTCCATGTGTCTGCCTGCAGGGGGACTGTCTGTGCTGACAGGCAGTCTCCCTGCAACTGTAAAATCATTAAAAAAAAATAAAGTTAATGTTAAGTTAAATTTTTTTTTTATATATGTGTATATATATATATATATATATATATAAATATATATATATATGATATATAGACATATATTATATTTATATAATATATGTCTAAATATCATATATATAATGTCATACTAAGAGTATTTTTATATTAATATGTACATATATTAATATAAAAATACACTTATAATTAAATTACACACGTATATATATAATATATATAATAACTATATATATTGTATATATATTATTATAAAATATAAATAATAAGTAATTTAAATTAAATTAATTTTTTTTAAAAATAATAATAATAATTTTTTACAAAATTATATATCTATATGAAATTTTATTCTAACTGTATTTTAAAATTAATATATATATATTTATATCAAAATACACTTAGAATGAATTTGTATATATATCTATGTATATATAAATAAATAAAAATAATACAAAATATACATATGTCCACATACAAAATTATATAAATAATTATATAAATATACACGTAGACTTCAAATATATAAATATGCAGATATATTTAAATTCTACGTGCGTATTTATGTAATATTTTTACATAATTAAGTAATTTTATTGATTGCAATTTGAGGCAGAAAGTCCAGAGGATTTAATTTGCTAGCACTGTATTTTACCCTGTAACGTTCTACGACACCCTAAAACCTGTACATGGGGGTACTGTTTTACTCAGGAGACTTCGCTGAACACAAATATTAGTGATTCAAAACAGTTAAACATATCACAGCGATGATATTGTCAGTGAAAGTGACTTTTTTTTGCATTTTTCACACACAAACAGCACTTTTACTGATGATATAATTGTTGTGATACGTTTTCCAGTTTTTAAACACTAATATTTGTGTTCAGCGATGTCTCCCGAGTAAAACAGTACCCCCATGTACAGGTTTTATAGTATTTTTGAAAGTTACAGGGTCAAATATATGGGTCAAATATTTTTACATTGAAAATGGCCAGGTTGGTTACGTTGCCTTTGAGAGCTTATGGTAGCCCAGGAATGAGAATTACCCCCATGATGGCAAACCATTTGCAAAAGAAGACATCCCATGGTATTGCAAATGGGGTATGTCCAATCTTTTTTAGTAACCACTTGGTCACAAACACTGGCCAAAATTAGCGTTCAATTTAGTTTTTTTACTTTTTTCACACACAAACAAATATGAATGCTTACTTTGGCCAGTGTTTTCGACTAAGTGGCTACTAAAAAAGACTGACATACCCCATATTGAATACCCTGGGTTGTCTACTTTAAAAAAAATATGTACATGTGGGGTGTTATTCAGAGATTTATGACAGATAACAGTGTTACAATGTCACTATTGATAAATTTTAAAAATGTATGTTTTGAAACCGCTAAATCCTACTTGTACCTATAGTCCTATAACTTGCAAATAAGCACGTAAACACTGGGTATTTTTAAACTCAGGACAAAATTTTGAATCTATTTAGCAGTTTTTTTCATTCGCTTTTATAGATGAGTAAAAGCTTTTTCAAGTAAAAGTCAAAAAACATGTATTTTTTTCAATTTTTCATCATATTTTTTTATTTTTTTTAAATTAAAATATGAGATTATATAAATAATGGTATGTAAAGAAAGCCCCTTTTGTCCTGAAAAAAACAATATATAATTTGTATGGGAACAGTAAATGAGAGAGCGGAAAATTACAGCCAAACACAAACACCACAAAAGTGTAAAAATATGCCTGGTCGCAAATGTACAACATCGCAAAAACAGTCCAGTCCTAAAGGGGTTAAAATGATGTATTGTTTTTTGAATATTTTGAGTCAATGTCTAAGTGAGCTTGTTTGATACCCTATGCACTGCAAAAATAAAGAATTAGTAAGAAAAATATATATTTTGTAACTCTTTTGTTAAATTTGTATTTTTTCATAAAGTTTAAATGGTAATTTTCTCCAGGTGCAAACTCTAATCTAATGTGATGTGCACACTTAGGCTTACTAACAACATTTATACAAAAAAATGTAATTTAGAATAAGATCAATGCTTCTTTTTAAACATAAAAATTTGGACCCAAAATATGACTGTCCCTAATAAATAGGGCCACTTGGGTAGTATGCTTTTGTTAGATTTCCTGAGCAGTGATATTTTGTGGGTTTTGAATACAGGGTCTTGATAGACATCTTTTGTGCACACCTTTAATACAATCTTCTCTCTTTTCTATTTAATCGATTTGATGAATTATTGAACAAGGAATTGTACCCCATGCACCTCAATTGCATCCTTTCGAGACGTCATAGTGTGTGTAATTTCTTGCCTCATCTTTAAAATACTATTCCACACACATAAAGCACTTCTGTGCCTGTTTATTTGAGAAATCGGCACTTTTGTAAATAGAATAAGAAACGACACTCCGGCTGTCACTTAAACAGCTGGCATGGTACTTTTCCCTTAACCCTAGTAAGGTAACGGAAGTGGAAGGTGGAAGTGGAAGGTGCTGCCTTCCCAAAGCCATAGTGGCACACTCATGTCTACAAAGCTCATTGTTCTTAGGGGTCCCTGTTTTTTGAGTCCTCCCTGGTCATACCCTGTCTGCACCCTCACCGTGTATGCATGCTTGCGGCTGAGAATATAAGTCTGTGCTGGGGAAAAAGGGAAGGGTTTGCAAAGGCTGAAGGCAGAAAATCTTCAGCTTTTGCAAGTTTAAAAAAATTTTTTTTATATACCACTAATGACAACATGCATAAATATATGGGGCAGAGCCACTAAATAGTGATGCATTTTTTTTGGATTTTTTTTGTGTGGAGTGTTTGTTTTAGGCAACAGAAAGTGGGTGACACTGTAGAAGTTAACTCCACACTTACCACACAGCTACTGCATACCCAGCTGCCAATCGTCTGGGGAGCAGTTGGGCACCACCAACTCTTTCTGTTAATGGTGGCTGACTGTGTTCCTGACTAATTGTTTTTTTCAATTTGACAATTTTTATTGAGTTTTGGACTACAAAAAAAAGAATATGGAGGGTTATGGGGGAAAAACAAGGTAACATTTGGGGGGACGGCGGGGCCTGACCACAGAGCTGAGCAGACGTGTGTCTGCAGCTCCAGCACAACCAAGCAAAACTTATCTGATTTCTGCACTGGCAGAGGCTGAGAACCGGCTCATCCTGACACCCAAAACGACAGACGACCGAGAGATCTACACGATGGTACCACGGTTACTCACCGGTCCCGCCACACCAGATCTCGCGGCCTACAAGCATTCTGACCTGCGAACTGTACCATGCGGTACTCCCAACGAGCACTGCACTGCAGGGACGGGGTGCAATCTCACACACCCAAGTTATTTTTCCAAGCCTTATCACGAATTTGGCTCTGCTCATCCATTTTGCTTTGTTTTACTTTTCCATATCTAGCATAGAATAAGCAGCAAAATTGATAGGGAATGTTGGGTTTGGGTGGCCAGTACTTTACATAACTCTAACTTGAAAGGCAGTAATGACAGAGCGTGTCGGGCCTCGGTGGCTTAACTGTTCTGCTTAACCATTTCCCTAATCTGTCTAGCATGTAATATTCTCGTTTACATTATTCGCATAGTAAGTCAGTATCGCTTGAGTTTTATAATATGTTGTTTTGTCTCTCCACTGACTATTTCTCCTACTAACACAATAAAAAATGTGCAGTTTATCTGCATGCCATACCAATGATTCTATTACACGATGCTTGTGATTGCTGTTGTGGCTTGGCAAGCTTTTTGTTATTTCTTGCACAACATAAATAAAGATTTAAAAAAAACAAACACATTCGGTAACACATTCGGTATGTACCGTGTATCCACATAACAACATTGCTGCATACACAATTCCTTTCGCCTCCCTAGACAACGGTTAACTATCTCATCCCGTAGCCTCACTTAATTCAAGTTCCTTCTGATCACTCAGTGTTTTTACTCAATGTGTCGGCTAGAAGTGTTGCATTCACCCATTGTCATTCCGTAGGTCTGGGATTATTGATTTGCAGAAGGTACCCATGTTACTGAAATCAGTATTGTGGGGGGATAAGGGAGTTAGCTTCTTTTACTTTGTTGAACATGGTCTATCTCTGTCTCCCAGATCCAGCCTGGGATGGGGGGGTGGGGGGGGGTGAGGTATAGTGTTAACCTGCACTGGTAGTTTGGGGTTTCTCCCCATGTGCCTTGTTTGCTTAATGCTAGATCAATGATCAAAGGGGTGCATTCATGAGAAATATCTCTGCCATGGCCTCGTATTCCCAGTTCCTGGTCATCTGTGTCAGGAGGGTTTGTTTTGATTGGGGTTGTGTCAGTTTCCATGCCTTAGCAATGAGCATAACTGCCGCCATAAGGAGCTGAAACAGTATTTTCCCCTATGTTCTTGGGATAGGTGTGGAGTGCGCAAAGAGCAGACATTGTTCTGGTGTCAGTCTGCACCTGGTTCCTAAAACCTGGCTTATTATTCCTTCCACCATCTTCCAGTACGGCCTGATTCCTCTACACTCCCACCACACGATACATCGTGCCCACTTCTGCATTACATCTCCAACATACATTGGACGTGCCCGGGAACACCTTAGATAATCTGTCAGTGACCACGAACCATCTATATTGTATCTACCGAATTGTCTCTAAGTGTGATGCACAAGTGGTTTTCCCCTAATGGGACTTGAATGCTATACGCCATGTCTGGTCCCCTAGCTTGCGACCTAATTCCCTATGCGATGCATCTTTGAAATCCCCTTCCCCACCATCTGCATTTATCAGATAGTTGCATAGTTGGTACATGGGCTTCATTGGTGGTCTTTGTGATCAGCAAAGTTTGTCTAGGGTCAATACTTCCTCAACTTGCCTAAAGCTGATACTTGCTTTGGATAAAATGGATTTTAATTGTAGGTATGAGAATATGGC
>OW240914.1:211161064-211174132 GCA_933207985.1 Pelobates cultripes | reverse complement strand
AGAAAGTCTAAAAGAGTAGAATTTATTAGGGTGACAGGAGATTCAGACATACATCACTGAAGACACAGAAATGATTACCTGTGTTGCTATACCACTCATACATAAGTGATCTTCATTGGTGATTTTTTGTTCTAAAGTCCCTCTGTTAGTGGGGTCAGTATCATACATTAATTGTGTTGGATTGAACTCCAGTTCGATTAATTTTTTTGCAAGACATGCTATAGTTTTGGATAATCCTTGACCGATGTATAGTTGCCATATGGGCATTCGGCACCTAGGACAAATCCCCACATACCTTTCCCAATAAAACACGGACACCAGGGTACATGGGTCAAAATGTCCACAGCTTTTATTAAATAGTAATAACTTAACATAGAAAATTTGGGTCATTGCCCAATACCCTGCCTTCACATCCGTATCCTTCTGTTAGATATAAAAGGCAATGACCCCTCTATAAATAACATTTATATATAACATTATTCCAACATGAACAAAACTTAAGGTGCCAACAATTTATTATAAATTAGCCATGGTAGGGGTATACCCAAATACCCCTACCCCACCAGGTTCTGAGCCACCGACAGGACTCGAAACCTACCAACTTACCAATAACCACATTTAACCATTTCCATAACCTTCCTAATGGGGAGCCTATTTCCTCTCCTTCAGCTCCCTATCCCACCGTTGTGACAAAACGGGACAACCCAACTATAAACCAAAACCCAGGGAGGGAGGGACAAACTCAGCCAGGTAGGCAAGTTAAAAGTGAAAAGTAGCCCAACCCCTTACCCACAAGCCACTAATCCCAACCAGCTTCCTCCTATGCCCGCCTGTCAAGGCCCCTTCCACCAAGCTGCGCTTTTGCTACATGGGGCTACATGATTAGTATTGGGTTCTGTGAACACCTGGCTTGGAGTCCTAATAGTGCAAGTGTGTAGCAGTATACTCATCGAAGAGAACTTTAATTTTCAGAATTTATCTGAATCACTGATAGGGTTGATTTATGTGCTAAACTGGTTGTGCAAGTTTTTCAAGGTATTAGACTTGATAAAAAAGCATTTAAAAATCACTGGGATGTGTAAAGTACCCTAGCATACTAAGGGCAGGGTGGAATTTAGCCCTTGGCAGTTGGGTCTAGCACAATAGATCGCATGGGAGCCTTTTTTATTTATTAACAAAAATAACTGAAAACAATAATCTCATAGGGTTTTATAGGATGAAATTTTAGTACTCCAAATATATTTTTGTTGCAGCAACACAGTCTGGAAGGTAGGATTTAAATGCAAAACAATAATTGACACCTGGCATTTTGTTCACCCAACAACTGTCAACTGAAAATTCCTCCATACTACGGTGCGCATAATGTGTAACATTTTTTTTATCATTATTTTTTTGAATCACTGCAGCTTTAGACTGTGAAAACATCATTTTAAAAAAGTGTGAGATTACATATATACAGTTGTGCTCAAAAGTTTAATAAAGTTCCAGCAAATGCAAACTCACAAAGGTGGAGCCACTATGAATTGGGCTCAGATAATTCGCCTTGTGGGATGTAAAGAGTCCCACTCCCTTCTCTGTATCCTGAGATCTTTGTTAAAGATAATCACAAATTCGCAGAAGGAATGTGATAAAATAATACAGAATTTATTTAAAAGTAATAAAACAATAAAGAAGACCTTACAGTCTCTGTAGGGTAGTCTTGATAGCAAAACGCGTTTCGCCCCTTCAAGGGGCTTCCTCAGTTGCTGTAAATGTTCCTTAGTTTCTCTTCGTAATAAAAAGAATAAATATAAAAAAGAGAATAAATATCAACAAAATTTAACAATAGGGGAAAAAAAAGCACTAAAGGAGATAAAAGATAACTCTGACCTGATAATCAAACCGGCAGATAAGGGAGGGGGTATCGTAATGTTTAATAGATCCCAATATCTGAAGGAAGCCACAAGGATCTTATCAGATTCTTCGACGTACAAAAAACTTACATACAATCCTCTGAAACAGACTATTAATGTATTTAAGGAATATATAGAGAAAGGGAAGGACCTAAAGATATTAAATAAAGAAGAAGCAAAATATCTATTTGTCACCTGTCCAAAAATTCCAGTTTTTTATCATCTCCCAAAAGTTCATAAAAACACCACAGAACCCCCTGGCAGACCCATAATATCAGGTATAGATTCTGTCTCTACAAGAGTGTCCGAATACATAGACACTCTCTTACAACCTTTAGTTGTGAAAAACCCAACATACCTTAAGGACACAATCCATATGTTGCAAATTTTGGAAAGCACAGTTTGGAAACAGGGTTACCTTTTAGTAACCTGTGATGTCACCTCCTTATATACCATAATACCACATGAGAAAGGGATGGAAGCAGTGCGGCATTTTTTATCCAAATCAGATTTTAAAAGTAAACAGATAGATTTTATTTTAGAGGGCATCTTTTTAATTTTGACTAATAACTTTTTCTGGTTCGAAGAGGAATTTTATCTTCAGATCTGTGGAACGGCGATGGGCACCAAGTTTGCCCCCAGTTATGCAAACCTATTCATGGCATTCTGGGAAGAGATATTCGTTACCCAGGGCCACGAGTGGGGGGCATACCTGGTGTCCTATCGCCGTTTCATAGATGATATATTTTTTATTTGGACAGGCAACCGAGATCAATTAAACGATTTTATTACATATCTTAATTCAAATGATTGGGGTATTCACTTAACGAGCTGTGTCAGTGAAGAGCAAATCAATTTCTTAGACTTACACATGTATATAGAGGATGAGAAGATTAATACTAAAAATTATTTTAAACCAGTGGACGCAAATGGGTATATAGAAAGAAAGAGTTGTCATTATAACCCGTGGCTGGAGAACGCACCAAGAGGCCAATTCTTAAGGATACGGAGGAATTGTAAAAAAGAATCCGATTATATAGAACAGGCAAACTATATAAAACGACAATTCCTAGAGAAGGGATATAATAATGAAATTTTGGAAAAAGACATCAAAGAAGTGAAGGAAATGCCAAGAAAAGAACTCATAAAATACAAATATAATAAAAAAGAGCAAGATTATACTAGTAATACATCCTTTATCTGCAACTATAATGGACGAAATAAACAAATAAGGAAAACAATTAATAAACATTGGCACCTATTACAAGATGACCCTATTCTTAATAAGATTTTACAACCTAAACCTAAGATCATCTATAGAGGTGCAAAAAATTTTAAAAATATTTTAGTCAAGAGTTGTCTCAGCCCCAAAAAATCCAGTCATTTTTTAGAGAATCTAAAAGGTTTTTACGGATGTGGAATATGCCTACCTTGCAGAACAACTAACAGCAAAAAAAGACACTTAAAAGACATAGAACACATCGTAAAAAAACCCTATTGTATAAAAGACCACTTAACTTGTCATACAAAGGGAGTTATATACATTTTGAAATGCCCATGTGACCTATTATATATAGGTAGAACGATTAGACCATTGAAAGTAAGAGTCGCGGAACACATCAGAAATATTAAAAATGGGTTAGAAACCCACAGTGTTCCACTCCATTTTAAAGAAAAGCACAATCAAGACCCTAGTAATTTATTTTTCTGTGCTATTAAAGAGGTTAAAAGGGACTGGAGGGGTGGAGATTATATCCGAAAATTAGGGAGAGAAGAAATGAAGTATATTTTCGAGTTTAATTCCCTCACCCCGTATGGTCTTAATGTCGATTTTGAAGTGTGCCATTTTTAATCTAAGAAAAATATTTTGATTATTTTATTTCCCCTTTTTTTTTTTTTTTTTTTTTTTTTTTTTTTTTTTTTTTTTTTTTTTTTTGGAAGTATACTTTTAAGGATGTTGGGGCTCTTATCTTTGCATTTAGGCAACAAAAGCTGTTTTTTTAGAGAAAATTCTCATTCATACCTATATCTATACCCAGATTTAGTTAAAAGGAAATAATGGAGTGTATTATCACATCTATAAGATTATTAAAATAAAATCTGTGCCAGCCCTCCTGCTTCTTTCCCCCTGTGGCAGTTATAACATACAATACCCCTTACTGGATTTGATCATACTACTTATTTCATATATATAGATTGTTATATGTTATGTTATATTATTATATGTTTTTAAATACATTTTTATTCTCATTAAACCTAACTAAAGAACAAAGAGAGGAGGAGGGAGTTTGACATAAAAAGGACAAAGGAATTTAAAATGTATAATGAGTAAAGTGTTCTAAACAAAAGACTTTGGGAGATAACTAAAATGCGTTCCAACGGTGGAACGCAGGAACCGGAAGAAAAGTGAGACCGACGCTCTACAGGAAATTCCTAAACGTCGGCGGTGCGTTCCAAAGGTGGAACGCAAAGACCGGAAACCGGAAGTTCGGCGAGCCGGAAAAGAAGAAACGACGAAAAAGGCGGCAAGAATTGACTTTTTATTACGAAGAGAAACTAAGGAACATTCACAGCAACTGAGGAAGCCCCTTGAAGGGGCGAAACGCGTTTTGCTATCAAGACTACCCTACAGAGACTGTAAGGTCTTCTATATTGTTTTATTACTTTTAAATAAATTCTGTATTATTTTATCACATTCCTTCTGCGAATTTGTGATTATCTTTAACAAAGATCTCAGGATACAGAGAAGGGAGTGGGACTCTTCACATCCCACAAGGCGAATTATCTGAGCCCAATTCATAGTGGCTCCACCTTTGTGAGTTTGCATTTGCTGGAACTTTATTCAATTTCTGCTATTTATTGTATAGGCAATATTGCACTATTATCTGTTGTTTTACTTCCTTGTAGGACATATCATAGAACTATTTGAAAAGCGTATGTAAGATACTCCACCTTATACTTTTTTGTGTTTGTATTACTTTGTGGGTGAAGGTTAAGGGGACCTCACCAGGGTGTTAGAGTTACTTGCATACTTGCACATAGCTTGTATTGGGTCACTGTTATCTATTTTGTAGTGCTCAAAAGTTTGCATACCCTGGCAGAAATTGTGAAATGCAAAAAAATGGCTTTTATGGATGGATAGTGATCATATGAAGCCATTTATTATCACACAGTTGTTTGGCTCCTTTTTAAATCATAATAACAGAAATCACCCAAGTGGCCCTGATTAAAAGTTTACATACCCTTGAATGTTTGGCTTTGTTACAGACACACAAGGTGGCACACACAGGTTAAAATGACAATTAAAAGTTGATTTCCCAACTTTTAAAAATTGCAATTAGTGTCTGTGGATAAATAGTCAATGAGTTAGTTAGCTCTCACGTGGATGAACTGAGCAGGCTACATACTGAGCCATGGGCAGCAGAAAAGAACTGTCAAAAGACCTGTGTAACAAGGTAATGGAACTTTATAAAGATGGAAAAGGATATGAAAAGATATCCAAAACATTGAAAATGCCAGTCAGTACTGTTCAATCACTTATTAAGAAGTGGTAAATTTGGAAATCTCTAGATACCAAGCCAAGGTCAGGTAGCCCAAGAAAGATTTCAGCTACATCTGCCAGAAGAATTGTTCGGGATACAAAGAAAAACCCACAGGTAACCTCAGGAGAAATACAGGCTGCTCTGCATGATCAAGTTGCCAGAAAGAAGCCTTTACTATGCCAATGCCACAAAAAAGCGCGGTTACAATATGCCTCACAACACCTTGACACGCCTCACCTCTTCTAACACACTCTTTTGGAGTGACGAGCCCAAAATAGAGCTTTATGGTCACAACCATAAGCGCTATGTTTGGAGAGGGGTCAACAAGGCCTATAGTGAAAATAATACCATCCCCACTGTGAAACAAAGTGGTGGCTCACTGATGTTTCGGGGGGTGGGTGGGTGAGCTCTAAGGGCACATGGAATCTTGTGAAAATTGATGGCAAGATAAATGCAGCATGTTATCAGAAAATACTGGCAGACAATCTGCATTCTTCTGCAGGAAGGCTGCGCATGGGATGCTCTTGGACTTTCCAGCATGACAACGACCTAAGCACAATGCCAAGTTGACCCTCCAGTGGTTACAGAAGAAAAAAGTGGAGGTTCTCTATCATCGAGCCACTCTGGGGAGATCTCAAACGTGCGGTTCTGGCAATGACGACCAAACACTTTGAATGACCTGGAGGCATTTTGCCAAGGTGAATGGGCAGCTATACCATCTGCAAGAATTAGGGGCCTCATAGACAATTATTACAAAAGACTGCACGTTTTCATTAATGCTAAAGGGGGTTTTCGAGTGAGGGGGGAGACTTCTATGACAGACATTTAAAGGGCCGCACACCTAAAATGCAGTCATAAGAGGGAAGTGCATACCTCCACCCAGGAATGCATTCAGGGCCCAAACTTCAGTGAGAGGGGGGAGGGGAGCGTCTTTTTCTACACAGTAAAATAAACATCATATTCCACAATTATTTGTATTCCAGCTAGACCGGGCACTACCAAAATTAGGTTTGCTCCTTTTGTGTGGAATATCTCCCTACAGTTAAGGTATGTAAGAGCCACATGGCAAAATAAAATAAAATAAAAAATTTATACAAAGGAATTTTAAATATTCAATACTCACCTTCATAACTAAGAAAAAGGAGGGATGGAACAACGATATCCAAAGTGATCACAACGGAGAGGCTGCACATCTGAAAGGAAGGCTGTAATGGCAATAGCCAAAGCTATTCTTTTCCCCAAATGCAAAGTCAGCTGCCGAACACTCCTAAGCGCCGAATAAGAATCATACGAATTATCCCCCCAAACATGAGACGAGGCTCTGTGTTAAGGGTCAAGCATGATCTGTTTAATGGGGGCTACATGTCAGCCTTTTATGTAGGTCTTCCAGCAAGGGACACTCCCATAGGGACCTTGTGGAAGACTGAGACAGTTTTTACAGTAACCAATCATGTACAAGTACAGAATGCAAACACTTCCACCCAAACAGTACAGCTCCCCCTCTCTACCCTGGAGATAATTGGGTTAGGTGCTTGAAGTAACTCAATTACCTCCAGGGATAGAGAATATCCCCATTTTACAATAATAGTAAAAACACATTAAAATACATATTTCCTAATATACCGAACGGAACCCCCACACTCAACGTATACCCAGATAGCTTAGATCTGAGCGCTTAAAATAACCGAACATGGCTCAGATCCCATACATATAGTCAAATCGCCATGGGGTTAAAGTTTATACATTGTGGGTTCGACAAAACGAATGAGCTCCATGGGTTTACTGCCTGGTATAGTTCTGTTCGTGTATTGTCAATTTACCGAACGGCACAGCGTAAGTATGAATTGGAACAAAGCGATGGATGGTTGGTAATCTCAGCAGTGTTCGTGGGAAACAGTGTCCGAAATTAGTTCCATGTATTTGTCGATGAACATACGAACGACGACCACCCAGCCGACCGTTCAGGAGTTGGAAGTGTCTGCGGTTCATTCGTCTCTTGATGCATGCAAGCAGGAAACATACAAATACCTGGGAACTGACGAACAAACAGATGAAAGAGGTTTTGAAATAATAATCCAGAGGCAGAGAGATCTGCCACAAAGGGTATTTGTCGACGAACACCGCTGAGCGTTCGACTGTCCAAGATGGCCACCACCACGTGTTCGTTCATACGAACGACGACCACCCAGCCGACCGTTCAGGAGTTGGAAGTGTCTGTGGTTAACCATACTGAGGAAGCTCATAGAGTGAAACGCGTTTAGCTGATTATTTTGGACTTTTAATTGGACTTCAACTTGATTTTTTATTTTCTAGTATGTATTTATTTAGTTTTTATTGTTAATAAATATATACATTACTATTATTTTATACTTTAGTCCAAAGTCCTTTCTAGCTGTCAGGAACTCCATTGGGGAGAGTGCTATTCCCCCCCAAAAATAGCACATTGCTTTCTAACCTCAGAGCTGGGATTTCAGGGCTCTGGAAAAGGTGAGCACTACTATTTATACCTTATTTATACTAATATAGTATGTGCTTTTCTACACAGTTGCTTCTCTGTTTTCTCTCTCGTTGTATACTCCTGGAGTGATACTGCCTGGGACAAAGGGGTGTTTGCTGCCCAAAGAGCATAAAGGACCTTTTTTACAGAGCCAATACTATATAGGCTCCTGTCCATGTGAGTGGTTTAAGTCATTTATTACCATCAACTGTCTATTTGCATAAACCGCCTGCACTATATTTTTTTGTTTTTCTTGTTCCCCCTTTTATGTCTATGTAAGTTTCTCAAGATTGTCACTGCACTAAAAAGGGGGTGAGTAAACCCTTTCATTGTTTAGAGCACTCCACTTGTCTGGTATAATCACTTATACCTTATTTTTGTATTTGTTTTTTATTGTGGGTAAGGGGTATTCCACTTTTAGTGTTGAGCAGCTTTTTTCTTTTAGGCACTGTTAAGTAACACTTTCTATCTCTTTGAGATAGCTTGTTTGTTTTACATTAATAAGGGCAGAAAGGTTAACGAGCAGCACACTTCCCTGCTGGGTGGCCTGCCATTCAATAGTTTATTCGTCTCTTGACGCATGCAAGCAGGAAACATACAAATACCTGGGAACTGATGAACAAACAGATGAAAGAGGTCTTGAAATAATAATCCAGAGGCAGGGAGATCTGCCACAAAGGGTAATCCTCAAAATCCATCAAAGGACTGGAAAAATAGAAAACAACAAGTACAGGGCGCACCAAGAACAAAGTGAATAAATAAAATAAATAATAGACAAAAATACCAGGGAAACAGGCAAATTAAAGTCTCTAATTCACAGGTATATTCTTCAGAAATTCTCAAGACGTCTTGGGTCAATTCCTCATCAGCATATATGAAAGAAAAAAACACACAATGGTGCAGTAACGTAAAGGAGTATGGCCACAGACAACACTGAGGTTAAGAAATGCCAACTCACATTTATGGGAGCTATAACCAGCTCGAGTTAAAACAGCATACAGTGGTATTTAAACTCCCCACATGTAGGATACTCCTCTGATGATATTTTCAGTGTAGGTCATATGAAATAAAAATACAAGAGAAGGTCCATAGTGCTCTCTATATTAAAAAAGTGGTGAATAAAATAGGAAATGTACTTACAATTTACAGAGCAGACAAGCTCTGTGTAATGCGCCTGGGTGGAATAATCCCCACCATGGATTCTTTGGATGGTATAAAAGCTTCAGATGTTAGGATATGAGAGGTAAAAAAATAAGGCTAAATATAAAAGTATTTAAAATTAATGAGATTAACCAAAATATTAGGTAGTAAAAAAAAAATACTTTTATTTCAATTAAAACATAACGCGTTTCGCTACAAGGTACACTTGATCTACACTTGAAGAAGCCCCTTGTGGCAAAATGTGTTGTGTTTTAATCTAAATAAAAGTATTTTTTTCTGACTACTCCAACCAACTTACATTATTGCCTTTACTAATTCGTTTTTTGTCCTAACCACGAGTGAAAGGTGGTAGCCTGGAGTTGTGGAAGGGGCTATCTGGCTTTAAAAAGCCGAGCCCACTTCTCTTCTTGCTGCCTGTGTCCTAATCTTGCCCCAGCTTCTTCTCCCTCTTATCATAATTATATATAGGTGAGCCCACTTTATTTACGGGCTTACCTGAACATATTTTTCAGCACATCCCAAGGGACTTACGCAGGGCCGGATTAACATAGGGACCAAGGGCACTGGGAGACATGGGGACACTGAGAGACATGGGGACACTGGGAGACTATACAGCAGAATCAAACCAAGTCGTTTTTTCTTGGTGATTTTACAGCATTTTCTCTTATGTCACTCCTTGTGATTTACATCATGTAATGTCACCCATACATAATTAATTATGTGAATTAGTAAGGCCGGTATGTTTTTTCAAGAAAGGTGGCAACCCTAACTACTTTTCACATACTCTTGCTTACGTATGGAAACTTAAGGGGGATGTATGGGAACAAAAGTTGTGTGGACTGGCTGACAATGAAATTAGTTAAGGTAATGCTGACTTTGGTCTCTCTCACTGTGGTATGTTCCCTTTCTTCTACACTCACTACATACACCTTTTCTCTGTCCCAGACTATATACCAGGAGCTTCTGCCTGCTAGCAGGAAGGTAAGGAGACAAGTGGACCAGCGAGTGCTAGGAGACAGTCCTTAGAAAGCATTGAGCAAGCACATCATTAGACACATTTATGCCAAGCTCAATGTGCTGTCTGCATGGTATGCCCTTTGTTGGCCAGCTTGCATGATTGGCAGGCAGCCTGACATGCATTCATGCCAGGCTGGCCTTCCAATTCTTTGGGCAGACATACCTTTTTGGGCATGTTTGCCCCTTTTGACAGGTTACGTTATTTGTGTCAGTGGCACACCCTTTTACCACGCCCATTGACTTTCTGATTGCCTGGACACTGCTGTTAGGGGTTATGGATTTACTTGAAAGATGAAAACATAAATTAGAGAGAGATTAGCATATGGTATGTGTTTTCTTATAGCTGCTGTTTTCTTTCCCTCCAGCACCATCTCCATCAGATACATGATGCTTGGGAGTGTTTTAGTGTTTTTGGTCGATAAGATTCTGTAATTAGGCCCATCATAATTGTCAGCACCAGGCCCACTGGGCTGTTAATCTGGCCCTGTGTATCCATAGTGCCTATCACCCACACCCAATACTAAAACGAGACACACCAAGAAAACCAAAATCACCCAAGTGATGTGAGAAAATAAATCTATTTATTAAGAACACCCAGTGTCATAGAACTGATCATACTTGGACAAAACATTTGATATATCATACAAATAATGTAACAGTATTACATACAAAAATGCATCATGATTACTTTACTACATAATCCTAATTCATTATACCATAAATTACATCAAGTGCATATCGTTACTAGTAATGTCACTAATCGTTACTATAAAAATACAAATCATTATAATGCAATGTAATGTAACCAGCAAACTACTTGAAGCCTGCTCTTATTAATCAAACCATTATTTCAAAATAAATGTAAGTATTAAATCAAGCAAACCTCACAGGCTTATAAAAAATATATATTTCTGAACAGGATATGTATTTACACAGTAAACAGAACAGTTGCATAGATAAATGTACATTTATGGTCAGGGAAGAAAGCCGTATAATTGTGAACCTATACGTATAACCATTAGTAAAATAAACTAAGTTGGTTGTGGTGTGCCTAAACCAACGAACGGGTAGGCCTGTAAATAAAGAGGGCCCACCAATTAGTAGTTTTAATCTTTGTGGAGTGGTGGGTGGGGTAACCAAGCGCTGTCAGCAAGGTATGGAGGTTGAGAGTTATGAAGTTGAGAGTTTATATAGGCCGGTTGCAACCCATCCCACAACTACAGGCTCTGCCTTCCCATTTGTGGTCAGGGAAGAAAGCCGTATAATTGTGAACCTATACCTATAACCATTAGTAAAATAAACTAAGTTGGTTGTGGTGTGCCGAAACCAACGTACGGGTAGGCCTGCAAATAAAGAGAGCAAAAGAGAAATATGAGTTCCATACTTTAATACGTATACAAATACATTAAGTCACCCGTGAATTCTTATTTCGACAATTGTTTAAATGCCTGTCTTATCTCTTTCTCAGGTTGAGGTATGTAACGGTTGTATGCTGATGACTTCCATCTGCCTAATTTTTTGATGATATACACCGGTATGTTTTGGCTGGAGGCTGATGTAGCAGCCCCGATACGAAATGAGTGGCCAGTGAATGCTGCGGGATCGTACCCGATTCTTGTGAACAATAATCTTACATATCTGGTGAACTTCGAGGTAGTTAGGGGTTGACCATGCATGATGAGCAAGGGAGTTTGTTTGGGTTGGTCAGTCAAGCCTGTCATGAATTTGTCGAACAGTATTACAGGGCACCAACGATTATCTGTAGGGTAATATTGAATGTCGAGGTGCGGACCCATTTGATTTGTTTTGGAGTGTCGTAATGACAGTGTATAGTGATCACCTATTTTGCTTAGGTGTGAAATGCATAACATATTTGACTTGTCCTTGCTGTTACCTATGGTGAGTTCGTTGGGTCACATGAACCCGTAAAAGGCCAGGTATATGGCTGTTTTGATCGTGTTATTCGTATGGGTTTCAAAAGGTTTGGTGTCTAACGTATTAGATAAGGCCCTGAATTTTTTGGCATCGATTGGTTGTTATTTAGTAGGCTTAGGGTTTTCCAGGTGTAGAATGCCTTTTAGAGTATTTTTTATGGGGTGTGCTGACATGAAATTTTTTTGACTGGGATATGTGTTGCCACGTGATGCTGCATCCCGCTTAAATATAGTTTTATGGTGTTGTGGGCAAGTTTCAGGTTGAGGTGGCAAAAAGAGGTGAATGCCACCATAGTTACATAGTTACATAGCTGAAAAGAGACTTGCGTCCATCAAGTTCAGCCTTCCTCACATTTGTTTTTTGCTGTTGATCCAAAAGAAGGCAAAAAAAAACAGTTTGAAGCACAATTTTGCAACAAGCTAGGAAAAAAAATTCCTTCTTGACCCCAGAATGGCAGTCAGATTTATCCTTGGATCAAACAGTTATTACCCTACATTGAAAGATTATATCCTTGAATATTCTGTTTTTGCAAGTATGCATCTAGTAGCTGTTTGAACATCTGTATGGACTCTGATAAAACCACTTCTTCAGGGAGAGAATTCCACATTCTGATTGTTCTTACAGTAAAAAAACCTTTCCTTTGCCTTAGACGAAATCTTCTTTCTTCCAATCTAAACGCATGGCCTCGTGTCCTATGTAAAGTCTGGTTTGTGAATAGATTTCCACACAGTGGTTTGTATTGGCACCGAATATATTTGTATAATGTTATCATATCCCCTCTCAGGCAACGTTTTTCTAAACTAAATAGGTTTACATTTGTTAACCTTTCTTCAAAGCTGATATGTTCCATTCCTTTTATTAATTTTGTAGCCCGCCTCTGCACTTTTTCTAGTGCCATAATATCCTTCTTTAGAACAGGTGCCCAAAATTGCACAGCATATTTAATATGGGGTCTTACCAGTGATTTATAAAGAGGCAAAATTATATTCTTGTCCCGAGAATGAATGCCCTTTTTCATGCATGA
>OW240914.1:211107975-211145885 GCA_933207985.1 Pelobates cultripes | reverse complement strand
TCATAACATTGGCGGTATGGACTCTGGCCTTCTCCAGGCACTTCTTAGGCTTTGGCTTTTTTCCACATCGGTAACAGACGTTGTGGCACTGCATGCGATTCTATTCCCCATTCTCGGATGGTTGCTTCACCATTCTCTGGTGTCATCATTACTACCATCTCCCCGTTTCTTTGCACTAGAAGCTTCACTGGATATCCTCAGCGATATAGTAGGTGGTGTTGTCGTAGTCGCTCATTAATGGCTGAGAAGGCTCTACGTCTTTTCAGTGTGAAGGTGAAGATTTCTGCAAATATTTGTATATCTTTGTACTCATGGGCTACATAGGTTTTGTTCCTGCTTGCTTTCAGGATGTTTTCTTTAATATGATAATAGTGAATCCTTATCATAATGTCTCTTGGGACTTCAGGCGGTAAAAATTGCGGTTTGGGCACCCTGTACAGCCCTCTAGAAGCAGCATGTCTTGGTGTATGTCTGGCGCTAGAGATCTGAGTAGTGCTTTTATATGAGCAGGTAGATCGTTTTGGCAACCCCTCTGATCTGGAGATTGTGTAGTTAGTAAATTTCCTGCACCATCTACCCTAATTTTTAACAAATGTACTTTTTTTTTAAGTCACTGCAGTGGATAAACTTATTTAATAAAAACGTGTACATTCAATAGAAACAGTTAAGTGTTGAAAATGAGCACATAAAATTTTAGGTGGTGGAAATTGTTTTGTTTTGGTTGTCCTTTTGGAATTTTATTACAACTCTTAAACCCATCAATACAGATTAAACTCCATGTATGTACATAGCGGGGAATGTGGTGCTACTAAGAGTAAGGAGACTACCCCAATTCTCCCCCCAATAATGACAAACAACGAATATTGGATGACACAGGCCACAGCATTTATTAAACTTACAACTGTAGGACTCATCCAAACTTTATTCTTTTTCTTTAATTCAAATATAAACACATAAATACATATATATATATATATATATATATGGATATATATATATATATATATATATATACATACCATAGTCAGGGCCGGTGCAAGGATTTTTGCCGCCCTAGGCAAAAGTAAAGTTTGCCGCCCCCCCCCATGTGACATCACAATGCTCCACCCATATGATCTGCCATGTTAACTAACGCCAGTGCTGCAGTGCCGCCGTGTTTACATTATAAGGCATACAGGGACAGGCTATAGACACCAGAACAACTACATTAAGCTGCAGTGGTTCTGGGGACTATAGTGTTTCTTTAATGTGAGGTAAATTAGAGATTAGTGCCACGAATAATATACTAGATTGCCTACTTACAACCAGATGAGGCTGATGATGGGCTCTAGCTGCAGTCTGGCTCCACTGGTCTGGTGTAGAACAGGCTCTCTGGAGGCGGTTTGTAACTGTAGTCACAAAAATCAATGTTCTGGGAGAACGGGAAGCAGCTCCATTTTTTTGAGGGCCCTTTACACAGCTCAAGGTCTGGGTCCCAGGGTCCACCTTCATGTTCCACCAATGATTTTGTTCACAGGGGGTGGAGTGTGTAGGGGATGTCCTGATATGTGTGTAAGGAATGCATTGTGTGAATCTGTGTTTGTATGTGTAAGGGCTGCAAGGTGTGTTTCTGTGTATGTATGGGATGCATTGAATGTGTGTAAGGGGTGCATTGAGTGTGTGTAATGAATGCATTGTGTGTTTCTGTGTGTGTAAGGGATGCATTGCTTGTGTATGTGTGTCTGTGTGTAATGCATTGTGTGTTTTTCTGTGTGCAAGGGGTGCATTGTGTGTAATTGTGTGTGTGTGATGGATGTCAATCTCCCCCCCCATCAATTTCCTTCTCCCCCTCCACCCATCAATTTCCTTCTCCCCCTCCGTCAATTTCCTTCCACCCCTCCAATTTCCTTCTTCCCCCTCTCCAATTTCCTTCTCCCCCCTCCAATTTCCTTCTCCCCCTCTCCAATTTCCTTCTTCTCCCCCTCTCCAATTTCCTTCTTCTCCCCCCTCTCCAATTACCTTCTTTCCCCCCCTCCAATTTCCTTCTTCCCCTCCTCCATTTCCTTCTTCACTACCCCTCCCAATTTCCTTCTTCTCTCCCTCTCCAATTTCCTTCTTCTCCTTCTCAGTTTCATTCCTCCCCTATCCCGGTTCCTTTCCCCTGTCCTGTTCCTTCCCTCCTCTCAATTTCCTTTCCCTCTCTCCAATTTCCTTCTCCCCTCTCCAGTTTCCTTCTCCCCCTCTCCAGTTTCCTTCTCCCCCCCTCTCCAGTTCCTTCTCCCCCTCTCTCCAGTTTCCTTTCCACCCCTCAATTTCCTCCCCAATTTCCTTCTTCTCCCCCTTCCAATTTCCTTTCCCCCCCTCTCAATTTCCTTCTTCTCCCCCCTCATCAGTTTCCTTCACACCTCTCCAATTTCCTCCCCTTCCAGTTTCTTTATCCCCCCCTCTTGTAGCGTGGCCGAGCTCTGTATGGTCCGCGGGTACAGGGAGCTTTTGTTTCCTGTACCCGGCCGGACTAAAAGGAAGTGCACACCGAGTGTGCACTTCCTGTTAGTCCGGCGGGGTACAAGAGACAAATGCTCCCTGTACCCGCGGACCATACAGAGCTCGGCCACACTACAGTGAGGGAGTGACAGGAGCGAGCGCTGAGCGCTTCCCTCCTGTCAGCCCCTCTCCTCATGCAGCGCCCGGGCAGTGCGCCCTCATGGACGCACCAGCCCGGGCAAAGCTACAGCTGCCTGAGGCTCTCTGCAGAGCGCTCGGGCGGCTGCAGCATGAGTGCGGCCGGCGCTCCTGGCGGCACCCCTTCCCAAGGGGTGCCCTAGGCGGCTGCTTAGTCCGCCTAACAGGAGCGCCGGCGCTGACCATAATTAACATATAAATTACCTACAGCTTCCAACTTAAATAACCGTCCTTGCCAACGAACTTAACCAGGTGCCCAAGCACCAAAACTTTACCCACTGGTGTCTCACCTCCCCCCTCGTTCAAACCAAAACTTCCCATCATCTTAAATGCTCTACCACCAGCTGGCTTTTTGCTCGGTGGGCATGTCCTATTCGGTAACTTAAAAGTTTACCTTACAGAGCAGGGGAGGTTGAGACCCACCATGTGCATCTCCTGACATTCCATCTGCTCCCCAAACCTGTTGGCAAGGACACGCTCCCCGCTAGCTGTGACGGAAGTAAAACAGAAAATTAGGGTGCGTGGGTGGGAAGTTGTTTGCTGGCCAGAATCCCAAAAGGCACCGAGGTAAGATGATCCCTGCCTCACAACAAACCCGTAACCACTCCCCTAAACACATATAGCCAATCACTAGCACCATCCCCACACTCATACATGTGCCCTTGTCCGTTTAGGTGTGCTGACTCCGCAGGGCCTGGACAGTCATAAGATTTGCCTAAACCTTTAGTCATAAAGGAGTTCAAATGTATTTGCATTAATTGCTAAACTATACTGCTATTTATAAAATTGCTAGTTGTGTTGCGCGTATGAACAAAAAAATAAAGAATCCCAAGCATGATGTTTAATGAATATATATATATATATATATATATATATATATAGAAAAAAAATACCAAGAGCTCCTGCACTCACGCTCCAATTACCCTTGTAGCCCGGGTGCCAGCAAGATATAGCCGTCCATACAAAAATCCAACGAGTAGCTGCACTCATGGTAAATAAAAAACAAAATTTATTAGAAATAAGTTAAAACATCAATGACCAACATTTCAGTCCAACAAGGACCTTCCTCAGGATCAAAAAAAGAGATGAAAAAAATATATATATACAGGCCCGGACTGGCCATAGGGCAAACTGGGCAAATGCCCGGTGGGCTGCGATGGCCATGGGCCGAGGCCGGCAGGAAAGATCAAGAGATCTCTCCAGCCGGCCCATGCAGGGCAGCACCGGCCCCAAGATAGATGGAGTCCTGTCTCCCATCATGGGCCGGAGGGGAGAATGCAGAGCAGCTTCCTTCTCTTCCTCTCGCGAGCTTCGAGATTATCAGAGCGTTGCCATGGTAACCCGCGGCAACGCTCTGAAAAACCAGCGCTCGCGAGAGGGAGAGATAGATGGTCTGTACCCTGCGGGGTACAGACTGAATTACCTGCCGCTGGGCCACCTGGGATTGGTGCGTGGCGTGGCCCCCCCCTCACTGGACCACCAGGTATGTGAATGCTTCCTCTCTCCCCTGCTAAGTTAAAAGGGGGTAGTAAATGGGATTTTTTTTAAAACTTTTTTTTTTGTTTAATTCTTAAATTAATAATGTATGGCCATATCATCCACTATATACACCCCCCTCACATACACACACTACAAACACACACATTGCACCCCCTGCACTAACACACAAAAACACACTGCACCCCCTGCACTAACACACAAACACACTGCAGCCCCTGCACTAACAAACACACTGCACTAACACACAAACACACTGCACACCCTGCACTAACAAACACACTGTACTAACACACAAACATACTGCACTAACACACAAACACACTGCAGCCCCTGCACTAACAAACACACTGCACTAACACACAAACAAATACACTGCACTAACACACAAACACACTGCACTAACACACAAACAAACACACTGCACTAACACACAAACACACTGCACCCCCTGCACTAACACACAAACACACTGCAGCTCCTGCACTAACAAACACACTGCACTAACACACAAACAAACACACTGCACTAACACACAAACACACTGCACTAACACACAAACAAACACACTGCACTAACACACAAACACACTGCACCCCCTGCACTAACAAACACACTGTACTAACACACAAATGCACTGCACTAACACACAAGCACACTGCAGCCCCTGCACTAACAAACACACTGCACTAACACATAAACACACTGCACTAACACACAAACACACTACACACACTGCACCCCCTGCACTAACACACACACACTACACACACAGCACCCTCTGAACTAACACACAAACACACAACACCCCCTGCACTAACACACAAACACACTGCACCCCCGAACTAACACACAAGCACACTCTATACCCCTATATACACACTACAGCCCCTGCATTAACACACAGCACAAACTCTATAGCCCTATATCCACACTACACCTACTGCACTTACACACAAACACACTTCACACACTCTATATACCCCTTATGTACACACTATACCCCCGGCACTCACATACACACTCTATAGCCCCTAAACATACATTACACTCCCTGCACTTTCATGCGTTATGCCCCTTTAAACACACACATTACACCTCCTGCATGCAAACACACTAATTTATATCCCCTATAAATACATATTCCGCACCCCCTGTACACACTACACCACCTATGCATACATCACTGCACCTATACACGTGCTGTACAGCTCCTATATGCATACACACACTAAGCCCCGAGATACACTCACAAACACACAGTACAGATCTTTACATGCATACACTACATCCCCTAGGCCCACACACTCCACAGGCCCTATATAAATACACACACATATACAACTTTACAACCCAGAAACACACACTGCAGCCCCTAGCCACATGCAGAATGCCACAAACAGACCCATTTACATACAATACAACACAAATAGTCTGTTCTACACACATGCAACCTCCAAACATATACAACACCACAGGGAACATCCCCACACATGCACAACACTTTAACAGCCCTGTTCCTGTTTTGATCTCTGGTATCCCACTATTGAGGACATCAGAGACAAATCGCCAGCAAACACAGCGCATGCTTGCGCCCCAAAAGAAACAACATGGCATTTACTTAATCTAAGAGCACTAGATGCTCTGGAGAAGCGTGACATTAACATACTCATTTGCTGGGGGGGAGGGGGTGTGCATGTCAATGGTGGTGACATGACATGCCCCCTTTCTGACCCCGCCCCTAATAGTGGGCTGCTCTGCCTTTAATTGCCTGGGCTGAATTTTTGTCCCAGTCCGGCCCTGTATATATATGTGTCTGTGTGTGTGTATATGTTCTTTAACTCTTCTTAAAGAGTTTGTCCAAGCAACTTATTAAAGGTTTTCTCTATAACCCTTTCTTTTCACTTTAAATAATAGGTATTATTCTTTGTGTCAGTCCCCCCAACAGATTCTTTAATATATTTTAAAATAAGTTTTACTTACCGTAATCCCGCGCCAGTCACAGCTCTGAGTGCTGCTCGTCATGCCACCTCCTTATGTTACAGAATCCGCACGGAGGCCCAAGCAAAGACTTCTCATAGAAAAGCCTTTCATTGGACCATTTAATTAGAAAAAAGTACATGTACATGCTCTGAGTCGATAGAGGGAGGGGGAGTGGGGAAGAAAGAAAGAGAAAAAGGACAGAGGGCAGGTGCAAAATAAAATATTGGGTGGGATAGGGTGCAGGAGGGCTGCATTCAGTGTGCGAGGGAGGGGAGACACAAGCTTCCCCTTGCCACTCTGCCAGCAAGGGAGAAACAGTGAAGTCTGTCACAAAAGTACTATGTGCAGTGACTACAGAAGTAAAACAGGCACAGAATTGACATTAGGCAGCCATAAATCTGGGCTGTCTAAATCACATGTGCCGGGGTTGCAACTAGGTCCTGGTACAAAAGTGTAGATTACTCAGTATGTGCAATGTTTCAAGCTGAATACTAATACTAAAGTGGTCATGGTGGTTGGAGTAACCTTTTAACCACTATAGCCCTCTGTGAGTTATGATGGTAGGAGGACCCTGGTGCTGTCCCACATTAATGACACAATCTGTTTTGCAGCTGTTTACCTCTTATATGGGTCCTGCAGGATGCAGAGCCCCCCTCCGTGGCGGCTACACCAAATCCTGCTTCTGTACAGGTGCATCCTGTCCAGGGGCGTACTGTGGGGTTGGCGAAACCGGCACCCGCCAAGCACGCAGGCCGAAGGGGGTGAAAAAATGAAATGTTACAAGTGATTTTTACACCCCCTTTTCCGCCTCCACCCCTGGCACCCCAGGGAATCTTGAGGCTCCATAAGGGAACCGTCTGCACAGTACACACTTGGAGGGGGAGCTCTTCCCCCTCCTTCCGTTCTACGTAGGAGGGCCGGGTGTCACGTGACTACCCAGCGCTCAGTGTGAGAGCACACCGCCAGCGAGAGGCCACCCCCCTTCCCTGCTCCAACAGGTAAAATGGCAGGGAGGGCGGCCATCAGAGAGAGACATGGGAGGGGGGCATGGGGGAGAGAGAGAGAGACATAGGAGAGGGGCATGGGGGAGAGAGAGAGAGACATGGGAGAGGGGCATGGGGGAGATAGAGAGACATGGGGAGAGAGAGATATGGGAGGGGGCATGGGAGGGAGAGATGGCGGAGAGAGAGACATGGGAGGGAGACATAGGGGAGAGAGAGACATGGGTGAGGGCATGGGGGAGAGAGAGAGAGATATGGGATGGTGGAATGGGGGAGAGAGACATGAATGAATGGGGAACATGAGGGGGAGAGAGATATGGATTGGTAGGGGGCATGAGGGGGAGAGAGACACGGATGGGTTGGGGACATGAATGAGAAGGGGACATGAATGAGTGGGGAACATGAAGGGGAGAGAGATATGGATGGGTGGGGGACATGAGGGGAGAGAAACACGGATGGGTGGGTGACATGAGGGAGAGGATGGATGGGTTGGGGACATGAGGGGGAGAGACACGGATGGGTGGGGACATGAGGCGGGAGAGAGACATGGATGGGTGGGGACATGTGGGGGGAGAGACATGGATGTGGGGACATGTGGGGAGAGAGATGGTTGGGTGTGGGACATGGGGGAGAGTGACACGGATGGGTGGGGAACATGAGGGGAGAGACATGGATGGGTGTGGGACATGAGGCAGAGAGAGACATGGATGAGTGGGGGACATGGGAGGAGAGAGACATGGATGGGAGTGGGACATGGATAGGAGGCAAGGGACATGAGAGGGAGACGTGGATGAGAGGAGGACATGAAAGAGAGACATGGGAGGAGGACATGGATAGGAGGCAAGGGACATGGGAGGGAGACATGGATGAGAGGACGACATGGGAGAGAGATGTGCATGGGTATATCTGTTTGTGTATCTGCTTGTCTATGTGTCTATGTGTGTGTATTTGCATGTGTATTTGTGTCTGTCTGTATATCTGTTTGTCTGTCTGTGTATCTGTATCTATGTGTCTGTGTATCTGCATGTGTCTGTATCTATATCTATCTGCTTGTTAGTGTATCCGTGTATCTTTCTGTCTGTATGTGTACCTTTATCTTTGTTTGTATTTGTTTGTCTGTATATGTATATCTGTGTGTCTGTGCATATGCAAGTGTTTGTATGTGTGTCTGTTTATCTTTGTATATATATATATGTGTGTGTGTGTGTGTGTCTGTGTGTGTATCTGCATGTGTATCTGTGTGTCTCTGTATCTGCATGTGTGACGGTGTGTACCCCTGTGCATCTGATGTTCCCTACAAACATGAGATGAGACTCTATGTTGAGATTAAGCAGGAACTCCTTTATTGGCAGTCACAACTGGCCTTATATGCAGGCAAGGGGCACTCCCCACTGGACCTGAGCGTAGACTACAGTAGACTACAGTAAAAACATAAACATGATTACATTGGCTCTCAGGTCCAGGACACTCCAACACAAAAACAAAATAATCCCTCCCCTGTGCCTGTGAGATAATTGAGTCAGGAACTGTACTAAACTCAATTATCTCCAGGCACAGAAAACACACATTTTAACAACCTCCCGAAAGTACCCCCAAAACACATGGGAACATCCCCTGATAGCCCCGATCTGGGGGAACAACATATCCAACAATCACCCAGATCGGTTCAGGGGTTCGGGATTTCCATGGAGGTCATAATTTGACTGAGCACACATGAGGCTCCTGCCCAAAACAGTTCCATGAAATCAGGCTGTGCGGTCGGTCTCTTTCAGGAGTTCACAATACAGTAAAAGTACCAAACGCATCGTTTCGTGGGTACGCTCAGTCTATGTCCCTCATTCAGGAGCTTGCTTCCACCGAACGCCGCTCTTCTCATATGAATCCAGCCGAAAGTACGAAGAGATGGAAGTCCCAGCGGTGTTCGCACCATTGAGTGTCCGATTATAGTTCAATGCACCCGACGACCAAACACCACTGTATGTGTTTGTGGTTAAAGCTGGCCGCCGCCACGTGTTCGCACATACGAACGATGACCACCCAGCAGATCCCCATTAAGTTGAGGTATAGAGGTGTTAATAGGGATAATGAGCTGCACGCTCCACTTATGGGTGGTCCAACTGTTCGGCAATCGAACAGAATAAGTACAATCCATTCGGTGGTTCATTTGGTATACGAACCTGAAATGGAAAAATCAATCAAAGTATTGATTATTTCTTTGTGTATCTGCCCCTGGCCAAATCAGTGAAACAATGCGTGCACGCTCCCTGAAGTAATTCACACCAGACACAGGTTCCAGGTTGTTGAATAACTTGAGGAAAGTTTATTCAGAGGGGACGGCAGGTCCCTTTTAAAGCAAAATTACATCATAAGCATTGTCAGAGATAACATGGAATAATACATCAATAATTGGTTAAGTGTTAAGTGTTTTATTCAAAGCACGTCCTACAGGGTGTGCCTTCTTATGTCATTACTGTCGTCATGGAGTTCTCCCCCAGGATTCCAGCGCCATCTTGAAAATTAGAGTGTTTGGTCGATGGGTGGGGTACTCCTGAGTGACATCTAGTGGTCAGTTTAGTAATTTATTGAATAATATTGAGTATAACTAAATGGAGTAAATAGACATTTTACTAGCTAAAAATATGTCAATATTTCATGTCACCAGGTCCATGAGGGTCTCCCACGGTTTCCCGGCGCCATCTTGCTGCACGAGGTAGTTAGTCGGTGTTTAAAGGGGCAGGGGGAGGAAGGGGTTAGAAGCTTCTAGCAGCCATCTTGATTAGAGCACGTGTGTATAGCTTATATATGATATATCGTGGAATGAGTAAATAGACATTTTCACTAACTAGGAAATATGTGCAGACCTTATTTTCACAACAGAACCCAATAAGCATAATCTGTTCAGTGAATCCCATATACCGAACCAACTAAGTCAAAAGACATGAACAGTGCCTTTTTACAATACTTTAACCAAAGTCTATCACAGGGGCCGTAGTCCTGAGGCTGGCAAGCAGGCCCCTCCAAAAGCCTGTGGCGAGGTTCTGTTCGCCACACACTCTAAAAACATGCACAAGTATTATGGAAGCAGTATGACTTAAGGTATCTAACTTCTCTGTCCATTCTATAGATGGGCAAATACTCATAGAACTTCCCACACTCATTGATTGTGACATGATACCCGACGACAGCTCAGAAATTCCAACACTAGTGGTTACACAACACTTCCCTTATCTTAAATCTTTAAAAGATAAGATTCCAGAACTTGATCCTAATGCTGAAATACTCATCTTGTTAGGAATAGACATCCTAAGCGTACATAAGGTGCTTGAGCAGATTAATGGGCTTCATAACACATCCACAACATTTAGATTTAGGTTGGGTCATAGTTGGAGAGGTATGTTTAGGAGAGGGTCATAGACCAGCAGATGTGACCTATTTCAAAGCAAATGCACTGTCAAATTGTTGTACTTCTCTGTTTAGCTCTTGCACTAGCCATATTTAGGCAAAAGAGACCTTGAAAACAACATGCACCTACTCACTGTGTTATTTACGGACCACAACTCACAATGTAGACAGTTTTGATGATGATGTGTTTGCTAGAACTCCAAATGATGAAAAACTTGCTATTTCTATTGAAGATAGAATGTTCCTTAAAGTAATTGAAAAGGCACTACTGCCATTTTGTTTTCCCTGCCCTATACTACCAAACAATAGGAGGCAAGCACAGAGAGCGTCGTTACTCTACATCAGCATTTCCCAATTGGTGTTCCACGGATGCGAGAACAAAATTTGGGTTCCGAGGCGATTTGCTGATAGAGTGGCCCATTAACTTAGGGCCACCCAATCGGTATCGCTGAAATACAGGGGTCCAGTCAAAGTCTTAAATGGCCGTGGGGTCTGACAGGGCCCCTGTATTATTGGATGCTGGGAAGAGCTGACAGCGTGTCACTTCCTCCCAGACTTAAAGTGTGCCGAGCGGGACAGAGAGAAGGCAAGAGAAGGGAGAGAGCAGTAGCCAGCAGAACTCCAGCACCCCAGCACCCAGCTCCAACATCTAGCAGCAGCACTCCAACACCCAGCATCCAGCACTCCAACACCCAACACTCCACCACCCAGCAGTAACACCCAGCACTCCAGCACCCAGCAGCCACACTCCAGCACTTAGCTCCAACACCCAGTATCCAGCACTCCAACACCCAGCAGCACCCAGAAGCAGCACTCTAGTAGCACTCCAGCAAACAGGCAGCATTTCAGCAAACCAGCAGCACTCCAAGCAAGTCACCTTCCTGCAGTTAAAAGGTAATTTAACAGACGGTGACTGCAAATATAAATATTAGGACCTGTGTCATTGTCTATCAGGCAGTGTGTAACTGTCAGCGTGTGTATCTGTGTGTCAGTGTGCATGTGCCAGTGTGTTTATCTGAGTGTCAATGTGTATCTGTGTGTATGTGCCAGTGTGTATCTGAGTGTGTATGTATGTGCCAGTGTGTGTATGTCAGTGTGTGTAGCTGTTTGGGTATGTCAGTGTATCTGAGTATGTGTGTATCTGTGTGTCAGTGTATACACCAGTGTGTGTGTGTCAGTGTGTCAGTGTATCTGTCAGTATGGGTGTGGCAAACTCCCCTTTTTAGCTGAATTTGCCACAAGTTCTCGGAGGGGATTACTTGCCAGCCTTTTACCCTGTGACTATGGCCCCTTTAAGTTACTGTAGTTAGATATACTATTTATGCCTGTTTGGGACTTTAAACAATTGTTCTTCAAACTTTCGAAGTGGTTCAAAGTGCTACTTTGAACCACCAAACAGCTGGACCACACACAAGTGGAGTGTGCAGCCTATTTACCTCCCAGGCTGGTAGTTAACCGCAACCAAATTGACAAACGGCTGGGTGGTCGCCGTTCGTATAGTCGAACACATGGTGGCGGCCATCTTGTTTAGTCAAACGTGTTCAGCGGTGTTTTGTCGTCGAGTTCATGGAACTCAAATCGGACACGCAATGGCACGAACACTGCTGAACATTACCTTCTCTGGGACTTCAACTCTTCGGCGGAAGTCGAATGATGTTCGACAATTCGAAGGGCTCTTCAACATTGACTTTGTGCATGAACGGCCTTGTTCATGCATTTGAAGTGTACTTAGTCATTGGAAAAAGACCAGCCGCACAGCCAAATTCTCTGGAACAGTTTTGGGCATGAAACCATACGTGCGGTCGGTCAAAAGAGACTTCCAGGAATTTCCTGAACCCCTACTCTGATCTGGGTGATTTTTGGATATGTTGTTCACCCAGATCAGGGCTGTGTTATGTTTTGGTTTTTTTTCTGTACTTTGGGGAAAATGTGTTTTTCTGCCTGTGAATAATTTGGTTATTGCATTAACTAATTTAATTATCTCACAGGCAGAGGGGAGGGATTGTTTGCTGTATGTGGGAGTGTTAGACACTGTACCTTGTTTCATTGGTTTGTACATCTTGTAATTCGGTGCTCCATCAGGTCCAGGGGGTGTTCCCTTGGCCTGAGGAATTGTATAAAAGCCAATCTGAAACATTAAAGCTTAGATTCCTGCTTACACTCCAAAACTGTGTGTCGTCCTGTTATTGGAGGGAAAAGAAGATTTGCTCCTGTGTCTGCTGATCCAGCTTGCAGGAGATTCAACGGGGAAAGTCCTTGTAAGGACTAGAGCTAATTTCCCAGGGCCCCAGTCAAGCTACGGCGACTGTGGGCAGAAGAGCTGCGGTTTGCCCCTGCTCCAGCTAGGAAGCGGTCCAGCCGGGGTACAGGGAGCTCTGCTACAGTGGGTATCTACCAGTGTGTGTATCTGTGTGTGTATGTGCATGTGTGTCTCAGTGGGTTTGTATGTGTCAGTGTGTGTCTATGTGTGTTTCTGTTTTTAATGTGCATGTATATTTATGAAAGTGTGTATGTGCATCCATCCCAGCATTCAAACACCAACACAACATGAAAACACAAACATAACATATAAAGACACCCCTGACCTCCATCTCTAAAATGATATACTAACACTCAAACACACTTGGGGCAGGAGTTCCTTCCTTATTGTGTGTGCTCCCCTGTAATTTCTGTATACTGTGCCCCCCTCCCCGTTCAGGAGAGCTCCCACGAAAGAAACGTATTCGTCTCCCGAAAGGGGACTACCCCCATATCTCATTTAGAACGGGGTTAGAACGTTCCGTTAGAACGTTCTCACCTCGCTCATCGGTGCGAAACCGCAAGGTGAACATTTATTGAGGGCTCCCCTGGGTGGCAGCTACAGTACAGACGAACAGCAGCCAGGCACTTTTCCCAATCTTGGGAACGGAGAGTGGTTGGGGAGAGACACTTTTGGGGGCACTGGCTACGTTGGAGTTTCTGTGCCTGAGAAACAATGGAACAGTTTCTTTTCCAGTGCCTTGGCTCCCAGACCCAGAGGATCCTGGGATGAAAACCCCCTTTCCGATGGGATGAGAGACCCCTTGTATGTGTGGCGGGCTTTCTGTACCTGATAGACAAAGGGACAATGGCCCCATTTCCCGCACTTTGGCTCCCAGGTGCAGAGGCTCCTGGGATATGACCCCTGTTGGTTTAAGAGGAAACCCCTTGCACGGGGACATGCATAAAAGCCGAGTGTGGCTCAATAAAATTGTGTTGTATCTCGATGACTGTGTGTCGTCCAGTTACTGGGGGTCTTGTTATATTCTAAAGTGGTTCCTGAGTGGCTGAAGGAAGGTAATAGCGGAGGTCATGGGCGTCCGCAGGGGGGCAAGAGGGGGCACTTGCCCCCTCCCCCCCCTGGATTTTTTCAGCTTGTGCTGCTATTTTTGGTTTCCATGAATGTTGAAAGGCAGGAAGCTACAGCTTATCCCTGCCTCTTGCTCATGACTGAAACCGCAGGGGAGCAGCACAGAGGCAGCCTACAGATCAGATAAGTGAGGGATGGGGGGGTGGGCAACCTACAGATCAGGTAAATGAGGGATGGGGGGGAGACAGCATAGAGGAAGGTAAAGTAGAAGGAACAGAAATGAGCAGAAAGGTTCTGCAAGGGGCAGGAAGGGTCAGCAAGGAATAGAAAGTGACAGCAAGAAGCAGGAAGGGGTAGGAAAGGTTTGCAAGGAGCAGCAGGGTAAAGTAGAAGGAGCAGAAATAAGCAGGAAGAGGCAGCAAGGAGTAGGAAGGGGTCACCAAGGAGTGGGAAGGGTCACCAAGGAGTAGGAAGGGGCAGCAAGGAGCAGGAAGGGTCACCAATGTGTCGGAAGGTGCAGCAAGGAGCAGGAAGGGTCACCAAGGAGAAGTAAGGGGCAGCAAGGAGCAATAGGGATCAGCAAGGAGTAGGAAGAGGCAGCAAGGAGCAGGAAGGGTCTTCAAGAAGCAAGAGAGGCAGCAATTAGTAGGAAGAGGCAGCAAGAAGCAGGAACGGTCTGCAGGGAGCAGGCAGGGGCAGCAAGGAGCAGGAAGGGGCAGATAGGAGCAGGAGGGGTCAGCAAGAAGCAGGAGGGGTCAGCAAGGAGTAGAAAGGGTCTGCAAGGAGCATGAGGGGTCAGCAAGGAGTAGGAAGGGGCAGCAAGAAGGGGTAGGGACGGTCTGCAAAGAGCAGGAGGGGTCACCAAGGAGTAGGAAGGGTCTGCAAGGAGCAAGAGGGGTCAGCAAGGACTAGGAAGAGGCAGCAAGGAGCAGGAGGGGTCAGCAAGGAGCAGAAGGGCACAAAATAAGCAGAAAGTAGCAGAAAGGTAAAGGAGCAGATGGAGCCTCAGAAGAAAAAGAAGACTGTGTCAAAGGAAGGAAAAGAAAATGAGATTGGAGCACTTCATTCTGGACACCACATCATAAGGCATTGGTACCTGGGCCTGGCAGGGAAACTTTGGACCTTCTCATCTCCCCAGGTTAAAAAAAAATATCAGTGTTAATGTGTTCACTTTTATTTACTGAGTGTCAGGAAACACAGAGGGCCGCTGGGTAGGGGTGCCGCTGATTGACTAGAGGGTCAGCTGGCACTGTAAGCCAATCAGTAGCTCCCCATTCATAAAAAAGTAAAAAAAAATTATGAACCGGGAACTAGCGATTGGCTTAGAGCGTCAGCTGACCACTCTAGCCAATCAGCGGCACCCATGCCTGACGTCAATCTACACTTCCTGACACTTCGTTTAAGAAGCCGAATACCACTGAGTGACCTGGAGATCTGGAGCTGGAGAAAGCCTTTGGGGGTAAACAATTTGAGAGCGGTTTCACCCCTTAAAGGAAAGAGAACGCCCAGGGGCCTCCTGGCATCATAGCATTTTCATTTAGATGAAGTTGTTATGGTGACCAAAATGTTCCTTTAAATTGATTAAAGGAACACTATAGTGTCAGGAATAAAAACACATATTCCTGACACCATAGTTGTGAAAACATTATTCACCCTGGCTTTATGTGAACATTACTATGCTCCTTCCCTTTCATGACACTGTCAAAAAGGGGCCAAGCATGGATGTCATTAGAATTAAGCCCCCCCCTTCCCCGGAATCATTCCTGCGGACGCCCATGGCAAAGGTAACTGGTTGGGTTACCTGAGGTTCACTACAACACCCTTGACTAAAACACCAATAATACACACAAATGTACATCATTAAAATCCAACACTACATCGAAACGCACCACTGCACGTAATTGTAAGCATAACATACAAACTCACCCCTGTATTAAAATGCTAAAATGATATAAAACAGGAACTCTACACACAGAAGTACACCTGCTCCTAAGTACTACAATCTGTTTACTGTCCGTAGAAATTTGTCAAATTTATTAAACATTATCCTCTGTTAATTAAAAGGTTTGTGGTATAGCGCAAAATTTTTTGGGGGGTTCTACAATGTTGGTACATTCATGTGGAACCACTAATGTTGGTTCCACATGAAAAATGTATTGAGAACCCTTGCTCTACATCGTTCCTTTGCAGAAAAAAAATGAGATGAAAGCATTTTTTTAAGTTTAAAGGACCACTATAGTGCCAGGAATACATACTCGTTTTCCTGGCACTATAGTGCCCTGATGGTCCCCCTCCCGCCGGGCTCTGGGGAGAGGAAAGAGGTTAAAACTTACCTTTCTCCAGCTCCGGGCGGGGAGCTCTGATTTTCACAGTGAGAATCACGCAAACGCCTCTAGCGGCTGTCAATGAGACAGCCACTAGAGGAATTGAGGGCTGGATTAACCCATTTACAAACATAGCAGTTTCTCTGAAACTGCTATGTTTATAAAAAAATGGGTTAACCCTAGCTGGACCTGGCACCCAGACCACTTCATTAAGCTGAAGTGGTCTGGGTGCCTAGAGTGGTCCTTTAAGCAAAAAGTATTTGACCACAATCAAGCAGAACTTGCTCCATTATTGAAACCAGTAGAAAAATGTTGGTGCTTACCAATCTTTGATGTCTATCACTCTCCTAAACCGGGGTAGATCAAAGTAAGTAAGTTTTTGACTCAAGTACTTAGTATGAAGACATCTCACTAAATGACACACTTCTTAGTGGATCTGATTTGAATAATACACTGTTAGGTGTCCTTGTACATTTCCGCATAGAGAAAGTCGCAGTTATAACTCACATGCAACAAATGTTTTACTGTTTCAAGGTCAGAAAAGATTATCGCAACTACTTGAGGTTTCTTTCAATTCAAGACAATGACTGTAACAATGAAATTACTGAGTTTAGAATGAAAGTGCATTTCTTTAGAAACAGTCCTTCTGCCACAGCTATTGTTACAGTTTAGATATTTCTATGTAGATGATGGTCTCATGCTCATTCCTACTGAAGTTGAAGCAATTACTCATTTGCAGAGGACTAGAGATATGCTTGCAGAATTAAATCTCAAACTACACAATTAGAAGTCAATAGAAGTCTAGTAATGGAAGCATTTCCTGCAGATGACAGAGTTCGAGATCTAAACAACCTCATTTTAGTTGCTGACCCTCTGCAACTACAGCGGAGTTTAGGAGTGAGTTGGAACCCACAGACTGACAGCTTTAGTTTTCAAGTATCCAGAGAGGTAAAGCCATTCACAAGAGGTATTTTGTCCACAGTGACCCAGTGTTTTCATGACCCACTTGGGTATGTAGCCCCAATCACTATACAAGGTAAAGCTTTAGTTAGAGTACTCTCAATGGATCAATATGACTGGAACTCCCAAATACCATGAAATGGAAAATCTTAGTGGGTAGCATGGATCTAGAAGATCTCAGTATTCCTATATCCTGTGTGCCAATGTCACTATCATTCTCCGTGCAAGGGGTGTGTGTTTTTCTGATGCTTCTACAGTAGTGAAATGGAAAAAATCAATCAAGGTATTGATTATTTCTTTGTGTATCTGCCCCTGGCCAAATCAATGAAACAATGCGTGCACGCTCCCTGAAGTAATTCACACCAGACACAGGTTCCAGGTTGTTGAATAACTTGAGGAATGTTTATTCAGAGGGGACGGCAGGTCCCTTTTAAAGCAAAATTACATCATAAGCATTGTCAGAGATAACATGGAATAATACATCAATAATTGGTTAGGTGTTAAGTGGTCTTCCTAATGCTCTGCCTACTGAGGGTGATGTCACCAGGACCATGAGGGTCTCCCACGGTTTCCCGGAGCCATCTTGCTGCACGAGGTAGTTAGTCGGTGTTAAGGGGAGGGGAGGAGGGGTTAGAAGCTTCTAGCAGCCATCTTGATTAAAACACGTGTATATAGCTTTATATAGTATATCGTGGAATGAGTAAATAGACATTTTACTAACTAGGAAATATGTGCAGACCTTATTTCCACAACAAGTAGCAATAGCAGCTGTTGCATATCTTAACATTATAGATAGCTATGGTCAATGTCACACAAGCTTTATAATGGCCACATCCAAACTAGCTCCAAGACAAGTCACAAAATACAGAGTTACACAAAATACAAAAGGAAATCAGTGCTAATCAACAGACAATATGAAAATATGCAACAACCCAAACAAAGGAGACCCCTCAAATCCTTCAATAGATAGATGAGACAATACAAAGAGATGGAGTAGGACTGGGCAAGTAGAGAAATAAAATAACGTAAAATAGTCCAAAAGAATCTCACTAGAGCAACAATGCTTGATGCAGTGTAGATGAGTAGACTTTTCTGTAGGGGTGGGTGCGTCCTAATGTCTCAGGGTATTCGTATATATGAAAGACAAAGAGACAGGGGCAGCCAGTAGTGCAATACGTCTAAAATCCAAAAAGTTAAATAGACATAGGTGGTAGAGAACTCACATTTAAAAGAGCTAAGGCCAGCTCTGGTGTGAAGGGCGTGCAGCGGTATAATCCCCGCTTATGGGATATGTGAAGAGAGAGCATCTATCACCTCCGTCTGGTCATCCAAGGCTCCAAAAGGGAATAAAAAGAGGCGACAATAGTGCTCTCAATTGGATAATAGTAAAAAAATAAAAATAAAATAATACTCACAAGCATAGAGCAGAAAACACTGCTCTATTAATAAGGCGTTGGTGGTTTGACCCCACCTGGGATTTCTTTAAGTGCAGGAACAACAGTAAAAGCCAGGAAAGTAAAAATAGTAAAAGTGCATAAAAATACAATAAAAAGAGAATTAGTACAGTAAAGTAACCAAAAACCTTTAATTGAGCTAAAATACACAATATAAAATAACCATTACACGTTTCACCAATTTAGGCTTTCTCAAAAGGTATAAAGACACAAAGAATGCCATCTATCTGCTTGAATGCCCTTGTATGTTGGAATGACCACAAGGTGCTTAAAAATTAGATTAATAAAACATTGCAGAAATATTAAGAACGGATACTTGAATTATTCAGTATCCAAACATTTTATTAAACCCAATAAAGATCCTAAACTGTTAAAATGTATAGGTATAAAAAAAAAATATCATACCCTGGAGAGGCGGGGATATAAAAAATATTCTTGGAAAAACAGTAATGGAATGGGTGTATAAGCTAGAGACTCTTATACCCCATGCTCTAAATGCAGAGTTTGATTTGTTTAATTTTTTGTAAATATTTATCTGTTTATACATATGCCAACATTTATTATGTATTTTCATGTCAATATTTGTGTTTGATGTCCTATTTTATTTACTCTATTTACTCTTTTACTTATTAATAATGTTTTAATAACGTCTCATTCTATTTGTTGCTATGCAACTTTCTTTGGTTATCCTGCCCCTTTCTTTCCTCCCAGCTGTTTATTTGGCCACTGTTTATTTTTCCCACTCCAATATGGCTGCTGCAACCCCTTTATCCTTCTCTTATCAATATGGCCAATAGTTAGAAATTGGTGGCACGCTTCTAGCGTGTCTTCATCATTGCCGGTTATTTCCACTCCCCTATTCCCGACGTCGGTTGTAGCTACATGCGCGCTGACGTCAAGACTATATTTCCCAAGAGGCTTATCAGCCATCACATACAGTGTACCAACGTCAGCACGTGTCCATGCCTACTTACTCCTCCCAGCCATCAGTTCTTTACGTCGGCTGACACAATATGCGTGCAGACGATGCAAAACTACATTTCCATAACCACCCGAAATCACGGAAGTCACATGATTTCATTTATTTGTTTATTTTTTACTATATAAACCTTGTTCATTCTATTAAATTATAATATTAAACACTGTAACCACTATGCTTACTATTACTATAGGTTGCAATTTGTTTTAATGTTAGTTTTGGCACCAATTTTAATCAGTTCTATCCGTATTTAAACCCATACTATCAGGTATTATGTTTTATTCCATTTAGCTTATTAATAGAGATGAGCAGACACCTGGATGTTCAGGTCTGGCGGGTTCGGCCAAACTTTGAAAAAAAGTCCGGGTTCCGGCTCGAACTTGACCGCGAACCCCATTGAAGTCAATGGGGACCCGAACTTTTGGGCACAAAAATGCCTCTAAAAAAAAAGAAAGGGCTAGAGAGCTGCAAAAGGAAGTAAAATGGGGGTAAGAGTAGGACAAGTGCCCTGCAAACAAATGTGGATAGGGAAATCACTTAAATAACATAAAAAATTTAAATACAGCTGAGCCATAAAATAGCACTAGATGGAATCTTTGATTTTAGCTTTGGAAGAACATAAATCAAAATCTAAAGTATGGCTGTCAGGAGGATCAACATAATTATCCATTTGAGAGAGGGTTGGAGTGCAGGGTATTCTTTTTCATTGTTCAAACTGAGCTCAACTCCTGATGCATGGAGAAAAGGCCTTCACAAGCCTCTGCTATTGTGTACATAATTTGTACTAAGTGACCCATAGGTTGAGGAGACGGTGACCGTGGCGGTGTAGGTGGAAGCAGCGGTGGAGGAGGAGGATGAGGTAGCCAACACTGTTTTTATATATATATATATTTTAATTGGGGTAGCCCCCAAAATATTGGGACATATAAAAAAGTCAACTCTGTTCTGCAGAGTAGCTGTTGACATTATAGTTGCGCAGGCACTTTGTTGACTCTAGAGAACCTCGGGCCAATCGGATGTCATCCATATCAACTTTCGATGCCAGTTTCTGCGCCTACCATGGTGACCACGGGTAATGGGGAATTAGGGTTCCATTCCGTACAGGGACCCTTAGAAACGGCTACCACATGCAAGGAAGGCAGCAGGCGCGCAAATGACCCACTCCCGACGCGGGAAGGTAGTGACGACAAATAACAATACAGGACTCTTTAGAGGCCCTGTAATTGTAATGAGTCCACTTGAAATCCTTTAACCCTGATCAGTTGGAGGGAAGTCTGGTGCAGAGCGACTGACCCATGCGTGCTGCAGCTGAAACTCCACTATCGCCTGCTATTGCTCGCACAATCTCATGAGGCGGTGAGCGGGAAGGCCGAAGTTACGCTGCAGAGCAGACAGGTGAGCAGCAGCAGGGTGAGAACGCCAAAAGCGTGCACAGCAGCTACAGTGAATGTCACATCCTGTTCCAAGTTGCGGATCCTGGTATGTTTTAAAACTGCAATGTGACAGCAGTATTTGACGCTTCTATTTGACTCTCAGATATTGTGGGGATATTTATGGGATAATAATAGTAACAGTGAGAATTGCCCACTAATTCAATTCTCAGATCCCAAAGAACGTTTATCGTGTTAAGTGGAATGTATTTCATATAATTAATCACAATGTATAAAAATAGATTTTATTTATGATAACCAATAATTAACAAATAATATTATGTAACATGCATGACAATAATCAATGAATATCCAGTACAAAATTATATGCAATACAAAGAAATGGGTATTACGTTACAATGGCTAAATAGCATTTCCTGTCAAGAATTATTTATGACTATCTTTAACACAGGCTGAAAGTGAAACTTTTCACAGCGAAGAACAGAATTCCTCAGAGTGCAGCGTAAGGTCGTAAGGTTTAGCTGACAGTTAGAATAACCCTTTCAATGCTGGCTAGATCTCCTAGGTATTTAAGATCTATTCTTATGTAATTTTTAAATAAAATAACATTTAATCCAGTTCATTAGCCGTTTCCTTGAAAATCATCCAATAAGAGAATTTACCACATTATATAAGCAGATTTTTAATTTGTCTAAAAGATATCTATCTTAATTTAGAGCAAATCAATACACCTGGATAAAAACAGCGGTATGCTAACACGTGATAATATCACATCAATATATAATTATTCTTAATTCCACCTGCAGAATGGAATGTTTATAACTATATATTCTTAGTTAACTAAGATTTCTTAATATGGAAATCTGACCGTGCTTTATCCAGTCATATATAATGCTATTAATACATTTTAATTAATTTAATTTAATTAAATGAAACCAGTATAATTACCAGTTGAGTAGATATTTCATCCGATTGGTAGTCTCTCTGCATGGAGGTGTTGGTTAGAAAGTCAGTAAATTCTAAGTGTTAGAGTTTTAGGAGTAGAGTGTTATTCTCAGATGTTGTCCGAGTTGGAGTCCCCAAACTTCCAATTCCTCTCTCCTCTCCTTTGCATATGTCCTGCATCTCCTCCTCTTCTCGTCTTTTCTATCTTCCCTTTGTCTTAACTTTTAAAGGGCCAGACTCTCTGTACGTCATCAGTTGATAACCCAATAGAAGCACTAGAGGTGTGGTTATCTTCCAGATCGCAAATTAGTTATTTGGTCTGTAGAGGGCAGTCTTGTCCCACTAAACATACCTATCCAGGAAAGAGTTAACTTTTCCTGGTGGCTATTTTGACGTCATTTTGGCCTATCTAGATAGTGGCTATAACCTAAAATTTCAAAGGGTTTCTTAAATTTTGTCCAGACTTAGCGTCTGCAATTCCTGCCATAATTTCTGATATGACAGATCATGAACTAAGTTTACCCTTTTCCATACAATGGTACCTTATATATATAGACAGTTAAATATTAAATTATTTAATCTTCTCTGTCACAATTGTCTGGGTTTAGATTTGATTATATTCTTCTTATCACTTGTTTATACTATGCATTCCTTAGCTCTGGCAAAGTGGCTAGTCTTACAGAAAGAAATCTTGTGTCTTTTTTGTTAACTTGAAATAACAAAATGGAGTCTGGTCTGTTCAGAGTGACTCAGAATATACACTTTTAGTTTCTATCATAGCACAAAATGTCTGCCGATATAAATACTCTGACATAACCCCCTTTAGTGCATTTCATAGCCAAAATTAATTTAGCTTATGAATAAGCACTATAGAAGTTACCAGACATATTGTGCAATCACATCATTTCTAACATAGTACATTATTTTCATTTGAAAAATGTCTTTGGGAGTTACATATGGTATGGTCAATAAAAAGCAAATCTCCATACGTTCCGGATCAATTAAGAGAGGTATAGCGCTCCCCATCTCAAAGGCCAGATTTAATTGCATAGGCTCAATTGTCTCTCCATCCACATTGGCAAGCATCGCATGAACAATATCCTTGGATACAAAATACAGAGGTATGCGTCCCCCTGCCAATTCGATCATTCCAGTTTGCACTTCGTCAAGAAAAGCAAGTGTGTGGAACAATATTGGGTCATGCAGAAATAGAAGTTCACGCTTAAATAAGTCATGACTTTGGTGCAACTCAGTGGATTTGGCAATTAACTCCGAATGCAAATTTGTTGTAACAACTGTGTCTTCCACAATAGTTAGCACGTCTTGGATAAGTGTTCTTTGCTGGTTTATCACCTGATGAATATCGTTAATGTGTTGCTTTAGCGCATAGATTTCCATATCCAGCTTTTGGACAGTAATAGAGTTGGCTGCAGACATTCCAGTTGCGACAACTGCACCGACAGTGGCACAAACTAATGCAACAATTATAGCGGTGAGGAACCTTTTGGGTCGGTTGCTCATCGGAATAGAACTGGATACAAATGGTTTCCGGGCTTGCTCCAAGATGTTTCGCACACGGTCCTGTGCTCTTTGGAGGTGCATCTGGTACCAAGTCTGTAACTCAGGAAGCTGCATCGATGAAATGTTGTATGCCTTCTCGATGGAAATCTTGGGGTCCAAGCTGACGAACACACGTCTGGTCAGGATCCTCTTCTCTGTTAAGATGAACCCTGGTGTCTCTTGAATCAGGATGCCGGAGGATGGTCCCATCTCTGCAATCGGGTCGGTCCGTAGCTCTTGGCACAGGAGCAGTACGATCCAGAAACACGCCACATCCTTCTTGGACATCCTTCGACAGTCACGGATCAGGAACTCGTTTCAGACTTATCTACTAATGATTCAAGGTTTGTTAAGCATACAAACTTATAACAGTGTGACATCACTTGGCCTAGGACAACACATTATTACGATTCATCAACATATGTATTCTGTCTAATTCTATTTTTATAACTTCATCCCTCACTACATTTATTACTGACTCTTCAGCAATTTGCCTATAGCAGTTAAACAAGCTAGTAACCTGCTTATAAAATGTAGTTATTGGATGGCAAGGAAATGGTTAATGACATGAACGTACATGAGATCATGGCACATCACAACATTTCACATCATACTATACCACGTGAATCAAGCATTCATCCAGGTTAGTCGTTCACCCTTCTGCGTCTGAATCCACACCTATAATCCTTAATTGAGATTTAGGATGACAAGCACGCAACTGGTTAATGTGAACCCACTTTTCAATAAAATCACCATCCTTAGGAATTTTTATCTTGTACGCTACTGGGGAAATTTTGTCAATGATGACATATGGCCCTTTCCAAGAAGGTAAAAATTTCTTTTCCTTTACTTGATTTCGCGCAAAGTTATACAGATAGACTTGGTCTGTTATCTCATATTCCTTTTTCGTGGTTTTTAGATCGTAATAGGTCTTAACCCCTGTCGCTGCTTTTTCTAGATTGTTTTGAGCAAAAGCAAATGCATGCTGTAAATGCTTGCGCAAATCTTCGATATACTGATGCGTAGTGGCAGCATTGATCAAGTTATGATCCGAAGTACGATATAGTAAATGCTGTGGTAAAACCATCTTTCTTCCTGTCATCAATTCAAAAGGTGACAATTTAGTAGCAGTGCTAGGTGTAGCTCTAATCGCCATTAAAACTAGGGGCAATTTAATGTCCCAGTCTTTACCAGACTCCTTAACATATTTCTTCAGAATATTAACGATAGACTGGTTATATCGCTCTACCCCCCCGGGTAGTAAAAAAATAAAAATAAAATAATACTCACAAGCATAGAGCAGAAAACACTGCTCTATTAATAAGGCGTTGGTGGTTTGACCCCACCTGGGATTTCTTTAAGTGCAGGAACAACAGTAAAAGCCAGGAAAGTAAAAATAGTAAAAGTGCATAAAAATACAATAAAAAGAGAATTAGTACAGTAAAGTAACCAAAAACCTTTAATTGAGCTAAAATACACAATATAAAATAACCATTACACGTTTCACCAATTTAGGCTTTCTCAAAAGGTATAAAGACACAAAGAATGCCATCTATCTGCTTGAATGCCCTTGTGGCCTCCAGTATGTTGGAATGACCACAAGGTGCTTAAAAATTAGATTAATAAAACATTGCAGAAATATTAAGAACGGATACTTGAATTATTCAGTATCCAAACATTTTATTAAACCCAATAAAGATCCTAAACTGTTAAAATGTATAGGTATAAAAAAAAAATATCATACCCTGGAGAGGCGGGGATATAAAAAATATTCTTGGAAAAACAGTAATGGAATGGGTGTATAAGCTAGAGACTCTTATACCCCATGCTCTAAATGCAGAGTTTGATTTGTTTAATTTTTTGTAAATATTTATCTGTTTATACATATGCCAACATTTATTATGTATTTTCATGTCAATATTTGTGTTTGATGTCCTATTTTATTTACTCTATTTACTCTTTTACTTATTAATAATGTTTTAATAACGTCTCATTCTATTTGTTGCTATGCAACTTTCTTTGGTTATCCTGCCCCTTTCTTTCCTCCCAGCTGTTTATTTGGCCACTGTTTATTTTTCCCACTCCAATATGGCTGCTGCAACCCCTTTATCCTTCTCTTATCAATATGGCCAATAGTTAGAAATTGGTGGCACGCTTCTAGCGTGTCTTCATCATTGCCAGTTATTTCCACTCCCCTATTCCCGACGTCGGTTGTAGCTACATGCGCGCTGACGTCAAGACTATATTTCCCAAGAGGCTTATCAGCCATCACATACAGTGTACCAACGTCAGCACGTGTCCATGCCTACTTACTCCTCCCAGCCATCAGTTCTTTACGTCGGCTGACACAATATGCGTGCAGACGATGCAAAACTACATTTCCATAACCACCCGAAATCACGGAAGTCACATGATTTCATTTATTTGTTTATTTTTTACTATATAAACCTTGTTCATTCTATTAAATTATAATATTAAACACTGTAACCACTATGCTTACTATTACTATAGGTTGCAATTTGTTTTAATGTTAGTTTTGGCACCAATTTTAATCAGTTCTATCCGTATTTAAACCCATACTATCAGGTATTATGTTTTATTCCATTTAGCTTATTAATAGAGATGAGCAGACACCTGGATGTTCAGGTCTGGCGGGTTCGGCCAAACTTTGAAAAAAAGTCCGGGTTCCGGCTCGAACTTGACCGCGAACCCCATTGAAGTCAATGGGGACCCGAACTTTTGGGCACAAAAATGCCTCTAAAAAAAAAGAAAGGGCTAGAGAGCTGCAAAAGGAAGTAAAATGGGGGTAAGAGTAGGACAAGTGCCCTGCAAACAAATGTGGATAGGGAAATCACTTAAATAACATAAAAAATTTAAATACAGCTGAGCCATAAAATAGCACTAGATGGAATCTTTGATTTTAGCTTTGGAAGAACATAAATCAAAATCTAAAGTATGGCTGTCAGGAGGATCAACATAATTATCCATTTGAGAGAGGGTTGGAGTGCAGGGTATTCTTTTTCATTGTTCAAACTGAGCTCAACTCCTGATGCATGGAGAAAAGGCCTTCACAAGCCTCTGCTATTGTGTACATAATTTGTACTAAGTGACCCATAGGTTGAGGAGACGGTGACCGTGGCGGTGTAGGTGGAAGCAGCGGTGGAGGAGGAGGATGAGGTAGCCAACACTGTTTTTATATATATATATATTTTAATTGGGGTAGCCCCCAAAATATTGGGACATATAAAAAAGTCAACTCTGTTCTGCAGAGTAGCTGTTGACATTATAGTTGCGCAGGCACTTTGTTGACTCTAGAGAACCTCGGGCCAATCGGATGTCATCCATATCAACTTTCGATGCCAGTTTCTGCGCCTACCATGGTGACCACGGGTAATGGGGAATTAGGGTTCCATTCCGTACAGGGACCCTTAGAAACGGCTACCACATGCAAGGAAGGCAGCAGGCGCGCAAATGACCCACTCCCGACGCGGGAAGGTAGTGACGACAAATAACAATACAGGACTCTTTAGAGGCCCTGTAATTGTAATGAGTCCACTTGAAATCCTTTAACCCTGATCAGTTGGAGGGAAGTCTGGTGCAGAGCGACTGACCCATGCGTGCTGCAGCTGAAACTCCACTATCGCCTGCTATTGCTCGCACAATCTCATGAGGCGGTGAGCGGGAAGGCCGAAGTTACGCTGCAGAGCAGACAGGTGAGCAGCAGCAGGGTGAGAACGCCAAAAGCGTGCACAGCAGCTACAGTGAATGTCACATCCTGTTCCAAGTTGCGGATCCTGGTATGTTTTAAAACTGCAATGTGACAGCAGTATTTGACGCTTCTATTTGACTCTCAGATATTGTGGGGATATTTATGGGATAATAATAGTAACAGTGAGAATTGCCCACTAATTCAATTCTCAGATCCCAAAGAACGTTTATCGTGTTAAGTGGAATGTATTTTATATAATTAATCACAATGTATAAAAATAGATTTTATTTATGATAACCAATAATTAACAAATAATATTATGTAACATGCATGACAATAATCAATGAATATCCAGTACAAAATTATATGCAATACAAAGAAATGGGTATTACGTTACAATGGCTAAATAGCATTTCCTGTCAAGAATTATTTATGACTATCTTTAACACAGGCTGAAAGTGAAACTTTTCACAGCGAAGAACAGAATTCCTCAGAGTGCAGCGTAAGGTCGTAAGGTTTAGCTGACAGTTAGAATAACCCTTTCAATGCTGGCTAGATCTCCTAGGTATTTAAGATCTATTCTTATGTAATTTTTAAATAAAATAACATTTAATCCAGTTCATTAGCCGTTTCCTTGAAAATCATCCAATAAGAGAATTTACCACATTATATAAGCAGATTTTTAATTTGTCTAAAAGATATCTATCTTAATTTAGAGCAAATCAATACACCTGGATAAAAACAGCGGTATGCTAACACGTGATAATATCACATCAATATATAATTATTCTTAATTCCACCTGCAGAATGGAATGTTTATAACTATATATTCTTTAGTTAACTAAGATTTCTTAATATGGAAATCTGACCGTGCTTTATCCAGTCATATATAATGCTATTAATACATTTTAATTAATTTAATTTAATTAAATGAAACCAGTATAATTACCAGTTGAGTAGATATTTCATCCGATTGGTAGTCTCTCTGCATGGAGGTGTTGGTTAGAAAGTCAGTAAATTCTAAGTGTTAGAGTTTTAGGAGTAGAGTGTTATTCTCAGATGTTGTCCGAGTTGGAGTCCCCAAACTTCCAATTCCTCTCTCCTCTCCTTTGCATATGTCCTGCATCTCCTCCTCTTCTCGTCTTTTCTATCTTCCCTTTGTCTTAACTTTTAAAGGGCCAGACTCTCTGTACGTCATCAGTTGATAACCCAATAGAAGCACTAGAGGTGTGGTTATCTTCCAGATCGCAAATTAGTTATTTGGTCTGTAGAGGGCAGTCTTGTCCCACTAAACATACCTATCCAGGAAAGAGTTAACTTTTCCTGGTGGCTATTTTGACGTCATTTTGGCCTATCTAGATAGTGGCTATAACCTAAAATTTCAAAGGGTTTCTTAAATTTTGTCCAGACTTAGCGTCTGCAATTCCTGCCATAATTTCTGATATGACAGATCATGAACTAAGTTTACCCTTTTCCATACAATGGTACCTTATATATATAGACAGTTAAATATTAAATTATTTAATCTTCTCTGTCACAATTGTCTGGGTTTAGATTTGATTATATTCTTCTTATCACTTGTTTATACTATGCATTCCTTAGCTCTGGCAAAGAGGCCAGTCTTACAGAAAGAAATCTTGTGTCTTTTTTGTTAACTTGAAATAACAAAATGGAGTCTGGTCTGTTCAGAGTGACTCAGAATATACACTTTTAGTTTCTATCATAGCACAAAATGTCTGCCGATATAAATACTCTGACAATATGAAGTGCATTCCACTGATGTAATTTTTAGCACCCAAAAAAATTCTACGTTTTAAAACTGCAATGTGACAGCAGTATTTAACGTTTCTATTTGACTCTCAGGTATGAAGTGCACGCCACTAATGTACTTTTTAGCACCCCAAAAAATGTAAGTTTTCAAACTGCAATGTGACAGCAGTATTTGAAGATTCTATTTGACTCTCAGATATGAAGTGCACTCCACTAATGTACTAGTGTGACTCCAGCTTATATCTAGAGGCTGGGTCACATGCTGCATTGGCCACTCGCAGCCATGCCATTGGTAGGCATGGCTGTGATGGCTTCTAAGGGCACACGAGTCAAACGTCTGTTGATTGGCTGCCCGGCAGCCTTTGACAACGCACCATTAAATCGCTGAACACCGAACTCCAACCCGAACATACCGTGATATGACAGTGTTCGGGTCCGGGGTCCAAAAAAACGTAATGTTCAGTACGAACCCGAACTTTACAGTTTGGGTTCGCTCAACTCTACTTATTAAAGATTTTTTGGTCATTCTACTTGTACCAATCATTATTTTTACCTGGCATTTTAAACATCCTGTACTCCAAGAAATCCTATGTGGGGATCATACCACCAACACTGTCATCAAAGAGCAGTTCGCCTGCTCTTCGCTTGTGAGTAGTATTTTATTTATCTTATTACTGCTGTTTTATTCAGTGAGCACTATTAGTTGTCTTGTTTTACCTTTCTCCTGAGTGTTGAACATACCCCTGACGGAAGAAGCATACTGCATATCCCATAAGCTATAACTCCCCTATGCGATGCTCACTTTGCTCTTCTGTTATATCACATGTTTTAGGTGCTATATCAATTATTAACATTCTTACTGGAGAAAACTAAGAACGGTGTTCTTCCAACAATCTTGTCTCATGTATTTGTCTCCTTACACTAATTTTGTTCATTAAACTCACATATTTAGGTCTCAATCTGCCTTTTACGTTTCCACATTGTGCTCTTTTAGGGGCTTGTCTTTGCATCGGACTCATGCGTTAGGTCCTCAATACGTTACAGTATATAGTGACTTCTATTGTACTGTTTTCCAGCTTTCACTATTACTTAATTAGGCATTAGGAACCAGAAGTCATATTCCTACACCTATCAGGTATTTTATAAAATTTCTCTTTAATCTCCTCTCCCCATTTGTGCCTACCGCCTTTACCCACACGTATCTTCTATAATTTATATATTATTTACGTTCTGTCTTATATACACCAGCATTAAACCAGTATATCACTTATCACAGTGTAATTATTGATCTGTATCTTCAGACAGGCATCTTTTGCAGCTATCTTCCCTCCAGCTCTTTCTTTCCTCTGTTCTGTTTTTTTCAGTCTACTTAGGTATGTACGGTAACAATTACGTTATTTGTTATAAGACAAGCCCCTGCTAGGGATAGAGAACTGGCTGCAAGGGTTAGGTGTAAGTATTGTATTACTTACTCACGTTCCCGCAAGGCCTACTCCCCACCTCTCACGGAGGTCTTTCCACGCGGCCCCTATGTTTCGATAAATCTACCCCATATCCCCCTCTGCAGGTTTTTTTAGGGTGTCACATGTCACGGCCATACCTTTTTTAAACTCTTTACGGTCACCGAGAGGCCAACACCCCGCCACAATGATTCGTGGCCATGATCTCCCATGGGCCAAATCATAGGTAGAGCCTCTTATCCCAAATTGGCAACTAGCAGGGATTCACCTGTCACGGGGCAGTTAAGTTCCTTGCCAACGGCACTAGCTAGCAAGCCAGTTCTATGAACCGAAAATCACCATTGGCTTTCAAAAATAGTATTTTATTTACTAATTCCTTTATAGGATTTTGCATGAATCATTTCAAGGAGAAAACATGTCTCTCCAAGGCACTCCTTCCAGGCCAAGCACGCCCGTTAGACTAAGCTCACCTGCTGAATCTCTCATTCCAGCTACCCCTGGGTCCCTGAGATCATGGACCATACCTAAACTGGAGGTAGAACTATGCCATTGGAATGTTCATTTCCCAGCCACAGCTAGGAAAGCGGAACTTTATAAGCTTTTAGTGGTCGAGTCCAGCGATCCCAGTCCCGGCGCAAGCTCTCAGGAGTCCCATGCCAGCGGGTTGGGACAAATTCAAGACACTTTGTCATCTATCTTGTCTACCCTTCAGTCGCTTAATAAGAGGATGACCAAGAAAAAAAACCATCATCCCTATTGCTATCAATGCATCTGACGTTCCGGCCCCGCACCTGCACCCTCAAACACATAAGGTAGTGCCATTACTATTACTCCCTCCACTTCTCACGTCATCGCCCCTGCACATTTGGTTCCCGCTTCAATTAAGAAAGACAGTCTAGATGGTAAGGATGTCAGCCTAGTCTCTCTCCTTATTGCTTCGCAGGACTTTTTAGAATAGAGCTTTTAATTACGGAGATATTTCTGTGATCCTCAAAACAAGAGACCCACATCTTAATAAAAAACTCTTCATCCACGAATTCGTCCTCGGCTTTGGGTTATACAGAGATGTCATCTGCTCTGTATACCCTCAGAGGCAGGAGTAATTCGATGTCTATTTACACAAGGTGGTGGACCTGGGGCACAAGTATGGGGGTTTTGACCACAAATCGGTATCATCTAAAGCAGCAGCAGCTCTGGCCCAGTCTAACACTGTTATCGATTGGAGTCAGTTGGACACAGAGCTGTTCTGCAGGCATTTTGCCGGCTTGAGACCCCCATCTTGTGCGGTTTGTTCCTCTACCTCACCCTCCTCCAACTTGTGTCCCTGCGAAGCAGAACCCTCCACATCTCACCTCTCCACTACCCCCTCTGTCAGTCAGGATAGGGGTCAAAGAGATAAGCTAGACAGACTGGTCCTATTTCTGGGCAAGGTGCAAGTGTGCAACAACTTTAACGCAGGTACCTGCAATTACAGCACTTGCACATTTGCTCCATCTGCTTCAGGGCACATACAAAATCCATGTGCCCCTCTAGGCTTTTCCCCAAGAAATGACTGACGGAGACCAACATCTACACTTTTGCCTACAACTTATGCACCCTCCCCTCCCACCACCTGGTGCAATATTTGATTTCTGGATTTTCCAATAGGTTTCACACAGGGTTAGTAGCACTCCCTACTGGCACACTTGAATGCCCTAATTTACACTCGGCAGCAAATGACCCATCTGCTGTTGACGAATTGCTACGGATAGAGAACACGTTAGGTTTTATGATTGGTCCTTTTCCACACCCTCCTTTTTGGTGGACAAACCCTGTGGACTGGTTACCAACAGCACCTCCAATAAAAAACGTTTGATTATCGATTTGTCCGTGCCGCATTCTTCTCACAACCCTAGTTTAAATTCACTGATACCTGCCGAAGAATATTCTCTCTATCACGCCACTGTGGATTATGCCATACAAGCCATTCTACTGGCCGATGATCAAGCTTGGTTCCGTAAAACAGATATTACAAATGCTTTCAAAGTACTACCTATTCATCCGTCACTCTGGTATATCCATGGCGTCAAGAGGAGACATAAGTATTACATCGCCACCAGACTCATCTATGGCTCCAGGAGCAGCCCAAAACTGTTCGACATCTTTGCAGAGACACTATGCTGGCTGCTCCTGAATGTGGTCAAATGTCCCACTGTCATACACTATTTGAACGATTTCTTTTTGGTCGAGGCAGGTTCCTGCACACCATGTAGCATCCTTAGCATCACAGCACTGTTTTCAACACTTGGTGTCCCATTGTCCCCTGACTAAATGTTAGGCCCCACAACACAGTTGGTGTTCCTGGGTATCTCACTAGACTCGGTGTCAATGTAGGCATGCCTCCCCGATGTGAAATTAGTAGACATCAGACAAGAACTTGACCAATTCCTCCAAAAAGGGTTCTGGTACACGGAAGGATCTTCAGTCTTAACTGGGATACTTTATGTTACGGTACCTCCAGTAATAAATGTACAAACCGCCGTTTAGTGAATGCTCCCAGTTCGCAATAATGTGGTCTGGTAGCGTATGCAGTAGAACCATGCCAACCGCCAGCCAGGGAACACTCCAAACTCCCAAACGGTACCTGTACGGCTCCTTCCCTTCACGAGATCCAAATACACGAACTGCCAATAGCAGCCGAACGGCAATAGTTTCCAAGTGGCAAATAATTCCAATGAGCAGTCTCTAGTCGCCGGTAATAAAATCCCCCCAATAACGAGACCAAGCTCCGCTTTGAGGGTAAAACACGAACTGAGTTTACTGTGGGCTACCTGCCCGTATTTATGCAGGTCTCCCACTTGGTGGACACTCCCCTAGGGGACCAAATGGGAGACTGGAATAACAGAAGGACATGGGGACATTTTAGACATACAACCCCACAATATTCCCAGCATGCATCACAGTTTCCTCCCCTCTGCTCGGGAGATAATTGAGAAGTAATTCAATTATCTCCCAGAGCAGAGGCAAATCGCCATTTTAAATACAAGTTACAAAACACATTAAAATACATAACTTTATAACTGCCGAACGTATTACATTCGTATAACACATCCCCAGATAGCCTGGATCTGAGTGCATATTATTGGCGAATAGCGCTCAGATCCCATACGCATAGTTCAATCGCCATGGAGTCAAAGTCTATTACAGTTCTTCGGTATGCGATTGACTCCATGGGAAGGCTATCTGGGGTAAGTCCATTCGTGCCTTTAAACCTCTCGAACGGCCGGTATTCGCCTACTTTTGTCGATTGAGAAGGGGAGGTCGACGGCTTCAGCGGTGTTCGGTTGAAAAAGTGTCAGTTTTTAGTTCCATAAAATAACCATCGAACACCGCTGGTCTTTTGCATAGTTAAAATGGCCGCCGCCTCGTGGTCGACATACGAACGACGACCACCCTGTATTCGGTTTTAATTGAGAAATGTCTGTGGTTAACCCCAACGTTCTAATTGGGATCAATAGGTTAACCAGCAGCACACTTCTCTTCTGGGTGGCCGTCCATTCGGTAGTTCCGTTCGACAAACAAAATACATTCCCTTAAACAAGGCATACGAATGGGGAAATTCATACAAACGGCAAAACAGACGAACACAGCAATTCTAGTTCATACAGATGGGTCTGTCACACCTTAATTTTGAGATGTGTATCATTCCACAGGGGAGATATTTTATCTCCAGGTTGCTCTGCCTCCTACCCGGCATGCCTGATGATGGCACCATAGTCCTCAATCCCCCAGCCGTGGCCCATTTGATCATGTGGAAGCACTTCTTTGCCGAGTGGAATGGCATCTCCATGTTCATCCCTCACTGACGATCACTCCCCCATAATTTGGACTGAAGCGGCAGTCTACACTGGGTTCACCGCAATTTTCAGGGATGTTTGTTTGAGACACTTACCTTTCCGGCCTTCAGGGAAACTTCAGCCTGTTTTGAGATTTATCCCATCGTAGCAGCAGCACATACATGGGGGCGTCTCTGGGCTGGTAAGGCAGTCAAATGTTTCTCAGATAATTTGGCAGCAAAATCATCAATAAAGGGCGATCTTCTGGGGGCGGAGCCTGACCAGCAAGCGAGAAAGACGTGCCAAGTTGAGCTCCCGCTGAACGGTTACTTAAAAGCTTAAAATCGGGGGTGCAATCCTGGAAGACCCGTAAATAGAGGCTAAACAGCTTGGGGAACCCAGCACGCACCTGCAGATACCTGACAAGCCACCCGGAATGCCCGGGAACCGAGAAGGCGGACTGAGGCCTACAAGGGAGGTCGGGTTGGGAAGGCGGCCGCTTCCCGTTCACCACTCCGAGCCGCAGACAAGCACCAATCACCCCCCTATGGACCGGTGGGGGATATCCCGGTCCCCACCACAGAGAGCCGGCCCGGCTTCCTACCTGCAGTCAAAGCCGACAGTCAAAGCTAACAGACCGGAGGTGAAGGCCTCTAAAATGGCGGACACAGGCGACTACCACACTCCAGATACACAGCAGCAGTCTGCAATACCCAGCCACATCCACAAACCGAGAGACTCCCTGGAAGAAATATTTGACAGATTCTGGGCTGGGCTACTGACCCACACACAACCAGCCACAGTTATACCTCTTTCTGACTCACCTACAGCGCAGGCCTGCAGCACCAAGAGGCCTGGGAAACCTCTGATGGGCGCAAAAACACGCCATACTCCTGCAACCCTCATGAAAGGCCCGCCTGGACAGAGGGCACTAGGGGGATTGAGCCACAGGTACCGGCCACACAAGCGGAGGGCCGCAAGAACCACGCGCAAACACACGCCAGACCCACATAAGGCCCAACGCACCTGTTTGTCGGGAAGGACCCTGGACCTGGAAGGACCCCAGCCTTGTGGCCTGAAGGTACCAGCCATCACATTGCTCCAGGGCCGAGGAGGCACCATGCCTACAAGGGGCTGCATGGCCGACCCGCTGTACCTCTTCGACCGCGCTTTTATCCAGTTGCGCACAGGGATCGGATGATCCACAGACCGTGACTTGACCGGCTGGGAGATGCTGCTGCAGGCTGGTGTCGCAATCTATTGTTACACTAGCTTAAAGGATGCTTACTCACCTCACACTGATGACACAAACGCTTAGATTTGTTCGCTACAAGCCACAAGCAAACCGCTTGACTTAACCATGATTACACCTTTTACAACCACCATAAAAATGTGCACCTAATCCTGAACACCCCAATGTTGAAAAAATAAATAAATAAAAAATAAAGGGCGATCTTCCTCTTTGACCATAATGATATTGGTACAAACTTGGCATGGCTTGCTGCCAAACTACAATTTTTCTTGGTGTGCGTACACATTCCGGGCATTCATAATTCTGCAGCTGACTCTTTGTCCTGGTCAAACTTTCAGGCATTTCACAAGGGACATCCCTTTGCCAACGAACTCCCATACAGAACCCCGACATTTCCGGAGCTAATCATGGACTGATGGGATTATTGACCCACGCACGGTCACTCTCATGCAACACTCTGTCAGCCAACACTAAGGCGGCATATGATAGAGCTTTGATTGTTTTCCACAAATTTGGTGGGGAATTTCACGAGACCATGGTGGCTTTTGCCTCTTTTTGTCACTTACACCTAAAATTAGCACATAACACCATCAAATTATATCTTACAGGTATACAACACCACGTCCTCACCACCTTTCTTAAGCACTCCCCTTTTCTTTCCTCATATCCCATCAAAACTAGTCTTAAAGGTATCAATAAAATAGACCGACCTCCATAATAAATGGACCCAAATTCAGGGGCATATCAGACCTGTTGGACACTAATCCCTTTAATGTGCAGGCTAACTCTATCATCAAAGTAGCTATTTACATCACCTTCTACAGCTTCCTCAGACCCCGAGAGTTCACTGTGGTATGTCAATTTGATATCGGCACAAGTTTAAATCTATCGGACGTAGTCAAACACAGCAACCATTACATTATGTCATTACATTCTTCTAAGACCAACCACGCTAACATCCTACTACTATCCCTCTCTTTCCAACAGATAACCTCTGGTGCCCCGTTAAAATACTCTATTCATTTCTATCCACACACATCAGTCACCCAGATAATTCTACCTTACTACTTCTTTACGGACACCCACTTACCACTTCCAAATTCATATTTTACGTTAGAACACTGCTGCTAAGATTGGGACATAACCCCTCTTCATTTTCTGGTCACTACTTCAGAATCGGGGCAGCCTCCGCAGCCTCCAGTAGGGACACACCAGTCCATATCTTTAAACTGGACAGATGGAAATCCTCTGTCTACAGCACATATATCCCGCAGCCTGATAAAGAACTCAGGAAAGCATTTCAATGTTTAGCATTATTATTATGCAATAGAGTGTGTTTTTCTGCAATATCTTTTTGCCCTATTTATTACAGGCCTACCTGTTTGTTGGTTTTGGCACACCACTACCAACTTTACTCCTTTTCTCTATTTTCATATACTATTTAAAGGGACACTATAGTCACCTGAACAACTTTATCTTAATGAACCAGTTTTGGTGTATAGGACATGCCCCTGCAGCCTCACTGCTCAATCCTCTGCCATTTAGGAGTTAAATCCCTTTGTTTATGAACCCTAGTCACACCTCCTGCATGTGACTTGCACAGCCTTCCATAAACACTTCCTGTAAAGAGAGCCCTATTTAGGCTTTCTTTATTGCAAGTTCTGTTTAATTAAGATTTTCTTATCCCCTGCTATGTTAATAGCTTGCTAGACCCTGCAAGAGCCTCCTGTATGTGATTAAAGTTCAATTTAGAGATTGAGATACAATTATTTAAGGTAAATTACATCTATTTGAAAGTGAAAACAGTTTTTTTTTTCATGCAGGCTCTGTCAATCATAGCCAGGGGAGGTGTGGCTAGGGCTGCATAAACAGAAACAAAGTGATTTAACTCCTAAATGACAGTGAATTGAGCAGTGAAATTGCAGGGGAATGATCTATACACTAAAACTGCTTTATTTAGCTAAAGTTATTTAGGTGACTATAGTGTTCCTTTACGTTCTGACCACAAGTAAAGGGCCATAGGCCCTATATAAACTCTACTCCCCTACTTACCTATGCTGTTTCCTGTTCGAGTGACCCCGCCCACTACTCCCTCTAATATCTTACTATTTTATCATTACATTACCTCTGGTGGGCCCTCTTTATTACAGGCCTGGGTAAAGATGGTAGTGGTTTGCCGAAACCAACATACTGGTTATGTTGGTTTCGGCAAACCACTACCATCTTTACCCCTTATAACGGGAGATAGGAAAATTAAGAGCCACAATTTATTTAAATATTATTATAAATTTGGTCACAAAAAGAGCCAAGATGTTGAATATATCTGGACTCGTGTCATCTTTCAACACTCAGAAAAGGAAAAACCTGTAGAGGAAACTACTGGGGAACCATGGCCCGAAGGACTTCCTTTCCCTATGGG
>OW240914.1:211055730-211107875 GCA_933207985.1 Pelobates cultripes | reverse complement strand
CATTATGAAACAATTACAGGTAGGGTTATTTTCTACTGTGAGCATTGCAGGAAATTCAAAGTGAATGTCAAATGTAAGGCCAAAGTGACTGAACTGGAAGCATAGATAACTTGGAGAATTTTTCCAGTTTAGCTACCTTGGCCTCAAATCTGCATTTCACTTTTAATTCCCCACAATTCTCTTTTTAGTGAATACCTCTGAGAGAGATCAATAGAAGCAAGGCTTGTTAGTTGTTATGATCCATATACATTGACAGATGTCCAGAAATTAGACTGAAAAATGGACAGCTAGATGGACAGAGAGGGATATGAATGGATGGATAGATGATTGATTGATAGATAGATAGATAGATAGATAGATAGTATTACAAACGCTGGTATAGTAGATACCCTGTTCATCTATTTCCTCCTGAACTGCTGAGCCTGAGTGATTATAACTTGCAGTTTGGATGTACATTTGAACGGTTCCAGATAAATGCAGCATCCAAGTAGTGTTCTCCCCAGCAAGTAGACAGTTACCCAAACATCAGCCTAGACTAGATTAGGGGTACAACAGGAATGAAGTTTAATTGTGCCACACTGGCTTTTATGCAAGTCCCAATGGAAGGGGCTCTTCCACATGGACCTTTGTGGGGGATAGGAACACAAAGTTTACAACCAATAACAATACAGTTACAAAGTGTAACACTCCCAATACAAACATATAATTACCTCCTCTCTGCCTGTGAGATAATTGAGTCAGATACTGTAATAACTCAATTATCTTCAGGCAGAAAAAACACATTTTCCTTAAAACTTGAAAAGTACCCCAATACACATAAAGTTCCCATAAATGTTATACCCCCTGATAGCCCTGATCTGGGTGGCCAACATATCCAAAAATCACCCAGATCAGTTCAGGGTTTTTTTCGAATTTTATGGAAGTCTAATATTGACTGACTGCACATGAGGCTCCTTCCCAGAAACAGTTCCATTAATTTAGGTTGTATGGTCATCTATTTTGGAAAGTCTCAAAAACGAACAAATGCATGAATGGTACCCCCTGGCTCATAGCAGCGATTGTTCCCCTAATTTGTGGGAACCAAACTAACAAACAGCGCTCTCCTGGCTGTTCAGGAAAAGGAAGCAGGTATTAGTATTAGTTGACCGGTGATTTTAGTTCCAGACACTCAACGACCAAGTCCCGCTGCCTCCTTTCGTGCGAACAAGATGGACGCCATTTTCTCCTGCACGTGGTGTTCGACTATACGAACGGCGGCCCCACTGTGACAACACTTAATTGACTGTTCTCTTTGAAGATAATGAGCCAGGAGGATGGTCGGTGTTCGGTAGTTACAGCTACCAAACCAATAAAACATAAAAATCCCAAATAACATGGTGGTTTAATCACAGATAGATAGATAGAATTCTCAAACAGATGAAACATAAATTGATGGAACGTACCTGAATTAATATTTATTTTCCCTTTTCCTCATCCTCATTTAAGTTTTTCCAAAGCAGCAGATGCAAAACTTAAAATTATGGTTCTCTCAACTGAGGAAGTTCCAAACAATGCTTAAGGGTATACAAGTACAAGTGTGCTAAATAAAATGCTCCCTGCTAGGTTCAAAACAACTTCCATCTCAGGGCTTCAGACACTTCCAGTTGATAAAATTATCTCTCTATACCAGGGCCGCCACCAGAAATTTTGGGGCCCCTAACTCAGCTCAGGGTCTGGGCCCTCTGGACCTCCAATCGTGCCCACAGGCTCCGCCTCCAAATCCCGCCCACAAGAATGCACACACAGACACAAACACACACACTGATACAAAAGGACACAGATACACTAACCCAGATACATACTAACAGACACACATACTGAAACAGACATACACGCATATAGGCATACATACTGACACACACATACTGAGACGTACACACATATACAGACACACAGGCATACAGAGTGACAGACAGACACATACTAACATACATACAGACACACATGCATGAGGACATACAGACACATGCTTACAGATACACTGACATACATACAGACACAGACATACATACACACATACATACATTCGTACATACATACATTCATAATGACCTACAGACATACATACATATGTATGCAGACATACTGACAGACTGTAACGATACCTTACCTGTGTCCGCCGATCCCGCGCAGCACGGCGGTTTCCCCGGCTGCTTCCGGGGGGGGGGGCGCAGCCTGTCAGACGCTGCCCGCTCGCGGCGAAACCAGTTTTATGACGCGGCGCATGCGCGCCGACGTAATAATAGTTTTGCCGCGAAAATTCAAACGCGGTCACGCTCCCGGACCTTTTGGGGGCGTGGCTTTAAAGTGACACACACATTAGTATAAAAGGGCATCCCTGTCCACCCCTCAGTGCCCTAGTGTGGTTCTTGATTGTTCCCCTAGTGCTCTTATACTTTGTTATCTGTTTTCCTGGTATTTTGACCCTTGGCTTCCGTTCTGACTATTCTCCTATCTGGCTCCCCGACTTTTGGCTTGGCTTTCTCGTTTATCCCGATTTCCGTACTCCCTTGATCCTTGGCTTTTTCTTGACTATTCTCTGACGTTAAGTCCGGCCACCCTAAGGTCCGGTATACGTCCTTTTCTGGGTTACCATCTGTGTGAAGGGGTCACTGTCGTGACACAGACATACAGACACTGGCATCCATACACACATACATTCATAATGGCATACAGACATACATTCATAATGGCATACAGACATTAATTCAGACTGACATACATGCATATATACAGACATACTGACAGACATACATACATACTGCCATACATGCATACAGACATCCATACACACATACACACATTCATAATGACATGCAGACATACATTGATACTGACATACATACATATATACATACATTCATATATACATACATACAGACATACATATATGCATACATACTGACAGACAGACATACAGACATATATGCATACATACTGACAGACATACAGACATACATTGATACTGGCATACATACATATATACATACATACAGACATACTGACAGACATACAGACATATATACATACATACTGACAGACATACATGTATACAGACATACATAATGCCATACAGTGATACTTGCATACATACATGCATACATACACAATGACATACATACAGACATATATACATACATACTGACAGACATACAGACATATATACATACATACATTCAAACATACATAATGACATACATACAGACAAACATATATACATACATACTGACAGACATACATGCATACAGACATGCATGCATACATATATACATACATACTGACAGACATATATACATACATACAGACATACTGACATACAGGCATACATAATGACATACATCCATACATGCATACATACAGACATGCATACATACATACAGACATACATTCATACAGACACAAACACTGAGCTCATTTTCCAGCCACCCTCCTGTTTCTTACCTTTTCTTTGCACGGCTCTCCCTCACTGCCGGGCGGGCGCTCCTACCGTGCAGAGTGAGCTTGGATGAAGTGACCAGTATAGTTGGGTGATCATGCCTCTTTGGTATTGTTCCGCTAGGCAGATGCGCTCAAAGAAAATCGGATTGGTTTTAGCGGCGGTTTTCACCATCGCTTGGGCCGCATAGTGTTTAAGTTGTAAATATCGAAAGAAGTCGGCTGGTTTCAGGGTTGCTCTGGATTGTAGGTCTGGAAAGGAGACTATCGTGTCGCCCATGTATAGTTGGTACACCCTCTGGAGACCGGCGTGCTCTAGACCTTTAAAGTCCCAGGGTCTCATGCCTGGTGTGAAAGCCTTATTATGGTATATAGGGGTGAGAGGGGAGGTCGTAGAGGTTAGGTCGTATTTGAGGGCATAAGTGTCCCATAATTGGATTGAGTTGGGGATGGCTGGGCACGCCGTTCTCGGGAGCGCTCTGTGCTCCTTTGGTGTCCAGATGTAGAATTGTGGGAGATCGGATCTCATTAGTGCTGATTCCAGATCTACCCACCTTCTAGTTTCTGGGGGGGTATGCCATAGGGCTATTTGTGCCATCTGCGCGGCTATGTAATAGAAATGTAGGTGGGGTAGACCCAGGCCTCCTCTCGTTCTGGGGCGATACAGTATGTTGCGGGCTACTCTGTGCCTCTTATCCTGCCATATAAATCTGTCTATTGCCCGCTGTAGGGGGATGAGATTGCGTTTTGTGATAGGGATGGGTATAGCCTGAAAGAGGAACAAAATTCGGGGCAGGACATTCATCTTGATTGAATGTATTCTCCCTATCCAGGATATGGGTTTGTCCGCCCAGGTCTCCATGTCTGAGATGAGTTTTTCTATCATGGGTGTGTAATTCAGTCTGTGGAGTGCGTTGGTGTCTGCCGGTAATTTGATAACCAGATATGTGAGGAATGTTGGTGTGACACGTATGTGGTGGTCTGAGGTGATTTTGTTTATGTCCGTCTGTGTGAGGTTTATTTGGAGTGCGCTGGATTTTTCTACATTAACTTTGTACCCTGAGTTCTCACCGTATGTTCTCAGGAGTGGGAGCAGTGCCTGTAGCGTGGGAATGGGTTCAGTTAAGGTCAGCAGGACATCGTCTGCGTATCCTGAAACTAGGAATTCTTGGTCATCTATTTTGACCCCTTTGATTTGTGGGTGTTCCCTTATAGCTTGGAGAAGTGGTTCGAGTGTCAGCACAAAGAGTAGAGGGGATAGGGGGCATCCCTGTCGGGTGCCGTTGGTTATGTTGAATGATGGGCAAGTCGTCCCGGTTATCTTTATTTGTGCTGAAACGGATGTGTATAGTGCGCGAATAGCTGTTATATATGGGGGGGCATGTTCAGATGTTCTAAAAGGGTGAACATATAGGGCCATTTTACACGGTCAAATGCTTTCTCAGCGTCGAGGGAAAGCGGTAAGGATGGCGTTTTCGCAGTTGCTAGCATCCATATTATGTCTATGTTACGTCTTGTGTTTTCGAATAACTGTCATCCAGGTATGAATCCTACTTGGTCGGCGTGGACTAGGCTTGTCAGGTATGGGTTCAGTCTTCCTGCTAAGATTTTGGCGACGATTTTGCTATCGTGGTTTATGAGTGAGATAGGTCGGTATGCTTCTGGTTGGGTGTGGTCTTTGCCTGGTTTTGGTAGTAGAATAATGTTTGCCCGTGTCATGTCCCTGTCTGGTGGGGTTCCCGTCATTAGGTCTTGGAATAAGGATTCTAAATGTGGTATTAGTGTTTCTCTAAAGGTTTTGTAGTAGCTGCCCTCGAAACCGTCTGGGCCGGGGGCTTTATTGCTTTTAAGAGAGGAGATGGCTGTGTTGATTACATCTTTAGTGATCAGTGCTGCTAGTTCTGTTATGGCTGCAGCGTGTAGTTTTGGTAAGTTTAGTTGGGCGAGGAAGTCGGTTATTTTCTGATTCGCCTCTGTGTTTGTTGTGTCGTCTTGAGGGGAATGGTTATATAGCATTGTATAAAAGGTTGAGAAAGTTTGTGCTGTTTCAGTCTGGGATGTTTTCATTGTGCCATCTGGGGCTCTTATCTTGGTGATATGTGGGTGTTGGGTTCTGGGTCTTAGCGTGCGGGCTAATAGTGTGTCCATTTTGTTGAATTTGTCATAGTATGTTCTTTTTGTCCAAGTGAGTGCTCGGGCTGTGTCGTCTATGAACAGTTGTCTGATAGTGATGCGGGTGTTGGAGAAGTTATAGTGTTTGGGAAGTCGGGTCAGTTTTGTGGCGTTGTTCTGCTGTGCGGAGGGTTTCTAGTAGTTGGGTGAGTTTCTGCGTTTTTTTTTTTTTTTTTGGGTTGCTATTTTGATAAGGGAGCCTCGGATCACTGCTTTGTGTGCCGCCCATACCTTGATCATGGGGATTTCTGGTGTTAGGTTTTCTGTAAAGTATGTGGTTAACTGTTTCTGTATGTCGTCTACAACTTGGGGGTCCTTGAGGAGGGACGTGTTTCGCCTCCACGTCCATGGGGTAGGGCATTGGAGGCCTTTAAGGTAGATCGCGATGTCCGCGTGGTCTGACCATGCGATGGTACCTATGTCTGTTTTTTGTGTTTTTGAGTAGCCTGCATGTTTGGTCAAGAACATGTCTATGCGTGAGTATGTGTCATGGGGCGGCGAGTAATAAGTGTAGTCTTTGTCAGAGGGGTGTTGTGCCCTCCATGCATCTATGAGGCCTGTTTTACGGATAAAGTGGTATAATTGTTTGTCTTGGGCGCCCATGCCATGAGATCTAATTAGTCCTGGGCGTGAGCTTCTGTCGACGGCTGGAGCGGGAGTTGCGTTTAGATCTCCTCCCAGGAGGATTATCCCGGTGGGGAGTGAAAGGACTACGTCTGACATCTGGTTCCAGAATTGGGGTGTAGGTGTGTTGGGGGCATAGATGTTGATTAAGTGGATGGGTTGTGAATGAATCTGGCCGGTTGCTAGGACGTATCTACCGTCTGGGTCTGGAGTCACTTGGGTTATATGAATTGGGCATCGTTTGTGTGTAAGAATCGCCACTACGTTATGTTTACGGAAGGTTCGTGCCTCTGCGGCCATGCGGTATGTGTTGTCGTGGAGGGAGACCTGGGCGGACTGAGACAGGTGTGTCTCCTGTATGAATGCTATGTCAGGATTTAATCTTTTTAGTTCCCTAAAAAGTGTTCTTCGCTTGCGTGGGGCGTTGAGGCCTTTAACATTAAGCGAGGATACTTTAAGAGCCATAATCTTGAGGTTTCGGTGAGCGCTTTTGGTTCCGCTGGATATTCGGGCGGCTTTGGTAATTCATTGTGGTTTGACTGGTGTATGTGTGTAACGGGGGGTGGGGTTGACTCCCACCTCTGTTCCTTTGAGTCACTGTTTGGGTGTGAGGTTGGGGATGTATACGTTGCGCCTCTAACTTCGTCCAAGACCGGTGCGGGCATGGGGTGGGTAGGGTGCATGGGTGGGAGGGGTGAGGGGGGAAAAGAAAGGGGCGAAGAAGGTTTGGAAAGGGAGTGGTACGGTGCTGCCGTACGTGTCTGGTCTTATCCTGTGCCAGACCGTGGGGGGGTGCATGGACCCTTGTCTCCGCGATGACTGCATCAGTCTGGGAGTGTTGGGTCATGAACCTATCTGCCGGTGTAGCCCCCTGATACCATGAATCGTTTGTCTGTTGCGACTTTAGTGTGCAGTGTACTATCTTATAATCTAGTGGGTAATTCGGCTTCCCTGCCTCTGGTTCTTAGGTATTATGTTGCTTTGGTTTGTTAGTGAAGCGGGGAGCTCTTGAGAGTTGCCGCTTAGCGGTGTTATCCACGAAATGGGGGAGGGGGGGTGGGTAAAGGGGGAAGCATAGGCTTTTGTGGGTGAGCCCAGTTGGGTTACCCCTTCTGGTCCACGATGGTTCTCCCGTTGGTGAGCACAGTAGTGCCGGGGGGGGTTTCTTTTTTTTTTAAACTTATTTTTGTTAGTTGTGTCCCCTGTCATTGGAGGGTGGGGAGGAGAGGGCCCGACTGCTAGAGTCGGCGGTCAGTCTACTAAGTGGGCAATTGCGTGGGGAGATGGGGGGGGGAGAGGACCGGCTAGGGGCGGCTGCACAGAATATTACGTAACAATACATATCCATACAAGTCAGGAACATGACAACATAGCTGCGTCCTCAACCGTTTCAATTATATTACTCTCCTTAAGTTGTCCCTGTGCCCTGGTATTCGTGTGCTCTGCATCTCGCCCTGGCCCCACCGTGTTCCCCTAGACCAACAGCCGTGTTTGGTGTTTTTTGTGTTTTCCCTAAATAGAGCGTGTTCCCTGTCGTGGAGCTTAGTCTCTGTGTGGTATGGTTGTGTGGTGAGTTGGTGTCTAGAGCGGTGAGTTGTGTCTATCGTGGTGTGTGCCCTGGGTGACTGTCTTATTACTTCATATAGGTGTCACATATATACTTTACACTTCCAGTTGGTGACAGGGTTGTGATAGCTTTTAACAGGTTCTTGTTTCGGTGTCGAGATGTCCGCAGCAGTCTATAGACAAGTCCATAGTATGGCTTATTGTTGTGGCTTTTGTCGAGACGGGTGTTGTGTGGGTAGGGGAGATCATTGAAGCTCGTTGCTCAAGTGTTGGTGGTGGTCAAGGGAAAAGAGTCCGTTGGTCAGTGCGTGCGGCAGGGGTAACTTTGGAGCAGGAGTCCATCATAGAGAGGGGCATTGTCCCTGGGTGTCGCAGTTTCATTCCGACCGGTGGGTGAAGTGTCTCCGGTGTTCTGTTGCCTGGAGGTCTGTTTCTGGTGGATATTAAAGGGTGGGGGGGGCGCTGTGGTGTTGATGGATGGGGTCCGGTGTGCTCATTCCTGGGAGGTTGGTTGTGCCTTGGTTGTTGGTGTCCGTCTGCCGTCTATTTACTCCACGGCGGTGTACCAGTCACGCGGTAGGGGTTGTAGAGCCGGGAGAGCGGTATTTGGCAGCGAGATGCTCTCTGGTATTGAGACGCCCAGAGCGCGGAAGAAGGGTGCTGGGTCCATGCCTGGCGTGAGGATGTGAGGTCTGCCGTGCTTAAAGACCATTAATTTAAAGGGATGCCCCCAGGCGTACCTGATTGCGTTGGTCCTGAGCAGCTCGGTGACTGGCTTCCACTCTCTTCTGCGTTGGAGGGTGATGGGAGCCAAGTCTTGGAAAAGGGAGATTTCTCTATCCTGGTATTTTATGGGGCTTTCTCTGGCTTTCCTTAGCACCGCTTCCTTTGTCTAGAAGTGGAGAAAACGGACTATTATGTCCCTGGGTCTTGTGTTGTCGTCTCTTTGGGCACGCAGGGCCCTGTGGGCTCTATCGATGTGCCAGTGCTCGTCTGGTATCTCTGGCAAGAGAGGTTGTAGGATTGCGAGGAGCATGGTCGCGGTTGGGCCTTCGTCCTGTTGCTCTGGCAGGCCGCGCACGCGTATGTTGTTGCGACGTGACCTATTCGCCAGGTCCACGAGCGCTGCCTCTGAGGCTTCTAGTCGGGTGGTGAGTGTGTTCACATGGGCAGTCACCGTGTTGTGGGCCGCCGTGGTTGTTTCCACACGTTGCTCCAGGTCGGCGGTACGCTCACCCAGCTTATGGATTTCTGACATCACTGCCTTAGAGCTTCTGTCAATCTCCCGGGCGAGGTAGCTTTTTACCGCTGCCAGCTCCGTCAGTATGTGGGCTGTTTCTGATGCAGCTGAGCCGTGGGGCTGAGGTGAGCTCGAGCTTGCTGGTGAGCCTGGGGCTCACGGGCTGGATCCGCCGCCATCTTGGGTGTCTTGGCGTGGCGTGCGGGAGGCCGCGAATAGTTCAGGTACCGTGGCAGCCGTGTCTGCGTGTTTTTTGGCCGGTTTTCTCGGCAGGCGCTTGTCCATGGTGGGTTAGGAATCGGGATAGGTGGGTTTTTCGTAGGTCTATGGCTTTTGTAGGCGTTTGGTACAGGGGTTTAGCGAGGAGCTCTAGGCTTGCACGTCCAGCTTGGTTCCCGGTCAAGCCATGCCCCGCTTTTTTTTTATTTTTGAAAGAGGCCCGGTCGCTCTATTACACGGCCACAGTGCTGACCAGGCCCCTGAAGATATAGGGCCCATCGAGTGGCCCTAAGTGTGTGGGCCACCCGATAGGCCCCATCAGCGTGTGGGCCCCGCTGGAACTGTACCTGCGGCAGTTCTGCCGCTACACGTGGGGCCCGTCATGGTTGTCACCCCGTACATACAAACACACATACAGACACACACGCATACATACATACATATACACACACAGACATACAAACACACACACATATATACAGACACACATACAGAGAAACATTCATACAGACACACACACATACATACATTCATAATGACCTACAGACATACATACATATGTATACAGACATACTGACAGACATACAGACACTGACATCCATACACACATACATTCATAATGGCATACAGACATACATTCATAATGGCATACAGACATTAATTCAGACTGACATACATGCATATATACAGACATACTGACAGATATACATACATACTGCCATACATGCATACAGACATCCATACACACATTCATAATGACATGCAGACATACATTGATACTGACATACATACATATATACATACATACAGACATACATATATGCATACATACTGACAGACAGACATACAGACATATATGCATACATACTGACAGACATACAGACATACATTGATACTGGCATACATACATATATACATACATACAGACATACTGACATATATACATACATACTGACAGACATACATGCATACATAATGCCATACAGTGATACTTGCATACATACATGCATACATACACAATGACATACATACAGACAGACATACAGACATATATACATACATACATTCAAACATACATAATGACATACATACAGACAAACATATATACATACATACTGACAGACATACATGCATACAGACATACATATATACTGACAGACATACATGCATACAGACATACATACATACAGACATATTGACATACAGACATACATAATGACATACATGCATACATACAGACATGCATACATACATACATTCATACAGACACAAACACTGAGCTCATTTTCCAGCCACCCTCCTGTTTCTTACCTTTTCTTTGCAAGATGGTGGCTGGGGCTGATGGGACTGGGAGTCGGCACGGCTCTCCCTCACTGCCGGGCGGGCGCTCCTACCGCACGGAGTGAGCTTGGATGAAGTGACCACTTCCTCCCAGCAGCACTTGCTGCGGCTGCGCTTTTTTTATTTTTTAAAGAGGCCCGGTCGCGCTATTACACGACCACAGCGCTGACCGGGCCCCTGAAGATATAGGGCCCATCGGGTGGCCCACGCACTTAGGGTGCGGGCCCCGGTGGAACTGCACCGGTGGCAGATCTGCCGCTACACGTGGGGCCCGTCATGGTTGTCACCCCGTACATACAAACACACATACATACACACACACAGACACACATGCATACATACATACATATACACACACAGACATACAAACACACACACATATAAACAGACATACATACAGAGAAACATTCATACAGACACACACACATACATACATACATACATCCAAACACATATACAAACATTTTTTACTCACCCTCTTGTTTCCTATCTTTTAGATGCAGGAGAGTGAGTTCCCTGAGGTCCAGTGATGGCTCAGCCTGATGGGAATCAGAATTCCCACTCTGACTCCCTCCTCTCCTTCCTCCCGCGTGGCTCCTGGTTGTTGCCGGGAGGAAGTGACCGGGGCAGTTACTTCCTCCCAGCCTCTGACCTCATCAAAGGGGGCCCAGTCGAGCTTTTAAAGCACCGCGGCGCTGACCGGGCCCCCTGGAAATCCATAGCCATAAGGTGGCCCTAACAGCCTCCGGGGCAGTCACTTCCTCCTAGCCTCTGACGTCATCAAAGGGGGCCCGGTCGCGCTGTTAAAATGCCAAAGTACTGACTCGGCCCCCTGGAAATCCATAGCCATTGGGTGGCCAATGCTGTTAGGGCCCATAACGTGCGGCCACGGCGGTTATACTAGGCTGCCCGGGGTTGCAACACATGGCAGCGGGCACCGCGGTCATGGGGGTTCGCAGGGCTGTCGGGCCCCCCTGGAGTGAAGGGCCTGGTTGCAGCTGCAACCCCTGCGACCGCGGTATTTCCACCACTGTATGTGTATTTGTATATAAATGAATCTGTGTGATTGTGTGTCTAGCTATGTATGTGTGTAAGTAACTGTGTTTCTCTATGTATATATGTGACTGTGTATGTATATCAGTGTGATTGTGTAAGTATGTGTGAGTATGTGTGACTGTGTGTGCGCATCTACTTCTGTATATGTCTGCCTATGTATATATAAATGATCCTATTGCTAGTTGAATCGCTAGATATATATTTGTATTATGGATGCATATTAAATGGGGAAAAGGCCAACTTTATTGCTGCAGAAGACCCTCTATATATAGTTTTCAAACTATACTACTATACTTAGTACTTATGTTTTTTTAAAACATGTGTTTTATGGCTTACTTTTTTTGATAATTTGTACTTAAAGATATGGAGGCACACTAATATTAAATTGATGAATAACTGTTGGTTATTTTGTTATTTAATTGAAGGTAATATTGGTATTACAGCTCACCTCTTGCTTAGGAAAATGCAGCTTTAAAAACACCAATCAGAAAAATGTATTACTAGACAAATACAATTTCTTTTTTCCATTACTTTAATAAAACATTGTTAAAACTCTGATTTGTAAAGTAACCAGCAGATGGAGCTACACACATACTGCAAGTATCAGTCTGTATTTATAAATGGTGATTTAATGTATTTACACTAGCATATCAAAGACACTTTAAACCAGTGATGGCGAACCTATGGCACGCGGCCAGAGATTGCCAGGGGAGGGGGCCGCACATGCCTTTCGGTAGCAATGCAGAGTAGGTACCTGCCTGTCCAAAACGGCAGGCGCCTACTCTGCTTTTGTGTCTGGAGGACCTGGAGGCAGGGGAAGGGATGTGGGAAGCAGCTCTCCTGTCCTCCCGCGAGCCACCTGTGTGGAACGTTGCAGCGTGTTACCATGACAACGCTCCACACAGCATTGCTCAGGAGGACAGGAGAGCTGCAGCCAGGCACATACTTACCACCAACTGACCACCAGTGCTGGCTGTGTCCCCCCTCCTTCATCAAAGGTAAGAAGAAGGGAGGGAGGAAATAAAGATTCTTCAATCTTTTTTTTATGTATCTTTACCACCGCCCCCCACACACATCACCCCAACCCCCCACACACAGCACCCTCCCCAAACACACAGCACCACTACCCCCTACCCCCCCCACACAGCACTCCTCCTCCCACAGTACCCCTACACACTCACACACAGCACCCCCCACACACACAGCACCCCCACACACAGCACCTTCCACACACACACACACACACCCCACACAGCACCCCTACCTCACACCCCACACACCCCCCACACACACACTGCACCCCCACACACTCAGCACCTCCCACACACACAGCACACCCACCCACACACACAGCACCCCTCCCCAACACACACAGGTACTCCTCCACCCACAGCACCCCCCCACACATCACTCCTACCCCACACACAGCACCACCCCACACACAGCACCCCTCACACACACATATATCACCCCTTAGACATACACACACAGTACCCCTCACACACAGCACTCTACACACTCCACACAAACACCAGTGTGTGTGTATATGTATTCAGCAGACTGCATTTATGTATTCAGCAGTCTGTGTATACTCAGCAGTCTGTGTGTGCTCAGCATTCTGTGTGTTTGCATATTCAGCAATCTGTATGTGTATTCAGGAGTGTGTGTATTCAGCAGTGTATGTATTCAGCAGCCTGTGTGTATGTATTCAGCGGACTGTGTGTATGTTTGTGTGCAGTATTCAGCAGACTGTTCGCATGTATTCAGCAGTCTGTGTTTGTATTTAGCAGTCTGTGTGTATTCAGCAGTCTGTGTGTGTGTGTGTCGGTGTGTGTATATATTAAGCAATGTGTGTGTGAATGTGTTCAGCAGTCTGTGTGTATGTATTGCATTTGTTGGAGATACTAATAAATATAAGTTTAATTTTATCTATAATTTATATCATATTTAAAATTTGTGTCATTGAACTCTCTGTTGTTGTGTTCTTTTATAACAAAAGATGTTAATTAGTTCGGACAACTGTATGAGTTGTTTTTTCTAAACTTAAACCTCAGTATTCAGGTTTAATAGCCGTGTTGGCACGTATTGCAGTTTGGGCACTCGGGCTCAAAAAGGTCGCCATCACTGCTTTAAACTATTGCAGATCAGTAATCAGCAAATATGTATACTTAACTTTTTTGCCTTGGCCAGATAGCGCAAGTTACTGCATAATTAAGGTAACTAAAATGTGAATTAAAGGTCAGTCAATTATTTGCTCTACATAAAAAAACAAAAAGGTACCCCTGACCCCTCTGCCCAACAACACCCCCCCCCCTTAAAAAAACACATATTGAGGACTCCTGATTGATGATTCTGCCGAAAAACCAAACTCAGAGTAGAACTGCTAACTAATCTTGAATCAACAGCTCCCTTGATAAATGTAATCCTGCCGAAACGTTGGGGGTTATTTTGACTTTCTCCCTCTTCTCACTTTTGGTATGTATTTTTATGTTGGGTAGCTGGTTTTAGGTTTCTTTGTGACTCTATACTGCTAATAGCATTATTGTACTTTTTTGGTTGTTTTTCATGAATACATGTGATTAATGTATACCTTGTACGCTTTTTTGTATTGAACATTGTTTTGACATTATTGTTAATGTTGTTTGGTATAAACTTGGGATACCCAGTGCACTGGACCCAACTAATAAAGTATTTTTTTTTATCTCAACAGTTGTGCTCCATTGTCAGCCTCCAAAATTGTCCTTAAGTGTCTTCACCGGGTGGCTAGAAGTGCCTGAGCTTCTAGCAACCTCCCACAGCCATTAAAAAAATAAAATAAATACTTACCCATCACACCCTTCCAAACTGGTCTGAAGCATCTGTAGGTCTAGAGGAGGACCTCTTTTGGTCCTTTTCATTAGTCTTCATGTACTACAAGGGGCATTGAAATATAATGTACAATGCATTATTATAATGTCTGTGGCCAAGCTCTCCTGCTTCCCTATAAGAACACCTGAGGATTACAACAAATCTTCCCCTAGGTTATAAAAAACATGGATACAAGCTCATTTGGGCCCTCTTCAACTACTGATCTATATAAATAATTGTAATTGTATTGAAATTGTACCCTGAACCCTCTATGTTTACACCTGTATAGGAAAACATTTTGTATTGTAGATGTGGCTAACTCCTCCACCTGAAAGGATTATGATCCAGGCTGTGCAAGGCAAGTTAAGTGAGTGGTACTCACCAGCAAAAGTAAAAAAATATTACTTTATTCAAACATCAGATGTAGGCAACCGAATCAAGGGTAGCTACAATCATCTTTGTTACAGAGTGCTTCTACCACACTTTAGTATGGACCTTTTTGTTTGCTCAAATGTACTTCCTGCATCATTTAATCATCCTATTTGCAACCATGAAGCATAAAAACAAAAAAACAACATACCATGTAGCGCATTTGAGCACCCATTATAACAAGATTTTTTTTGTAATGATTACATCATATTTTGTAACTCATACTAAATGATTAAATATTTTTTTGAAAGCCATTGGGAAATGTATTCAAAAATCCCTCCAAATATAATTTTCTAGAGAAGCACTAGACTGTTAATCTGACATGTTGTCATTGAAGGTTAATAGGAAGTGTATTCTAATTTCATTGTGGTTTCACATTAATCTCTTTTGGTTTGAAATTGTAGCTGACACAGGTAGTTTTTTTCCCCCTCTCTTCTGCTCTCTTATGTAAATGGAAAAAATATTCGTGGCTCCACAAGGCTATTGGAAAGATTTTTGAGCTGCAGTACTGAGTCCACCATTTTATATCCAAGAAGCGAAAATGTTACATTGCATAATTCTTGCAGTTTCTGGACTATATCAAGGCATAGATGTAGTCTCCAGTTTTCGGATGTCTCTGCTGAGTTCCTACTTGTAGAATATTTAAAGTTTACGCTTGGAACAATACTTCCATTTGTGTTTTGCTCTATCCACATTTGGACATCCTCTCTCCATTCCAGACCTAAAAAGTCATACATCTCTTTGGCCTTCTTTACAGGGTCCATTGCTATGTCTTCATATCTAACAAGCATATATCTTCCTTTCAACCAAGGAGGCCTGCTTAAGCCAGTCTCTACAGAGCTACTGAGATCGGCACATGTTGATGTGATTTGAGTAAGATCAATATTGCGTGGCTTTCTTCCTATTGAATTCCAGATTTTCCATGGCTGGTACAAGTCTATAAAGGTGCTAATCCTTGATGCTAAAATTCCTCTTGGATCTCTTACTAAATGGATTATTTTAAGGTTCAGCCTGGGATCTTCCACAAGAGTTCTGAGATCACTGATCTTAGGAATTCTGACGGTTTTTATGGCTATATGTTTATATGTTTTGCAGGATTCAGACACCAAAGTAAAATTTAGCGGCCGACACTTTCTTGAACATATGTGTTCTCTTCTCTGTATCTTGTCACACAAAGGGGGAGAACATAAAGCATTGCTTGACCCTCTTCTGAAAATGGTGGAAGTGACATGGTTTTTAGGAGCTGGTGAGATATAGTTTTCAAAAAAGTAAAAGTCACAGTTATATAGATTTTGGAGAAGATCTCGGAAGGCCCCAACTAAAGACCCACTACCCACTTGCATTCGAGAGCTTGAATTGCTGAAGGTTTTTTGCACATGATACAGAGGTTCAAACAAGTAAAATATATCAGGATTCTGATTAAAGATCTGGCCCAGAAATGAAGATCCAGTCCTTGTGGTTGCAAAAATAATTATGTGTTTTCGGTTGTGTTGCGAGGCTGATGCATGCAGCTTATTAAATTCTTCACAGAGTAATCTAGTAGCAGTATCTACAATAGTAAAGAAGAAAAATATTAGTACCATCTATTTATTTGCCAGTAAACATAGGTTAGGGTTGTTTTAGAATGTAGGAACTTTAAAGTGCACATGAATACCAGATGTTCCCATTACTTTTTTACTTGGTTACCTCTTGGCAGCCCATTTCCATAAATTATACCCCTCATATTAGCAAAATGTCTGTATTTATTTAATTTGTGATAAATGTAGTGGCCCCAGAATTTCATGCTCCCCCTCTACCAATGGCTCTCCCTATTTTTCCAGGCTCCTTTTCTGTCCCAGCCTCTCCCTGCTCCTCCTATACTCCAGGCTCTCCTGCTCCAAACTCTCCCTGCTTGCCTTCTTCCCTAGGCTCTCCCTGCTTCTCCTCTGCCCCATGCTCCCCAAGCCCCTCTTCTGCCCTAGACTGCCCAAGCTTCTCCAGTGCCCCAGGCTCTCCCTTCCTCTCCTCTGCCCCAGTGACTTTGAGTGACTTTGACAAGGGCCAAATATTGATGTGTAGACGACTGGGTCAGAGCATTAAAAAAAAGTCTTCGGGGTGTTCCTACCTACCAAAGTGGTGCAAGGAAGGACAACTGATGAATCGGCGTCAGGGTCATGGGCAATCCTTTAGTACTCTACGCTAATTTCTCGCGGTATAACTCCTTGTCTGTCTCCCTCAGTAACTATAGTCAAAGTGTCTAAAAGAATCCTGCTTGAAACTATACACTGTTTTACTGCTCCTCCTTTTTCCCTTTATTGAACAGTTGTCACTTGATTTTTGAATAAAATCATCATTTAAAGGCTGTGTCATAACCAACAATTCTCCTTAATTTTGTGCTACCTTTTGATTGGACAGGAAATCCAGCCCAGATGATTGGGCAGGCCTCTTGTCCATTACATCAGACTAAGTTGTTTATTTTCATACAATAAACATACAAAGTAAAGCACTTTTCATCTTCCCATCAGCACAAATCTATGTGTTTTTAAATGTAGGTACCACAAATATTTAATAGCTAGTGTATATAGAACAAAGAAAAACATTATTGTATAACACTTATTGAAGATATGAATCTTAACCCAGTGGTTTTGAACCAGTAGTAATATAGACCACTAGTGTGTCTCAAGCCTATAAAATCAGAGCTGTAATAGGCTAAATCCTGTTCTCAACCCCTTAAGAACTGAGCCAAATGTACACGTTTTGATCAAAATAAAACGAAAACAAAACTTGGAATTTGACTATATATCTGTTCAACCGTAATTCACCTCTTTCATATTAAGTACACCCACACTTATTATATATCATTTTGTTCAGGAGAAATAGGGCTTTTATTTAACAACATATTTAGCTATGAAGCATAATTTAATATGAATAAAATATAAAATAATGTGAGAAATTAAGAAATTGTTATTTTTTTTAGTTCTGCATGACATTTTAACTGTGAATGTCATAATACTGTTAGCTTTCACTGCAATAAAATACACATATTTGTATTCAGCGATGTCTCGTGTATAAAACAGTACCCCTCATGTACAGGTTTTAAAGTTGGCGTCAATATTTGTTTGTGTTTGAAAAATGCAAAAAACTAATTTGAATGTCAATTTTGGCCAGTGTTTGTGACTAGGTGGCTACTAAAAAAGGCTGAACATACCCTATTTGCAATACCTTGGGTTGTCTACTTTTGCAAATGGTATGCCAGCAATTCTCATTCTTGGGCTACGGTCTCAAAGGCAACATAACCCATCTGGCGAATTTCAGTGTGAAAAAAACTGAAATGCAAGCCTTATATTTGACTCTGTAACTTTTGAAAACCCCATAACACCTGTACATGAGGGGTACTGTTTTACTTAGGAGACTTTGCTGAACACAAATATTAGTGTTTCATAACTGATATTGGTGCTTCATGAATTTAATGATTAGGCACAGCATATATAATTATATATATTTAATTAATGTCATTCTATGTGTATTTTGAAGTAATAGATATAAAATCTAAGTATATATTATTTTATTTTACACTGTTTTAACTTTTCTTTAACTGTTATTCCAGGCACTCCCCCTGCTGACACTGCTATGGACGGCTATTCCGTCCATGTGATCATGGGGTCGTCGCAAGGACCTTGCTATCACATGGCCATGAGGGCCAGATCAGCAGCTGGGGGACTTCCTGGGATGCCAGGTAAATCCCCCCATCGCGATTGCCGGCGTGGGATTGCTAGAGAGCAGGTTAGTCCCCTGGACAGCAGGGACGTACTATGCCACCCGCATTTAGAGCAGGGTCCCCAAGGACAGCATAGCATGCCCGCTGTCCTTAAGTAGTGAAAGGAACACTATCAGCATGGTTTTATGAAACATAGGTCATGTCAAACTAATCTAATTGCATTCTACGAAGAAGTAGGTAGAAGTATAGATCAGGATGTTGCAGTGGATGTGAGCTACTTGGATTTTGCCAAGGCATCTGATCCGGTTCCTCACAATAGGTTAGTCTTCAAACTAAAAGAAATTGGTCGAGATGAATATTCTTGTTCTTGAGTAGAAAATTGGCTTAAAGATAGAGTACAACGAGTTGTCATTAATGGTAAATTTTCAGGCTGGACAAAAGTGGTAAGTGGTGTCCCCCAGGGTTCTGTTTTGGGACCGCTTCTATTTAACATATTTATTAATGATCTTGCAATAGGCATTTAAAGCCATGTTTCAGTGTTTGCAGATGACACAAAACTTTGTAAAGTAATAACATGTGAGCAGGATATTGCTTTGCTGCAGAGGGATTTAGATAGATTGGGAGACTGGGCACTAAAAGGGCAGATTAAATTTAATGTAGAGAAATGCAAAGTTATGTACTTCGGGGTTAAGAATGCACAAGCAACTTACACCTAAATGGTAGTGAATTAGGGATAACTACACATGAGAATGATGTGGGAATAGTTATAGACAACAAATTAGGCAACAATATGCAATGTCAATCTGCAGTTGCTAAGGCCAGTAAGGTTTTGTCATGTATAAATAGGGGCATAAATTACTTGGGATGAAAATATAATTTTGCCTCTTTATAAATCACTGGTAAGACCACACCTTGAATATGCTGTGCAATTTTGGGCACCTAAAGGATATCATGGCACTAGAAAAAGTGCAGAGACAAGCTACAAAATTGATAAAAGGAATGGAGCATTTTAGTTATGAAGAAAGGTTAAAAAAAAATGTAAATCTCTTTAGTTTGGAAAAACTGCACCTCCAAGTGGATATGATAACATTATACAAATATATTCGGGTGCAGTACAAACAAAATACATAGGACACGAGGTCTCGCATTTAGGCTGGAAGAAAGGAGATTTCATCTAAGGCAAAGAAAATTTTTTTTTTTTTTACAGTAAGAGCAATAAGAATATGAAATCCTCTGCCTGAAGAGGTGGTTTTATCAAAGTCCATACAGATGTTTCAACAGCAATTGGATAAATACTAGCAAAAACATAACATACAGGGATATAATTTCTAATTATTGGGGTAATAGCTGCTTGAACTACCTAAATAGCAAGACTGGTTCATTTGCATATTTGGGTAGATTTGCATATTGCTAATTCTGCAGGTATGTGAGATATTTTCTGTTAATTATTGTCTCCGCACCCCTTTGAAAATATGCCATTGTGTTATAATAAGTCACTGTATGTTGCCTGCTATGATTTGACTGTTTGTAATATTTTGAGTTTTCACAGCAATGTTAATGTAATGACCATATGGGCTAGTCCCAAGTAAAATAAAGTTTTAGACAGTTCTTCTTGACCCTCAACACATAGTCTTGTCTCGTGATTGGAGGGGACAGCTATACTCACACTGGTGATTGCAATGCTCTGCATACTCCCTTGAGCTTTAATCACTTAGCTCTTTTAAGAGCTGTTCCTGTTATGCTCTCCTGGAGGAGAGGTCTTCCCCACACAGTCCTGGATGCTGGAGGTTCATACAGGGTGGAGGGAAGAGGTCTTTCCCACATGGTCCTGGAGGACAGAAGCTGATCCAGGGTGGAAGAAAGACGGCGAGACTCCAGTCAAGCTACGGCGGTTGCAGAGTCTGCAGTGGTTGTGGTGTCCGGTGCGGTGCTTGTGGTCCTTGGCGCAAGCTAGGAAGCGTCCATCAACGGAGGGTACTCAGTCAGAGTACGGGGAGCTTCATTACAGTGAGTTCCGTTACAACCTTGAATACAAATACCAGCTAAAACAATGAAAAATTATTACCCTAGTTATTTTTAATAACTGTTAGGTGGGACATAAAACACAATACTTCCCAAAAACTGCAACAGTTTCAATTAATCCAGAAGCAGCATGTTGCAGTCCAAAGGGAAAGTAGATGTGAACACAAACTAAATGGTGCAAACCTTGGTGAAAAACCGTTTTATAACGTTGCATGTAAATTGTATAAAAACTGTAGGTAATGTAAGATACTGGATAAATAATATTTGTATTGAAAAGTATAAAAAAAAATAATAAAAATGTGCAAAAGAAATATGAAAAATTCAAAAGTGAAAAAGGTAACCGCTGATATAATATAAAAATACCTGACCTCGAGGGGGCCCCCCAAAAAACTGAGGTGACGATCCAGATGATTCAAAAATAGAAACAGCAGCTCTAAGGTCAAAATGTGATGATAAAAAACTGCTTGACTTGTTGAGGAAAGGTAGAACACATAGGATCTCAATGAAGGCAGTCCCACAGGCAGTAAACCGTAGATATACTTGATGGATATCAGAGCGCCAGACAATCAATATAAATAGATAACAGAGAGGAGAAAGGCACTGCATCTACACACGTTTCGTCCTGTTCACAGGACTTTCTCAAGACGATGTGCAGATGGAGAGAATTGCCTTATAAACCCTCAAAATCAGACAACCTGCAAAACCTGGTATGGACTAAATAGACGAACAGCTTAATAACTTAAAATAATTAACCCTTATCATAACAATTAAAGCAAAAAAATTATTTTACATAAAAAAAATACAAAAAATATATTCTATTGCATACAGAAAATGTGTGTGTTAGTATATGTAACTAACATAGTACATGATTCATTACAGAATTTAAAATAAATACTTCATGTATATAGAATACATAAACTACACAATATTAAATAAAAAGCCAAATTTTATTTATTTATTTATAAAATATTTTACCAGGAAAGATACATTGAGATTTCTCTCGTTTTCAAGTATGTCCTTGGTCCACAAATCATTGCATTGTTACAATTAGGGTACAATAAAATACAAAAACAATATTAATAAATACAAAATGTAACATAGAACAGGCAGGAAATATATAATCAACCATGACAGGTGCATTCTGTTTTGAGGTATGTAGAGAGGGATCTCTTAAATGACGTTAGGCTTAGGGAAGATTTTAATTTGTGCGGTAGGTCGTTCCACAATTGCGGTGCTCTGTAGGAGAAGGCGGATCGGGCTGCTTTCTTTTTGTATTGAGGTAGACTAAGTAAAGTGTTGGTACTGGATCGAAGGTTATAGGAAGTGGAAACAGCTAAGGAAAGCATTGTGTTCAGGTAGGGTGGGAGTTTCCCAGAAAAGCTCTTAAACACAAGGCTGGAAAGATGAAGGGTGCGTCTGGATTCCAGTGACAGCCAGTTTAGTTCCTTTAGCATGTCACAATGATGGGTCCTGTAATTACATTGTAGCACAAATCGGCAGAACGAGTTATACAATGTGAGTTTATTAATGTGGGATTGCATGCAGGAGCATATACTACATCCCCATAATCAATGATTGGCATCAGCATTTGCTGTACAATCTTTTCCTTTACTGTAGGGCTTAGGCAGGCTTTGTTTCTGTACAGGGCACCTCGTTTTGGATAAAGTTTAGATGCAAGCTTTTCTATGTGCAGGCCAAAAGATAGATTGGGGTCTAACATCATACCCAAGTATTTGAAAGAGTGGACTGCGGTCAGTGTGCCATTTGAATTTGTTTTGATGGATAGTTGGGAATTGGCTAATTTGGGTAATTTAGGTACTGTTCCAAAGATCATTGTGACAGTTTTGGCAGTGTTCAGGAAGAGTTTGTTTTTTACGATCCACTTTTCTACCTCTGTAAACTGGTCTTGGAGCACAGCCTCAAGCTGCGGCAGATCAGATTTGCTTGCATAGATTACCGTGTCATCTGCGTACATCTGTACATTTGAGGATTTGCAGACATTAGGCAGATCATTTATAAATAATGTAAAGTAGAGCATCCGACAAAATAATTGTTAAAGGCATTTGCTACATCTAAGGGAAGTTGCAGGGTTTGGTTATCCACTTTGACAGTGCAGGGTTGGGAGTGGATTGGGGGAGTTTGTAGTTTATTTATGACTTTCCAAAAGTTTCTAGGATTTGAGATGTTTTTGTTCAGATTTTCACAGAAATATTGGGCCTTGGCCAATTTTGTCTGTTTTGTGCATATATTTCGCCATTGTCTATATGCACAGTGATCGTTCATAGAGCCCGTACGCTTAAACTTTGAGCAATATCTCTAAAGTAAAATTTAAAAAATATTATGAATGTTGAATAAAAATAACCATAAAAATTGAAATCACACAAATATACCAAATGGATGAATGCAGTATTTAGTATAATATAACCATAAAGAGTGTTATGCACCTATTGATGTTAACAACATTAATGCCCCAATTAAGCCAGAAATGCAGATTGGCCTGACTGTTCACTATGAATAAACTGTTCACTATGAATAGTGCAATGTGCATACTAGTGAGATAAAAAAAAAATCTACATGATCCTAGCAAAAGAATATAATATACAATATACATATTTATAGGGGTATATATTCCAGTGCATGTCTCCAAAACTACCAAGAATAAACCTATATATCACAACAGTGCAAATTAGAGGAACCAAAAAAAAAAATGATGAAAACTATAAAACCAAAACAAATCAAACCAAACAAAACCATAAATAGATGAAAGAACTGAAACTACAAATTCACCTAAAACTGATCCAGTTCTTCATTAAGACCATTGGGGGCCATAATAGCTGCTTTATCCATGGAGATATCTAACTCCCATTTTGGGGTCAAGAAGGAATTGTTTCCTAGTTTGTTGCAAAATTAGAAACGCTTCAGACTGTTTTTTTTTTTTTTTGCCTTCTTTTAGATCAACAGCAAAAACAAATATAAAGAAGGCTGATATTGATGGATGCAAGTCTCTTTTGAGCTATGTAACTATAGTGTTCGGAATACAAAGGGAGCAAAGGACCAAAGGAGCAAAATGCAGTTTTACAGAAACTTTGGTGGGCTTTCACTCATATTTGCTTTTGCTTTGGTATCCCATACCACTCTTACTATTATCTTGTGTTACCTTAGTTCTTTCTGGTATGTATTTAAACTGTTTTACGTGTTTTGTATATTTATTTATTGCAATCTTTAAGTTTGGATTCCAATATTGTTGAATGGGTAAGGCAGTGGCTGAGTGACAGGCAACAGAGGGTTGTAGTTAATGGAATATATTCGTAGCATGGTCTTGTCACCAGTGGGGTACCTCAGGGGTCTGTACTTGGACCCATTATCTTTAATATTTTTATTAGTGATATTGCAGAAGGTCTTGATGGTAAGGTATGTCTTTTTGCTGATGATACTAAGATATGTAACAGGGTTGGTGTTCCAGGAGGGATAACCCAAATGACAAATGATTTAGGTAAACTAGAAAAATGGTCAGAATTGTGGCAACCGACATTTAATGTGGATAAGTGCAAGATAATGCATCTTGGGTGTAAAAACCCAAGGGCAGAGTACAGAATATTTGATAGAGTCCTAACCTCAACATCTGAGGAAAAGGATTTAGGGGTGATTATTTCTGATGACTTAAAGGTAGGCAGACAATGTAATAGAGCAGCAGGAAATGCTAGCAGAATGCTTGGTTGTATAGGGAGAGGTATTAGCAGTAGAAAGAGTGAAGTGCTAATGCCATTGTACAGAACACCGTTGAAACCTCACTTGGAGTATTGTACGCAGTACTGGAGACCATATCTTCAGAAGGATATTGATACTTTAGAGAGGGTTCAGAGAAGGGCTACTAAACTGGTTCATGGATTGCGGGATAAAACTTACCAGGAAAGGTTAAAGGACCACTCTAGGCACCCAGACCACTTCAGCTTAATGAAGTGGTCTGGGTGCCTGGTCCCTCTAGGATTAACCCTTTTTTTTTTATAAACATAGCAGTTTCAGAGAAACTGCTATGTTTATACTGAGGGTTAATCCAGCCTCCAGAGTGGGGGCACCCTCAGGGCACTATAGTGCCAGGAAAACGAGTATGTTTTCCTGGCACTATAGTGGTCCTTTAAAGGATCTTAACATGTATAGCTTGGAGGAAAGACGAGACGGGATATGATAGAAACATCTAAATACATAAAGGAATCAACACAGTAAAGGAGGAGACTATATTTAAAAGAAGGAAAACTACCACAACAAGAGGGCATAGTCTTAAATTAGAGGGGCAAAGGTTTAAAAAATAATATCAGGAAGTATTACTTTACTGAGAGGGTAGTGGATGCATGGAATAGCCTTCCAGCTGAAGTGGTAGAAGTTAACACAGTAAAGGAGTTTAAACATGCATGGGATAGGCATAGGGCTATCCTAACTATAAGATAAGGCTAGTGACTAATGAAAGTATTTAGAAAATTGGGCAGATTGAATGGTCCAAATGGTTCTTATCTGCCGTCACATTCTATGTTTCTATATTTTGTTTTGAATTTACTTGGATTATTTTTCTGATGTTCTTGTGACCTCGAATTTGGCCTCAGTTTACTAGTTGGCCTTGATATATTTACATTTTTTCTGTATACCTCTTGTGTTAATTGTATATTCACTAGGATCTGATTTATGACTATAATTTATTGTTTTTGTCATTTTGTATAGTCTGACATATTTAGAATATCCAGATTTATATATTTGTGTGTTTGATATATTTTATTCTAATAAATTCTGGTTTCTTTGCTATAAATTGTATATATAGACTCTATTGGAAATAGAAGATTGTAGTGAGCACCCTGTGTTTTTAGTAGCCTAAGCTGAATTTCATCCTATTGTGTCTTTAGTGTGCCTTCCTTGCTAATTATTTTCTTACTAAGCAGTAATGTAAACACTGTCTTTTCGCATTTAAATTAAAAAAAAAAACGCCTGCATGGACATGCTTTAGACACCAGAACCACTATATTAAGCTTTTGTGGGTCTGTTGACTACAGTGCCCCAGGGCCGTCTTTTCCCCACAAGCATAGGGGCTCTGAGCCGTGCTGTCTGCTGATCTCCCTCACTGACCTGGCTCTTCCTTAGGGGAGAGAGAGGGAGGGACCTGGATGACTGTGTGTTCACAGGAGAAGTGAAGTCAGCCTGCAGCCAGAGGCTAGAGTAACCTTGCCACCACTGGACCACCAGGGCTTGTAAAATGACCCCCAACCTGGCAAAAGGTAAGAAAAAGGGAGCAGGGGGGCATAATGGCTTTTATTTATTTAAATAGATAGAAGAAAATGTACATTTTCTCCCTTATCACCCTCCCATACACACAATATAGACCCTATGCATCCCTCACACACTGTCACATTCCTATACTGACAAGTAAGACTTTTTTTTGTTTAATACTGTCCTTTTAAATACGGTACCTGACTTTTGCCTCTAGTCATTTCAAACTCTTACCTGGATAACCTAAAATCAAGTCTGCTATAAAAGGCCACACCCAATAAACCAAGTAGCCTTTGCATTGAAGTTAATGATTTGCCTGAAAAACTTCAGTTCCTGGCTCATGTGAACCTTCTCCAGACCTACCCTCATTCCTGCTCCAGACTTACCTTCCAGCCTGCTCCACTCCGGCGAATGATTTTGATTTCTGCCTCTGTTAGCAACCTTCCACTATTACCAGCCTGGCTTGGAAACCAACCTGCCTTTGTATCAAACCTACCTGGAGATCACAGACTTTCTTTATTTGCAAGTAACCTGGTTTGTGGCACCTGTGGCAAGTATCCTGTTTTGTGGCATATTGCCTAAAGTCTGTTTTCCGTCAAGTTGCATAATATGTCTAAAAGCACCAATAAAGTCTCAAATAAAAACTATCTGACCTGCTTGAGATCATGACACACACACACACACACTCGCCCCTCACACGCTGCACCATTCAAACACACACACTATAACCCTCACACACTCTGCACCCCTACATACACACTGCATCATTCACACACACTTAGCACCCCTCACACACACACTGCACCCCTCACACATATTGCACACCTACACACACACTACACCACTCACACACTCTGCACACCTACACACATTGCACTACTCACACACAATGAACCCTCACTGCATCCCTAAACACACACACACTGCACCCCTACACACACACACACTGCATCTGTCACTCACATACTGCACCCCTCTTACACACTGTACCCCTTCACAAACTGCACCCCTCCCTGCAGCCTTCGCACACACACACTGCACCCATTATTCACACACTGTACTCCTCTTACACAATGTACCCCTTCACACACTGCAACCTTACACTACGCACTGCAGTCTGTCTAGGTGTGTATCCAGCACACTGTGTGCACTCAGCAGTCTGAGTGTGTATTCAGCAGCCAGTGTGTGTATTTAACAGATTGTGAGTTTATTCAGCAGTGTCTGTGTATTTAGCAGTTTGCGTGTGTATCCAGCAGTCTATGTGTGTATTCAGCAATATGTGGATTCAGCAGTCTGTGTGTGTGTATTCAGTAGCCTCTCTGTCTGTGTGTATGCAGCAGCCTGTGTTTTCAGCAGCCCATGTGTAGGTATTCAGCAGTCTGCCTGTGTATCTTCAGTAGACTGTGTGTGTATTCAGCAGTCTGCCTGTGTATCTTCAGTAGTCTGTGTGTGTATTCAGCAGTCTGTCTGTGTGTTTATTCAGCAGACTGTGTATTCTGTGTATTCAGCAGTCTGTGTTTGTATTAGGCAGTATATGTGTATATATTGTATGTATGTATTGCATGTTTGGAGGTACCAATAAATATAAGCTGAATTTTATGGACAATTTAAATTGTTATTCCTGTGAGTGGATGTGTAGGCAGGATCTCAGTGCACTGCATTGCCTGGGGGCCTATAATGCTGTTAAGACTGTCCTATAGTGTCCCTTTAAATTGTGCTCCATAATAAGTATCAGAACCAAATTCTTCTCACAAAAAGTCTCACATGGGAATTAATTAAACCTAATTAGTCAACTTGGCTGGAAGTATGCAAATATTCATATTTACCCCTGCTTGTTTTCGTTTTGATTTAATATCAGGTGATATTAACGGCTTATTGGCTCCTGATAAGCCTTTTAACAGTTCAGAGCGATATAATACAAGCAATTTAAGGCTTTTCAGGAGCCGAAACATTTTGAAAATGTTCACAACCAAATCAAATTTGGTTATTCAATTTCATTTATCAATCATTTAATGACCCTGAAATGGGCTTATCAAAAAAGCTGTTGACAAAGTAGTTTTCATGCATTAAAACTCCAAATAGTGTGGGCATGTCACCTAAACAGTGATTGCATATCTACCAAACAATAAATTGCCACCTCGCTGATGAGGCACAAAGAAGGCCGAAATGATTTTCTGTGGTTGCTGGATCTCTTACGCAGAAATAACTTGCTGGCATTTCGTTTCTTGACTGCCCTCATGGGTGGGATCAGTCTGATATGCTTCAGAATATGTTCTCTTTGTAATGGCACAAGTGGGCAAAAACTATTTTGAGACTTGAGCGAGGATTTAACGAAAGGCAACTTACTGAGTTTCTCTAAGCTTTTTTCCGTTCTCATAACTCTCCTATTCTCTGTTTTTGTTTATGATAATTTCCAATATATTTCAACAGCATCCATTATTTATGTTTTGCGCGTCTGATACATTTATAATTCAATTTCAACCAGGAACACTGTTTTGTCTGGACAGATTTTGGGCGACATTAAATCATGTTGGGAATTTTCAACTGTGTTTTTCATTTAATATTAAATCAACCCCTTTATACATAAGAGCTCAAGCAATATGGGCATTTTGCTAGGAGTGTTTTCATCAGCAATTTCGATCTTTCTTATTGATTGCAAAAGCTCCGATTATATACAGTTTTTTTAAAGGGACACTCCAGGCACCCAGACCACTTCTGCCCATTGGAGTGGTCTGGGTGCCAACTCCCACTACCCTTAATCCTGCAAGTGTAATCATTGCAGTTTTTATAAACTGCAATAATTACCTTGCAGGGTTAATCCTCCTCTAGTGGCTGTCTGTCAGACAGCCACTAGAGGGACTTCCGTGTTCTTGGATGACGTTGGCGAGGAAGAGAGTAGGAGGAGCCTGACTCAGCGCCGAGGGACATCGGCGCTGGACTCCGGTCAGTCACTGAAGGGGATGTGGGTGGGAGGGAGAGGGGCACAGCAGGATTTAACCCCTTAAGGACACAACTTCTGGAATAAAAGGGAATTGTGACGGAATATTTCCGTCATGTGGCCTTAATGGGTTAAAAGACAAAAATGGCTTTCATTAGATGTGACATATAGCTAAGAGACGGAGCAATATAATTAATGGTAGATCCTTTAGACTCAGGTATGAACTGACAGCTCACATCTGCCGTGGGAGATGAGAGGTTCTCCCCATCTGGACTGGCATAAAGGGCAGAGTAGCCAAACTAAAAGCATAGCTGACTTAGAGAAATTTATCAGTTTGATTATTTTGTCCTTAAATTTGTAATTCACTTTGCATTCTCATTTTAGAGAAAAACAGTATGAAATGAGACCAAGAAAACAATAATAGAAGTAACTTCCTTTGGTATATTTAGTTTTTTGCTTTTTACTCAATTGATACATAAAATAGAACTATGGAAGTAGCTCCACAGATGTGTCTTACAAATGGTCACCAAGATTGTGTTGACCTTAATATCATGAATCATATAACTACAACTAATTTATTTCCACAAATCCTTGCATCCTGTAGGAAGCATGATTAAAGTTTAATACCATCCCCTTTAAAAATGTAGATGGGTGAATAATTATTTTAAAAGGCATAGTGCATTTCTATGGATTTGTACTCCCTTACCCTTATATAATAATACTAATGATAATCGGTGAAAGGTCAGTACATAGCTCTCTATCTGCCATGATGTTCTGTCGGCCATAGACAAAACTGTAGCTTCAACAGAGAAAAAGAAAGAGAGAGTTTGAAACAGAAACTATTTTGAAGTTTAATTGGGCATATTCACTAAATAGAGAATTGACACATTGTGCTCTGCGTTTAAAAAAAAAAAAAAAGCAGCGTATCCAAATAACTGGGTTGGATTTCTTTTGTCTCAGCTATATTTGCCTGTATTTTACAATTTGTTCACATATAAATTTATCTGTACTGAATATGCTATCTTGAGAAATATAAGGAAAGAAAATTGAATGGGGGTTTGAGGATGGAAAGTGAGAAGATACAGTGTTAAAGCGGAAATGTTAGCGTAGGGGACTTTGCCAACTGTGACATCGCCACTGGGGCTGCTGGGACAGGTAAAGGAGACAAAGCAGTCCCTACTTTGTCTCTGCATATCTCTTGACTGGGTTGGAATTTCAGTGAAATTCAAACACAATCAAATTGAGTATTCCATAAAGATACTCTCCACTATTCTTTTCAGGAAGGAGTGACAGTGCTTTTCTTTTCCTTACTTTATATGTCATAGTACTCCCTCCCAAACACTCGTTTTTCATTTAAAACTATTTTAACGTTTACTTTACAATATTAAAAACATTGTTTATATTGTACTAATTAATATTTTTATAGTTTAGTCAAAGTGGACCATCAACTAAAGAATCCTAGGTGAGGATTGTACCATGCATGATTGATACATGGTTAGTCTGCTCATTTACATGTAAGTACTTTTCATTTCATCTCTATAATCCTTACCTAAATTGTGAGCACTATTGGCTGCCTTTGTCATTTCATATGATCTACCTCACCACTTTCCAGTCATGATTGCTTCACCATTTACCAAACCCAGAGGGATATCCTGCAAGTGGGGATTAAAAACCACTGCATGCTATTTTACCTAGAGCTGGTTATAGCTCTATTGTATGTGAGTTGACATTTGTCTTAAGTGTTGTTTGTCCTATTTTCTATTATCATACTGTACTATTGGTTTGGCTTGTCCTGTGTTTCTTTTCATATGCTGCAATCAAGCGAGACTATTTAGTATCATACAATTAGTATCATGCTTAGTATAATTAATATCATACAAGAAGATGTGCTGCTTCTACTGAGACTGTGCCTTATCATTTGATATTTTATATACTTTTATCTAGGTTTTATTTTGGACTCTTTTTACACGTGTATATGTTATTGTTTTTGCATATACCCTACTGACTATTATTTTTATAATATCACTATTGTTTGTTATATTCTTGTCTCATCACGCCAACACGTGACGGTACGCAGCCCCGCCTCCCGGAAGGTGCCGATTTTCGAGGAGACCGCTAGTACTAGCCGCGGTTTTGAAGCTCCACTGCAGTATAGGGGTATGAATTTCTGTGGATAAGGGAGCACATGCTCACGTGTACTGTGAATCTTTTAACTTTGTTGGAAATAAAGTGTTTTCTACATTCAAGCTGCCATACTCTGATCCCTGGTTGCACTTAGTCCCATGTGTGGACACAAGTGAGAAAAGTGAGAGCAGACTTCTTACTGATCTCCTCTTGTGAGTTTGATTCCATTTTTATGGTCATTCTTAGAATTTCTTGTTATACAGTATTATGCTATGTTTATTTTTCTGTTTTTTTATGTCCTTATGCATCCCTGGAAGAAATAGTGGGAAATCCCTATTTCTTTAGTAAGTAGTTTTTAGTATATTTAGCACATAACACAATTGCAATTTTGCACATTATTCTAATAATATAAAGGTAATTCCTGAATGCACAGTGCACGGACACCTTTTTCACTTTGTAGCACTTCAATATTTAAAGGTACAGTGCACCTAAAACGTAAAACGTTTGTAAAGAGTGGCGATCATAAAAGTGAATATCCTGTATAAAAGATAAAATTCTTGTTCTCCCAATATCCATTTATTTAGTCATAACAGACTCACCTTTCATGTCTCTTTGCAGACATTGGTTTTGAACTGTCATGCTCGGACAGGGAGCCTCGTAGGCCTTTCTTAGAGATTTAATGGCTGAATACTGGATTCCCAGGGAGGCAAATACTAACAGAAGGACAGCTTTCCAGGAACACTCCATCATTCAGTTTACATAACTTCAGAGTTACGTCTAATCTTCCTGTGTAAAATAAAATATGCATTTAGAACAATAACCCTGCACCAGGGATGCAATATACAGAACTTTAGAGTCATGCTTTATTAAACTTTCAGTCTACTGCATTAAAAGTCTGCACTCACAGCAATATCCCCACACTTGATGTCATTGGGTGTAATTTCTCTCTCAGGGGGATTTGGGGCTAAATGATAAATGGAGCCAAAATTACACCCATGGCTTCAGCCTCTGTCAGCCACCCTAGAAATGCCCCTGCAGAGTAAGGATTCAGAAAGACACATAATGCAGACCGAGTGTCTCATTACAATGCAATACAACAGAAATCACACAAAGGAAGACTAAACAAGATATCCTACTGGAAACATACGCATTGCATGTACAACAATTTCATGGTCTCTAGTGACATATTTCACTTCTGAAATAAGCTGTCAAGTTGCAAGGAACAAAATTGTATTTCTTTTTTCTCTTTCATGAACTAGATCTATTGATGAAATCTGTTTGAGGAATCCTAGGCTTTTGTCTGTCACTACAAACTGAATAACAAATGAGTTTTGGAGTCTATATTCCTTGAGGAATTTACATGGATTGACTGTGAGAAACTTGCAAGTAGATAATACACGCATTTATTAGTGCCTGTTGTATTTAGTCTCTCTCTCTCTATCTCTCTTTCTCTTTGTGTGTGTGTATATATATATATATATATATAAACACACACAAACACACATAAATATACAAAACTAACCTACATATCCCAAGCACAAGGGAACACTTTTAAAAGGGACATTGTAGGCACTGTAACTGCTTGATCTCACTGAAGTGGTTATAGTGCCTGAAGTACCCTGGTACTGTCCTTCTATTCATCATTAAACCATTATTGATATTTATATTTTTAACTGACAGTACCCAGCAGCCCATCTCCTTCATTCTGCTTAGTCTAATGAGACAGCATTAAATGACCACTATAGGCACCTAGACCACTTCAGCTTAATGAAGTGGTCTGGGTGCAAGGTCCAGCTAGGTTTAACCCTTTTTTCTATAAACATAGCAGTTTCAGAGAAACTGCTATGTTTACATTAGGGTTAATCCAGCCTCTAGTGGCTGTCTCATTGACAGCTGCTAGAGGGCTTCCGCGCTTCTCACTGTGATTTTCACAGTGAGAAGACGCCAGCGTCCATAGGAAAGCATTGATAATGCTTTCCTATGGACTGGCTGAATGTGTGCGCGGCTCCTGCCGCGCATGCGCATTCAGCCGAGGAGGAGGAGAGCTCCCTGCCTGATGGTATCCATCCACGTGTACTTAAGAAACTAAGTGTAGAAATAAGTGAACCTCTGTTTTTAATCTTTCAAGATTCTTTTCCTTCAGGAAGTGTTCTGGAGGATTGGAGGAAGGCAGATGTGGTTCCTATATTCAAAAAGGGTTCAAAATCCTTGCCTGGAAATTATAGACCTGTGAGCTTAACTTCTATGACTGGGGAAATATTTGAAAGGTTATTAAGGGATAATATTCAAGAATTCCTTGAGAAGAACATGGTTATGAGCAAAAATCAGCACAGTTTTATGAAGCACAGGTCATGTCAAACTAACTTGATTGCATTCTACGAAGAAGTAAGTAGAGGTATAGATCAGGGTGTTGCCGTGGATGTGATCTATTTGGATTTTGCCAAGGCATTTGATACAGTTCCACACAATAGATAAGTGTTCAAACTCAAGGAAATCGGTCTAGATGACAATGCTTGTTATTGGGTAGAACATTGGCTTAAAAACAGAGTACAAAGAGTTGTCATTAATGGTAAATTTTCAAGCTGGACAGAGGTTGCAAGTGGTGTCCCTCAGGGGTCTGTTCTGGGACCCCTTCTATTTAACATGTAAAGTGAAGGCAGATAGGCCTATAACATTTAACCCCAGGCGGAGTATGTGCAGGATGTGTTGTAGGCAACACAAAACACTGTTTAGTTATGGGCCCCTCGGGTGGAGCATTTGGAGAGAAGGGTGGGCCAATGCTCCACTCCACAGTTTAGTGGTTTTCTGGGTAGACATGGATCCAGGCCAGGGTTTTTTGGATCGTCTCCAACCCACTGCTCAGCTGCAGTTAATGAGCTGTTGCAGTGGGAATAAACTCCTCCCTGCTAGGCAGGTAAAGGAGAGGGATTGCTGGCTTCCTCCCAGGAAGCAGGCAGGAGAGAGGCTGTTCTCTCCATATAGAGAGTCAAGAAGACTAGGCACTGGGAGTGCAGGAGGAAGCAGTCAAGGCTGGCTTGGAGCACTGGGAGTGCAGAAAGGAAAGCAGTCAGGGCAAGGCTGGCTTGGAGCACTGGGAGTGCAGAAAGGAAAGCAGTCAGGGCAAGGCTGGTTTGGAGCACTAGGAGTGCGGAAAGGAACGCAACAGGCTAGCCAGCAGAGTGTTGCTAACTAATAGGGTTGGTGCCATATGTTTTGTTAGTTTACCCTGATAGAGAGGGATGTTCAAAGTGAGTTAGTGCTCAGACCGAGCTAGGTTTTTGTTTATAGGGTTTTCTGTTACATTTCTGTTTTCATTTACTGCTGGATTTACAAATAAAGTGCCTGGAGTATATGCAATTACAAGGACTGTGCATGTTTTTGCCCTAGAGGACCGTGCTACCTGCTGACAAGGATCACAATGTTTATAAATGATCTTGAAGACAGCATTGAAAGTCATGTTTCAGTGTTTGCAGATGACACAAAACTTTGTAAAATAATACAATGTGAGCAAGATATTACTTTGCTGCAGAGGGATTTAGATAGACTGGGGGACTGGGCTCTCAAATGGCAGATGAAATGTAATGTTGAATAATGCAAAGTTATGCACTTCGGCATAAAGAATACACAAGAAATGTATACCCTTAATGGAAGCGAATTAGGGATAACAACACACAAAAAGGATTTGGGAATTGTTATAGACAACAAACTATGCCACAATGTGCAATGTCAATCAGCAGTGGCCAAGGCCAATAAGGTATTGTCATGCATGAAAAAGGGCATTCATTCTCGAGACGAGAATATAATTTTGCCTCTTATAAATCACTGGTAAGACCCCATATTGAATATGCTGTGCAATTTTGGGCACCTATTCTAAAGAAGGATATTATGGCACTAGAAAAAGTGCAGAGGCAGGCTACAAAATTAATAAAAGGAATGGAACATTTCAGCTATGAAGAAAGGTTAACAAATTTAAACCTATTTAGTTTAGAAAAACGTTGCCTGAGAGGGGATATGATAACATTATACAAATATATTTGGGGCCAATACAAACCATTGTGTGGAAATCTATTCACAAACCGGACTTTACATAGGACACGAGGCCATGCGTTTAGACTGAAAGAAAGAAGATTTTGTCTAAGGCAAAGGAAAGGTTTTTTTACTGTAAGAACAATCAGGATGTGGAATTCTCTGCCTGAAGAAGTGATTTTATCAGAGTCCATACAGATGTTCAAACAGCTACTAGATGCATACTTGCAAAAACAGAATATTCAAGGATATAATCTTTCAATGTAGGGTAATAACTGCTCGATCCAAGGATAAATCTGACTGCCATTCTGGGGTCAAGAAGGAATTTTTTTCCTAGCTTGTTGCAAAATTGTGCTTCAAACTGGGTTTTTTTTTTTTGCCTTGTTTTGGATCACAGCAAAAAATAAATGTGAGGAAGGCTGAACTTGATGGACGCAAGTCTCTTTTCAGCTATGTAACTATGTAATAATCAGTTAGTCGCTAGGGATGTGCATGGGCCAAAAATTTGGTTCGGTTCGACACTTCCGAATTTCAGAACTTCGTCAATTCGAGACTTAGGCACTTTGGTTCGGTTTGGCACTTCCGAAAGTCGGCAATTCGCCACTTCAGGAATTCGGCAATTTCCTAACCCTACCCCTAACCTAATCCCTACCACTACCCCTAACCTTATTTGGGTTAGGATTAGGAGTTAGGTTAGAGGTAGGGTGACATGTATGTGACAGTTGGCATGCTGAGGCCTCTGTGTTGACACACAAGCCATACGTTTATCACATTGTATCTCCTGACTGGCACTGCTTCCCTCATACTTTGTCCAATCACTGTGGATGTGGCACTGCTCCTTGTGCTGGATCTTTGTGGGGGCTTGGCTCTCGTTCTGTCAGGCTTTTCTGCAGGAAGTACCGGTGTGGTGCAGTAGCAGCAGCCAATCAATGAGGAGAGCAGGGATATGACATGATTGCATATTGCAGCCTCCTCATGAATCGGCACTACCACAGGATAGAATGGGATGGGGAAGAGAGAAAAAAATGCATGGGAGCGATGTGGGAAGAGTAGAAGGGGTGTGAGAATGAGGAATGGGAAGAACAGGCATGGAAGGTATGGAAGAGGAGAATTGGCATCAAATTGAGTGATGCATGAATCAGAAGATAGAAGTATGGGCATAGAAGGGGCGGGGAGATAGAAGTATGGTTAGTGCATAATTACCATGGGGCACACTAATGCAGTATTCTGTGCATACCTATGACTGTTTTGTAACTCTACCCTTGGCGGTGTCATTAGTACATTATACTAGCTACATAAGAACAAACGTTTCATGCTGGTTCATGTAAGTTCTGTGAATATTTCAATTAACAGAGGGTCATTCAGCTGACAATCTTGGCTAATGAATGATTGGCATCCATCCTCTGGTGACCTAGCCTTGACTGGTTAACGGACCTGATATGTCTATTTTCTCTCTAACCATCAAAGCTTAGCCAAGATCTGTTGTTATGTGTTTACATCTTTTGTACTGCAATCTTCTTTAGCATGGAACTGACCTATACTTTGCTGTCATGACAGTCAGAAAATAGAGGACAGGATAGTCAAACATAAAGTCAACTCCCAAAAAACCTAGTAGACACTGAATATGAGAACTACCATGTACTGAAAACCCATGAAAGCGTGACCCTACTGGGGAGAGGTGATTATGTAGAGGAAAGGAGTAATAATGACATTAACTGGCATTAGAAAGGTGAAGAAAGAACGTGTGTGGGCATTAATATATCATTTACATTTGTAGAAATGATGGGAGAAGATGATGTACAAATGTGTGGTCAATATATGTTACAGGTTTACAGTGCCCATAATAAATCACTTTGCAGAAATAACTTGAATTTTATTGCTGGGTTTAATGTTTGCTGTTAACATTAATCACAGGATTTTGAGATTGGTTACTGAGATGGCAAAACAAACTGATGATTTTGACAGTTTTCAGATTACATCACAGGTTGAAGATTGTCAACAAGGAATCCAATAATGTGGTATACCGTGTATCTGTCACGGCTTCGTACCCTTACTTACATCAAATGACAAATCCCACAAACAAAGATGCCAAATAGACATATTACGGGGCCTTAGAATGGCTGGACTTAATGTAAAAAAGATAAAGACGAAGTCAGTAATAGCCAAATTCCGGATATTAGAATTATGGATAAACAAATGAACAAGCCAGGTAGGGATACCAGAAATACACAAAGTAAAATACAAGCCAATGTCAATGTCAAGATATCAAGATAGACTTAGTATAAGCACTAAACGTGTATCAGGGCAGAATCCACAATAGGGCACTATATAAGTGTCCAAATAAGCATTATATAGACATACATATTCACATATATTGATTGATCCATGTAATCTCTGAGACTCCAAAACATACGATAATGGGGTTGCCTAAGTGATATAGTCACTTTAAGGGTGGGTGTAACATCACATAATTGGAGCTACATAAGGATGCACCATTCAGATGGGCTCCTTCCAAAAAATTGCAGGGATCAAGAGGCTGTCTGTGAACCAGGAGGAGCGGTTCGCTGGCGCCAAATTATAACCGCCTTCGCTATTTCAGAATGCTGCGTGGAGCATCCACTTGACCTGAAGAGGAGAGCAGTGCAGCCCGAAAAGGTAAGCAGCCCAGGTGCATGGAGCAGGTAAGTTTGTCACAGTATCTTGGGAGCCGTGGATAGCACTATGATAATTCTCACCTACAAAAAAACAGTTAAAATGTATTTAGGGTTTATTTTGGTCATGTGCAATCCATTATTAGTTTGATAATTCTTTGGAGTATTCATTAATTCTGTTAAACAAGTCCTTTTGCTCCAATAATGTGTCAATAAATCTTATCTGGATTTACTGTGATCATGTAAAAGGGTTTATCCAACCAAAATCATCTGTTTGAAGAAAACAATGAGTTTGGTTAGAGTAATTCTTCATATCCTGCCCCCACTCTCTAACAAAAAAAAAAGCCAAGGCCAAGGCCAAGTTCTCCCCTCAGCCTGATCCACCTCCATTGATGTCACTTTCCCTAGTCACTGGAGGAGAGATGCAGGGGGAGCAGGTACTGAGGGGAGGACATGAGTGGCACGGCGGGGAGGGTGTATGCTGCTATTAGATGCCTGTCAAAAGCATGGCTGAGGATCAGGTGTTCGGACTCTCAGGATTCCCATCTTGGGATTAGTATGCTACAGTTGGATTTTCCTAAATTTTGGCACGTGTCAGTTTGGAAAATGGGAATTTCAGCCAACATGCCCAAATTTGCAATTCGTCCTGGAAACTAATCTCCAAGTCTAGTTCTAAATATTAAAATAGTAAGTGGGTAGCTGTTACCTACAACCACAGCAGAGTCCTCAAAACTCCATATCTAACAGTCTATTCTGTTTCTAGCCCATCCTGTTAATTTTGTAACTCTCACCCCATTTAACTTTTAAGGAGGTGATGTGCCAAATTCTGTTGAACTAAATACTCCTAGATTCTCAAATAGATTTTAACAACCAAGAAGGTAAATGTAGCCTCATAAATTATCCTTATATCTAATTTACACAAAGTTTTAGAAGGAAGCATTTTCTTCCCTCCTTTAAAAAAATATGCAAAAGGATATTTTAATTTAAATAAACGAGACATGCTGCAGTAGTCATTTAATCATAGTACCACAGATATAAATAGGAGAGAACTAGCTTACAAGCAGATTCAGATACTATTTAATAACACCAGATCAACATTTCAGGGTGGTCAACTTATCAGATTTTAAAAAATAATAATAATATTATTAATTATAAATTCAAACTAAGCACATTAATCATTTTGGCCTCAATTTCTCTGTGTGTGGTATACATTTTAAGACCAATCATTTTAAAAATTGACTTTTTCTTTTTGCTTTTATTTTCCACTACAGTGCCTGTCATTAAAATTAATGTTTCCTTGCTATTTAAAATTCTTTAAATCCTTGTTAAATAAAAATTATTTCTGAACGTTTCACAGTACTAACAGTTTTTCTGTCTGTCTGTAAAGGAAATATAATTAACTAACTCTAAGATCAAAAAATAAAAAAAATTAATTTTCAATGACATCTAGGGAATATGATCAGATGCAATGCATCATAGTGATAATCATTTATTTGAAAAAGTAAAGATGAAACATTTTTTAAATTCCATCCTGATCAATTTACCATTAACCGGTAATGGTCAAAACTAATTTGATCTAGATTGTAATGTTAATTTCAAGATATAAATGATGCCTTTTAAATGTCTTCATATTATTGAACCCTCTGTTTTTTTTGTTTCCTCCAGAGACAACATGCCATAGGGCTAGAAATTGATTTTGTTTTAAATAAATAGTGTTTTCAGGTTTTTAGATATTTACTGCTGGATTCAAATATCCTTTGCAGAAATAACTGGTATGATATCAAGAAAGTTAATTAAGTCTCTTCGTACTCACAATAAGTCCTGGGAGATAGAGAAGCTTAAATATCTAAGAACTATGGCTAAAATTGACGTATTGATTTTTGCATTGATTAATACAAGAATTTTCAGTGGATTGACAGGTGATCAATCAAACAGTAGAGATGCATTTTACATGCTGTAGGTTAAGAGAGCAAAAATGTTGTATTTTTTCAGGAATTTGTACAGCCTAATTTGTAAAACAAACAAAAAACATTTTTTAGCAAAGCACAAGTAGATCACACCCATTGCAAAACCTTGATCTTTGGTAGGTGCTGTAGGGTGAACATATAGGTGCTGTGTGATAGTGGGTGCCTCTGCTATTAGGGTGCTGTGTAGATGTGTTAATTCTGCACGACAGAGTATGTATTTGCTATACAAATCCTGGAATCTATAAGGCCATATAATTTAGCTTGTCTCAATTCCTACTAAACATTTATATTTTTTTAATAGATCAGTATTATGGGAAAACTCATGAGTCCAGGGCCAACAAGCTCCTGAGATGTAAATCTTGCCCTGGCAGTAGGATTGTTCAGATGTTACTTTTTCTTAAAAAGGCTCCTATAAGACAGAATGGGACCATAGGATTTGATTTGGCCTCTACTCCATAATGACGGATTATCTATGACCATAAATGTTAAAGAGCATGCTGGGAACATCATCAATAATACTTATATAACACATGTAGCCTTTCAATTCACAAAGGACACAATTAAATGGAACTGCAGTGTAACGTGACATTTTAGGATAATGCCACATCCTTTTTGTGAATGTTAAAAACTGAACGATAAAAACTGTTATATTTGGGATTAGTGGCAGTGTGTAAACGTCCGTCACAATTTGTAAAACAAGCCACTTATCCCTAGGCAATGTAACTACACATGAGAGACCAAGGGTAAAATTAAATGCAATGATGAAAATAGAACAGGAAAGTTATGACCAGGGATGTGCAGTGATCAACCTTATTTATCTTTTGGCCACAGATTCCAGAGGGTTTATGAATTACATGCATAGCACAGTGCAGCACATTATATAAGGATGTGAATCCAGGGAATTAATTTATTAAATGTTAACTTTCATTGATTAAACAATCATAACAGATATATTTTCTTATTTATCACACAGTAAATTTTAACAGACTTAAGAGTACCTGTCATGGTACACATAACTTTACCTATAATTAAAGTCTAAATAATTTGATCTGTAAACTGTGCTTGAAGGAACATATGCTCTTCTCCTTCACCTGTCAATTATTTTTTTTGGGCACGGTTGAATAATGGGAAAGCAGGAGAACCTTTCTACAGGCAATTTTCCTGCTCTCTGTCACTGCAACTACAGCATATGCACTGTAGTTGCTGTGTTATTCTCTAGCAAGTGTGTCTATTACGTGTTATGTGAATATATGAACAAGATATGAGATGCCATTTCATGGGAATTTGCATGTGGATAGTAGGTAAGTGCTAACAGCTTATAAAGTTTCTAGTTATATAATTTATCTTAATTTTACATTATATAGCTATAGCTTTAGGAACTGGCATCTGTTAAGAGGACACTGCCATTACATTCTATGTAAAGAAACACATGTAACAGACACAAAATACAAAAGATACAGCCAATTTTCATTATTTTTAAACAAATAATAAGTACCCAAAAATTGATCTATGTGGTGGAAAGCTAGGTACGTACTCTGCATAGGTATGTGACTCTAAACCCCTTGCACCTCCCTTTGATTTCACACTTGGGCTATTAAACTGTACCCAAGGTATTCTTAATGTATACATGATTTAATAAACTTTTTTAGCTACACAACTGGTATATGATTTGTTCACTACTACATAAGTTAATGCACATCAAAAAGTAATATGTAGTATATATATAAATATATATATATATAAATTAAACCAAGAGGACTGCATTCCCCTACACATGCATACATTATAAGGTGCTGCAAGCATTAGGCTGCTAAAGTAGGACCTGCAAAGAATGGGGTACATTGACGTTGTGGCAGGTTTATGCAATATATGATCATATAATGTAATTAAACCCCCATTATTTTTTGCCTTGGTAAGGTGTTTTTAAATTAAAACTATTACAATCTGTAAGATTTGGAATCATTGTTTAGTGAATAAGCGAGTGCGCTGGATTGCGTATTTTATATGCATTATATATATTTTTATATATACAGGTGATACTCAAAAAATTTGAATATCATGGAAAAGTTAATTTATTTCAGTAATGCAACATAAAAGGGGAAAAGGGGAAACTAATATATGAGATAGACGCATTACATGCAAAGCAAGATAGTTCAAGCCGTGATTTGTCATAAGTGCGATGATTATGGCTTACAGCTCATGAAAAACCCAAATCCACAATCTCAGTAAATTAGAATATTGTGAAAAGGTACAATATTCTAAGCTCACAATGTCGCACTCTAATCAGCTAAGTAAGCCATAACACCCGCAAAGGGTTTCTGAGCCTTTAAATGGTCTCTCAGTCTGGTTCAGTAGGAATCACAATCATGGGGAAGACTGCTGACCTGACAGTTGTACAAAAAAAACATCATTGACACCTTCCATAAAGAGGGAAAGCCTCAAAAGGTAATTGCGAAGGAAGTTGGATGTTCCCAAAGTGCTGTATCAAAGCACATTAATAGAAAGTTATGTGGAAGGGGAAAGTGTGGAAGAAAAAGGTGCACAAGCAGCAGGGATGACCGCAGCCTGGAGAGGATTGTCAGGAAAAGGCCATTCAAAAGTGTTGGGGACTTTCACAAGGAGTGGACTGAGGCTGGAGTCAGTGCATCAAGAGCCACCACACACAGAAAGATCCTGGACATGGGCTTCAGATGTTGTATTCCTCTTGTCAAGCCGCTCCTGAACAACAAACAACGTCAGAAGCGTCTTACCTGGGCTAAAGAAAAACAGACCTGGTCTGTTGCTCAGTGGTCCAAAGTCTTCTTTTCTGATGAGAGCAACTTTTGCATCTCATTTGGAAACCAAGGACCCAGAGTCTGGAAGAAGAATGGAGAGGCACACACTGCAAGATGCTTGAAGTCCAGTGTGAAGTTTCCAGTCTGTGTTGATTTGGGGAGCTAAATGTTGTTGTTGGTCCACTGTGCTTCATTAAGATTTTGGAGCACTTCATGCTTCCTTCTGCAGATGAGCTTTATGGGGATGCTGACTTAATTTTCCAGCAGGACTTGGCACCTGCCCACACTGCCAAAAGCACCAAAGCCTGGTTCAATGACCGTGGGATTACTGTGCTTGAATGGCCAGCAAACTCGCCTGACCTGGACCCCACAGAGAATCTATGAGGCATTGCCAAGAGAAAGATGAGACATGAGACCGAACAATGCAGTATTGCTGAAGGTCGCTATTGAAGCATCCTGGTCTTCCATAACACCTCAGCAGTGCCACAGGCTGATAGCTTCCATGCCACTCCGCATTGAGGCAGTAATTGCTGCAAAAGGGGCCCAAGTACTGAGTCCATATGCATGCTCATACTTTTCAGAGGTCCGATATTGCTCTATGTACACTCCTTGTTTTATTGATTGCATGTAATATTCTTATTTACTAAGGTTGTGGATTTGGGGTTGTCATGATCTGTAAGCCATAATCATCGCACTTATAAAAAATCACGGCTTGAAATATCTTGCTTTGCATGTAATGCGTCTATCTCATATATTAGTTTTCCCTTTTACATTGCATTACTAAAATAAATTAACTTTTGCACGATATTCTAATTTTTCGAGTATCACCTGTATATAAATTACTTTATATATATTAATCAGTAGTACATAGTAACGTACTGTCAATGTTGTGTTTTAGATAGGTAGGTAAGTAGAAACATAGATAGACAGACAGACATAGTCGGAAAAATAACTATGAGCAAATAACAGAAAAGTTCTAAATTACAAAATAAAATGTTTTCCTGTTAGTAGTCCACTCTGCACTGGTATTTGCTACAATCTAAAAGGACTTCTAAAACCAATCCATGTCCAACAAAATCAATGTTTGACCCTATAGGGTCATAATCAAGATTTTAGGAAGTCTTTTGAGTGCTGCCAATTATTATGTTTATTTATATTTTTGCTTGGGTTAGCACCTAGGCATATTGCAAATTATTCATATTTTTTGATAAGTGCATAGTGCTTTTATGTATTCTTTTATGGATATATGCACATGTTATTGTCTCCCTATTAAATTCGGTTAGTTCATGATTGCTTATTATACATATATATCTTATATAATTGTTTTGTCATGTAACCAACAACTTCACCTTGTATAGTAACTAATTAGCAGCAATATCAGTTATTTTTAAAACATATTTCATTTTATTAACATTCACAGGGTTTTTAACTGAAGTAAGAATTGCCAGGATTTTAAAATGAATTCAAAGTGGTTTTCAAATTTAAGAACAAGATAGCCAAATCAAAATAGACTTGAAGAAAGTTTCTAGTTCAACTACTTTGCCCTTCATTTTAAAATTCAGTCTAAATTCCAGACAATTCTCACTTCAGTGAATAAGCCTGAGAGTGTCTCTTATTATTAAATATTGAAAACTGAACTCTCCATTGTATTACAGAAGATATTACATAGATTTAATTTTAGAGCTGGGTCTGGAATAATATATCTAGTTATTTCAAATGAAAAATAATGAGGCATCAGTGATTTTATTTCAGTGAATTACATACCAGTTATGGACACTAGATGGGGTCAGTGACTCACCGTTGTTTATAACAAGTTTAAAATACCCTAAATTGTTCTAAGTGCTCATTTAGCACAAAGTTAAAAACATAATTGAATATGGGTGGGCTCTCTTGACAAACTTACCAAGAAAAGCTACATTCTTTCAATTAACTTTATTCATACTTTAAACAACAAGCAGTAAATAGGTGGTATATTACATTTGTCTTGTGCGTTTCGACACTTTTTGGTCTCAATCATGAATCACAAAAGTAGAAAATATACCTTCATACACATTAGCTTTAAAACATTGTGTGTTCTTCAACTTTCCAAGAATAGAAGAATTCAAATGAGCACAAACAATGGTATCTTTTACATTCCCTGCCCAAATTTCTGTAGATTTTCTCAGCAATGTCCTGCGATTTTACATATAGCTGTTTCTAGGTCAATACATCAGTTTAAAAAAAATAGTCACAGAGTGTCAGAAACATAGAATGTGATGGCAGATAAGAACCATTCGGCCCATCTAGTCTGCCCAATTTTCTAAATACTTGAATTAGTCCCTGGCCTTATCTTATAGTTAGGATAGCCTTATGCCTATCCCACGCATGCTTACACTCCTTCACTGTGTTAACCTCTACCACTTCAGCTGGAAAAAAGGTTATGCAGAAAACAACAGACCTAGATAACAAAAAAGCCCAGCTCAACCAATGCAAGGAATGTGAGGACAAAACTATAAGTGGTATAAGAGATAATAAACCTAACAAAAGAAAGTGAAGCTGGGAAAAACAAACAGATAAATATTAACTATTAATGACAAGTAGGGGCATTCCTTGTAATTCTCCTTAAAATAATCAAATAATGCAATTGTTCTCTCATTTCTGGAATCATTACTAGTTCCACTCCTACCAATATATGGATAGTCAGTCTGTGCGTTTAGATATCACAGCTTCCTACAAATGCTTACTTGTCTCCTGAATTTTGAATGGCTTTGTGCGCTTTTTATGCTTTCGCTTTTCAATAGTGTTGTTTTAAACAAATGATAATAGCTCTAAAGTAGAGTTGAATGTTTTTTTTTTTTTTCTGCAATGCAGTCAATCTTTTTTATTTTAATTTACATCTCTGCCTTCATCCAGCCGCTGAACAAATGTGGATTATTTCACAGGGATATTATTAGGGATTCCCCAGAATATGGGATTTTATATGAATGACGTCCTGCAAGTGTATATTTTGTTTGTATGAGTTTGAGTGAGGTTAGGAATTTAATTGTCTTCCTGCCACAATGTTACCCATGAACCAGTACCATGGACAGTTATGTGGACTGCTAAAAAGGCTCTGTCACTCAAAATATTATTGAGTATTTCACAAGGATAAAAAATGTCATTGAAATTCCAATGCAGTCAAAAGATAGTATAAGACAAATGTGGGACTAGTTTGTCTTATAGTAAATCTTCAAATTGACAAAACTTGACAAATGCAGAGCTCCCAGTCTAATCATGAGACAATAACTATGGAGGCTCCAAAGGCCTCAAGGGATCCTCCACAGACATCTGCACTGACATGGACTTCTGTCAGATAAAACTTCAGGAGCTGAAGATTGAGAATGGCATCACCCACAGGGGAGTACAATTCAGCTCCTCTGCACCCCACGGCCACTGTACCCTAATCGATGATGTCACCATTGTGCTCTTTGCAAAATATTCAAAAACTGCAGAAGGCGACAGAGGCATTAAATCCAGCAAGCATTTGCAGCAATTGCATGCACATTGTGAATGGCCTGTGGCACCTAGCTAATCAAAGAATGTTCTTAAGTCTTACTACGTTAATACATTCTGGCTTGAGCCTACATCTCTTAATGCATTATGGGAGGTGCATTACAACACACAAAATGAAATGAAAGAATTTTTTTTTTTTAAATTTGAATGCCCTTCATTTGGATAAAATTTTCCAGAATCTGTTCACTTTGCAGTGATGCTTGTAGAAACCATGAAGAGGATGAGATCTCCTAGCGTGTGGTGGTATACCCACGAGTAACTTGGTAACTATTGCCTATATTGTCCCCTCCATTAGTGCATGCCTGCACAACCTGCAGCCCCCCAGATGTTTTGAACTACATCTCTCATAATTCCCTCGCTATCAGCCATGATTCCCTGGCTATTCATTTAAGGAAACATGGGTGTTGGCTATCTGTTTCATTCAAAGAATCATGGATGTTGAAGTTAAAAGAATCTGGGGGGCCGCAAAAGCGTGCAAAAGCTTCAAAGTGATTAAGCTCTCTTGTAGAATGTACTGATGTCTCCCCAAGCACTAGCCGAGACTTATTGAAGGGTAAAAATTTATTAGTTTATTGAGGCAAGGCACAGGAATGTATACACAGAGCCCCAGCATGGGATCTCCATTCAGAATTACACAAGCCCGCCAGACACCTCTGTGTCTGGGAAATAATTGAGTCAGCTAACTAATTATCTCCTGGACACAGAAAGTGTAGTACAAAAACCCCCCAAAACATACACAATACAACCGAGCTCCCCCACATGACATATATCCTCAGAAAGGTCTCTTTTCAGCACCCATTCTGTCCAAAAAGTGCCTGGATCGGATGTGGCTATCCCAAATTAGGTGAAAGTCCAAAGTTCAGCGGGACACGGCTAGCCACTGTTTCGGTTCAGAGTTCCAGAGTGCTGGGTAAACTTCCCTAGTCACCTAACACCTCATTTTTACATGGGAACATGGAGCTCCCAAAGTCCTTGGTGTCATTTGATGTCTTGCTACCCCCTATTTTAACCCTCCAAAAAGCGCCCTGACTGATGGTCCTGAGACAGAGAGCACTCTGATTGAAGTTTCAGTAGACCGCGGTGACCCCGCAATCCGCTTTAGAGTTACAGGAGATTTCAGGGTTGCTCTTGGTCAGGCGCACCACAACTCAGCAGCCCATAGGTGACTCCAAGACAGCAAGAAAGGGGTGCTGGGCTAGGAGGCACGGGCTGGAGGGTTAGTCCATAGTGATAACAGTCTTCTGAGAGAGGGGTGGGAGACATGTACCCGGCTAGGCAGAGGATCCGTTACACTAGCACTTGCACATTCTAGCTTATATAATTGCTAGTTGTAATCTTGACCATGCCCAGCAAAGATTTAGGGATATGTATTTCTTTAAAAAGCTGTATATTGTTAAGCACATGGAAGATATTTAAAAAAAATGTGAAAATATAAGTTGCCAGGTGAGTTCAATTAGCCAGTGCTGGTGGCGTCATTCACACTTCCAGCTGCTGTACAATTGTTTTTCATAGACATCTCGTTTTCTACATATATCTAATTATACACACAATGGAATGTGAGAGCACTCACATTTATTTTTCTTATGGGTGCAATGACTTTAAAGAATAAGCACAAAAGATGTACAGCTCTCCTTATTGTGAAAAGATGATATCCCTTTATTGACAAACCATCTTTTCACAATAAGGAGTGCTGGACCTCTTTTTTGCCTTTTCTTTAATTCTACACAAATATGTGCATGAACATTATAATGCATGTACAATTAAACATATGCATACATAATAAGTAACTACTCACATATATCTAATCAACCCCCCCTGAGATTCTCCCCTGCTGGCTAGTGCAGGGCTGGCATTGTCCAAGTGCCAGCCCTGCTATGTGCCTGCGGACCGGTGAGGGAGATCAGAGATCTCCATCCCCGATCCGCAGGAACCGTGCTGACAGCCGGCAAGGGAGGGAGAGGGAGGAGAGAGGACCCGGGAGCTCAGCCTGCAGCTCCTCCGAGTCCTCCTCTCGCGAGATTTGGAGCGTTGCCGCGGTTACCACGGCAACGCTCCAAATCTCGCGAGAGTGAACTCTAGTCCTGGAGCTGCGGGCTAGAGTTCACCTCACCACCACTGGGACCACCAGGGATTCCCCACCGGACCACCAGGGAATCCCACTGGACCACCAGGGAACAAAATATCTCCCAGTAAAGGTAAGAAGGGAGGGGGGGACATAAATATATATATATTTTATTAAATACATTTTTTTATTATGATTAAAAAGCCTCCCTACGCTCCTTCCCCCCCATACAAACACTGCCCCCCATACACACTGCCCAACAAACACTGTCTCCATACACACACTACACACACTGCCCCACAAACACTGTCCTCATACACACACTGCACACCCATACACACACTGCCCCCCATATACACACTGCACACCCATACACACACTGCCTGACAAACACTGCCCCCCATACACACACTGCACACACAGACACATACAGGGCCCTACACACACTGCTGCCCCCCCATACACACACTGCCCCACACACACGACCCCCCATCCACACACTGCCCCACACATACATACAGTGCCCCCCCATACATACTGTGCTCCCCATACACACACTCCCCCACACAGACATACCGTGCCCCCCACACATACACTGCAACCCTGACATACACTGCCGCACTCATACACACACTTCACCGCTCACACACCACTGCTCCTATACCCTATATCCCAGCAGACCCCAGGTAAGTTGTCGAACTGTTCTTAAACGGTATGACTACTTACACTGGGGTGGGATCCTGGCACTACTGGCACCATAACTACTACACTGAGCTGTAGTGTTTATTGTGCCTGGATTATTTATTTAAACAATCTACAAGTGCCCCTCCCGAGATCAGGCTCTGGATCTGCCACTGGTTGTTGTTGTTGGGCAGTTGTTACTAGGTGTTTGCCAAACTGTGGCTATTTAAAAGGTGCAGGGGCCAGCAAGGGATAGTATTGCACTAGGGGGCAGTAAAGGCACCAATCCCCTAACAAAATGTTAAGATTATGAAGGGCCCCATATTATAATAATAATAATTATACAATCTCCATCACTAGGACGTGATGGCCTACTCCCACCTGCCACCCTAGACCCAGTAGGCCTATTGGAAATATGTTGCTGGCTCGACATGTGTAGCTTCCCACCATCTTAAAACTTCACAAGCTGCTAGTGACTCTGATCTCAATAGGTTGCCCTATTTGTGCACAGTCCATGTCCCTGTCTACTGAAATTAGTCAGATAATAACAAACCAATTAAAAGGATTATGTCTGGTTAACAAAAGGTATGGTGCATTTAGTTTTTGTAAAATGTATCTCTAGTGGTGGTGGTTTAATTATCACAGTAATCCTAGTACAGTGTAAAATAATTAGAATACAGGATGTTTAACAGGGTGTGGATTCCCTTTAAAGTCAAGAACTAAATTAAACAAGACTACAGGCAAGACATTAGGTCCTTAACCCCTTAAGGACTGAGCCAAATGTACACGTTGTGAGCAAAACAAAACGTAAACGAAATCTGGAATTTGACTATATGTTTGTTCAACCGTAATTCAACTCTTTCATATTAAGTGCACCCACACTTATTATATATGATTTTTGAACAGGGCTTTCATTTAACATCAAATATTTAGGTATGAAACATAATTTAATATGAATAAAATATTAAAATATTAAAAAAATGGAGAGGAAGAAAATAAGATTTTTTTTTATATTTTTTGTTCTACGTGACATTTTAACTGTGAATGTCATAATACTGTTTGCTTTTTTGATAACCCAGGCATAAAGTCCAGAGAATTTAGTTTGCTAGCACTATATTTAACCCTGTAACTTTCCAAGACACCATAAAACCTGTAGATGGGGGGTACGGTTTTACTCGGGAGACTTCGCTGAACACAAATGTTAATGTTTCAAAACAGTAAAATGTTTTACAACGACGATATCATCAGGGACGTTTTTTGCATTTTTCACACACAAATGGCACTTACAAGGACGATATAATTGTTGTGATACGTTTTACTGTTTTAAAACACTAATATTTGTGTTCAGTGAAGTCTCCTAAGTATAACAGTACCCCTCATGTACAGGTTTTAAGGTGTTGTCAAAAGTTACAGAGTCAAATATAAGGCTTTCATTTCAGATTTTTCACATTGAAATTCGCCAGATTTCTTACGTTGCCTTTGAGACCATATGGTAGCCCAGGAATGAAAATTACCCCCATGATGACATACCAAGGTATTGCAAATGGGGTATGTCCAGTCTTTTTTAGTAGCCACTTCGTTATAAACACTGGCCAAAATTGGCGTTCAAATTTGTTTTTTGTATTTTTCACACACAAACAAATATTAATGCCAACTTTGGCCAGTGTTTGTGACCAAGTGGCTACTAAAAAAGACTGGACATACCCCATTTGCAAACGGTATGCCATTATGGGGGTAGTTCTCATTCCTGGGCTACCATACTGTCTCAAAAGCAACGTAGCCAATCTGGCAAATTTAAATGTGAAAAAAATGAAAAATGTAACATGCTATATTTGACCCTGTAACTTCCCAAAACACCATAAAACCTGTACATAGGTGGTACTCTTTTACACGTGAGACATTGCTGAATACAAATATGTGTATTTTATTGCAGTAAAAGCAAACAGTATTATGACATTCATAGTCAAAATGTCACGTAGAACTAAAAAAATAACACAATTTCTTATTTTCACCCATTTTTTTTTTTTTACATTTTATTCATATTAAATTATGTTTCATAGCTAAATATTTGATGTTAAATGAAATTCCTATTTATCCTGAATAAAATGATGTATAATAAGTGTGGGTGCACTTAATATGAAAGAGGTGAATTACGGTTGAACAGACATATAGTCAAATTCCAGATTTCGTTTACGTTTTGTACATTTGGCTCAGTCCTTAAAAAGGGACAGGGGTCCCAAAACATTTGCATTTTGGCATGCTCTTCTTATAAATTTATGTTTCACCAGCAGGCATGATTAACTAAGCTGCACATTATGCTTTTTCTCATACAATTTCAAGTTATCTTGTCTGATAATGAAGGCTGTTACAGTATATTTTATTAATTGCAAATACCCCTAAATTAATAGTAACTCTACCCAGGTGTGGAACCAAAGACTGAACACGGGGGCCAAGCGCAGTGGCGTACATACCAGGGTCGCAGGGGTCGCGGCTGCGACCGGGCCCGGCCCACCAGGGGGCCCGGCCGCCCCTGCGACCCGGTATGTACCGACAGGGCCAGCCTTTTCTCCTGGGGGGCCCAGGAGCCGACCACCCCAGGGCCCCCCGAGGCTGGCCCTCATGATACCCTGCAGGCGGGTGGCCGGTCGGGCAGGCGGGTGCGCGAGGGAGCACTCAGTGCTTCCTCTTCAGCTCCCTCGCGCACCGCACTGATATGGGAGCCGGAAGATGACATCATCTTCCGGCGCCGGCATCCCTACGCGGCGCGCGAGGGAGCTGAAGAGGAAGCAGTGAGTGCTCCTCGCGCGCCCGCCTGCCCGACCGGCCACCCGCCCAGGAGCCCAGCAGCACCACTGGACCCCAGGGAATCCCCCCAGCACTCCAAAAGGTAAGGAGGCTGGGGGGATTACATTTAAAAAAAACCAAAAAAAACAACATGTGTTATAGTGTGTGTTAGAGTGAGTGTTAGTGAGTGTGTGTTAGAGTGAGAGTTATAGTGTGTGTTAGAGTGAGTGTTAGTGTGTGTATGTTAGAGTGAGTGTGTGTTAGAGTGAGCGTTAGTGAGTGTTATAGTGTGTGTTAGAGTGAGTGTTAGTGTGTGTGAGTGTTAGTGGGTGTTAGTGTGTGAGTGTTAGAGTGAGTGTGTGTTAGAGTGAGTGTTAGTGTGTGTTAGTGTGTGTTTTTGCTAGTGAGTGTCAGTGAGTGTGTTACTGTGTGTGTCTTACTGAGTGTGTGTGTTAGTGAGTCTGTTTGATGTCTGTTAGTGAGTGCGTGTTTGTCAATGAGAGTGCATGTTTTGTGAGTGTGTATGTATGTCTGTCGCTGAGTGTGTCTCTGTCAGTAAATGTGTGTGTCTGTTAGCTAGTGTGTATGCGTCTGTAAGTGTGTGTGTGTCTTCAGCACTTACCTTTCTCCAGCGCCGGACTCCCTTGGTGCTGGGGATCCCTCAGCC
>OW240914.1:211002943-211055630 GCA_933207985.1 Pelobates cultripes | reverse complement strand
GGGAGGACAGTAGGTCCCTCCCCCCTTATTGTTTTACTAGGGCCCCCACCCACCGCGCAGGGGTGGGGGCCGGGGGGGAGGACAGTAGGTCCCCCCCCTTGTTGTTTTATTAGGGCCCCCACCCACCCACCGCGCAGGGGTGGGGGCCAGGGGGGGAGGACAGTAGGTCCCCCCCCCCTTGTTGTTTTATTAGGGCCCCCACCCACCGCTCAGGGGTGGGGGCCGGGGGGGAGGACAGTAGGTCCCCCCCCTTATTGTTTTATTAGGGCCCCCACCCACCGCTCAGGGGTGGGGGCCAGGGGGGGAGGACAGTAGGTCCCCCCCCCTTATTGTTTTATTGGGGCCCCCACCCACCGCTCAGGGGTGGGGGCCGGGGGGAGGACAGTAGGTCCCCCCCCCATTATCTTTATGGCCCCCACCCGCCGCTCAGGGTGGGGGAGGGGGGGGAGGACAATAGGTCCGCCCCCCCTTATTGTAATTTATGTCTTTTTTTTTCAACAGTGAGCAGCCACAGGCTGCTCACTGTTTAGTAGACATGCCCCTACTCGCGGTATAGTGAGTAGGGGCATTTGGGAGATTTAAATCTCTCTTGTGCTATTATGGGGGTCATATTGACCCCCATAGAGTGAGAGGGGGTACTGGGGGGCTTATGAAGTGGTGGGGAGCACTGCTCCCTGCCACTTCTATAGTTACATATTACAAGGAGGGAGCTGCATGCCGGTAGCTCCCTCCTTGTAATAAACTGCACGAACAAACATACACTGATACTCAGATACACTGATACATTGTGTTAGTTTGTTCGGCTGATCTTTCTATTCACTCATTCGTCTGTCTGATGAATGAATGAATAGATGAAATTCCCGTTCGCATGTCCAGGTGTTTCACTGGGCATGTGCGGGAATCTCAGTGTCTGCCTAGTGTGGGCTGATGACGTGTCCCACAGGGACTTCACCTACCCACACAAAGATGGCGGCGCCCTGAATCAAGATCGGGGCAGAAAATAAGGATTAAAAAATAGGTAATGTGGGGGGCTTAGGGGCATTTGGGGGCGACTAGTGGGTCAATTGGATGTAGTGGAGGCGGGAGGGGGGTTAAAAAAAAAACGTGTTTCGGCATGACAGTGCCGCTTTAAATAGAGCTAGCTCTGCAATGATTGTTATGCATCATTCTTATAACACCAAACGGTGTGCAGACGATGTCCCAAGAATGACGCTGGAGGACAAGCGTCAGAAATGACGCCGGCTGATTTTTCATTTTTAAAGCACATATGTCATGAGCATTCAGCATCCATAGTTATGCCAAAATTGCCAAAACAAAGTGAAATCCTCATCAATATTGATGATGCTGAACATAAGACTAGCGGTAGTTTGCAACAAGATTGACACAAGGATGACACATCAATGTCACAAGCAATGTTATATGTTGTGACTCACACCTTCCCATTATCACCATTCTTCATCCATTTTCCTCTCCTTATTCAAATCATGTCTATTCCTTTCCTTAGTCATGTCCACCTTGACTCTTTACCCATGTCTCCTCACTCCCCATACTTATGTCCCATCTATCCTCCTGTTCATGCCCACTCACTTCCCCTGCTCATGTTCCTTTGTCCCTTCTCTTTCCTAGTTTATTTTTCTTTTCTCCAGTCATGTGCTGTTCTACTCCTTGCCATTTCTCCTTTTGTGTGTATGTATATATATATATATATACATATATATATATATATATATATATATACAAAAATATAGGGAACAGAAGGCAAGCACTCACGGTCTTTTCTGGTCTCTTTAAAAGGAATTTCTTTATTTCATAGGTTAAAACTTGATTTGATCGACGTTTCAGCCAAACTTCATGGCTTTCATCAGGATCTTAACAGCTCCATATATATTTATTTATTCTAAGCACCCCTACAGCTTACTTACCCACGAAGGTATTTCATTACTGGTATCCAGTGGTGCAACCCACTGGGTTCTAAGCACAGTACCCTCCCGTCTCTCTAAAATGACGTCATGCCTCATTACAGTATGAGCTGACAGGAGCTGAAGCTTAGCTCCTCATTGCTGGGCTGTACTGTATGTTGTCAGCAGTGGCTGTGGTCCCTGGTGTTTTCACAAATCCCCGCCCCGCCTTCTAATCACACACACACACACACACACACACACACACACACACACACACACATTCACTGACAGATACACATACACTAGCTAACAGAAACACACTCACACTCACTAACAGACACACACTAACAGACACACACACACTCACTAACAGACACAGCCGCAGAGTGATGCTGGGAGCCGGAATATGACGTCATATTCCGGCTCCTAGCCTCACTCTGCGGTGCGCGAGGGAGCTGAGCAGACAGCTCTGAGGAAGTGCTCCCTCGCCAGCCGCCCACCAGCGCCCCCCTGACCACCCAGCAGCCCGACCGACATGTCAGTAAGCCGCAAGGCTAAAAAGACATTTGCCCTGGGCATTTGGGGCGGCTTTTTTTGCCACCCCCTGGAAAATGCCACCCAAGGCAAATGCCTTGTTTGCCTCGCGGCTAAAACGTCCCTGATAACAACAATGTAGAAACATTTCATGTTTCAATCCACGTATAAACCTTTATTATTGATTACATTTTAAAAATGTCCTTCAATTCACACTGAGAGGGGGGTTATCAAACTACCATGGAAATTCTTACAAAATAGCAGTACCGCAGTAAAAATAACTTAATAGAGTAAAAATAAAAAATAAAGATATTTGGAGAACGAGTATAGAAACATAGAATGTGACGGCAGATAAGAACCATTCGGCCCATCTAGTCTGCCCAATTTTCTAAATACTTTCATTAGTTCCTGGCCTTATCTTATAGTTAGGATAGCCTTCTGCCTATCCCACGCATGCTTAAACTCCCTCACTGTATTAACCTCTACCACTTCAGCTGGAAGGCTATTCCATGCATCCGCTACCCTCTCAATAAAGTAATACTTCCTGATATTTTTAAACCTTTGCCACTCTAATTTAAGACTTTGTCCTCTTTTTGTGGTAGTTTTTTTTCTTTTAAATATAGTCTCCTCGTTTACTGTGTTGATTCATTTTATGTATTTAAATGTTTCTATCATATCATATCTATCATATCCCCCCTGTCTCGTCTTTCCTCCAAGCTATACATGTTAAGTTCCTTTAACCTTTCCTTGTAAGTTTTATCCTGCAATCCATGAACCAGCTCAATAGCCCTTCTCCAAACTCTCTCTATAGTATCAATATCCTTCTGAAGATACAGTCTCCAGTACTGCGTACAATACTCCAAGTGAGGTCTCAAAAAGTGCACATGACAAGCTTGATAGAGTGAGAAATGCATTTCAACATTTATTTATATAGCACATTTAATTGCAACGTTGTTGCCCAAAGTGCTTCACAGTTACATTAAAACATACATTTATAAAAACATTAGCAGGTGTTCAAAAGGCCCTGTCTATGACTTCACTTGCTGCTCCAGCCTGGCACAGGTCAGAGTATTTTAAAAACTATAAATTCTACAGCGAAGAGCTTTATAGTGTGAGACTCACAAGACCCAGACCTACATTTTTAAAAATGAAGGCACAGTCGCAGTTTAGAAATTGCCCTTCAAAATTTAGCTGGCTAGAGTGGAGTTTCAATGAATGTCAATGGACGGCGTGAGTTACAAACAAATGGTCGTATTGTGAAAACTATCAGGACTATGGCTTAAGACTATGGGATAAGATTTGTGTATGAGGGCCTGAAAATAAGGGAGTGGTGGCAGTTTAGAAATAATGTCCTGATTTTTCAGCTTTTGTCAGCTCCCACTCTAGTTTTGAACATTTCGCCATTCATTCCTATGGGACCAATTTCGCCACAAGAACAACGATATTCCGTGAACCATTCGGCGAAACGTTCCACAAAGTAATAGCACACCAATCGGGAACAATCCGCACGTTATGGTATATTGCTGTGTATGTAGTGTAAAAACTGTGGGAGGAGTTAGGGTGGTAAATTTGGCTATAATAATAAGAATAATATATATATATATATATATATATATATATATATATATGTGAGATAACATTAAGTGGTCTTGCTATGCAAGAACACTTAATAAATAAATAGAGGCTGCAAAACTCGATGGCTGTAGTCGAATGCAAAAAAGAGAGTTAATTTATCTTTCAGCAGCTGAGCAGCTTAGTCCAATGTAGAAATGCAGTAAACAAGGTGAGTATAAGTATCCAATTTGTAGATTCTGAAGGAATTCTCAGTGAGATAAATGGAAAATCAGTTCTGAGTTGAACTGTAGATTCTGAGACCTGAAAAACTTAGTTAGTAGAAAAATGCAAGGTACAAGAGTAGAGATGAGTGGACACCTGGATGTTCAGGTTCGCCGGGTTCAACCGAACTTCGGAAAAAAGTTCGAGTTCGGCCTCGAACTTGACCTGAACTTGACCCCGAACCCGAAGTCAATGGGGACCCGAATCTTTGGGCACTAAAATGGCTCTAAAAATGTCCTGGAAAGGGCTAGAGGGCTGCAAAAGGAAGTAAAATGGGGGTAAGAGTAGGACAAGTGGCCTGCAAACAATTTGGGTAGCCCTCAAAATATTGGGACATATAAAACAAGAAAACAAAGAATAAGTGCACTTAAGTATAACAATGGCTGGGTGAGGCCGGTATAAATGTCTATTCTGCACAAGGTACAAGTCTGGTGGGATCCATGCCTGGTTCATTTTAATAAACGTGAGATTGTCCACGTTGGCTGTGGACAGGCGGCTGAGCTTATCTGTGATAACGCCCCCTGCCGTGCTAAACACACGTTCAGACAATACAATGGCTGCAGGGCAGGCCATAAACCTCCATGGCATAAAGGACAAGCTCAGGCCATGTGCCCAATTTGGAGACCCAGAAGTTAAATGGGGCAGACCCATCAGTCAGTACGTGTAGGCGTGTGCACACGTACTGTTCCACCATGTTGCTGAAATGCTGCCTCCTGCTAAGACGTTCCATACCAGCTGGTGGTGCTGGTTGTTGTGGCATGCTGACAAAGCTTTTCCACATTTCAGCCATGCTAACCCTGCCTTCTGAGGTGCTGGCGGTGCCCCAGCTGCGTTGGCGACCTCTTCTTCCTCCTCGCGCCTTGTGCTTCCACTGAGCCCCCGGTGTCAGTTGGGAATGCCCTCAGCAGCGCGTCTACCAGCAACTTCCAATCAAGCTCCAGTGAGGGAATTAAGGACGGCACATTGTCCTTGTAATGGAGATCCAGCAGGGTGGCCACCCAGTAATCAGCACAAGTTAGAATGTGGGCAACTCGGCAGTCATTGCGCAGGCACTTGGTGACTCTAGATAACCTCAGGCCGATTGCACGTCCCCGTGACGGCGACAACGCATTCGGATGTCTGCCCTTTCAACTTTCAATGGTACTTTCTGCGCCTACCACGGTGACCACGGGTAACAGGGAATCAGGGTTCGATTCTGGAGAGGGAGCCTGAGAAACGGCTAACACATCCAAGGAAGGCAGCAGGTGCTCAAATTACCCACTCCAGACGCGGGGAGGTAGTGACGAAACTTTTGAGGCCCTGTAATTGGAATGAGTACACTTTAAATCCTTTAACGAGAATCTGTTGGAGGGCAAGTCTGCTGCAGAGAGACTGAACCGTGCGTGCTGCAGCTGAAACTCCACTATCGCCTGCTGTTGCTCGCACAGTCTCTCCAGCATGTGCAAGGTGGAGTTCCACCTTGTGGGCACATCGCATAGAGGCGGTGAGCGGGAAGTCCGAAGTTACGCTGCAGCGCAGACAGGTGAGCAGCAGCAGTGTGAGAGCACTGAAAGCGCGCACAGACGGAGCACAGCAGCAGCTCTGATATATCTGGGTAGTTTTTCAGGAATTTCTGCACCACCAAATTCAGTACATGCGCCAGGCAATGCATGTGCGTCAAGCTGCTACGAGATTTCGCCCATTATCGCACACCACCAGGCCGGGCTTGAGGCTCAGTGGCAACAACCACTCATCAGTCTGTTGTTCCATGACTGTCCACAGCTCCTGCGCGGTGTGGGGTTTTTCCCCCAAACATATGAGTTTTAAAACAGCCTGCTGTCGTTTCCCCCTGGCTGTGCTGAAGTTGATGGTGAAGGTGTTACGCTGACCAGATGAGGAGGTGGTAGATGAGGAGGAAACAGAGTAGGAGGAGGAAGCAACAGGAGGCAAAGTGAAATGCCCTGCAATCCTCGGTGGCGGAAGGACATGCACCAAACTGCTATCGCCTCAGGCCCAGCCGGCACAGCATTTGCCCAGTGTGCAGTTAGGAAGATATAGCGTCCCTGCCCGTGCTTACTGGTCCACGTATCAGTGGTTATGTGGACCTTGTCACAGATGGCGTTGCGCAGTGCACACCTGATTTTGTCCACCAATTGGTTGTGCAGGGAAGGGATGGCTCGCCTGGTAAAGTAGTGGCGGCTGAGAACCACGTACTGTTGTTTTTAAAACTGTCTGTCTCCAGCAGACAGAATGACAGCATTTCAAAGGCCAGGAATTTTGAAATGCTGGCATTTAGGGCCAGGGATAGCGGGTGGATAGGGGGGAACTTCCTCTTTCTCTCCAGTGATTATTTTTATTTTTATTTTTATTGGTCTGCAAGAATGCACCGCAGGCCGCAAATGTTCTATTTAGCACAAAAAAGTGTGATTTTTTTAAACCAACAATGTAACAGTAGTATTTAAGGGTTTTATTGGACTGCAAGAAATGCACCGCAGGCCGCAAATGTACTATTTAGCACCAAAGAAATGTGAATTTTTCAAAGTGCGATGTAACCACAGTATTTGACGGTTCTATTTGACTCTCAGATATGAAGTGCACCGCAGGCAGAAAATTTACTTTTTAGCACCAAAGAAATGAGAATTTTTCAAAGTGTGATGTAACCACAGTATTTGACAGTTCTATTTGACTCTCAGATATGAAGTGCACCGCAGGCAGCAAATGTACTATTTAGCACCAAAAAAATTCGAATTTGTCAAACTGCAATATCACAGCAGTATTTAAAAATGCCTAGATGTTGCCCACTGAGCTACCAGAACAGGATTAAAGAAACGTGCCTGGCACACATGCAGTTGCAAGTGCCCACCTAACAAACAGACTGATTGCTTATTTCTCTGTGGCACTGGGCTCAGGGCAGGGTACAAAAATGTAGTATAGCACCCACAAAAATAATCGCTGTAGTTTGCAGATTCAACACCAGAATTATTTCCTAATCTGTCCCTCACAGTTGCAGCATCCTCTCCCTCATGTGACTCCAGCTTATATAGAGGCTGGGTCACATGCTGCACTGGCCAATCACAGCCATGCCATTAGTAGGCATGGCTGTGATGGCTTCTAAGGGCACACAAGTCAAACGCTTGTTGATTGGTTGCCCTGCAGCTTTTCAAAAAGCGCCATTAAATCACACCGAACTCGAACCCGAACTGTCACTGAAATGTCCAGGCTCGGGTTCGGGGTCCAAAAATCGCAATGTTCGGTACGAACCCCTAACTTTACAGTTCGGGTTTGCTCATCCCTATACAAGAGCATAACAGACTGGTATCAGCTCATTAAGCGGGCACAGGTTCACTGACAGGGCAGTCTTTAATAGGACAGTTAGTCTCATATGGAGAGTCTCTGGGAATCCTCAAAAGATGAGGGTAATATATGTTTAGGCCTAATTCTGCAAAGTCTATTTTTACATCTTCGAAAGATCCACAAATTCAAGGCAGAACCTCCGGGACATCCCATAATATCTGGGATAGGAACTTTGGGAGAAGATTTATCTGAATTTATCTGAAACAGCTGCAACCTTTGATACAAAAATCTAAAAGCTATTTAAGGGATTCAAAACATGCTTTATCCCAAATGGCATGTTTAAAATTGGATAGAAAGTATCGATGGTTAGAACTGAATTATACTCCTCCATGCCACATCAACAAGGAATAGAGATGACTTCTCTTTTTCCAGAAAGATTCTCTATTTTTTTTTTTAAATTGAGAGAATTTATGATAGAAAGTCTCACTTTTTTGGTAACACATAATTTTTTATGTTTGATGGGGATTCCTATCTCTGAAGATGTAGCACTGCAACAGGGACTAAATGTATCCCTTCATACGTTGACATCTATATAATAATGTGGGAATTGTGTCATGTCTTGACAAAAGTCTGGTTAAGAATGAGTGGAACTTGAAGTTCACAAAGATAACCAAGATATATTTCTTATATCTACATTTGGAATAAAATAATTTAAATAAATCCATCTTAACAGCATGATTTAGGAAGAAAACAGCAGGCAACACTTTATTATGGGAAGAAAGCTGTCATCCCCCACACTTATAGAGCAATATATGCAGGGCTGGACTGGGAAAAAATTTGGCCCAAGCATTTTTCAATCACAGCGGCCCTCTGAGAAGAGGGTGTGTTTTGTCATCACTAATGGCAAGCATGCACCCTCTCAAAGTGAGCATGTTAGTTCAATGCGCAGAGCCCTGCTGAAGAGCTCTAACATGAGAAAAGGCCCTGTATTTGTTTGGCGCAGCACAAGCAAATTTAATAACATGCTTGCGGTGTGTTTGCTTTTAACTTGTCTCTGGTGTCCCCATAAGAAGGATACCAGAGAACAAAATGGTCAGGAAAGCGTATCATGTTAGGAGCTGTAGAGAGTGTGTGTGTATAGGGGGCATAGTGTGAATTGGGGATGTAGCGAGTGTGTGCATACGGGCTGTAGTGTGTGTAGGGGTTGTAGAGAGTGTGTGTTTAGAGAATGTAGCATGTGTTTGCTAACAATGAATGTAGTGTGTGCATAGGGGATCCAGAGTTTGATGTCAGGATTGTAGTGTGTGTAGGTGGTGCAGTGTGTGTGTGTGTGTGTGTGTAGGGAATCTAGTGTGTAAAGGACCCAGAGTGTGTATAGGTGATTGTGTGTGTGTGTGTGTGTGTGTGTGTGTGCAGAGGATTTAGAGTGTATATAGGGATCTACTGAGTGTATGTGTGTGTGTGTAGATTAGATGATCCAGAGTTGGCTAAGGGATCTAGCGTGTATCTGGAGTGTAATGTGTGTAGTGGTGCAGTGTGAGGGGTGCTGTAGTATATATATATATATATATATATATATTTATATATATAAAATACAGAATCCAGTGCACTCGCTTCTTCACTAAACAATGATTGCAAATCTTAGAGATTATAATAGTTTTTATTTAAAAACACCTCACCTAGGCAAAAAAATGGGGGTTTAGTTACATTATATGATCATATTTTGCATAAGCCTACCACAACGTCAATGTACCTCATTCATGGCAGGTCCTACTCTAGCAGCCTAATGCTTTCTCTTATGAGATTAATCCACTTACTTGGGAAATACTTCCTTACTGGGACACTCTGCAAGTCATGGCTAAATAGGATCCTGGAATGAGGCACCTGTGACAGAGAGGGGTGCAACACCAAGTAGTTGACCTGGACTCCCAAATATATAAAAGAAACCAAGAGGGCTGCACTCACCTGAACATGCTTACATTATAGGGTGCTGCTGGGGCCAAAATATACAAAATACAGAATCCAGAGCACTCGCTTATTCACTAAACAATGATTTCAAACCTTAGAGATTGTAATAGTTTTATTTAAAAACACCTCACCTAGGCAAAAAATAATGGGGGTTTAGTTACATTATATGATCATATATTGCATAAGCCTGCCACAGCATCAATGTACCCCATTCTTGGCAGGTCCTACTCTAGCAGCCTAATGCTTGCTCTTATGAGATTAATCCACTTACTTGGGAAATACTTCCTTACTGGGACTCTCTGCAATACAGAATCCAGCGCACTCGCTTATTCACTAAACAAGGAAATAATTGTTTAGTGAATAGGCGAGTCCGCTAGATTCTGTATTTAGTGTGAGTGTGCTGTGTGTGTGAGTGTGCTGTGTGTTTGTCTGAGGGTGTTGTGTCTGAGTGTGCTGTGTGTGTAAGTATGCTGTTAGTGTGAGGGTGCTGTGTGTGAGGGTGTTGTGTGTGAGTGTGTCTGAGTGTGCTGTCAATGTGAATGTGTTGTGTGTTTGTCTGAGGGTGCTGTGTGTGTGTGGGTGCTGTGTGCTGTGAGTGTGAGGGTGCTGTGTGTGTGTGTGTGTATGTGTGTGAGTGTGCTATGTGTGTGCTGTGTGTGTGAATATGTCTGGAGGGATTTTGTGTGTGGGGGTGGAGATGTAAATATATTATTATTATTTTTTATTAAAAAAACTAAATTTTATATCCCCCCTCCCTTCTTACCTTTAGCCTGGCAGGATGAGCCGTGCTGCCATGGAGGAGGGCCGTGCTGCAGTCCCTGGTGGTCCTAGTGGTGAGTGTACTCTACCCTGCAGTTCATGGGATAGAATTCACTCTTGCGAGATCTGAACATTGCCGTGGTAACCGCGGCAACACTCCAACCTCACGAGAAGAACCCGGCGGAGCTGCAGGGTAGAGCACCACTGGGTCTTCCTCTCCCTCCCTCAGCCAGCGGCAGTGTTACAGTGCCTGTGGGCTAGTGAAGGAGATCTTTGATCTCCCCACCGGCTCATGAAGGCACACAGCACGGCCAGCACACTGACAGTGTCGGCCCTGGATGAGCCGGGGAGATCCTGTGATTTCCCCTGGCGGCCCCGGCCCCTGCCATGCCGGCCCACCGGGCATTTGCACAGTATGCCTGATGGCCAGTCCGGGCCTGTATATATGTATGTTTGATGTCTATTGTACACTATGGACATTTATTTTTCTTATTAACCCACTGACGATGTCATTCGATATTCTCGCTTCTCAAGCTTAAATAAAGAATGAAAAAAATACAAAAAAAAAATCATCATTGTTCGTCATAACCAGACAAGCGTACTCTCTACTTGCTGCTTGTATCAGGTTTAACATGTTCAAAAACCTGGTCCCCCTTGCTGAACTACTAGTGCCTCTATTCCAATTCATGTCCAGGTAATTAAAAACTCCAATAATGAACTTGTTTGCTCTAACAATTGTTCTTCCTCATAAACCAGATATCTACCAATAAAGCTTCCACATTTTCCTCGTCACATACCATTTTCTTAATAGTTGGCTTTAACTCATAGTTGGGATACAAACATACCCCACCAACTGTTTTTCTTTCCTTCCTAAATAATATGTAACCATTTAACTGCCCAGTCATGTGTCTCATCCCACCATGTTTCTTAAATGCCTATTATGTCATATTGCTTAGTGTGTATGCAATTTGTTATTTAGGCTCCTTGCATTAGTAAGCATACATTCAATATTATCATCAGTCACTCCTACTTTATGTAAAAATTGTATTACTATTACATACCTCCTCTTATCAGATCTTGCTCCTTCTTCTATCTCTTCCCCCTTGTTCAGAGGTTGTCGATCAAAGGGGAAATCTGATTGCCAGGGGTTGTTTTTTTTTGCTTTTTTGGCACAATTTGGCCCATGATTCAATTTCTTTTTTTTTACCTTCTTTTGGATCAACAGCAGAAAATGATGTTTCAAATGTTGAAATGAATTAACTTGAGTCTTTTATTCATATATAACATTTAGTATGTTATTTATTTAAAAACAGTTTTCTTATCTGTAACTTCACTATTTGGTAAATTACATTTTAAAAGTTTTCCAGTCCAATCAAAATATGTGCAAGCTGCTTAGTGGTGAAGGGGTTAATTAAGGACATTATAACAAACACTTCTGGAGACCACAGTATAAAATACAAGGGGAATACAGCTGATCGTATCTGCAAAAATAAAATTATAATAACATAGTGTAATACAGTTAAGATGGGTTTAAACACTGCGCTGCTAGAAATGCACTCACAAAAAAAGGTGTTGGTTAGATCACCTCTGGTCGCTTCCCTTTCCTTTGGGGGCTATCCAAAGATCTCCTTTTCTTTCTGCTCCCTCTTATAAATTTCATCAGGGATAACGTTCTTAGACCCAAGGTAAGTATCCAAAAGAATGTGTTCTTTTCAAATCAAATATAAATTTAAAAATATATATATTAAAAACAAGAAACAGGTCCAACATGTTTCGTCCCAACATGGGACTTCTTCAGGGATAAGATACAAATTTAAAAAATTACCTTAGGGAATATCAGCCCTGAGAGGGACGTTGTGGGTTTGTTTGTGTGTAACTTCTGCACATCAGCCTACTTTATTTATCTTAGAGACATACTGGATACCGCACTTACCAAATAACCCAAATAACCCAGGTGCTCTGAAGCTGGGGCTGGCCAGGCCTCCCTTCCAAGGGAATAAATAATGGTTCAGGCAAAAGTTGCTGCTCTTGCCCCAATAAAGCTGCTATTTCTGTTATCCCGGACTGCCTGAACCATTATTTATTCTACTTTATTAATATTGTCTCTTTACAGGAGTACATCTTTATCCCTACTGCTAGGCATTATTTCCTTGGTCTGGTTACAGCACTCTTGTATTTTTGGTTAGTTATGTACAGAGCACAAAGTTTGATATTGGCTGATTGTATAAGAGAAACTTTGTAATAAAGTATTGCCCTACATTTTAAGAGAAACATCAACATTATTAAAAAAAAAAAATATGACAGAACATTTTTTTAACAAAAAAGGTAATTTTCATTCTGCAAGATGATTAGTTGCTACAAACGTTCTATCTACTTTAAACAAACCTAATTTGATATTATTACATACAGTAGCAGTGGATTTTGTCTTCACAGTGACAGAACGGTGCTGACAGAGCTTTTCATTTACTTTATTAAAAATATGTTCCCTTCCTCATTATTGAGGAACAAGACTAAGCAAGAAGGAGTTTTTTTCTCCCTGTAGTCGCAACACTAACCTGAAAAGAGAAATAAACCTATTATAACAAGTTAAGCTTCTTATAACAAGTTTTCTAAAATGAAAACTTTGCTGAAGTTTGTTTCTGCATTTTTCCAGAGAATACTCTTAAAAAAACTAGACTTGTGCATGACAGAAAAAAATCAGCTGTTCCAAACCATTTTGGTAGAACAAAAATCAGGACAGCAGAATTTATCAGAATTTTTGTATGCCGAAAAAGAAATCGGGAAGGAATGTGGTAGCTAAAAGAGCAGGAGAAATGGCGAATATGACTGTGCTGACATGCAAAAACGGCGACCAAATTGTCTCGCCTAATAGCTATGGAAATTAGGTATTTTTGCAATACCAATTCTGAGTTGGCACCAAAATTAGATGATTACATATCTAGATTAAAAAAAGAAGTGAGACTTGGATTTATAATGTATGATTGTAATGCTTTTCCATTTACTCACCTGTATTAATATAAAATGGGGAGCAGATGTCATTTCAAGTTCAAGCTAAAAATTTTGGATTTTTTTTTTCAAAATTTAAAGGAAAAAGTCAGTGGGCAATTGACCACCAACTCACCCATTTCACCCTGACAATACCAAAGATTTCCAACACATCCAGTCTGTAACATCAGTGATCGTACTTCAGGGTGTAAAAAACAGTGCCATATCAGCTTATGCCAACTGTGTCTGCAGTGGTAGCAGACACAACAAAACTCAGATAGGCAGGTTGAATTTTTTTTCATTCACCGGTAGATTTTAGAATACTTTTACAAATTTAGAAACAACTTTGAAAGGAGAGTTGAGTGGCCAATTCATTCTCAGATGCAAATGATGACTCCTCAAGTATCAAAGTGAAAAGCAGGGTAACCCAACTTGGGGAGATTTAATTTGAAAAATGGTTTATTCTTACATAGAAACCTAGAATGTGATGGCAGATAAGAACCATTCGGCCCATCTAGTCTGCCCAATTTTCTAAATACTTTCATTAGTCCCTGTCCTTATCTTATATTTAGGATAGCATTATACCTATCCCACGCATACTTAAACCCCTTCACTGTGTTAACCTTTACCACTTTAGCCTGAAGGCTATTCCATGCATCCACTACCAACTCAGTAAAGTAATACTTCCTGATATTATTTTTAAAACTTTGACCCTCTACTTTAAGACTATGTACTCTTATTTTGGTTGTAACGGAGCTCCCCGTACTCCGACCGAGTACACTTCCTAGCTTGCGCCGAGAACCACAAGCACCGCACCCGACACCACAACCACCGCAGACTCCACAACTGCCGTAGCTTAACTGTAGCCTCGCAGTCTTCCACCCACCCTGGATCAGCTTCTGTCCTCCAGGACCGTGTGGGAAAGGCCTCTTCCTTCCACCCTGTATGAACCTCCAGCATCCAGGACTGTGTGGGGAAGACCTCTCCTCCAAGGAGAGCGTGTCAGGAACAAGCTCTTAAAAGAGCTAAGTGATTCAAGCTCAGGGGAGTATGCAGAGCATAGCTTATCCCCACTGTGATTATAACAGCTCCCTTCAATAACGAGACAAGGCTACGTTTGGAGGTATCAAGAAGAACTGTCTAAACCTTTAGTTTACTTGGGACTAGCCCATATGGTCATTACATTAACAATGCTGTGAAAACTCAATAAAATTCCAAACAGCCAAATCATAGCAGGCAACATACAGTGACTTATTATAACACAATGACATATTTTTAAAGGAGTGGGGAAGACAATATTTAACAGAAAATATCTCACATGCCTGCAAAATTCGCAATATGCAAATCTACCCGAATATGCAAATGAACCAGTCTTGTTATTCAAGGTAGTGCATATTGCTGTTGCTATCAACAGAGGACACTAGACAAGCTCCATAGCCAAATCCACCTAGTTGGTAGCAAACCTCAGCAGTACAGGAGAGCAGGCAATACATTTCACAGTACACACACACACTATAAACAATTACATTACACACACCCTGCACCTATAATGGGTACAGGGTGACTAAAACATAAGAGAAATAAAGCAACCTACATAAAGAGTCTGTCTGAAGGTAGAATAGGGGCTTTAACGCCAAATACATCAAAGAGTCATAGTCACAGGGGAGGAGGCTGGCAAGCAGGCCTCTTCAGGACCAAGTGGCGAAGGGCACTTCGTCACAGTGGTAGTGTTTCTTCTTTTAAATATAGTCTCCTCCTTTACTGTGTTGATTCCCTTTATGTATTTAACGGTTTCTATCATATCCCCTCTGTCTTGTCTTTCCTCCAAGCTATACATGTTAAGTTCCTTTAACCTTTCCTGGTAAGTTTTATCCTGTAATCCATGAACCAGTTTAGTAGCCCTTCTCTGTACTCTCTCTAAGGTATCAATATCCTTCTAAAGATACGGTCTCCAGTACTGTGTACAATACTCCAAGTGAGGTCTCACCAGTGTTCTATACAATGGCACGAGCACTTCCCTCTTTCTACTGCTAATACCTATCCCTATACAACCAAGCATTCTGCTAGCATTTCCTGCTGCTCTATTAAATTGTCTGCCTACCTTTAAGTCATCAGAAATAATCACCCCTAAATCCCTTTCCTCATATGTTGAGGTTAGGACTCTATCAAATATTCTGTACCCTGCCCTTGGGTTTTTACGTCCAAGATGCATTATCTTGCACTTATCCACATTAAATGTCAGTTGCCACAACCCATTTTTCTAGTTTACCTAAATCATTTGCCATTTGGCTTATCTCTCCTGGAACATCAACCTTGTTACATATCTTAGTATCATCAGCAAAAAGACATAGCTTCAAGATGTAGGATGTGTGCAATACACCATCATTCTGCTGAAAGTGAAAACAAAGTAGATATTGCAGAGCAAGGGCCTGTATCAGCTGCTTAAAGTGCTCCCCAACTAACATGAAAAAGAAGCTCCAACTACAACAATCAGCTGCTCAAACAGGCGGGTGATTTTGTTAGCCTGCTGTTTTAAATTCAACATGAAATGTTTAAGAACTGGCAAACATGTCCCTGGGCTGTTATGGAGTCTGCCTGTCCCTGTCAAGTATTGGCAATAGGCTCAACATCCCACTTGCTCTGCCTAATGTTGGTAATGATGGTAGTGGATGATATAGCAATGGTGGTAGTTGGTTGCACAAAATCAGATACAGCACCAGCAGTTTTGCTGACCTGACCTCGTACTTATACTTTCTGCTTCTTCTCTCAGTAATACAGACTTGTGGTGTCTTTGCAGCTGTTGTCTCATAACGGCACTAATAAGATGACGGTCTAGTCTCCCCCTACTTCTTTGCCACACAACTTACAATTTGTGATGTCCCTGCTCATTTTGAAGAAGCCAAGAGGTGGAGGTGAAGGGAAATTACTTACCTGAAGTTTTCTTTTGTAGAAGCTTCCATCCTCCTCCTTCACCTTCTAGTGTTTCAAATGCCATGAGTCTACATAATTGTTGCATTCTCATATATGAAAGAGAATACAGCACAGATGTCTAAGGATAATTCTGTAGGATCCTCTCTAGACCAACTCTCACAATGCATAAGAAGATGCCTGTTTATACTTGAATTGACGAAGAAATTACAACAGAAGTTCATGTTTTGTCAGCTTCTGACTTAATTATCATATAAAAAGTTCCTATTGTGTCTCATTTTATTTTTCATTGCAATGTAATGTCATTGAATATTGAATATGTAATATTCATGTGTCAGAGCTGCTTTCCTAAGTCCATTGATGGCCAATGTTCCACTGTATATATCCAGAAAGCCTCCTGTCTAAATAGGAAAATTGTCTCTTCTACAAACTGTGGGAGGGATGTAATTGGCAGCCATGAATCTAGAAGTTGTATACCAGTGACCTCCTGCTACAAAATCTTTGATAAGGAGTTTAGAGGAATTCCCATCAAGAAAGACAGCCCAAATGCTTGGCCAATGTCCCCTGATTTCACAGACCATAACATCTGTTTTCCCAATATAATTTAAATCACTAGTATTTTGTAGGTAGCATGGTCCAATGTACTTTTAATTCTGTGTCTGAATCGCTTGTCAGACTGTAGATGAACAAATACTTGCCGATGCCATGTGCCCATATAATTAATACAATGTGCATATTACACAGCCAACATTCACAGTGATGGATCTCTTAGTATAACAGTAAACCAAAACACTTTGTATCAAAAAGTCCCACAAGCTGGCGGGAGAACATGATGGATGTTGACGTGTATTTGTTATTCGCAATAATTGACCAATGTTTCTGTATGAATTTTATCAACTCCGGGGAATGTGACAGTTTTTATCTTTATTTTCCACAGGTTTATCCGTGTCATACTTAAATGCTCTGTGAACTGTCTTATATAATAATGAATTTCAATATCCTTAGGCCAGATATCTATCAACCATTTCAGACAAATGTATATCCCAGTTGGATATCAATGAATAATTCCTAAGCAATTGCAAGAATTGGGAAAATGCCAATGATTTTTTTTAATGCAGATAGATTTCACTGAATGCATGGCAAACAGAATTTGATTACAATTACCTATATAGGCCTAATAAATTCCACAGCACTGTACTATAGGTAAGCAAGACAAGTATTTAATTTTAACAGAAAAGTAGGTGAAGAGGGCCCTGCCCAGACAAGCTTGAAATCTATGGGGATGAGGGACAAATACACAAAGGCAAGTGAGGAAATTGATTTAAATGTACCCAAGAATGAGAGGGGTGTTTGTGAGGAGGGAGCATAGTAGATGGGATTCTTTGAAGGATTGTAGAGACAAGGAGATCCTGATGTCCAGGGCTCGAGTCCTGCAGGAACGCGAGGGAGCAGCGTTCCTGCACTTTTTTTACGGCAGGAACACTGTTCCCATTGCTACTGCAGGCACTCAAGGGGCGGCAACAAATGCTGCCCCCAAATGCCCCCGTGTTCCCCCTGTCATGAGGGGGCCCAAGAGGTGGCCTGATGGCCACCTGATGGACCCCCCAGGCAAGCACATGTCTCCCTGTCAGACGTGGCAAGGGAGCTGTGTTCTCTCTGCTTTGCTCCCTTGCGCACCGTTTGCTGATGCCGGGAGCCGTAATATCATGTCATATTCTGGCTCACAGCATCAGTAGACAGCCCGCGCAGCGAGAGGGAGCAGAGCAGAGAGAACACAGCTCCCTCGCCGTGTCTGACAGGGGGACAGGTGACCGCCACACTGAAGCACCACTGGACCCCAGTGACAGGTCCACACCAGCTCTCCAGGTAGGACTTTTTAAATTTAAAAAATAATAATAATTTGTGTGTATGTGTGTGTGTGTGTCTGTGAGTGTATGTGCGAGTGCGTGTGTGTGTGTGTCTGTGAGTGTGTGTGTCTTTGTGTGTGTGTCTGTGTGTGTGTGTGTCTGTGAGTGTGTGTGTCTTTGTGTGTGTGTCTGTGTGTGTGTGTGTCTGTGAGTGTGTGTGTGTGTGTCTGTGAGTGTGTGTGTGTCTGTGAGTGTATGTGTGTGTGTCTGTGAGTGTGTGTGTGTGTGAGTGTGTGTGTCTGTGAGTGTGTGTGTCTGCGAGTGTATGCGTATGAGTGTATATGTGTGTCTGTGAGTGTGTGTCTGTGAGTGTATGTGTGTGCCTGAGTGTGTGTGTGTGCACGCGTTTATATATGCATACAAGTGTATATTATTTTTTGGGGGGGCGGGAGTGGATCTTGGGTGAGTTCCCACACTTTATTCCCCAGGACTTGACCCCTGTTGATGTCCCAAGGGAACACATTCCTGAAGGAGTGTACACTCATGGAAATCCTGCAGGTCAGAGGAGTCAAAGTGAGCCCTGACATGATTCCCTATAGAACTGAGGTTTTACTGATTCTTTGAAGGATAGTAGAGACAGGGAGATTTGGACGTACCAGGGAGCACATTCCTGAAGAAGTAGGCAACCGTGGAAGCCCTGCAGAGTGTGGGGGGTGATTGTAAGAATGAGACAGTAACAGGTGGTTGGTGGAACAAAGAGGCTGGGGTGGAGCATATCTGCACATCTGCTGAGTAAAGAAATGCAGGTAGGGGCAAAGTTCTAAAGAGCTTTGTAATTAAGCAGAAGAACTTTGAATAAAGAGGAAACTGTAAGCTAGTGTAGAGTCCGACAGAGGGGTGTGAGTTGCTGGAGGTAAGGTAGAGGCAATCCTGGCACATTTCAGTCCGACAAGCAGAAGGTTACAATAATCAAGTCCGGAAACAACAATAGCATGGACAAGCATCATAATTGCATCCTGAGTGAGAAATGGGTGAACATAGGAAATGCTATTTAAGGGGAAAGCTGCTGGATATCATAATATATTTTATGTAAAGAGAAAAGGAAAGGTTAGAGTCCAAGAGCACACCTATGTGGCATGGGTTAGAACAGTTTTGTGGACCTTCAGGTAAAGAGGCACAGATACAGCCTTAGTGGGAGGAAAGACTAGCAGTTTGGTCTTGGAGAGGTGAGTTTTAGGAATCACATATAGTCAAAACCAGTGGATAGGCAATTGTTAACCTGCATCCAAAAGATGGGGAGAAAGATCAGACGAGAAGAGGTAGATTTGGGTTTCACCAGCATACAGGTGATATTGAAAGCCATAGGATGATACCAGGTCATCAAGGAAGGCAGTGTAAGTTGAGAAAAGGTTGAGAGGAGAGGTAGAATGTCAAAGGAAAGCTGCTGCAGATCAGTTTTTTGCAGGGTCTAAGTGTGGCATATGAGAGTGGTTTGGTTGGGGCAAAATATGCTTGCAGCCTATGAGGTGCTGATCAGAAAGAGGGAGAGATGTGTTAGTGAGGTTAATGATAGAGCAGCGGTTGGAGAAGATAAGGTTCTGAGAATCGCATTACTGCGTGAGTTCCATGAAGAGCAATTTAGGGGCCTTGAAGGTAGTGGTGCATTTTTAGAGATGTTAAAATATCCAAGGATAATGAAACAAATGCCAGAAGACAGTAAGTAAGGAAGCCAAACACAGTAGTGTTCCAGGAAGGGGACAGGATGACCAGGAGATTCCTATCCGTATCTTTATGAAACAGGGTTTAGTGTGTTTTATCATAATTTAAATACATAAAATCAGAAAATTGATAGAGGAGCCATCATACATCCTGGTATATTTGTTATCCACGTAAGATGCCCTCTCATTTTATCCTGTTTCCAAACTTCAGTAGAATTGGAGTAATCTCATACTCATATGTGGGCATTCACATTCATGAGGTCCATAGCAGCCATCAAGGCCTTGCAAGACTTTTAAACCTAGTGCTCCTTTTCAAACTAAAACTAATTACATTCCAAGGTTATTCTCAAATAATTAATCACAGATCTCCCTGGTCTGTTGAATTTCACAAGACCTTAATTATAGCATTAATGTTAGCTTCACAGGGGATTTCAGTACAAAGGCTGCTTACATCCTTAATAGTGAACACAATATCCGATGGTACAGACACATTTTTAATAATCAATACAAGGTATTTAAAGCCTGAACTGGTTTCTTAAACAGAAATTAAACCATTGACCAGCTGGTTCTGTTAAACCCCCTTTGCTGAAACAAGCACGTGGTCATGTGGCATTTTTATATACCTTAGACCAGGCATAGGCAACCTTCGGCACTCCAGATGTTTTGGACTACACCTCCCATGAGGCTTTGCCAGCATTATGGGTGTAAGAGCATGATGGGGGATGTAGTCCACAACATCTGGAGTGCCAAAGCTTGCCTATCCCTGCCTTAGACAATGTGTAGAGTACAGTATAAGAGGGTGAGATTCCAGTACAAATGTAGCTAATTCTTCAGTGAGATATTGTTTAGAAGGCAGTCGCCTACAACTGATCTTATAATATGCAAATATTCCATACATGTGTGCTGTGAAATAGACTTAAACAAGAAAGGATCGGAGGTAGACAATAACTCAGACCTCACAACCTAAACCTTCCAAGTACAAATGCAACCCATGAATAGATAATAGAATAAATTAAAACATAACCTTTAATTAACAATAAAGAAAAAAAATTAAAGGAAGAGCCAGTATTCGGCAAAACGCTAGTCGGGACAGTTTAGAGCAGTGGGTGGTATTTTTTGAGAAGGGATGATGCTGCAGCTTGAATATACTTTATTTCTCTAGATTAGCCACCATGCTTTGATTTTAATTAGCTATATCGATCCAGTTAAATTGTTTTACGCTAGTATCGGTCAGGGATATCTATTCACTAGTTAGTAACGGCTAGCAATTTAAGTGAGGGTTAGGGGTCTGGCTCTCTTTTTCAATTTTGTTATTGGGTTGTGGGGATTGGAGACTTTGGGAGTTTGGGTGCACATGTAGGCACTTCAGTGGATTTTGCACAGATTACTAATGTATACCCCCTCCCTGTTCCCAGGTACTATTTTTATATTCTCTAGCTTGTCCTTATCTGTAGCACTAATAGCTATAATATACTTGTTTTAACATTTGTTAATTAAAGGTTATGTTTTAATTTATTCTATAATCTATTTATGGGTTGCATTTTTACTTGGAAGGTTTAGGTTGTAAGGTATGAGTTATTGTCTACCTCCCATCCTTTCTTTCCCTTCGCTCTCTTATATATTTCAATAAGGGGTTAGCCCTCGCACTTAAAGTAGCAACCTGACACACTCTCCCTACCTACACTAAAATTTAGATTTAAACAAAGTATTCTATATTTTATTGTCTGTATTCCATAAGCAGTCAGTGTATGAGGTACTGCAAATTACATGGCATTTATGGCAGAGCAAAGCAAATCCTAAACTAACAAAATCTCTAGCTTCCTCATATACCTTTAAAACAATTACATGGGTGTTATAAGATTGCTATGACAAGCACCTAGATACAACTTCACTGTCATGAGTTACACTTGTTTTTGCCAAGATCACTCTGATGAAGAACTTTATCTTTGCTAATGACTGATTAGAGCAGTGGCAATGCCAGTGCCTTAGTATTGGGAAACCCTGGTTGAAATCATCCAGTCAGACCACCTCACCAGTAAGTGTTCTTGTAATGTTCCTGTAATGTAAAATACAGACATTATTAAATAGCTGCATTTGAACTGTAATGAAAAACCCAGTGTATCTCTACATTTGTCCTCTAGTCTGCACTCATATAGTTACACAATAAATAGCCGCTTAACTATGAACACCTGACAGACTGAATCTTTGTGACATAAATTCAATTCTAATAAATGATCTAATAAAGGAGGCTGTTCTGCAGCATCTAACTAACATCACCCTTGCAGCAAACATGCAACATAGGCAGTTGTAGGCTGAGCCATATGAGCTACAGGAAAATAAATTCTGAAACAGATGGTTAGAAGAGGTATGGGTGATAGAGAGAGATGGGGTAGCGTGTATGGAGGAATTCTGGATTTTAAGGTGCTATTAATGATGGGAGTGTTGGCTAAAATAGGAAATATATGAGAATTTGACAAATTTTATGGATTTTTGTGAGATAGTAGACTTTTCTAAATAGGTGAACTTTCAGTGTTTAAGTGTTTAACCCCTTAAGGACCAAACTTCTGGAATAAAAGAGAATCATGACGTCACACATGTCATGTGTTCTTAAGGGGTTAAAGCTAGGAAATACAGGGATAAGCAGATAAAAGGACAGATGCAGCAGCGCAGAAGTCCTGCAGACAGGAGAGAGATACATTAATTCATGAAGATAGGTGGCACAAGTCCTAGTGGTGCAATGTCAGTTAGTGCCCAACATGCAATGATCAGGAATTGATGAAAATATAATGGTGAGATTAGAAGAGTGAAAAAACAAATAATGATTGACATAGTCTATGAGAGGTCTTCATAATGGCTTGAATAGTTGGTTGAGGGGCAAGCCAAATAGGACTGACTTGCGGTAATCCAAATGGAATACAGGAAGAGAATGAATTAGAATGTTTGTTAATTATGGTGCACAGAATGTACTTGGAGATTCTGTTCAGTGTGTATTTAAATTTGTCTGAATTTAAGCCAATTCAGTGCATTTCCGAGTTTCTAAATCCCAAACCAAAATTTACCAGTATACCAAAAAAACGAATAGCATCATAGCTGGGCCAATTCAATAATTTCAGAAATAAGTTTGGTGCTGGCTATGGCTAGTAGCCACTGCCACTTAACGCCAACTTCGACTCACCAATTTACAGTTTTTAGTGTTGTTTATTTTTAACTGGATTTTTTCAAAGTGCGTCAAATTTTCAAACCAAATGTTTGCCATGCACAAGTTTAGTAAAGAATGGACATATCCTTGAGATGCTTTAGGTGAGGGCAGCATTTGAGTTCTAATGAATGATTGAATATGGGGGAAGAAAGAAAGAGGAGAATCAAATCTAACAATGAGTAAGTGGGCTTTATCTGTAAAAGAAATACATAAAAGAAATACATATCAGGATTTTACCAGGGTTAATATAGCCTTTTCGACCAAAGTTATAGATGTATTTAATATGCATATTTAATTTTTTGTTTTTTTTAAAACAACGTAATCCCTTGTTTAAACAAAATGTAATTTGTTTCTACATGTGTATTTGTTAAGCATTAACTTGTAATATGTCTATGTTATTATTATAGGAAGTAAGAATGCAATATAAACTGTCAAAAATAAAATAAAAAGACCGCATATGCAACACAAAGACAAACTTTATGGACCAAGAAATGCTGCTGCTGTAAAGCAAGTCAATAACAGAGATGGGTGTCAAAGAATAACTACTAAATGGCACTAAGTACAGCCTCAAAGATTAACACAGAATTGAATCAGCAAATCTGTGACTCCACCTTAGCAAAAATGTGAATGTCACCAAGCTGGAATATACAGAGTGCTATTCTGAAGCACCTTCTATCCAAGATCAAAGCATATCCATGTAAAATAAGTCCCTGCAAAATTCACACATTTTATTGGCAACATGTCAATATCTGATAATTGTAATTTCTTGTGCGTCTTTTTAAAATATACAGTTAACGCTCAAATCAATTACATTTCCTGGTTCCCTAAACGGAAAATTTCAATTAATCGTGAGCTTCTACGAAATGTTTCATTACTACCACATATATAACACTAACATATCATCATGCAAACAATATAAAATACATTTTATAGTCAACTGACATGATATTGTCTCAGCTATGTGACCTATAACATTCATTTGTGCATAAATATTTAAAGGATTATTCACTAAAGTGAGAACTCAAAGTGACTTCAAAGTGAATTTCAAGTTTAAGACTAACTTAGCCGAACTGGAAATATTCTCTAAATCAGCTATGCTTTTAATTCTGCTAGTCTGGCCTTATATTAGAAAATCACTTTGAATTCACTTTGCTCACTTTAGTGGATAACCATGTTAAATTGAATATGTCATGTTTTGGTTTGTATGTTTCTTTATATATAAAATCTCCCTCCAAGATTGAGCGTTGGCTGACCAATTTACTTTTTGATATTGCAACCACCTTGATATTGACATTAACTCGATATTGCAAGTCATTATTTTAAATGTAAATGGTCTAAACTCCAAATAATATTAACTTGAAAATGGGCCATAATAAAAAAAAGACTAGAGACAAAACTGAGAGAAAAAAATTCTATTATAGAAAAGATAAAAACATTGTAGTTTTACTTTACCAAATACTTACAATGGTTCCTTCTGCAGAGGCTAAACAGGATAGGATGTGCCAGACTAACGATAGTAAGGGTTTTTCCTCAGTTTTAAGGCAGATGATGAAGAGGAGTAGATCAGATCGCCCACTGCCTGAAGTAGCACGTCAGTCCTTGGCAGTAATGAATATCATATGACTCATGACTTTACTTTTCAACTCCATTTATTCACATTTCTTTGTCACAAATTCTCTATCCCAACTTATGCCTTGGAAATTTGACTGTCTCCATTTTAAGTAAGATAGAACAGTCTTGTTTTACCACAATGTGCAATAATAAAGATCACATTTTTCACCACATTCCCCACTGACAACATATTTATCACTAGAATATTATTGTTTGGAAGCAAGGAGAATATATTTTTTTTTACTAAAACTATATTTATTGTAATAGTGGAACCTTTTAAAGTGAGCATGTCGTGCCCATATAAATGATATTTATAATTGCTTTGAGGGCTGTTACTTACTTACTCACTGCCCCTTGTTCCATTGCCACTATTCCTGGAGAGGCCCTGGGTGTTAGCTTACTGGAATACCCAACCTCTGGTATTTCTTGCTTCTCTGCACAGATACTGAACACAGAAGCAAATTAATCAGCAACAGAATGGAGTGACTCCATTCCTATACTCCTGTGACAAATATATGTGACTGAAAGCAGGAGAGCAACCCAGGGGGAGGGTTTTCCTGCTCACCCTTTTTCCTTAACCCCTAGCAATAGATATGTCTATAATTAACATTATTACTATTTATATAGCGCCAACAAATTACGCAGCACTTTACGAGTGGACTAACAAACCTGTAAATGTAACCAGATGAGTTGGACACACAGTAACAGAGGGGTTGAGGGCCCTGCTCAATGAGCTAGAGTTGATTAACATATGGTACAGGGGCCAATGTTTTAAAGAACTTTAAATATAAAATCCATATATTCGCAGCTGCGACCGGGCCCATCATTCTAGGTGTCCCAGTCGCCCTGTCAGGTGGCCGCCAGCAATTTGGTGTGGCCCCGACTGCACGGAAAAACTGCTGGGGCCTCATTGAAGGAGCCCTTTGGGAGGTCTATACTCTTGGGGCCACACGGTGGCAATGGATTTCCTGGGGCCCAGTCAGAGCTGCTGCGCTTTAAGAGCGCGACCAGGCCCCAGTGATGATGTCAGAGCTGGGAGGAAGCCGTCACTTCCTCCCAGCCAACAGAGCGCCATGCAGAAGGAGGAGGGAGTCAGAGTGGGAGCTCTGACTTCCATAAGCATGAGGCAGCCACTGGACCCCAGGTAAGTCACTAACTTTTTTTTAACAGCTTGTGTGTGTTTGATAGAGAATGTCTGTATCAATATATCTGTGTGTATGTGTGTATGTCTGTGTGTGTGTGTGTCTGTGTATGTATGTATGTATGTGTGTGTGTGTTTGTATGTATGTGTGTTTGTGTGTATGTGTGTCTGTATGTATGTGTATTTGTATGTGTGTCTACATGTATGTGTGTCTGTCTGTGTATCTGTTTGTCTGCATGTGTGGGGGGTGGACATATGGGGTGCAGGGTAGACATATGGGGCGGGGCCCAGGGCACTTTTTGCACCGTGGCCCAGTGGTTTCTAGTTACACCTCTGGCACAATGTATAGATTACATTGAAAGCACTTTAAATGAACAATTTTGTTCTAGGAATGCAAGGCTGCATGCCTAACACAAAAGTGTTCCTCTGCCCCCCCCCCTTCCCTTCCTTGCCCACACAAGAGGCAAACTTAATCCTGCTATATGAACATTGCAGTTTCTCTGAAACTACAATGTTTTAGCTGCAGGGTTAAGGGGGCAGGGACACTGCACCCAGACCACTTAAATGAGATGCAGTGGTCTGGGTTCCTACAGTGTCCCTTTAATTTATACTGTATTGTCATATACTGTGATTATGTTTGTGTTAGAATGCATATGATTTCCAGTTTTTATGAAGATATTTGTATTCAACTCATGAATTGCAGAGATGGTTCATGTAGATTCCAATTAGTAACATTAAAGACGTTCAGTATTTCGTTTCATTTTAGCATATAAAATGTGATCATGTTTATCAAAACCTGCATGTATATTATTTTATTTGGATGTTCAAAATGTGTGCTGTCTAACTTTATGGTTATGTATAATTATGAGGTTAACTGTTCATGAAAGAATCATTGATATGTTAATTGTCTTTATCTACTCTGTCATTTGATTAATGACTTTGAACCGCTTATGTTCATTCAACAGTCAAGGTACCCATAGTGAGAAGTGTTAGAATGAATGTGTTCTTAACTACTAGTAAATAATGAACAATTCAAATGTGGCAATGTTAGCTTCAGGAAGAAGGAAGGTGTGATAAAATAGTTAATTATTTATCTTTTGATAGGAGCTTCTGCTAGCTCTCCTATTAAGCCTTGCCATGGAGGGCCAGCTTTCTCAACCAACGAGCTAAGCCCAGAACCACTATGCTTATCTCAGTGCAAAGTGCTTTAGGCACTGGCAGAGGTAGTCAAAAAGTTTTAATAATTCCATGGGGTGGACTCCTGATACCATGATTCCATGACTGGCAAGTAGTGCCTACTGAAAGTTTTAATGTCATAAAGCAATTCACATGTTTCATAAAAGCAGCAATATTTAATAGAATGCTAACTTTATCATAGCAGGAGCACTGTACCACAAGAGATCATTAAAGGGAGAGCTAAGAGAGGGCTTGGAAGATAGAGAGAGCTTAAGCATTGTATAGAGACATGTACTGTACGAGGGTCCATGTATTGCAGCTCTGTGTAATCCATCACAGTGATCCTGGCTGTGTGGGGAAGTATTTCCTTGTACCCAACTCTGTGTGTTATATCTCTGTACTCAGATATGCCTGTTGTATGTCACAATACCTGTCCCTTGTGGCACAGTGAAATCACAGAAATTAAATCTCTTCTGTGTTCTGATGCATATCCACTCATCACTAGCTTCCTGGTACCTCATTATGGCATCATATATGGCATGGAACCCTTCCATTGATCTCCTTGTATAATGCCAGTCTATATGCTGCTTTTTGATGATGTATACAGACTTGTGACATCATAGTCCTCTGTAACCAATCACAATCCAGAACAGGGTATATATACTTTCAGGTTGTCCTTGTTTCCTTACCCTGTTGTGGTTCTTGTAACCTGAGAGTATGTTTATATTGTTTATTGAATTTACTGTTCTTGCTCTCTGTTATCCTGACCTTGACTATCGTTTCTGTGTATCTCTGTTATCCTAGATCTCGACCTGTCTGTTGTGTATTCTCTATCTGCTTGCAGACCTTTCATTTATCTGTCTTAAGCACAAGCCCTACCTCTTAAGGACTGGCATGTGTTCCTTTGCTCTTTCCTTTAGGTTTGCGTGCTAGGGTATCTCCATTCCTAATATTGTATGGGTATCTCTGTAGTCCACCCAGCTCTGTGTATTGTAGAGGTATCTTTGCATTGTGCCCAGCTCTGTGTATTATATTTCTATTTTTTTCTCAGCTCTGTTTGTGGTATGGTTATCTCTCTATTGTACTCAGCTCTGTGTCTCTGTGTACTTTATAGCTATCTTTATGTTGTTCCCAGCTTGTTTTATTCTATGAGCATCTCTGTATTATGAACAACTCTCTGTATTTTATGAGTATCTTTGTACTGTATTGGGAGGAGTAAAATTCTGGGGGAGGAGTCTGGCACCCCACCATCTTAAAACTTCCTCTGCTGCCACTGGGATCAGTAAAAGAAAGGGGGGGAAATCAATGATGCTCAGCAGGTGATGCCTGTAGACTGAGCCTGCCACTGTTTTGCAAGATTTTTGGTTGGCAGTTTTGATGGCTGGAGCCGATGGGTGTTAAAGGTTAACTGGGATTAATGTGTGCATATAAATGGCTGTGTATGTGGATGGAAGAGAAATAAAAAGAAAAAAACAACAATTCTTGCTTTCCAAATATGCATCCTATATCTTCTCTCTTATGTTCCACCCCAGTTCCCTTTTACTCCAATATATATTTTACTTAGATATATTGCAGTTTGGGGTAAACTTAAATCAGGTCCATCTAATTGGTTACATCATGTCCTGGTTAGACGGTTGATCTTCTCAAACTACAAACATATTTAACTAAACTGCATCCTGTGATGTACCATGCGTTGTCTTTAAAATTACTACATCAAGCATATTATATGCCTTATAGGTTACTTAAAATGGGAGGGTGGGACTATTCAACTTTCAATGCTCTTATGAGAAGGCAGGTAATATCATTGCCTATAGGATTGTTCCAAATTTCAAATGTTCTGGAACAAAGAACAAGAATATCTCCAAACCTATAACATGCCTACTTTTTCTTTTACTCCAAACCTAGTCATATTTAGCCCATTTTCTTCAAATTGTATGACTAATAAAATACATATATATATATATATGTATTAAGGCAATTTGCCTGGATTTGTGGGAGGTGCTGGTTTGCTACTCCTAGCCTATTTAAGGCACTCCCCTTACCTTGCTCCTTACCGTTCGAGGTCAGCGTTGAATGAGGATCCACTTCCGGGTTCTCTCAGACGCCATCTTGGGTTCAGTATCCACGAGGTTTTCACCACGTTAGCTGTGTCCAGGAATCCTGTTCAGGCCTTTCCGCCCGTCCAGCTTCTTCTGACTCCGGTCTTCGTCGTAGATCGCGTCCCAGGGACTCCTAAACCGTAAGTCAGACCTACCTGTCACGCCAGGACCGGTTCCCACGGCGTACGGTACAGCATGGGTCCTCGCTTTACGGTTTTTCCCTGGTTATGACACGAATGTTTCAAGCCATTCACGGGCTTTTTCATTCATACGGTCATTCGGCTGAACAATTTAATCGTTCAATAGTCATTTCGCATATCACTATTTCATGTTATATTGAAACGAATTATCACTCGGTTGTTTTGCCGTTCGGCAATTTTCACATACGCTCAAACACGCCTTCGGTTCGCATAAATTCATACGGTTAAACTATTCTAACTTCTGTGTTTCCCTCACATTTGTTTTCGGCTTTATTTCTATGTATTATGTATAATCCTTTCATGAATTACGTTCACCATTTCGTGTGTATATAACGTTCGGTTAAGAATTGCTTGTTTAAATAGATTATTCTATTTTCTCTTAAATATTGTCAGTATTGTATTACGTCCATACAAATCAAGTCCACTTATCTGTATAGACCATTTGACTCCCACGCTTTCAGGGGTCTGCATTACTTATCCATTCATACAAATGGACTCAGCCTACGTTACAGGCCTCATTTCTGTGTTATTACTACAACACATACAAAGGATACAGGTTCATTTAAGCAATAATTCTTGGGTTGATACGTCTTTTCAATACAAATACATCATATATATATACATCACTTTACATCATTTTAAATCATTTTGGGTATCCCTGCCTTTGGTTATTCTGCTACATATCATACATAACGCTGAGTAAAATAGGCCATAACCTTTCTACAAAACCAGCTACATTTCTGTACAGATCATTGAACTCCCACGCCAGGAGTTTTTATAATTATCCATTTCATTTCAAATTACTCAGCCTATGTTACAGGCCTCATTTCTCTGACATGACGATGACACATAAGGCTTAATTCCTTTTTCATGCATACTCGGGTTGAATCACACGTACTGATCCACCAATCATACGTTTCCTGCACAGTCATATACATATGTATATAACCTACATTTCATGTTTTCCTTTACACACCATTATCACATAACACATAGATTGGTTGTACATAGGCCACGGCCTCCCTCAGATGTCTTATTCAAGCATGCAAACATTTCTGAGCCACTCATATCTATTCCCATGGTATCAACATAATTTCAAAACATTGCTGCTACAGGCTATAAGTCTGTTCTTTTCACACTCCACACTCATCATACTACTCTCTTTTACCCATTTTTAGGCTGTCAAGCTTATATATTTGCTCCACACGGTTTATTCCTGTGATTTGTCATACTACCAGGTACGTACACCTGCTCATATGGTATTCTACCATACATTTCATTTCATCCCCCTAGTTTAGAGTACTGGCAATAGGGTCACAGGATTCCCAATAGGTATTTACCCCGTCTTGGCTGTCGCCATCAGTTAGTGGTCCCGCGAGGCCAACACCCCGCCTCAAACGTTCCAGAGGCAAACACCCATCGGGCCACACGTTAGCTAGCCGCCTCGCATGTTGCATAGAGAGGGTCTCACCTGTCACTCCCTTCCCCTGTTTTCTGTCGTACAGTCACCGAGAGGCCTAAAACTCCTGCCACTACGTCAAGTGGCCTCAATAACCCCTCGCGCCAACGCATAGATAGAGCCTCTCAAGCCGCTTGGCAATTAGCAGGGCCTCACCTGTCACCAAACAAGTATAATACTTTCGCCATCCGGCCTAGCTAGCCTGCCAGTACAATTTGGTGGTTCTATATACTAATTAATTGTTTTATTTATAGTATGTCTCAGGAAGGGGTAGAGGATTTCTCCCTGCCTAGCACCCCGGCTAGAGCTGTCACTCCCACACAAGGAGGAGAGCTAGCTAGTCCAGCATCAATCAGATCCTGGACGATCCCGCGTATAACCACGGAATTAAGGAGACGACAAATCCCCTACCCCGCTACAGCAAGGAAGGCAGAACTTTTCAAACTGCTACGCACATCGACTAATAACATGGATGCCGGGGAAGGATCTAGCCAGTCCAACCCAGGGGACATACATGCCATGTTATCCTCACTCATGGCATCCATGAGCAAGGTCAACTCCAGGCTGGAGAAACTTGAGTCGGTCACCACGGCCCTCACTCTAGCAGGGCCACCCGCTTCTGCGGTACAAACACCAGCCTTGCCATTAGTCGCTCCAGCCAGCACCCTGGATGACCAGGAAGTTAGCCCGGCCCACATGATACCTGAGCACATTAAAAGGGATATCCTGGAAGGTTAAGACGTCAACCTGGCTTCCCTGTTGATTGCCTCCCAGGATATTGTGGAACATAAGACGTATGCTTATGATGATGTATCTGTTATTGTCAGATCTAGGGATGCCCGCCTGAACAGGAAACTGACTATCCCTGAATTTGTACTAGCGTTTGGTATTTACAGGGATGTCATCTGTGCGGTTTATCCCAACAGAAGAGAGGAGTTTGATCTCTATATGCACAAGCTGGTAGACCTGGGCAACAAATATGGTGGCTCGGCATTCTATGACTACCATAGGTCTTTTTCTGCAAAAGTGTCTGGAGCCTTCTCCCAGTACGGAACACGATCCAACTGGGGAAGGATTGATACCGTCTTATTTTGCAGACACTTTGCAGGTCTAAGAACACCAGCTTGTGCATACTGCTCCTCCACAGCCCATACTACTAATTTTTGTCCCATCACGGCAGACAGACATGCCTCCTCACAAGGAGCTAGTTCCTCTGGGGATCCAGGGAAATCAAAAGACAAATTGGGACACCCAATCAAGTTTCTGGGCAAGTCCCAGATATGTAATAATTTCAATGTTGGGTCTTGTAATTACAGTGGATGTAGACTATTACATGTCTGTTCAAAATGTTTTAGGGCACATGCAAAGACCATGTGTCCAAATAAAATGTATTCCAAGCCTTACCTTACGTCCATTAATATGCCAGTATTCACAGCATTGATGTCTCAGCACCCATCTAGACACCTGGTAGACTTTCTTATTTCTGGTTTAACAGAAGGCTTCCACACAGGTATCCTACACATACCAGCTGGAACTCTGGAATGCCCTAACCTACAATCCGCCCAACACAACCCCACAGTGGTTGACACCCTCATAGCCTAAGAAGTGGATGAGGGCTTTGTATTGGGGCCTTTTAGAACTCCTCCATTCATAGAATGGCGCACCAACCCTATTGGTATTGTCACAGGGAAATCTTCCCAAAAACAGAGACTCATCATTGACTTATCGGCTCCCCACTCATCGGCCATCCCCAGTCTTAATTCCCTTATACCCTCTGAGGAATTCTCTCTGCAATACACCACCATAGATCACGCCATTACAGCTATCATACAAGCAGGGGTTGGAGCCTGGCTCAGTAAGACCGACATTACTAACGCCTTCAAATTACTCCCTATCCACCCCACACTGTGGCACCTGCATGGCATCAAGTGGTCCGGGAACTATTTTTTCTCCCGGTTAACTTTTGGGTCCAAAAGTAGCCCAGCTATTTTCGACACATTTGCTGAAGCATTATGCTTGTTACTATTGAACATATGCCCTACGGTATTACATTACTTGGACGATTTCCTACTGGTCGAGGAGAATACTTCACCTCCCACTAGTCTCAAAGCTACCACTAACCTGTTTGAGCAACTAGGTGTACCCATCTCCCCAAAGAAAACAGAAGGGCCAGACACGGTTATCACTTTTCTGGGTATCCAATTAGACTCTGCCACAATGCAAGCAAGCCTACCATACGATAAGATAGAGAATATTCTCACGTACATAAACAACTACCTACAGCTCGTCACTTGCAACCACAAAGAGCTACAGTCCCTGCTAGGGTCACAAAATTTTGCTATGCGCATCATACCTCAAGGCCGCTCCTTTATTTCACGACTATTGCATCTTTTCCCACTTTTTCTACATGACACGCACAGGTTGTCCTTAGATGCCCAAGCTACGGCAGATCTAAACATGTGGAAGAGATTTTTAACCACTTGGAATGGTAAAAGTATGTTCCTCCCTCAATTGACTGAATCATCTCCTACCATTTGGTCAGATGCGGCATCTACCACTGGTTTTGCATTAATTTTTGGGAACGAATGGCTTTGGGGCAGCTGGCCTTCAGCAGTTCAGGATTTGGAAGGTTTTTCCACTACCTCAGCTCTTTTTGAGATCTACCCCATAGTGGCGGCTGCCGTAGCATGGGGTCATTTATGGGCTAATATGCCAGTGCGTTGTTACTCAGACAACCTGTCACATCATCAACAAAGATCGTTCCAAATCTCTTACGATCATGAGATTTCTGAGGAAACTCACTTGGTTGGCAGCTTGTCATAATTTCTTCCTATGTTGTTTCCATGTGCCAGGTGTATATAACACAGCTGCTGACAATTTGTCTCGCTTTAAATTACAGGAGTTTCATCAAGCACTCCCGTCAGCAGCACCCACAGCCACCATCACTCCAACATTTCAACAACTCATACTGGACTAGACGTCATCATGCAGCATAGCAGGACATTGTCCCAATTGGCACTTTCAAACAATACAAACAAAACATACAGCAGGGCTTTCACACTATTCAAACGATTCCTTTTGGAACATAACATCATACAACCATTTGTTATGACATCTTTTCTGGGATTTGCTTCCTTTTGCCACCTTAAACTCAAAATGTCATACAACACCATCAAACTCTATCTCACTGGCATTCAACACCACATGCTAATCTTACACCCAAATAACAACAGTTTCATGGCCTCTCACCAAATTAAGACCATACTCAGAGGTATTCAAAAATCAGAACCCACACATATGGCCCAGAGGCTACACATAGATAACCATATCGTCAAAGCATTATCTAACCTACTTGACTTAAAACCGTTTGACACTAATACAAATTCTATCATCAAAACAGCAATATACATTTTTTTTTTATGGATTTCTACGACCTAGAGAATTCACTACAACCTCCACGACCCAAACCACTCCATTCCTCCTCTATTCCCACTTGACAAAACATATGGATTATTACATCCTGTCTTTACCTCACTCCAAAACCAGTCAGCACATACCTGTAAACATTCCGTACTATCCCACGCACAACAGATGGTGTCCCGTCAAGGTTCTTGATGCCTACATACAGCACCATCACTTACTGCCCTCGCAACCGTTATTACAACTACAAGGTGCAGTACTCACCACTACAACCTTCATGACCTACGTCAGGTCCTTGCTCACACAACTGGGCCTCAACGCAAACAAATACTCAGGACACTCCTTTCGTATAGGAGCCGCGTCCACAGCCTCCAGTGTCAACATCCCAACTCATGTTATCAAAACACTGGGGCGCTGGAAGTCATCCGCTTACTCACGGTACATACCGAACCCAGTACAAGAATTAAGGGATGCTTTCATAAACATGTCTGGTTGATAAATGTATATGTATTGGTTGTCTGTTAATAAATTTGATTACTTAATTTTTGCCCTCTTCTTTCTCAGGCCTACCTCATCGTCGGTTTCGGCACACCACAACCGACTTGCTCCTTTTTATTATCCTATGCTTATTCATGGTATTTCAAACTGTATCATCTTAAGCACCTAACACAAGTATTAAGGCAATTTGCCTGGATTTGTGGGAGGTGCTGGTTTGCTACCCCTAGCCTACTTAAGGCACTCCCCTTACCTTGCTCCTTACCGTTCGAGGTCAGCGTTGAATGACCCTCCCACCACACCACTTTTAACATTTATTTCCTTTCTATTTCTTTTCCTGGGTAGGCCCTCTTCTTTCTCAGGCACACCACAACCAACTTGCTCCTTTTTATTATCCTACGCTTATTCATGGTATTTCACACTGTATCTTAAGCACCTAACACAAATATATATATATATATATATATATATATATATTTGTTTTATAACAGCAATGTAATCAGCCAGCTACTCATTCCTTATCCCTTTTTAAGAACAAACTTGCCTTCTATTTTAGATGGATTGGGTATCTATTTTACAAAATAACAGTTAGAACAGTGTGGAAGTATTACATTATGATGTTAGAGTTTGCAAAGTACAATACAAAACACAATCGAATACTTCATACTTTACTGGACGTGTGTTGTCTTTCCCTTATTAAATGTTTTCAAAATGTTGTTAAAAGTTCTGCAGATTTGTTTTATGTTTTGTAATGTGTTTCTTGTGGCCAGAATTGCACTGAAAGTGGTGTGCTTGTAATGTGTAATAGTGAGTAATTAGTGATGTCAATTTTAACCCCTTAAGGACCAAACTTCTGGAATAAAAGGGAAACATGACATGTCACACATGTCATGTGTCCTTAAGGGGTTAAAGCAATTAATAAATTACTTTTAAAATAATAATAGACTTAAAATGTAGCGAAATACTTCAATGTAATGATTTATGTATCTAACACTGTCAACTGGACGAAATGTATGTACCTACCCTGTTCAACTAAATAAAAAACTATATATGGAAAAAATAATAATAATAGACTTCCCTCGAGGGCGAGATGACGTAAGGTGATCGAGCCAGGCTTCCAATGGTGGCTACCTCGTTTCATCTCTGAGTAGCAAGCAAGCTGCTAAATTTGATTCCCTACCCCAGTCTCGAACAGTCAAATTCTCCATAACACATTGACCCATATACCTCCTTTCCCTCCAGAACTCCACTCAGAATCCCACAAACTCCTCTGCAGTCCTTCTCACCATCTCCACCTGAGTTACTCAGTGCATATGGCGAGAGGCACAATGGAGAACACAGGAAGAAGTGTTCCCGACGAGGCAGTAAGTTATGGTGGCGGACGTGAGGAGAAGCGTTTACCACAAGACAGTGAGGCACAGTGGCAAACATGAGGAGAAGCAAGTACCACAAGTAAGAGACTTGCCTTGTGATGTGAGTGCAGTGACTACCAAGAGGAATCTAGCTCGTGGAAAGCATGAGACTGTGGATGGTGGTGATGATCAAAGCATTACATAGAATACTATACTTGTACTGTGAGTAGCTCCTTTGAAGCATTACGTTTTGGGAAAGGGAGGAGGTAAGAAGAAGGATAAAGAAAGAAAAGGGGAGAAAGGGAGAGAAGAAAAACTAAAGAGATTCTAAGTTTTGTTGTTTATTTTGTATATAATGTAACTCTTTTGAGTGTATATCTTGTAAATCCCTTTGTCTAAATAATATTGTACAATAAAAAAGGAAAAAGAAGAGAGAAAAGAGAAAGAAAGAGAGAAGAGAAAGGGAAAATAAACAAAGAGAGAGGAAGAGGAGATGAAGAAGAAGACTAAAAAAAGAGGAAAAGAGAGAAAAAAGGGAAAAGGAAAAAAAGGGAAAATAGAAAAAAAAGAGAGAGAAAGGTAAAAAGGGGAAAAAATAATCAAAAAATTGAAAAAGAAGGGGGGGGAGGAGGAAAAAAAATAAAACAAAAAGAAGGAATCACAATCCCCCCAAAAAAATCCTCATTCCTGACAAAAACAAATCTATTAACCTATTCCATTCTCCTAAAACTCACGAAACAGCTAAAATAATTCAAAGAAAATCATTAGAACCTAACAAAGATCAATTAGGCTACTCTGATGAAACATCACATGATGAAGAGCATACGCCCAATCCACCTCTTTCTCATGATTCCTTACTGCTAATTATGGACAATCTATTTACAAAAATAAAAAATGATTTAGATTTGAACACATTGGAACTAAAAAATGAAGTATCACAACAAGTGGATCTTCTAACAAAATTTCAAAGTGATTTTATGGAAATTCAAACTGAGAATCTTCAACTTAAATCTAAAATTCAATCTCTGAAACTAAATATATCAGACTTGGAAGATAGATCAATTAGAAAAAAATCTGAAAATAAGAGGGATTCCTGAGAGTGTCACAAATCAACAACTTGAAATGTATTTAATGGATCTTTTTTTCTACAATAACAGATTTATCGTCACATGGGGCACATCCCCTAGAGAAATATGACAGGTTAAGGAAGCCAAAAGAAATATCAGCTCCACAAGATACTATAGTGAGATTTGCAAATTATCATTTGAAAGATACAATCATGTAACAAATCAGGAAAAATCCACTTAAACATGAAAAATATAAAGATATACATATTTCTCAGATATCTCAGCAGCTTCCTTAGAAGCAAGAAGGTGGTTCCATGACTTAACATTGATTTTAAGATAAAAGAAGATATGTTATCAATGAGGATTTCCAACTAGATTAATAATAAAACATGAAGAAAGACTACAGAATTTGTTGGATCCTGTACAAGCAAAGGAACAACTGATAAAATGGAATCTCTTTATAGAAATCTAACAGAGATAAATTAAAAGAAAAGGAAAAAGAGACTTTTTTCCCCCCTTCTCCCTCTCCCTCCATAGTCCTAATATAAAAATCTGATGTGAAGTAAGGATCAGACAATGTGAGAATGACTGAGGGATGGGAATGAGGTGATAGAGAATGAGAAAGAAGTAAAGGGAAAGATATTACTGAAAATTCGATCTAAAAACGATACAGCCTCAAATTATACTTATATGTAGTGTGGATAAGGGTGTATGTAATTCAATATACAGAATTCCCCCTCCCTAATGGAATCTAATCAAAATCTCGTTTGTTCTATTCAAATTTTGTATTAAATTAATAATTTAATTAAATGTATACTTGAACGAATGGATAAAATAATACGCATTACACTTAAAGATAAGATTATCTAAAGATTTCAAAAGATCCCTTTGTTTTGTATATATGTAATAGTAAGTTATTCAAATTATATCACTATTAGATATCTAAGAGGTTTTTGATAATGCACTTAAATATGTAAAAGTAAATACACAAGTAAATGAATACTGAAGGGATAAAAAAATGAAAAAGGAAGAAATAAAGGGAGAGGGAAAGGGGAATTTTTTTTCTGTTCTTTGTCTCTTTTTGAGACGGGGTGGGGGAGAAAGGGAAATAAGAATTAGAATCAGAAACTGAAACGAAAATAACTTAAGAAAACAATTGCTTAGAAAGCTGGTACACCTTTAGTGTGACCTAATTTTGAAATAGGTTAAATTAGAGATGAGATTTCTGATTACACATGGTGTTTCTTTAATAAATGAATGTCGAATGAATGTCTTATATGTTGCAGGGTATTTTAAGTTTATTGTCATTAAAAAGTTTCAGAAAGAACCGGTACAGAGATATGTAGGGTGTAGGGACGAGAGGTTCCAAACATCAAAATAAAAAGAAATGACATTTAATTTTATCTCAATAAATGCTCAGGGAATGAATACTCCACATAAAAGAGGCCAATTGTATCACACTTTATGCCAAAACCATACAAATGTGGTATATGTCCAGTGACACATTGGAATTATACAACCAAGAAACTATGGAAATTGTCTTATTATCCACATATTTATCAAGTTAATATTCTTAAAGGACCACTATAGTACCAGGGAAACATACTCATTTTTCCTATGGATGCCAAAGTTCCAGTGAGAAGCACGCAAGCGCCACTGGAGGCTGGATTAAGCCTAACATAAAAATAGCAGTTTCTCTGAAACTGCTATGTTTATAAAAAAATAGGGTTAACCCTAGCTGGACCTGGCACCCAGACCACTTCATTAAGCTGAAGTGGTCTGGGTGCCTATAGTGGTCCTTTAATGGGAAAAAAAAGCCAGGGGGTAGCTATTATAATCTCTAATAAAGTAAAATTTTAGCTGATCCTTGAGGACATGGATAATAAAAGTAGATATGCTATTCTGATTTACAAAATTAATGATATTTTATTTACATTAGTAAACATATATTGCCCCAATCAGTCTCCAACTAAATTTCTTTAAAAATTAATGAACATAATAGAACAAATAACTCAAGGTATTTTAATTCTAGGAGGGGATTTTAATTGTGCTCCTGACGTTGGATTGGATAAAAAAATTACCATCTAATGCAAGAACAGATTTGCCATCTAAATACTGCAAATCTACTTTAGGATTTTTTTCTCTAAAAACTCTCTATATGACATCTGGAGAGTATTACACCCCCAGGAACGAGACTATACCTTTTTTTCAAAGGTGCATTGTTCATATTCAAGAATAGATCTATTCATTACTAAACAACAAACGTTACATAAATGTTCTTCCTCGAGGATCGGATCAATAACATGGTCTGACCATGCACCTATATTTTTACAAACTGAGAATAATAGAGAATATTCTCCTCAAACAACAATGAGATTGAATCAGGGTTATGGTTAGGGCTAGCGGTTAGGAAACCCTAAAGATATACAAGTGGTTGTGGTGGCAAGAGAGGGATGCTTATGAATGTCCAAATTGCCGAAGTCCCAAATTGCCAAAGTCCCGAATTTCGGAAGTGCCGGACGGAAGTGCCGGACCGAAGTGCCGAATTGACGAAGTCCCGAATTTCAAAAGTGGTGAACAGACTTTTTTGCCCATGCACATCCCTACTAAAAATACAAAAAATATAATCAGTCTTTATAGCGTTAGATGCAGAAAAAGCATTCAACACGGTGAACTGCAAATTCCTCTGGCGCCACTCCTTTATGTATTAGCTATGAAACCTCTAGCAGCAGCGATAAGACAAAATTATAAAATTGAAGGGCTGCAGATCCATTCAGAACATGATAAAATTACTCTATATGTGGATGATGTTGTTCTAACTCTCTCTAATCCAACAGATTCAATTACAAATTTATTAAAATTAATTTCAGATTTTGGCAATTATTTTGGCTACAAGTTAAATATGAATAAAACACAAATATTAACTTTCAATATTAATTTCAATATTAATGCATAAAATTTAAGGTATTTAAAAGAAAAGTTTAAATGAAACTTTTATAATGATAAGATAGATTATCTAGGAATTGTAATTATATCAAATTAGATAAAATTGTAGAAAAATAATATAAGGAACGTTTATCATTAATTAATGAAAATTTTCAAAATTGGAAAGGGCTTGAAATCTCCTGGATGTGACGTATGAATACAGTCTCAGCATACGTAATACCAAAATTAATATAATTGTTTCGATCTTTATCAATAAGAGTACCACGCTCAATACACCATTAATTCAAATTTTTTTTAATGAAATTCATTTGGGAAAACAAAATACCCTTAGTTTCATACAATGCACTCACTAAAAGAGTAAATAAATGCGTAATAAATCTTCCCTACATGATTGTACCATGCTTACCCACTTCAATAAGTGGGATAATTCTATTAATCCTGATCCCAGCTGGAAAAAATGGAAACAAAAAGTAATACTCCATTTAAATCAGCTTGGATTGGTTCTGAACATTATTGTGATGAACTGAACCTCGCCATGGGTGCTTGGAGGGGCCTGCTGGCCAGCCTCTTGCCAAAAGACTACGGGCCAAGTCAACGACTGTAAAAACCCATATTTTATTCCCTCTGGTTCCCCTGGTTTGGCATTTTCTATAGAACCAAACGATAGCTCCCTGGTGGCCATTGGCATGGACCATAACTGCGAATAGACTTCAGGGCGACTTAGCCACAAATGCCCTGGAACTATTTTCTGCATGAAGACTTCGCGGTTCCCGGTTGGACCCCCAGCGGCACTTAGCCGTGATTCTATTAAACTATTTTCGGCATGAAGACTCTGCAGTTCCCAGTCGGTTGCCAGTGGCACTTAGCCGCGATTCTATGGAACCGTTTTGGGCATGGGGCCATGTGTGCGGTCGGTAAAAACTATGACTTTCAGGAAATTCCTGAACTCCATAACTGATCTGGGTGATTTTGGGATATGTTGGTCACCCAGATCAGGGCTATCAGTGGATGTAACTTTTGTGGGGATTTTGTGTGTTTTAAGGTATTTTGGGGGTTTTATATAAATGTGTGTTTTTTGTTCCTGGAGATAATTGCGTTTAGTATAGTGCTTGACCCAATTATCTTGCAAGTAAAGGGGAAGGCTTATTGTATTGTATATGGGAGTGTCATGCATTCTAACACTGATATTATTGGTCTGTGACTTTGTAACGGAGTTCCCCACAAGGTCCATATGGGCATACCCCTTGCATGGGGATTGTCATATAAGGCCAAGTGTGGCTCCCATTAAATTGAGATTCGTTTACCCCTTCATGAAATCTTGGCTCATGTTTTGGGGATTGGAGAACTACACTCACTCAGGGGATTGCTATATCACAATACTCCCCTGATTATAATCACTAGCTCTTAAAAGAACTGTTCCTGCTACGCTCTCTGGACTAGGAGAGGCCTACCCACTGGAAGCTGGATCCTGGTCTTGGGTCCAGGGTGGGCGGTTCATGGGGTTTACGGTGGTTATGGTGTTCCAGTACAGTGCTTATGGTGCTTGCAAGTACTAGGAAGAAGCAATTGACGGAGGTACCCAGTTGGGGTGCCAGGCGGTCCATCACAATTATAAACAATTTTCATTATCAAATAAAATTGTAAATGAAACAATTACCATTCAGAAATTATTTAACAAGAAATTGGGCATTTGAAGTTATTGAAGCACCAATTGAAATTATTAAATTCTATATTGGTGATATAGACTTATCAAAATGGATAGAATATAATATCCAAAATATAACTCAAATTGCTCCATGGGAGAAATTAAATAATTTATAGATATTCAAATTTAATTTGGATTGCCCAATCAAGAATGGTACAATTATGTTATAATAAGACAGTTATTAAATACCTTAGATATCAAAGAACACCCAGAATTTAAAAATATAATTAATAAACATTATAAAAACAGACACATTTCTAAAGTAACACATATGGTTAAGGACCTGTTGTTCATGGATAAACCCAATTCCATCAAAAAATGGGAAAGCGATATAAACAAATCATTCACACTGGAAACATGGGGAGATAGATTTATTGAGATCAGGAAGAACAATCACAGCCTTAATATACAAGAGACCTTTTTTAAAATCGCTCACCGATGGTATACCACTCCAATAGAATCGAAAAATGTAAAAATAGTTACACAGATAAATGCTGGAGAAGTTCTAAAGAAATAGGTACACTATATCATATGTGGTAGAAATATGAAGAACTAAAAGAGATAAAAAGAAAGATCTCTAATATATTTTTAAAATTAGGATTACAACAGGCCATACTATTACCCCAGACATTCTTATTCCATTTGGATTTTCCAAATTGCAATTATGAACAAAAAATATGAATTATTCATATTTTTATGGCAATAAAACTTACATTAGCCAGAAACTGGGAAAAACCCAATGGCACTAATATGTCCAGTAGTATATAACCAGATTAGATTCTAACAATGGATGAAGAAATGTTTCTATCGAAAGTCAAATAAGATATCAATACACAAAAAAGTATGGAGACTGTGGGATAATATCCTATAAATTAAATGTAATTATATACCCTGAGCATAAAACAAAAATAAATAGAAAGATAGATAGATAGATAGATAAATAGATAGATAGATAGATAGAAAAGGTAATAAGTAAATGCTTTACCTTTTCTGAAATGGCATATATATATTAAACTCTTATTTCTACCCGAATAATTATTATATTATAATTGTAGATTATGCTAGCTTTAGTGTACCTATAATCTTAATTTTATTAATGACAGGAGGCGAGTATTTGCTTAAGTCTCTCTTTACTAGAACTCCACAGCAGCACAGAAAAACAACCAATCAGAAAAAAGTTAGGTACTATAAAACCCCCTTCCCATTGCATCATTTCCTCTTTCAAGCTGCGACAAAACAGAACAAAGGCAGAAAAAATAATGGGAAGCAACGAAGTCCAGATACGATGAATACAGCAATGTCCAACGTCTGAGAAGAACTGTCAACCGGATAGCGTTGATGGACTGAAAATAAGTCAATGCCCACCATCCACGAAGAAGCGCCACACCAGATAGTGCTGAAGGACTGGAAACTGAAACGAGAGAAAAACAGAATCGAACAGGTTGATTATCCAATGAAATGTATTTTGAATAAACTTGTAGATACCCAATGTAGCAAAACAAAATGACCTTAATATGTAGATATCCCAACCCTACTTATGAAAAACAGACATAAGGACAGGTGACAGGTAGCAGAAACAACAAGCAGAGTTGTATACGTACCTGATAAATCCAAACTATAAAATTAAACAAGGGAGGGATAAGAATGGGTGGGAAATACTCGCCTCCTGTCATTAATAAAATTAAGATTATAGGTACACTAAAGCTAGCATAATCTACAATTTTATAACATGACAGGAGGCTTCGTATTTGCTGTTTTAACGCTCAGCCAACAAATCCAACGCTGCTTGTTTCACTGGTACCCATTCCGAGAATATTAGAGCAATCCTAAATCGACCTTCCAACTGCGAGAAGTGACCTCCGTTGATAGATCCATTGTACGTGGGGTTACGACCTGTTCCCTAGGAGTCGGTCCACGGGCTGCCAAGTTGACCTATTAGCCATATTCCTCTAGGTGTAAAGTGCCGAGGGGTTGTGAGAAGAGACTTCCACCGTGTCTCGACTCTTGATGTGAGAGGTGATTCCTCCGATCGTGTCAGGTTCACCAGGCGATGTGGCCTTGCAGACAAACTCCAACCTCAGGCCTGCGCCTAAGTCCACGTCAATACTCGAATAGAACCGAATAGTGTCTATTCGTTCCTTTATGACCTACCTGGTGAATTGTCTCCTCCGAAATAAAGTTATATACAGATAATAGTGTGGACAATACTAGCTGTATCCTAAGAGACTCCAGTCTACCAACTGGACTGTGTAATCCACGGCTGCGGTCTAGAAAAGACATCCAAAGGGCGTCCAATCAAGGTCTCAAACTGAACTCGTGTGTTAAACGGTGGTCAACTATTCTGGGAATTGTGGATCCTGGAAAGCTCAAAAAGGATGGGACTGGAAACCGGGGTTGAGATTTCCATCCAAATACATCGTCCTCTAAGAGTGCTAAGATGGCCGGATCCAATAGAGTTTAGGACCGTATAACACAGAAGAGCCCTTACGTGTTGCAGTGAGTGTGAGATACTCTGGTTACCATTTGTACAATCCTGTTCCATGCCCGACTTGTCAATATTCGTGTAGGGGTTCCTGGCCTACACGCCACCTACAAGATAGGGAATAATATAGTGAGACCCCTAGGTTCCTGTCTCATGGACTGTCCAAGCATGTATCTCCCAGTGTAGGTTTTCTTGATGGTAGTTGGATAGGAAGGCTAGTGAGAACCCAAATCAAGATGGTTCCCGTGATGGATATAGAGTCCGAACACTGTTCTCAAGGTGTGTTCAGAGTTGTAGGAGCAGTCCTGCCAACTTTATCTCAAGATTGTAAGGACCAGGGAAGCCAAGTCCTGAGAATTTCGGTTTCTCCATGTGATCCATGCATACGGTGCACCTGAACACCGTTTATGTGAATTTTCCAGTCTTGTTACTCAAGCAAAGCAGTGGATTACAAGATGGATCCAGACAAACTATGTAGACCTAGCCCGATCAGGTAGCCCTCTAGAATGAAATCAGTAGCGCGGTCATCATATTTAAATTGGATGTAGGAGGGACGCCCATCTATGCGGTCATAGTTGACCTGTACAGGTACAAGCCTGTGTGAGGAACAAATGGACGGCACCCTAGTGCGTTGAGTGTATGAGAGAGTCGCACTCTGTAAAATGTGATCGCACTCTGAGTCCGCGTTCCTTCTATGAGAATGAGTCAATCGGAGCATGTCCTCTATATCCAGCTCAGTATCGGGCCGAGGTTGAGGGAGGGCCACGCCCTCTAATAATGAATCAGTGTCCAATTCGGTAAATGAGAGGGGTTCGCCCTCTACTCTTGAAAAATAAAAATATCAGGTGAAGGAGGGCCGCACCCTCTGTAATCCAAACCAGAGTCCAGTAGAGACTCAGGGTGACCAAACGTGGGGTTACACCCTTATTTAATATAAGCAAAGTATACAACCTCGGGCCGTGTCCGACCTTAAGAGAAAGGGGTGATGAGAAAAGTACGTTTCGGAGCTGAAGATGGTAACTATCAACGGACCGCCCGGATCCCGTGCGTGCGCGCGGGCTCCAGGATGACTGTCGGTAGTCTGAGGAAAGCTGGAGACGTTCTCCGCAATCCACAAGTGCCCGGGAGGTCGGAGGAGGTCAAGTCAGGCCTCTCGACGACCCGAGCAATAGGACAATAGAAGGCACGAAAACAAAGAAATGACCAATGAAGTAGAAAGTGGAAAATACGTACCTCGGAAAGCAGGTCGGATAGCAGAACTGGAAAAAACGAATCAAGTGAATCCAGTTGAAAAGGTCAGGAGCTAAACATGACATAGAAAAACACTACCAATACCTAATATGGCGTCTGAGCACTGTTCCCTGCTTGTGCGAAATTCCCATTGGAGATGTGTCGTCGTTGGGTATAACCTGTAATTGCGTGCCCGGGAATTCTCATAAAAACTTTGCCCTTCAGGGCATGGGGTGTAGGGCCTTCACCCCTCCAATCACAGTTAGATGTCCATATCCTGGTGTCTTCTTGGATAATCTGGTAGCAGTGTCTGTCCGGACACCCACCTAGAGGGTACTGTGCTTACTTCAGTGATATTCCCCGAGGTTTGTGGTCCAAAGGGGAGTTCGGGCACAGGTAGAGCAGGCCAATCTTATGGCACAGACCAAGCAGGTCAATCTTATAGGCACAGACAAAGCAGGCCAATCTTATAGGCACAGACAAAGCAGGCCAATCTTATAGGCACAGACATAGCAGGCCAATCTTATGGGCACAAACATAGCAGGCCAATCTTATGGGCACAGACATAGCAGGCCAATCTTATGGGCACAGACATAGCAGGCCAATCCTGGGTTTCATCTTAAATGAGTAATGGGGACCTCTGAGTTTGGCAGAGTCCCCTAAATATCTGTAAATCCTCCGGGAATCCTGTGACCTAGTACCCTTAGACACTAATCTTAGACAGCGTACTACTGTGTGAATAAACCGTAACTGGCGGTCCCTAAGTGCCCAGCAGGCAACATAGAGGTAAAACCAGTTGTATTGGGTTTAAGCTGGACATGTTCCAGTGAGTGTCCATAAAATCAAGCTCTGCTGAGCAATACCTTCTTTAAGGTGCAAATTGTAATGCACATGTACATACAGATCCGTATGAGATATCTTATCTTTATTGTAGGTCATCATCATCCTCGTACCGCCTGAAGGGTATTGTACTCATGGTCTCTTCAGGAGTAGAGCAAAAACAATTGCCAACTCAATGAATCTTCCCAAGAAGCCTGATAAGATAGAATAGTATCGGCATAGACAGGACTGACATCTACCGTCAGTGAAACTCACAGCAATCCGTGAGATCTATAGCACTAAGACTCACAGCAAGCCGTGCTATATACACTGACTTAGAACTCACAGAAATCTGTGATTTATGTATACACTGTCCTATAACTCACAGAATCCGTGATATAAGTATATACTGCCCAAGGACTCACAGAAATCCGCGACATATATATACATATAGAAACTCACAGTAATCCGAGAAATCTGTGATATATCTAGATGGAAACTCACCGTAGTCTGTGACATATCTACATGGAAATTCACAGTAATATGTGATATATAGACCTGGACACTCACAGTAATTTGTGGAATATATACTCATGGAAACTCACAGTAGTCTGTGATATATAGAGCTGGAAATTCACAGCAATCTGTGATATATCTACATATGGAAACTCACAGTAATCTGTGATATATCTACATATGGAAACTCACAGTAATCTGTGATATATCTACATATGGAAACTCACAGAAATCTGTGACTAAAACACATGGAAACTCACAGAAATCTGTGACTAAAACACATGGCAAGCTACCAGTAATCTGTATAAATAAAACACAGGGCAAGCTACCAGTAATCTGTATACATAAACACATGGCAAACTACCAGTAATCTGTATAAATAAACAAACACATGGCAAACTACCAGTAATCTGTATAAATAAACAAACACATGGCAAACTACCAGTAATCTGTACAAACAAACACATGGCAAAACTACCAGTAATCTGTATAAATAAACACATGGCAAAACTATCAGTAATCTGTACAAAAAAAACACATGGCAAAACTATCAATAATCTGTATAAATAAACACATGGCAAAACTATCAGTAATCTGTAGAAATAAACACATGGCAAAACTATCAGTAATCTGTAGAAATAAACAAACACATGGCAAAACTATCAGTAATCTGTAGAAATAAACACATGGCAAAACTATCAGTAATCTGTAGAAATAAACACATGGAAAAACTACCAGTAATCTGTGTAAATAAACACATGGAAAAACTATCAGTAATCTGTGTAAGTAAACACATGGAAAAACTATCAGTAATCTGTGTAAGTAAACACATGGAAAAACTATCAGCAATGTAAAGGAAACATTCCCCAAAGAAAAGAAAAGAGCCAGAAAGGCACATAAATCTCACAAGCAAGCATAATTAATAACAATCATAAATAAATCACACTAAATCCCAAAGCCACCTACTATAAGCAGGAGGCAGTGGTACTCTGACCTGTACTGACTGCGGAGCAGCAAAGAAAGAGGAAATTATGCAATGGGAAGGGGGTTTTATAGTACCTAACTTTTTTCTGATTGGTTGTTTTTCTGTGCTGCTGTGGAGTTCTAGTAAAGAGAGACTTAAGCAAATACGAAGCCTCCTGTCATGTTATAAAATTCTCTCTGAACCTAATCTTGTTAGAGGTTAAATGGACCAAAACCTATTATATTATGCTATTTATTAGAAGAATGAACGAGGGATGAATGAGGTTTATTATGTATTTATGTTGGAATATTGCACTGTTTATATTCAATGAACATAAATAAATGTATGTCTATGTATATGGAAAACAACATTTTCAATAAAGACACAGAAATGAAACAACAAAAAATAAAAATAGTCTATTTTAAAATGTATTGTCACAAGGGAAAAATACATGATGTAACAACAGGAAATATATTAAAACTCACACAGAGGGAGTTATGTAAAATGCAGAATAACACAAATATATTAATGGCTGGGAGACAAAACCGGTAAATCTAGTAATATAACTGCTTAATATATCTGTATACTATGAAAATATGTATTTATTTACACACACATATATAATGCTTTTGACAGTGGTCAAGCAAAACATCTTATCATTACCTATACATAATCACTCACTAATTGGAATAAACAATATATGAATGGTAAATTGTAAGACTACTAATTAAATAAGTTAATAAGATGAATACATATAGCATATTAGAATGGTAACATTTTATCTTGAAGCTGGGTTCACTGAAATAAGAAACATTAGCAAATCTACCTTCTGGGTATCTTTAAAAATTGGACTTCAAGCCAATGACCAAATTGATTTCCTGTGCATTTGTGACATGGAATTGAAACGCTTGTTGTTTGGTGTTCAGAAATAAAAATGCTACTATATTTTAAAGTTATATAACTTCAGAAAACCTCAAGGTATTTCAGTAGTTGAATTTATGCAGTGTTTTTATTTGGCAGTGCAATGTACTGGTTAGATACAATTGAAGATTATGCTAGCGCTAGTGTACTTATAATCTTAATTTTAATAATGACAGGAGGCGAGTATTTTGCATTACTCTCTTTACTTAACTCCACAGCAGTAAAGAAAGTGAAAACATTTAAACCAATCAAAATGTAAACAGGGAGTATATTATCCCAGTGAACAGGCTCCTCCCCCTCTTTCGGAAGCGACATCGGAACAGGGAAGAAAGTTAGCGATAAAGTCTGTAACGAACATCAGTAGTGGTATCTAATGGGAATGATGAACTTCTTGGCTCGAGTAGAAATAGGCACCAACGGGTGAACGTCCAGTAGGAGTCTTGGTCTTTATATGATGAACCGTAATCCTATGGTTATGCCGTAGATGTTCCAAATTTTTATGGAATTAAACTGAAAAGAGAATATGAAAAGGTTAGGCGCCGGTCTTGAAACTGTTTGTAGTCATGACAGTGGTTCATCGGATAACATTGCAATAGTATAATTAGCGTATTCCGTGTGTAATCTACTAGTAGTTAAATAGGCTGATGATAACAGTGGATACATTATGCCAACCTATTGGTTCAAGGAGATAGGAAGAAACAGGAGAATGGAAAGATGTAGATAACGTATGAATAGAGTAGTTGTCCTCCTCTCCGGGTGGAAAGGGTGGGAAAATACTCGCCTCCTGTCATTATTAAAATTAAGATTATAAGTACACTAGCGCTAGCATAATCTTCAATTTTATCACATGACAGGAGGCTTCCTATTTTGCATTTTTTTAACGCTGTAGTATAAGAGACATGGCATCACTGGAGTTCGGTCGGAAATAGAAAGTGCGGAATGTAGATTCTCTAGACCAATCTGCAGAGCGTAGGATATCCGTTAGGGAGGCACCCGCCATGAAGGCTGTGGATGCTGCTGCTCCGCGTACTGAGTGGGCTCCGAACGTAGTGTCCACGCCGGCTAGCGATAGTAGCCAGCGAACCCATCTCGCTAGGGTGGTGGTAGTGATGGGGACATGTGGTCTAACATATGATACTAGGAGTTGACCTGATGGTGTAGACCGGAGTGGTAGAGTGGTTTCCACGTACTGTTGTAGAGTGGAGACAACGCAGAGTTGTGGATCTGTGGGGAAGAAAGGATAAAACACCGATGTGGCGTCCGTCTTAGTGCGACAAGATATCTGGACCAGGCAAAGCAAGACTGTGAGTTTTGCTGATAGTTGACGGAGGGAGAGTCTGTCGTTAGTTGGCCAGTCTCTCAGGAATCGGAGGATTACGCTGACATCCCAGAATTGAGAATATTTCGGCCCTGGGGGGCGTTGTAATCGAATACCTCTCAGGAGTCGACATACGAGTGGTTCCTTACCAACCGGGATCCCTTGTATGGGGACATGGGCCGCTGAAATAGCTGAACGAATTACGTTAAGTGATCTGTAAGACCGACCTAATGAGAATAGGTGGGATAGGAAGTTCAAAATGGCTGAAATAGGGGCCGTAAATGGATCGAAGTTCTGTTCCAAACACCAAGTGGACCAGTAATTCCAAGCGGATAGGTAGCATCTTCTGGTTCCGGGGGCCCATGAGTCCCATAGTAGTTCCTTAGCAGCCTGCGATAGTTTGCCGACTTGCCAGGAGCCCCAGAAAGCATCCAAGCCACCAGATGGAGGCGATTGTCTAGGATGAGTGGATGAGGGTTGCCTTTTGGATCTGTGAGAATGTACTGATGATGAGGTAGTAGGAGAGGATCATTACATGATAGAGCTAGGAGATCTGGGAACCATGGTTGTCCCCTCCATAGTGGAGTGATGAGTACTAGCGAGGTTTGCTGGTTCTTCAGGTAGTGTATGGTCCTCGCTATCATGGCGAAAGGAGGGAAGGCGTAGGCTCCTGTGATCGGCCATGGTTGTAGGAATGCGTCCACTGCTGCGCTCTCCGGGTCCGGGAGCCAGCTGAAGTATAATTTCGTTTGTCTGTTGTTGCGGGACGCAAATAGGTCCAGGTGGAGTGGTCCTAGGCATTCTGCAATGTGGTTGAAGATTTGTGGATCCAGTTTCCAGTCGCTGGTGTCCCGCCAGTGGCGTGAGAACCAATCCGCTGTCAGGTTTGTCTCTCCTGGGAGGTATTCCGCCTTGAGGGAGATGTTGCGGGGTAGGCAGAAGTCGAAAATTTATTTCGTTATTTCTGACAGGAGACGGGAGCGGGCTCCGCCTAGGCGGTTGATGTAGCGGACTGCGGAGATGTTGTCCATCCAGAGGAGGATGCAGCAATCCGACTTGTCCTTCGCTAGGCTTCGGATAGCGAAAGACCCGGCTAGGAGTTCTAGGCAGTTTATATGTAAGTTGAGGTCTTGGGATGTCCAGGCGCCTCCTGTCGATATATTTTCGCTCGTCGCGCCCCATGCCCAGAGGCTGGCGTCTGATTCTAATATCATGTCGGGAGCCTTTCCAAAGATGGCTCGGCCGTTCCATGCCTCCATGCTGTCCAGCCACCATCTGAGTTCGTCTCTGACTTCCTCTGTCATCGGGACCGGCTGGTCGTATGAGGGGTTTTCCCTGAGGAAGGAAGCTTTGAGACGTTGCATCGCCCTGTAGGGAAGTGGACCGGGAAATATAGCTTGAATGGAAGCAGAGAGAAGTCCCACAATGCGTGCGAGGGCGCGGAGTGGAATGGTGTGGCAGCGGGTGGCCCTGCGTAATTCCTTGCAAATGGCTGAGAGTTTTGCTGTCGGTAGCCGTAGAGTGCTGGAGGTGGAATCTATCTCGAATCCCAGAAATTGAACTGTTTGTGATGGGGAGATAGCCGATTTTTGAAAGTTCACTGTGAAGCCCAGGGATGACAGGAGATCCGTGGTATAGCGTGTGTGCCGTATCAGTCTGAGTCTGTCTGAGCAGAACAGTAGGAGGTCGTCCAGGTATATATTGCAGCGAATGCCTTGAACTCGAAGATGTGCGACCACAGGTTTCAGCAGTTTGGTGAAGCACCATGGGGCCGAACTGAAGCCGAAGGGGAGGCACGTGAATTGCCAAGGACAGCCTTGCCAGTGGAAACGAAGGTATTGTCTGCAGGATTGGTGGACGGAAACTGATAGATATGCGTCCTTGAGGTCCAGTCTCGTGAACCAATCCTTGTCTTGTAGGAGGTCTCTCAGAAGATGTATGCCTTCCATCTTGAAGTGGTTGTAAGTGACGTATTGGTTGAGTTGTCGTAGGTTTATGACTGGTCGTAGATCGCCCGTTTTCTTCTTTACTAAGAAGATGTTGCTGAAGAAGCCTCGAGGGTCGGAAGCGGGTTCGATCGCGCCTTTCGTGTATAGGGTTTGTAGTTCGTCGTTGATGAGGGATGTGACCCTTCTTGAGCAGTTGATGGGACGTGGTAGTTCCGTCTGTCGAGGTTGGTCTACGAACTCTATGACGTAGCCTTGTACTGTCTGTAGGATCCATGCGTCCGTGGAGATGGAGGTCCATTCCTGGAAGAAAAGGGATATGCGACCTGCTGTATGTGTCACGTCCTGCTCTGTTCTGTGAAGATGTCTGGCAATGGCTTCTGGTATCCAGTACTCTTGTTACAATTCTTGTTTAGTTTTTCTTGGTTTTTGGTTTTCTATTCTATGTCTGGTTTTCTTTATGCTGGGATTTCTGGGTTCATTCCTATAGTTCGTCCCTGGATTTCCCAGTCTCCAGGTTTCCTTTAAATGTTTGTTTTTATGTTGCCACACCCGTTTGTTTTCCACCATTCCTTTCTGTTTCAGAGTCCTGCAGGCAGCTGCTCAAAGCTTCTGCCCTTTTTTGCAGGTAAGTGCTATATATGTCTATTTAGGATGTTTTAGCATACTTTAGGTAGTGTAGGACCTGCCAGATATGGGGTACATTGGCGTTGTTGGCAGGCTTATGCAATGTATGATCATATAGTGCGACTAAATCCCCATGATTTTCATATGTAGTACTTAGTTATTTCTCCTCTTGTTTTGCCAATGTTATCTTGTCCTGTTTTAGTTTGTATACCCAGCCCATGTACAGTCCTGTACAGTCATGCCCA
>OW240914.1:210931849-211002843 GCA_933207985.1 Pelobates cultripes | reverse complement strand
GTAATGGGGACCTCTGAGTTTGGCAGAGTCCCCTAAATTTCTGTAAATCCTCCGGGTATCCTGTGACCTAGTACCCTTAGACACTAATCTTAGACAGCATACTACTGTGTGAATAAACCGTAACCGGGACTGGCGGTCCCTAAGTGCCCAGCAGGCAACATAGAGGTAAAACCAGTTGTATTGGGTTTAAGCTGGACATGTTCCAGTGAGTGTCCATGAAATCAAGCTCTGCTGAGCAATACCTTCTTTAAAGTGCAAATTGTAATGCACATGTACATACAGATCCGTATGAGATATCTTATCTTTATTGTAGGTCATCATCATCATCGTACTGCCTGAAGGGTATTGTACTCATGGTCTCTTCAGGAGTAGGGCAAAAACAATTGCCAACTCAATGAATCTTCCCAAGAAGCCTGATAAGATAGAATAGTATCGGCATAGACAGGACTGACATCTACCGTCAGTGAAACTCACAGCAATCCGTGAGATCTATAGCACTAAGACTCACAGCAAGCCGTGCTATATACACTGACATAGAACTCACAGAAATCTGTGATTTATGTATACACTGTCCTATAACTCACAGAATCCGTGATATAAGTATATACTGCCCAAGGACTCACAGAAATCCGCGACATATATATACATATAGAAACTCACAGTAATCCGAGAAATCTGTGATATATCTAGATGGAAACTCACCGTAGTCTGTGACATATCTACATGGAAATTCACAGTAATATGTGATATATAGACCTGGACACTCACAGTAATTTGTGGAATATATACTCATGGAAACTCACAGTAGTCTGTGATATATAGAGCTGGAAATTCACAGCAATCTGTGATATATCTACATATGGAAACTCACAGTAATCTGTGATATATCTACATATGGAAACTCACAGTAATCTGTGATATATCTACATATGGAAACTCACAGAAATCTGTGACTAAAACACATGGAAACTCACAGAAATCTGTGACTAAAACACATGGCAAGCTACCAGTAATCTGTATAAATAAAACACAGGGCAAGCTACCAGTAATCTGTATACATAAACACATGGCAAACTACCAGTAATCTGTATAAATAAACAAACACATGGCAAACTACCAGTAATCTGTATAAATAAACAAACACATGGCAAACTACCAGTAATCTGTACAAACAAACACATGGCAAAACTACCAGTAATCTGTATAAATAAACACATGGCAAAACTATCAGTATTCTGTAGAAATAAACACATGGCAAAACTATCAGTAATCTGTAGAAATAAACAAACACATGGCAAAACTATCAGTAATCTGTACAAAAAAAACATGGCAAAACTATCAATAATCTGTATAAATAAACACATGGCAAAACTATCAGTAATCTGTAGAAATAAACACATGGCAAAACTATCAGTAATCTGTAGAAATAAACAAACACATGGCAAAACTATCAGTAATCTGTAGAAATAAACACATGGCAAAACTATCAGTAATCTGTAGAAATAAACACATGGAAAAACTACCAGTAATCTGTGTAAATAAACACATGGAAAAACTATCAGTAATCTGTGTAAGTAAACACATGGAAAAACTATCAGTAATCTGTGTAAGTAAACACATGGAAAAACTATCAGTAATCTGTGTAAGTAAACACATGGAAAAACTATCAGTAATCTGTGTAAGTAAACACATGGAAAAACTATCAGTAATGTAAAGGAAACATTCCCCAAAGAAAAGAAAAGAGCCAGAAAGGCACATAAATCTCACAAGCAAGCATAATTAATAACAATCATAAATAAATCACACTAAATCCCAAAGCCACCTACTATAAGCAGGAGGCAGTGGTACTCTGACCTGTACTGACTGCGGAGCAGCAAAGAAAGAGGAAATTATGTATGGGAAGGGGGTTTTATAGTACCTAACTTTTTTCTGATTGGTTGTTTTTCTGTGCTGCTGTGGAGTTCTAGTAAAGAGAGACTTAAGCAAATACGAAGCCTCCTGTCATGTTATAAAATTCTCTCTGAACCTAATCTTGTTAGAGGTTAAATGGACCAAAACCTATTATATTATGCTATTTATTAGAAGAATGAACGAGGGATGAATGAGGTTTATTATGTATTTATGTTGGAATACTGCACTGTTTATATTCAATGAACATAAATAAATGTATGTCTATGTATATGGAAAACAACATTTTCAATAAAGACACAGAAATGAAACAACAAAAAATAAAAATAGTCTATTTTAAAATGTATTGTCACAAGGGAAAAATACATGATGTAACAACAGGAAATATATTAAAACTCACACAGAGGGAGTTATGTAAAATGCAGAATAACACAAATATATTAATGGCTGGGAGACAAAACCGGTAAATCTAGTAATATAACTGCTTAATATATCTGTATACTATGAAAATATGTATTTATTTACACACACATATATAATGCTTTTGACAGTGGTCAAGCAAAACATCTTATCATTACCTATACATAATCACTCACTAATTGGAATAAACAATATATGAATGGTAAATTGTAAGACTACTAATTAAATAAGTTAATAAGATGAATACATATAGCATATTAGAATGGTAACATTTTATCTTGAAGCTGGGTTCACTGAAATAAGAAACATTAGCAAATCTACCTTCTGGGTATCTTTAAAAATTGGACTTCAAGCCAATGACCAAATTGATTTCCTGTGCATTTGTGACATGGAATTGAAACGCTTGTTGTTTGGTGTTCAGAAATAAAAATGCTACTATATTTTAAAGTTATATAACTTCAGAAAACCTCAAGGTATTTCAGTAGTTGAATTTATGCAGTGTTTTTATTTGGCAGTGCAATGTACTCGTTAGATACAATTGAAGATTATGCTAGCGCTAGTGTACTTATAATCTTAATTTTAATAATGACAGGAGGCGAGTATTTTGCATTACTCTCTTTACTTAACTCCACAGCAGTAAAGAAAGTGAAAACATTTAAACCAATCAAAATGTAAACAGGGAGTATATTATCCCAGTGAACAGGCTCCTCCCCCTCTTTCGGAAGCGACATCGGAACAGGGAAGAAAGTTAGCAATAAAGTCTGTAACGAACATCAGTAGTGGTAATCTACTAGTGTGTAATCTACTAGTAGTTAAATAGGCTGATGATAACAGTGGATACATTATGCCAACCTATTGGTTCAAGGAGATAGGAAGAAACAGGAGAATGGAAAGATGTAGATAACGTATGAATAGAGTAGTTGTCCTCCTCTCCGGGTGGAAAGGGTGGGAAAATACTCGCCTCCTGTCATTATTAAAATTAAGATTATAAGTACACTAGCGCTAGCATAATCTTCAATTTTATCACATGACAGGAGGCTTCCTATTTTGCATTTTTTTAACGCTGTAGTATAAGAGACATGGCATCACTGGAGTTCGGTCGGAAATAGAAAGTGCGGAATGTAGATTCTCTAGACCAATCTGCAGAGCGTAGGATATCCGTTAGGGAGGCACCCGCCATGAAGGCTGTGGATGCTGCTGCTCCGCGTACTGAGTGGGCTCCGAACGTAGTGTCCACGCCGGCTAGCGATAGTAGCCAGCGAACCCATCTCGCTAGGGTGGTGGTAGTGATGGGGACATGTGGTCTAACATATGATACTAGGAGTTGACCTGATGGTGTAGACCGGAGTGGTAGAGTGGTTTCCACGTACTGTTGTAGAGTGGAGACAACGCAGAGTTGTGGATCTGTGGGGAAGAAAGGATAAAACACCGATGTGGCGTCCGTCTTAGTGCGACAAGATATCTGGAATGTAACTCCTTCTGGGGAGATTGAGAAAGCGTCTATGTCCAGTGCTCGAATGTCCGACACTCTGCGGAAGGAGACCAGGCAAAGCAAGACTGTGAGTTTTGCTGATAGTTGACGGAGGGAGAGTCTGTCGTTAGTTGGCCAGTCTCTCAGGAATCGGAGGATTACGCTGACATCCCAGAATTGAGAATATTTCGGCCCTGGGGGGCGTTGTAATCGAATACCTCTCAGGAGTCGACATACGAGTGGTTCCTTACCAACCGGGATCCCTTGTATGGGGACATGGGCCGCTGAAATAGCTGAACGAATTACGTTAAGTGATCTGTAAGACCGACCTAATGAGAATAGGTGGGATAGGAAGTTCAAAATGGCTGAAATAGGGGCCGTAAATGGATCGAAGTTCTGTTCCAAACACCAAGTGGACCAGGAATTCCAAGCGGATAGGTAGCATCTTCTGGTTCCGGGGGCCCATGAGTCCCATAGTAGTTCCTTAGCAGCCTGCGATAGTTTGCCGACTTGCCAGGAGCCCCAGAAAGCATCCAAGCCACCAGATGGAGGCGATTGTCTAGGATGAGTGGATGAGGGTTGCCTTTTGGATCTGTGAGAATGTACTGATGATGAGGTAGTAGGAGAGGATCATTGCATGATAGAGCTAGGAGATCTGGGAACCATGGTTGTCCCCTCCATAGTGGAGTGATGAGTACTAGCGAGGTTTGCTGGTTCTTCAGGTAGTGTATGGTCCTCGCTATCATGGCGAAAGGAGGGAAGGCGTAGGCTCCTGTGATCGGCCATGGTTGTAGGAATGCGTCCACTGCTGCGCTCTCCGGGTCCGGGAGCCAGCTGAAGTATAATTTCGTTTGTCTGTTGTTGCGGGACGCAAATAGGTCCAGGTGGAGTGGTCCTAGGCGTTCTGCAATGTGGTTGAAGATTTGTGGATCCAGTTTCCAGTCGCTGGTGTCCCGCCAGTGGCGTGAGAACCAATCCGCTGTCAGGTTTGTCTATCCTGGGAGGTATTCCGCCTTGAGGGAGATGTTGCGGGGTAGGCAGAAGTCGAAAATTTATTTCGTTATTTCTGACACGAGACGGGAGCGGGCGACGCCTAGGCGGTTGATGTAGCGGACTGCGGAGATGTTGTCCATCCGGAGGAGGATGCAGCAATCCGACTTGTCCTTCGCTAGGCTTCGGATAGCGAAAGACCCGGCTAGGAGTTCTAGGCAGTTTATATGTAAGTTGAGGTCTTGGGATGTCCAGGCGCCTCCTGTCGATATATATTTTCGCTCGTCGCGCCCCATGCCCAGAGGCTGGCGTCTGATTCTAATATCATGTCGGGAGCCTTTCCAAAGATGGCTCGGCCGTTCCATGCCTCCATGCTGTCCAGCCACCATCTGAGTTCGTCTCTGACTTCCTCTGTCATCGGGACCGGCTGGTCGTATGAGGGGTTTTCCCTGAGGAAGGAAGCTTTGAGACGTTGCATCGCCCTGTAGGGAAGTGGACCGGGAAATATAGCTTGAATGGAAGCAGAGAGAAGTCCCACAATGCGTGCGAGGGCGCGGAGTGGAATGGTGTGGCAGCGGGTGGCCCTGCGTAATTCCTTGCGAATGGCTGAGAGTTTTGCTGTCGGTAGCCGTAGAGTGCTGGAGGTGGAATCTATCTCGAATCCCAGAAATTGAACTGTTTGTGATGGGGAGATAGCCGATTTTTGAAAGTTCACTGTGAAGCCCAGGGATGACAGGAAATCCGTGGTATAGCGTGTGTGCCGTATCAGTCTGAGTCTGTCTGAGCAGAACAGTAGGAGGTCGTCCAGGTATATATTGCAGTGAATGCCTTGAACTCGAAGATGTGCGACCACAGGTTTCAGCAGTTTGGTGAAGCACCATGGGGCCGAACTGACTGTGTCTGGGTTCCGGGCACCGGACTGCCACCCTGACAGTATGCATTGGAAGGGAAACATGGGTGAAATGGTTGCTTACCTGAGGAGAAACGTGCTCTGCCTCAAGTGCGTGATCCGCGACCTCTGTCTGCGCCTCGAGTGTAGGAAGATGGGCGGTATCCCATCTCTGGATAGAAAGGCTGGGGTCTCGTAGATCGGGGGCCTGAGGGCCAGAAGCGGCTGGCAGCACGGCCCCTCTGGCGGCCAGCCCGTCCAAAAACATTTTGTCTAAAGACTCTTTGCATTGATGTCTGAGCCTTGGTCAGGGATGTGTAGATGTTAACATGTCTGCTCAATTCCTTAAGAAAAGGTTCTCCGAAGAGCCTGCCCTGTGCCATAGGACCTATTTCTTTGGTGCCCAACTCCACCAACTTCCTGTCAATGCGGAGAAGTGCTACTTTGCGTCTCTCGGATGATAAGGCGACATTGGCATTACCCACAAAACAAAAGCACCTTTGAGCCCATTCCTGCACATCATGTGCCCATTCGCGCACCATAGTAGCGTCAAATAGATCAGCTTTGGCTAGGGCATCGTCAGCCAAGTACATAATTCTGGATAGTGGTCCCACCGAGTCCAGAAGTTTATCTTGTACCCCTCTAAACCCTTTCTCTACTCCTTTGCGTGGGTCACGGCCACCTCGTGACATAAAGGTGGTCATCACCTGATCGAATTCTGGCGTGTCCGCAACGTGGTCAGGTAGAAAGGGCCGTGGGCATTCCGACCTCAAGCGGTTGCGGATCGTCTTGTCCATGGACCTTCGTAGCCAGAGGTGCATGAACCTTGCTAGGTGGTCGGGTGGTGTACAGTCGCTTGAGCGTGGGTGCCTTATTTTTCTTGGGTCAAAAAGTTTTTGTCCCAGTGGGTCGAAGATGGTGTCTTCATCTTCTTGCGGGGTTTCCGCGTTATCTTGGTCTTGGGGTTCTCCCATGAGTGTGTGTTGCGGAAAAAAGGATTGGGATCCGGAGTCTGAGCCCCAAGCTTCTTCGTTGGAGTCTGACTCGTCCGCTTGCCATTCATCTAAGATGGTCATGGATTTAGCGTGAGATTCTTCTTCGTCCGAAGAGTAGTCGTGTTGTGGATTCGGGGTGGCGGCAGTAGTGGGTTTAGTGTGTTTAGCGGGGTTTTTGCATTTGTTTGGGTTTTGGAGACCCTTTTCGCCTTTCCAATGGCATTTGCCCGTGAGAGTTTCTGGGCTTTTGCGAGATTCTGCTGCATCAGAATCGGAGTCGTGGCGGGATGGGTGGGCTTTTGATGGTTTCCTCTTGTCAGAACCAGAGGCCATCATCTTGGAGAGGACTTTCTCCACTGAGGCGGAAACGGCCTCGTTCACCATTTTTTGGAGATCTGTAGTTTGAGAGGTCTCCATGATGCCTGTGTATATGATTGGCACAGGGCATGGTAGAGGTCAGTCTGCTGTATTTTAGTCGATATGGACTGTATGAATATCGTTATGCAAGGCCCCAGCAGGGTGCAATAATGTCTAATAGTTGTATAGAGTATCACAAAAACCCCAGCAGGGTTAGCAGATATATATAATACCCAGTGGGTATAGTAGGTGTATGATAAAACCGAGTACCCCAGCAGGGTCCAGAAGGTATAGTAACTGGTTATATGTAAACCAGATAACCCCAGCAGGGTTGTAATTAATGATACCCCAGTAGGGTATGAGTAGTGGTATGCAGGAGAATGTGCCCCAGCAGGGTAATAATACATTTTATAAAGTACCCTAGCAGGGTGTATAGTGCCCAATAGGCTTGTCAATAGGCTCTGTATTGCCACTTAGCCCCAGCAGGGCAAATAAACCACTTGTTGGGTTTTTTAATATGTTCTGGGCCTCACCCAGTATGATAGAGGTGGCCACAAAGCGACCTCCTTAGCAGCACAATATAGGGCAGCACCCCAGTCAGGCACAGGTTAATACCTGATGTGCCTTTAAACAGCTTGTGTGACTGACCTCTGTAGCAGACTGTAGGTAGACACTTAGCAGTAGCCGTCAAACTTGCCGTTCTGTGGATTCACAGCAATTTGCGGCGATTCTAAAATGGCGGGCGTAATCTCGCGAGATTAAAGATGGCCGCCGCGAGAGAAAAGCCGCGGTTAAAATTAGGCCGCGGAAATCGTGGCGGAAAAGAGCCGCCGAGCGGCGGTAAGGTGGGGAAGGGAAAGGGATGCTAGAAGGATAACTAGGCAATAACTAAAAAGGGAAAAAAAACACCACTAGGGAGAAAGTAACCCTAGTGGTCCCTAAAATCAAGGGATAGATAGAGAATATAAACCAGTTAGGAAATACAGATAATGGAAATATACAGGTAATAAAATTATAATATATAATGGAAATAATAATTAAACATTCAAATAAGGTTATAATAGGGAAGAGCCAAAAACTCTGACCTGTCTGCGATGGAGCAGTAAAGAAAGAGGGGGAGGAGCCTGTTCACTGGGATAATATACTCCCTGTTTGCATTTTGATTGGTTTAAATGTTTTCACTTTCTTTACTGCTGTGGAGTTAAGTAAAGAGAGTAATGCAAAATAGGAAGCCTCCTGTCATGTGATAAAATTTAAGGCTGTCCAACTCCGACTGTTTATGTTTTTCATGCAAAGAGAAATATTTACAAGATAAATCATATTCTGTATAATAGATGTAATAATATGAAGTTGTGACAGAATTGCCATCATATGTACTCATGATTTGCTATCTGGCTGGCAGAGGCTTACAACACAAACGTATATAGTTTTTGGGTCAATGTTTATCTATACCTGCTAACAGTGGCCCTAAATTAATACTTTGCATTGCATAAATATATAATTTATAAAAACATATATTAATATATAAAAAAATATCAAAACATTACAATATTAAGATTTTTTTTTAAATATTTAATTGTTTAATATTTTTAAAAATACCTTAACATTGTAATGTTTTGATATTTTTTATATATTAATATGTTTTTATAAATTATATATTTTTGATATTGTAGTATTTTGAAAAAAACAATTTAAAAATGAATCCGAAAATATTAAATCATATGAAAAGCTTATCCAAATATATTAAATCTGGATCAATGTTTTTGTCCAGGTTATGCTTAACCAGAGTTGAGAATTGTGTTTTGTAAAAAACAAACATAAAAACAAACTAACATATTTTCCATAAACTGGCTTAGAACACACCAGATGCAGTGTTTCTAAGTATTCTACATTTTACCAATAACTTAGAGCCTCTAACATCTAATATTCCATTCCCACTAAGGGGAAAAAGGGCATTTGAAGGACTTAAAGAGGCCTAACTTTATACAAAAGCCATGTCATGAACTGGGTCTTAAATGAGTTTAGATCAAAATGCCATAGTCATTGATTATAGAAACTGAGCATAGGTATTCAGAATTCCAATATGGCAGCACAACATAATGTATCAGGAATATGTCACTTTAATTTTAGATGAGATACCTGTAATACATTATAATTCTGTTCATTTAGACTGATTTAAGTATTCATTATTAATGTTAGCCTGCCTCATTACTGCCTGATTATAAATCAGCTCAAAGATAATCACTTTTTAATTTCAAATGAATCAAAGAACTTTGTGGTTTAATTTGGTATCATTTATTTTTTTTAATGTTTTAGTGCGTTGGGGATAAGAATCTTAGATTTAATAAAATATTTTATGTTTTCATCTACCTCAGGCATATTTCATATCATTGTGTATTAATTTAAAGGTAGTCTTCTGAAATGTAACAGCAAGAATGTCCAACAACTACTGGACGTGGCTCTATGATGTTTTTTGAGTGTATTAAAAATCTTTATAAAATGTTACTCTATGTTCTTATTCTTGTTTTTTTTCAAATATGTGTCTTGTTTATGGATATCAAATTGCAAACACAACACCGTTTACTAAAAAAAAAGACCTTTGTTAAACATATGTGTGACATAATTATTAGAACTTTTTTAATCAATACTTTGTGCTACCTCCCTTTGCCAAGAAAACAGCTCTGAGTCTTCTCCTATAATGCCTGATGATTTTGGAGAATACATGGCAAGGGACTTGAGACCATTCCTTCATACAAAACCTCTCAGTTTCCTTAACATTTTGAAGTCAAAGCTGGCGGACCATCCTCTTCTGTTCATACCACAGGTTTTCTATTGTGTTCAAGTCAGGGGACTGGGATGATTTTGTGATCAGTAAACCATTTTTGTGTTGATTTTGATGTATGTTTTGGATCATTGTCCTGCTGGAGGTAATCAGGTGTTATTTTTAATATCTGTTGATATTTGAGTCCATGATGCCATGTATCCTAACAATATGTCCAGGTCCACTGGCAGAAAAACAGCTCCAGAACATTAATGAGCCATCACCATATTTAACCATGGGCATGAGGCAATTTGTTTTATATAGCTACCTCTCTGTGTGCGTCAAACCCACCTCTAGTGTTGCCAAAAAGCTATATTTTGGTTTTATCTGACCATAGAACCAAATCCCATTTGAACTTCCAGTAGGGTCTGGCAAACTGAATATTTTTTAGTTTGTTTTTGGACGATTTTCATTTTTTTTTCTTGAAATCCTTCCAAATAACTTGTGGTGATGTGGCTGATGTCAGATTGTAGTTTTGGAGATTTTCTGACCCCAAGACGCAACTAACTTCTGCAATTCTCCAGCTGTGATCCTTTTTTTGCCGTTTGAACCATCCTCTTCACAGTGCATTGAAACAATATAGGCACACTCCCTCTTCTAGGTTGATGCATAACATTTTCAATTGACTAGAACTACTTAATTATGGTGGAAATCGGCATTTCAATAACAGTAAAAGCAATTTTTCACCTTCTTTACTCATATTTGCCAAGAGTGCCATTATTAGTGGAGGGCCCTGTGTAACGGATCGACGGGCACCCCGACTGGGTACCTCCGTTGATGGATGCTCCTAGTGCTTCCTGAGGGCTCCAAGCACTCCAGCCAACACCATAACCACCGTGGACTCCTTCAGAGAGTCAATGTTGGGATCAAGCTCTTACAAGAGCTTACTAGTGATATAGCAAGAGAGTATGACTAGCATAGCAATGCCTTGTAGCAGATTCCCCCAATAAGAGACAGCACTCCAAATTGAGGGTGAAGTAGAACTGAAGCTTTTAATGAAACACTCTGCTTTTATGCCCATTCTACACACATAGAACCGCCCACAGGGTTTTGTAAAACAACCAATAAAATACGTACATTATAGTAAAACACTCCCAGCAATTACACACAAATCCTCCCCTCTGCCTGTGATATAATTACTGAACACAATGGGTTTGTCAGGATTACTGTTTGATCCAGCACGTAGAACTGTACAGCACGAATGACAAATAAGTAACGTATTACCGGTCCTTAGAATGGCCGGATTTAACGTACAAAGAATAGTAAAAATACTAGCCGAGGTCAGGGAACACAGAAAGGGACACAGCGATGAGGAAAGCCAGGAGTCAGGATACCAGAATATAGAGAAGTCAATAAACAAAGCCAAAGTCAAAAACCAGGTAGAAAACTATAAACAGGAACGCGCTCTCGGACAACCACAAGGGAAACCACGACAGGGCACTGAGCAGGCTGAGAACTGGGCCTAAATACCCCTCCTTTAGTTCTGATAGGCTGTAACCGGCCTTTGACCCCAAAGTCAGTAACCAGGTTTCATTTGCATAATTGCTGCTCAGCATTAACCCTTCTGTGGATTAGGTTGCTGCTCGGCACAACTTTTCCTGTGTGGACAGTAAATGTCATTAACCACATTTCTATAAGCGGATGAATACATGACACCGGGTTTCATTTGCACAATTACTGCTCAGCATTAACCCTTCTGTGGATTAGGTTGCTGCTCGGCACAACTTTTCCTGTGTGGACAGTAAATGTCATTAACCACATTTCTATAAGCGGATGAATACGTGACAGGGTTAAAGTAATTTTCACAGGCAGGAAAAATACACTTTTAACACATGTACTGTAACTTTAAAAATATACAGTAAATCCTCATAAAAGTTGCATATTAATACACAGCACACTTTAATTACACACATATCCAAAATGACCGACCGCAAGCACATTTTCATGCCCAAAACAGTTCCATAGATTTGGGCTGTGCGGTCTGTCAATTTTGCACTGAAAAACGCAGAACAGGACTTAGTCTCTGCGGCTGCAAACTCAGTGGAGGAGAAGATAAGGGTCAGCGGTGTTCGTTGAAATGTGCAGCCGATTTCAGTTCCATGAATTTGGCTACACACCGCTGACCGCGTGCGAATGAATAAAGATGTCCGCCGCCACGTGTTCGTTTGTGCGAACGGCGGCCACCCAGCGGTTGGTAATTTACCTACAGCAGGCTCCCTGGGAGGTAAATTGATGGCACACTTCCACTTCTGGGTGGTCCACCTGTACAGCACTTGGTTCAGTAAGATCCCTTTACTGAACCAAGTGGGAGAAAGCCATAGACAAAGAATTTTACAGGTCTGGGGACACAGTCTTAAAGGGGCATAGAAATAGAAAACACACACTATTAAAAAATATTCTCAAAATGAAATGCACATTATATAACAATAACTAGAGGCTTTGTGTATTAAAATCACACTGTGTACTTTTCTGTTCAGTGTGTGGAGTAACATATATTCATATATGTGCAAAATTGTAGTCCAACCAGGCTATGTATCTTCCAATAAATAATATAGTTTGCTTGGATATATAAAAATTAGAAAGAGGAAAGAAAAATGGAAAACTATAATTTTATGTTTCAGTATCAGGGAACTAAGTAATAGCATGGAATTGTTGATAAAAATAAATAAAACAAAAGCAGCTCTTCAGCAGTGTTAATACCACCAGCCGGTAGATGTTTTCGTCTAAAAGATACTAAGATCCTTGGCCAACACTTGTTTTTAATGTCTGCAACCTACTCATGACGGCCTCCTCTAGTACTAATCATGACTTGGAATTTACTGTTTTGCAAATTGGACTTACTTCAAGAGAAAGTGCATTCCTAATTAACTGGAATAGCAACTCCAACTGGACAATATAAAAAATTAACTCCGTACACAGACACTTCCCCTACAACTGTCTCAGTAAATACCTGTTAGAGATTGCATACAATTGACAGATTTCAGAGGCATTTATTGAAAACTACATACACCGTTCTTATAGTTAGGCTTTGTATTTAAACGTACTTAGATAAAGAATAACATATTTTCTAACATAGGATGTGTAACAGGAGCAGGGTAGACTGGTCCTCAGCTTTTGATCAAGACTTGTCCCACTATGCCTTCTTTCCCTTCTCTAGGGTCCCCATGAACCACCCACTTTCTATGCAGGAATTGATATCTCTGCCCTCTCCTTCTTCCAACCAGGCATCAAACCCTCTGCCCTCTCCTTCTTCCAGGTAGGTATCGACCCCTCTTCCTAAACTGTGTCTGAATACTGCCTTTACAAAGGCTTGTGTTGCCATACTCTTTGTTTAGAGGTCCCTGTTGCAAAGACATAGTGCTGTCATAAAGCAGGTACTAGAACTCTGCTACTCGATCCCCAGAAACACAAAATTACAGTTTTAGGAAATTACAGTTTTACATGTTTCTTTTTCTCTTTCTAATTTTTTTTATATCCAAGCAAACTATATTATTTATTGGGAAATGCATATTCTGGTTGGACCACAATTTTGTGAGGCTAATTTCAAGATAACTACAACTAACTACCAAGGAATAGAACTACTGAATATTTATATGAATATATGTTACTCCACAAACTGACAAAAAAATGTATACAGCATGATTGTAATACATGTGTGTTTCTAGAAGTGGACATCATTCCAGCACCTAAGAAGGTTCTCATCGTGGCCCCACCTACCTGCAGCACTGCATTAGAGAAGTCTCTCACCCCTGATTCCTGATTCGCAGATTGTGAAGGGAATATGACACCACATCGAATCGGAGGGAAAAAGACCTGCCGCCAACCCACAGCAACAAGCAGGCCAGATAGGGAGACTGGAGAGGCGCACTTTGAGGGAGTGGGGGCTACACACTGGCAGTGTGTATTGGTGTGTTAGTGTGTGTCTGGAAATGCATGTCTCTGCAAGAATATATTCATATGTGAATATGTCTGGGAATATGTGTCTGTGAAATTTTCCTTGCAATATCACCCATTAGTTACTTGTATGATCTGTACATGTTGTTGGCCACAGGGCAAGGTGCAAGGCATTTTGCCTTCACTTGTGTGTCCTGTAAACTCCCTCTTGCGTTTCTTACCCCTTTTTGTGTTTTGTATCCTCTCTTTTAAATATCTTACCATCTTAGTATATCCTATCCCAATTTTTTCCCTTTGTGTGTTTCTTACTCCCCCTAGTCCCTTTGTCTGTCTCTTATTCCCTCTAGTTCCTTTGTGTGTCTCTTACTTCACTCATCCCCATTGTGTGTATCTTTCTCACCCAGCTCCTTTCCCCCTTTCCCAGCTTCTCTGTGTAACAGAGTTGGAGGCAGAGTGACTAAGGGAGGGAAGGGGTGACAGGTGGTAGAGTAACTGAGGGGGTGACACAGTAAGGGAGGGGTGACATATTGGGGTGGGGTGACAGTGAGGGAGGGGATTGTAATTTTAAAAATATCTTCATTTTTTATTCCCTGGTGGTCCAGTGTCTTTGTTTCCTGGTGGTCCGGTGGGCTGTCTCTCCAGTCTGCCCTGAGAGGCAGAGAGCCAGCACAGTCTTCAAATCTGCTGGATATGAGCTGCAGACTGTGCAGTGTCTTGTGACATCCATAAATCAGTACGGCATCACTCTGATTGGCCAGAGATCGTGAGACACTGCACAGTCCGCGGAGCTGCAGACTGTGCTGGCTCTCTGCCTCTCAGGGCAGATTGGAGGGGCCTCGCACCCGGTGGCATACCAGGCAAGCCGCTGGGCCCCCCTCCTCGTGTCAGATCCTTGGTGAGGGACCGAAGGACCTGACACAGAATGCCTGCCGTATAGTGAGGTAGACGACCGCGAGGCCTTAGGCGGCCACCTAACTTGCCTAATTAGAGAGCCGCCGGCCTGCCACTGACAGGGGCAGCAAAATGCTGCCCCTGTTAGATTGCTGCCTGGAGGCGTGGCTCCATGGCAGGCTATGGGCGGGCCAGCCCTGGCTGAGGGCAATACAGAGATAACCATACCACAAAGAGAACTGAGATAAAATAGAGCTATAATAGACAGAGTTGGACAGAATACAAAAATACCTATGCAATACACATAGCTGGGTATACCACAGAGATACAACCAGCACTGTACCTGTCACAAGGCTAAAAATACATTTTGCCTTAGGCATTAAAATAATCCGCCCCCAAATGCCCCCGCAACTTTAACAAATGAATTGTTAACCTTGTGTCAAGGAGAGCACAAGAGCAAGTCAGCTGGCCACCTTAGGGCCCCCTTAAGGTAGTCAGCTGACGGTTGTGAGCAATGCAGGTGGGCGGCGAGGGAGCAATAATCTTCCTGCTCTTCTTGCTCTGCTTCCTCACATCACCTGATTTGATGCCAGGAGCCAGAATATGACGTCACTCTGGCCCCAGCATAACTAAGTGGCACGTGAGGAGACAGACAACAAAGAGCTTGAAGATTACAGGATCATAGTAGCCACACTGTACCCCAGGAAAAGGATCCCCATTGAACACCAGGGAAAGAATCCCACTGGACCAAGGGGAAAGAATCCACTCCAACTCTCCCAAAGTTGTGGAGGCTGAGTGGACTTAAAAATATAATAATTTGTGAGCATATGAATATATATGTGAGTGTGTCAGTGAATGTGTATTTGTCTGTCAGTGTTTCTGTGTCTGTGAGTGAGTTTTTGTCATTGTCTGTTTTGTTTGTGTCTGTCTGCTAGTGAGTGTGTTTCTGTCAGTGAGTGTGTGTTAGTGAATGTGTGTGTGTCTGGGAGTGTGTTTATGTCAGTGTATGTGTATCTAAGTGGGTGTGTCAGTGTGTGTCTGTCAGTGAAAGTGTGTGGTGGTTAAACAGTGTGTATGCCAATAACTTTGTGTATGTCAGTGAGTCTATGTCAGTGTAAGTATCAGTGAAGGTGTATGTCTTTTTATTTAATAGTCCTCACTCGAAGGGCTAGTTAATTTATTTGGTGCTCCACCATGGGGACCCTGTACCAAGTCCCTCTTTATTGGATTATAAACTAAACAACAATAGCTGTCCTGTTGCTAGTCTTTTCTTAAGACAGTGAGCAGCCACTGGCTGCTAGCTGTTTAGTAAACATGCCTGTACTCGCGACAAGGCAGGTAGGCAGGCAGGTCTCTTGGAAGAATAGATGAATTGCAGAAAAATCTGTAAAAAACATATTCACCAGAAAATTAATGCTCAAGTCTAATAATAATAATAAATTACAATATTTGAGCCACCCTCATGCTTCCATATCTTTTGGGTATGAGTGGCTCCTCTGGGAGATGATCATGGCTGCTGCAGGTGGTCTCCCGTCTCACCCTTTTGTGCCTGAAGAAGTGAGTTGTTCTGGTGAAGAGCCAAGTTGTTCCATCAGGGTGTGGTGTAGCTCATTAATGTTTTGAGGGATATTTCTATCTCATGAATTTGACCACATAGGATTAAAGAGCTCAGAGTGAGACCATAGCTTGACTTTGATTTGGTTGATCACCTTTCATGCTATGATGGTGACCCTGATTCCAAGGAGGAGGAACATTTAAGTTAAGTAATCAAGAAGCATTGATTAGAACAGGGCGGTGAACCAAGGGCTTTGCTGGGGTCAGCGGCTGACCCAGGCTGGAACCCAAATTGGCTCCTGCAGAAGCTCAAGATTTGATTTCATTACTGTTTCATTGTTAGTATAGAATTTCTAGAATCTCCTATTAGTGGCGTTATTTCTCAATTTGTAATATTAAAAGAGAAATAACATGAGCAGATTTTACAATAATTCCTTCGGCTTATCTAATGAGTAGATCACATTAACTTGGTCATTACTTAGTATGAAAGTCCAGAATAGATCTAAAGCTAAAATCTTTACACTTACTTGTTCAGTTGTACCTTCCAGTGCAAAGACACATGTCCAGGAAGGTTTTGTAACTATTAACAGTAGCTTAAATAAACACTATAGTGGCATGAATACAAACATATTCCTGTCACTATAGCTGTGAAATCATAATTTAGTCCCCCGACAACCCCTGTAAGTAATTAAAAACATGATTTTACTCACCTTTATTCCAGAATTGTGCAGGTCCATTGCGGCTGGCTCCACGTACACTCCCACTCCGCCTCCTTAAATGAAATCATCAAAATTGACAATCTCAGCCAGTCCAATAACAGTAATAGCAACAAAGTAGTAAAGTTGATAAACAATGGTAAACGTGGTTCTACTATCACCTTGTGTATCACTTCAATTGCACACATACACAAAAAAACAAGTGTATATAATATATAAGGTGAGAGCACACACGAAATAGAATATTACCACAAACTTGGACAATGATGGTAAAATCTAAAAAAGTAAAACATACATATAGGTTAATATAGTTAAGACCAGATTTATGTATAAAAATAAATGGTTCCACTCACTTGGTTCTGAGCCACTCCAAAAGCTGACTCAGACTAAAGGCTTCAATGACCAGAAGGAAAAGGTAGCAACTTAATGTGAATCTTGATACCTGGTTCACGATAAACTGTTGTCCCTTAGGTCCCTCAGGTGGAGCACCAGATGCAAAATCCAGGATACCGGATATTGTTTGAAATAAACACTTTCAGCTTTATTGGAACATACAGTAAATAAAAACCTAACAGTAAAAAGAAAGAACACCTCCACTTAATGTGTTTAGGCTTCTTGCCTTTCTCAAAAGTGGTTCAGCTACCAAAATACACATCATCTTCCTTTTTATGTCCGTTTTGGCGCCTTTTCCGACACTCTCCATCACCCCTTCCTGGTTCGTCATTTCCTTGCGCCCAGATGTTCGTGCGCATTCTTGCGTCTGACATGCGACTTCCGGTCACGTGTGGATGAGAGTTTTGGCATCCAAATCAAAGCTCCACTACACAGACTTAAGTGTTCTAAGTTCATTGCACATAATCTAATAGCAGCATTCAAGTCCACCATATTTTTGGAGTCAAAACATGACAGTGATATATGCACAATAACAGAAAAGAAAAACGGAACATGTGGAAAAAGTATACATATTAAAATATACATAGATACATCAAATACGCTAAAAAAGACATACACCTAAAATATCAATAATAAAATAGGAAAGGTTTGGGCTAAAAGGGAAAAAAAGAGAGAGTATATAAAAATGTAATAAAAAACATATAATTACATGCACAAATTAATTTCAAATTCAGCATTCAAACCGTGAGGTAACATAGTCTCAAGGTTAAAAATCCACCTCATCTCTGACTTGCTGAGGAGGCTATTTAAATCACCTCCTCTCCAATGTACTTTCACTAATTCAATCTCAATAAAATCTAGTCCCTGCAGGTTTCCATTATGTTTGTCAAAAAGTGCTTTGAGACACTATGTTGCTGAAACTTTCTATTGATATTATATATATGTTCTCAAATTCTTGTTTTAAGCGCTCCAGATGTTTTACCAACCTATTGGAAGCCGCAGGGACATGTTATCAAATATATAAAGTTTTTTTTATGGCTCGGAATACAGGATTTAATACCATATTCTTCCTTAGTCTTAAATTAGGTGAATTTCTGTGCATATTTATTACTTTTATTGTGACCTCTTATAGTGCAACCTCTACAGTTTGTGCAATAATAAAATCAATTTTCTTACTTAAAAAGTTATTGTCTATCTTTTTCTAAAAAGCTATGTGTTAAAATTCTCTTAAAATTTTTAGCCACTCTAAAAATGAATCTTGGCTTCCCAATAAAAGCTTAAATGTCCTGATCTTCATTTAAAATGTGCCAGTTCCTCTTAATAATTTTTTGCAGATGAGAACTATTTGTACAGAAGTTAAAAATCAGTGGAATCTCGTCTTTATCTTGATTAACTTTACATTTCAAAAGGTCTTGTCACGGTTTCTTTTCCACTTCCTCATTTTGTAAGTGTCAGGATTAGTTGATCCAGCACAAAGAACTGTGTCCCAAGACTAAGGATAACGTATAACCGGACCTTAGAATGGCCAGATTTAACATATCCAAGAATAGTCAAAATACTTGCCGAGGTCAGGAACACAGAATCAGACACAACGATGAGGGAAAGCCAAAAGTCAAGGATACCAGAATTCAGGGAAGTGAAAACAAAGCCAAAGTCAAATACCAAAAAATCAAGATCAGGAACGCACTCTCGGATTACCATCAGGATAAAACCACGACAGGGCAATGAGTAAAAGGAGAATTGGGTTTAAATACGCCTCCTGTGGATCTGATTGGCTGTAACCGGCCTTTGACCCCAAAAGCAATTACCAGGTTTCAAGGTGAATGATTGCTACTCAGCACAAACCCTCCTGTGGATCTGATTGGCCATGACCGGCCTTTGACCCCAAAAGCAATTACCAGGTTTCCATGTGCCTGATTGCTGACAGTAATACTGCTCAGCACAACTTTTCCTGTCAGGACGATAATGCTGCTCGGCACAACTTTTCCTGTCAGGACGGTAAATGACAATTCAATGTCCAACTGTTTATTGAATGCACTCCAGAACCATGACACAAATTGGGAACTAGTGCCAGGATGTCTTAATTTGTCAGCAGATGCAAACATTTGTTTAAGAAGCTCAATAGCCTCTTTAACTTCTTTAGATCAAATAGTACAATTAGCCCCCTTGCATGTCATATTAGTGATGGGGCTATTACCGAAGAGAAACCTTTGATGAATCTCCTATAATAGTTAGAGAAACCAATAAACCTTTGGATGGCTTTTAACCCATTGGGTAACGGCCAGTGTAGAATGGCCTCTAGTTTGCGAGGATCCATTTGGAAATCAGAGGCAGAAATATTATACCCCAAAAACTGAACCTCATGCTGACTTTAAACACTAAGTAGCATACTCTACATATACTGCCTCTCAGCTGTTCTTTAGACTCTATTTCATTTTGCAACACTTTAGATCAAATTTATGTTAGATTGACGATACACTATGTATCTAAGTCTAATTTATATACTTTTGAAAATATATTAGAGTCTATGGTACTGTAACGGAGCTCCTTGTACTCCGACTGAGTACCCTCCGTTGATGGATGCTCCTAGCGCTTCCTGAGGACTCCAAACACTGCAGCAGACACCACAACCACCGCAGACTCCACAACCGCCGTAGCTTAACTGGAGTCTCGCCGTCTTCCTTCCACCCTGGATCAGCTTCTGTCCTCCAGGACCGTGTGGGGAAGACCTCTCCTCCAGGAGAGCGTAACAGGAACAGCTCTTAAAAGAGCTAAGTGATTAAAAGCTCAGGGGAGTATGCAGAGCATAGCAATCCCCAGTGTGATATAGCAGTTCCCTCCAATAACGAGACAAGGCTACGTATTGAGGGTCAAGAAGATCTGATGTTTAATGGCACACACTCTGCTTTTATGAGATTCTGCCCATGCAAGGGAGACACCCACATAATTAGCAGTATAACCAATCGGAACAATATACATTCGGGGAAATTCCCATCCCTCAGATAATCACATAACATAATTAAAACAGAACAGTAAAAATACAGTTTTTATACATGTACTATAACTTCCAAACTACACATCCAATCTTCATAAAAATTACATATTTGGAATCAATCCATTAAGGGGAGCAACATATTAAAAAATGGCACAAATCAGACAAGGGGTTCAAAAGTTAGCAAAAGTGTCTTTTGGGGCCTGGCTGGCAGCATGGTTTTCTGGCCCAAACCGGTTTTACAGAGGCCTCTATCCTGGACAATGGGGAAAGTAATCCAATTATCCAGGGATAGAGGCAGACTCCATTAACCACATGTTAGCAAAAGACACAAAAAGACACAAAAATACATAAATCCTATTGAACTGAACAGAACCCCCACATTCAACCTATCCCCAGATGGCTTGGATCTGAGCGCTCAATATATCCAAACAGCGCTCAGATACCACAAATACGGTCAAATCGCCATACACACTAGGTCCATAGTCATGGGGCAGAAGGCTGGCAATTAGGCTTCTCCATAACACAGGGAAGCAGGGCAATTTGTCAAGTAAAATAACAGTTATAAATGGCAGTTTGTAACATATCTCCCCTTTTGGAGGGAGACTAACCAGGCACCTGACCTCCTGTCGGTCAGTGCCTAAGTTAGTCTCGCAGCCCACCCACAAATAACAAGTAGCAAAGTAGCCCCCCCACAATAAACAGTACTGGCCTGTAGGTTCCAGGTTGTAGGATGAAAATGCAGCATCCTCTGCCTTCCTGGTGCAGCTGGGCAAATAGCTGGTGGTACTTGGGGGGCAGAGGCCAGCGGCGCTCTGCCCTGATGCCCGCACTTCTGCTGGGGAGAGGGGGTTGCAGACCAGTCCTGTAACAAGGGGGTCGGTAGGGCAGAGGCCAGCGGCGCTCTGCCCAGCTGCCAGCTCTTCCGCTGGTATAGCCTGCAGGACATCAGGCTCTGGACAAGGGACAAAGGGAGGGCAGAGGCTGACTTCACTCTGCCCAGCTGCCAGCTCTTCCGCTGGTATAGCCTGCAGGACATCAGGCTCTGGACAAGGGACAAAGGGAGGGCAGAGGCCGACTGCACTCTGCCCAGCTGCCAGCTCTTCCGCTGGGGTGCTGGGAACATAGTCCGGCTCAGTAGCCAGGGGAACATGGGAGTCAGTGGGGGTTAACATCTCCTCTGTTAACCCTGGGGCCAAGTTAGGAGTTAGCTGGGGAGGGGAATTCGTACTTACCCCCTCTTCCTGTTGTCCCTGTGAGGGTAGTTGGGGATCTGGACAGGCTGTCCAGCATCCCTGTAGGTCAGGCACAGAGACCACGGTCCCATCTGCGCCATCTGGGAGATTGGTGTCTCCCCTTGGTAGAGTAAGCTGCCGCTGGGGAGATAGGGTGCTGTGCTCCTCTCCCTGAAACACAGGCTGCCGCTGGAGAGGGAGACCGCCTGTCTCCACTCCCATAACATTGTCCTGCTGCTGGAGAGAGAGACCAACTGTCTCTGCTCCCTGTAGGACACACTGCTGCTGGGGGGGAAGGACGACACCTTCGGCCCCCTGGAATTGCACTGCCGCTGGGGAGGAAGGACGACACCTTCGGCTCCCTGTAACTTGCACTGCCCTGGTGGTACCTCCAAGGTATACTGGGACTGACTGGAGCTGAGTAGGCACTGGTAATCCTGTTCCAGTTCCCATTCCTGGATGGCCAATTCAAACAGGTCTGGCTCTAGGTCTTCATCCATAGGGAGATCTAGAATGGTTTCTCTGGATTCATATATGTCCCATAGCCGTGACTCTGCAGCATTCCCGAACCTTGGTCCGGTACAGGCGTACCATAATACGCCAGGGCCATTGTAATCCTCGCCCTCTGGTCTGTCGCACTTAGCCATCCCGGGAACACGCTGAACTGCATACCAATGTAGTGCCTGGTATGCATCTTCGAGCCCCAGTTCCTTCCATGCCAGAGAATTAAGCTGCATTACCAACTCCCACCTGGGCTGTTCTCCCATCATAGGCATCCATAGGGCCACTCGGGCCTGTAGTCGCTGCTCTTCGCTGGGGAGACGCTCACCTCGCCAACGCTGGACACCCTCCAGGGCTTCGTCCCACATCTCTTTCCTGGCGCCCTCTCTGCAGTCCAACCTGGTTGCCTCTGATACTGGCTCACCCACTGAGGCCAAGAGGCTCTGTAACCTCCAGTCGAACTCATCCTCCACTTTGAGCGCTGTCCAGGGACTTGCTGGCTCCATATCGCTCCGTAATGATTCCGGTGTCTCCGAGCTGTTTCTCCTCGCACTAGGACGCCATCCCACCGCTGCCACCAATGTAACGGAGCTCCCTGTACTCCGACTGAGTACCCTCCGTTGATGGATGCTCCTAGCGCTTCCTGAGGACTCCAAACACTGCAGCAGACACCACAACCACCGCAGACTCCACAACCGCCGTAGCTTAACTGGAGTCTCGCCGTCTTCCTTCCACCCTGGATCAGCTTCTGTCCTCCAGGACCGTGTGGGGAAGACCTCTCCTCCAGGAGAGCGTAACAGGAACAGCTCTTAAAAGAGCTAAGTGATTAAAAGCTCAGGGGAGTATGCAGAGCATAGCAATCCCCAGTGTGATATAGCAGTTCCCTCCAATAACGAGACAAGGCTACGTATTGAGGGTCAAGAAGATCTGATGTTTAATGGCACACACTCTGCTTTTATGAGATTCTGCCCATGCAAGGGAGACACCCACATAATTAGCAGTATAACCAATCGGAACAATATACATTCGGGGAAATTCCCATCCCTCAGATAATCACATAACATAATTAAAACAGAACAGTAAAAATACAGTTTTTATACATGTACTATAACTTCCAAACTACACATCCAATCTTCATAAAAATTACATATTTGGAATCAATCCATTAAGGGGAGCAACATATTAAAAAATGGCACAAATCAGACAAGGGGTTCAAAAGTTAGCAAAAGTGTATTTTGGGGCCTGGCTGGCAGCATGGTTTTCTGGCCCAAACCGGTTTTACAGAGGCCTCTATCCTGGACAATGGGGAAAGTAATCCAATTATCCAGGGATAGAGGCAGACTCCATTAACCACATGTTAGCAAAAGACACAAAAAGACACAAAAATACATAATCCTATTGAACTGAACAGAACCCCCACATTCAACCTATCCCCAGATGGCTTGGATCTGAGCGCTCAATATATCCAAACAGCGCTCAGATCCCACAAATACAGTCAAATCGCCATACACACTAGGTCCATAGTCATGGGGCAGAAGGCTGGCAATTAGGCTTCTCCATAACACAGGGAAGCAGGGCAATTTGTCAAGTAAAATAACAGTTATAAATGGCAGTTTGTAACATATCTCCCCTTTTGGAGGGAGACTAACCAGGCACCTGACCTCCTGTCGGTCAGTGCCTAAGTTAGTCTCGCAGCCCACCCACAAATAACAAGTAGCAAAGTAGCCCCCCCACAATAAACAGTACTGGCCTGTAGGTTCCAGGTTGTAGGATGAAAATGCAGCATCCTCTGCCTTCCTGGTGCAGCTGGGCAAATAGCTGGTGGTACTTGGGGGGCAGAGGCCAGCGGCGCTCTGCCCTGATGCCCACACTTCTGCTGGGGAGAGGGGGTTGCAGACTAGTCCTGTAACAAGGGGGTCGGTAGGGCAGAGGCCAGCGGCGCTCTTCCCAGCTGCCAGCTCTTCCGCTGGTATAGCCTGCAGGACATCAGGCTCTGGACAAGGGACAAAGGGAGGGCAGAGGCTGACTTCACTCTGCCCAGCTGCCAGCTCTTCCGCTGGTATAGCCTGCAGGACATCAGGCTCTGGACAAGGGACAAAGGGAGGGCAGAGGCCGACTGCACTCTGCCCAGCTGCCAGCTCTTCCGCTGGGGTGCTGGGAACATAGTCCGGCTCAGTAGCCAGGGGAACATGGGAGTCAGTGGGGGTTAACATCTCCTCTGTTAACCCTGGGGCCAAGTTAGGAGTTAGCTGGGGAGGGGAATTCGTACTTACCCCCTCTTCCTGTTGTCCCTGTGAGGGTAGTTGGGGATCTGGACAGGCTGTCCAGCATCCCTGTAGGTCAGGCACAGAGACCACGGTCCCATCTGCGCCATCTGGGAGATTGGTGTCTCCCCTTGGTAGAGTAAGCTGCCGCTGGGGAGATAGGGTGCTGTGCTCCTCTCCCTGAAACACAGGCTGCTGCTGGAGAGGGAGACCGCCTGTCTCCACTCCCATAACATTGTCCTGCTGCTGGAGAGAGAGACCAACTGTCTCTGCTCCCTGTAGGACACACTGCTGCTGGGGGGGAAGGACGACACCTTCGGCCCCCTGGAATTTGCACTGCCGCTGGGGAGGAAGGACGACACCTTCGGCTCCCTGTAACTTGCACTGCCCTGGTGGTACCTCCAAGGTATACTGGGACTGACTGGAGCTGAGTAGGCACTGGTAATCCTGTTCCAGTTCCCATTCCTGGATGGCCAATTCAAACAGGTCTGGCTCTAGGTCTTCATCCATAGGGAGATCTAGAATGGTTTCTCTGGATTCATATATGTCCCATAGCCGTGACTCTGCAGCATCCCCGAACCTTGGTCCGGTACAGGCGTACCATAATACGCCAGGGCCATTGTAATCCTCGCCCTCTGGTCTGTCGCACTTAGCCATCCCGGGAACACGCTGAACTGCATACCAATGTAGTGCCTGGTATGCATCTTCGAGCCCCAGTTCCTTCCATGCCAGAGAATTAAGCTGCATTACCAACTCCCACCTGGGCTGTTCTCCCATCATAGGCATCCATAGGGCCACTCGGGCCTGTAGTCGCTGCTCCTCGCTGGGGAGACGCTCACCTCGCCAACGCTGGACACCCTCCAGGGCTTCGTCCCACATCTCTTTCCTGGCGCCCTCTCTGCAGTCCAACCTGGTTGCCTCTGATACTGGCTCACCCACTGAGGCCAAGAGGCTCTGTAACCTCCACTCGAACTCATCCTCCACTTTGAGCGCTGTCCAGGGACTTGCTGGCTCCATATCGCTCCGTAATGATTCCGGTGTCTCCGAGCTGTTTCTCCTCGCACTAGGACGCCATCCCACCGCTGCCACCAATGTAACGGAGCTCCCTGTACTCCGACCGAGTACCCTCCGTTGATGGATGCTCCTAGCGCTTCCTGAGGACTCCAAACACTGCAGCAGACACCACAACCACCGCAGACTCCACAACCGCCGTAGCTTAACTGGAGTCTCGCCGTCTTCCTTCCACCCTGGATCAGCTTCTGTCCTCCAGGACCGTGTGGGGAAGACCTCTCCTCCAGGAGAGCGTAACAGGAACAGCTCTTAAAAGAGCTAAGTGATTAAAAGCTCAGGGGAGTATGCAGAGCATAGCAATCCCCAGTGTGATATAGCAGTTCCCTCCAATAACGAGACAAGGCTACGTATTGAGGGTCAAGAAGATCTGATGTTTAATGGCACACACTCTGCTTTTATGAGATTCTGCCCATGCAAGGGAGACACCCACATAATTAGCAGTATAACCAATCGGAACAATATACATTCGGGGAAATTCCCATCCCTCAGATAATCACATAACATAATTAAAACAGAACAGTAAAAATACAGTTTTTATACATGTACTATAACTTCCAAACTACACATCCAATCTTCATAAAAATTACATATTTGGAATCAATCCATTAAGGGGAGCAACATATTAAAAAATGGCACAAATCAGACAAGGGGTTCAAAAGTTAGCAAAAGTGTCTTTTGGGGCCTGGCTGGCAGCATGGTTTTCTGGCCCAAACCGGTTTTACAGAGGCCTCTATCCTGGACAATGGGGAAAGTAATCCAATTATCCAGGGATAGAGGCAGACTCCATTAACCACATGTTAGCAAAAGACACAAAAAGACACAAAAATACATAACTCCTATTGAACTGAACAGAACCCCCACATTCAACCTATCCCCAGATGGCTTGGATCTGAGCGCTCAATATATCCAAACAGCGCTCAGATACCACAAATACGGTCAAATCGCCATACACACTAGGTCCATAGTCATGGGGCAGAAGGCTGGCAATTAGGCTTCTCCATAACACAGGGAAGCAGGGCAATTTGTCAAGTAAAATAACAGTTATAAATGGCAGTTTGTAACAGGTACTTTATGTGGAATTACCTCTATAGAATTTAATAGGGATATCTTTAGATCCCTGTAGATTTTTCCTCTAGAGAACTGGCTCTGTGGTGTATGACTGGATATATATTATACTATACATTGTACTTCTTACTACAAACACTCAGTGTAGATACCCTTAGCCACTCTATTATCTTTTGAGGATATCCATATGGCATCTACCCAGTTTTTATTTCACTTGTTTTTTTCACGAGTGTTTCACTATTATCACATTTAACTCTTTGTGTGTTGCCCTAAGACGGCGTAATAAAGGTTATACCTAATAATTATTGTAATATATTTGAGATATCATTTGGTGAAATGGGTGTCCAATTTTTCCATCTTTAGTGGAACAACCATCTCACTCTAGTTCTTTTTCCTTCAAAATTATTTTGCGGGGTTCATGCCCCTTGATATCTCTGTAACCCCTTCGGGAAATTTTTGATGTGGACTTAGTCCACCTCTAATATTTCCTTTCTTGTTTCTTATTCATATATTAGGTTTTAATACCTGGGTTACTGATCAAATATTTATTACCAAATACGACAATGTCAGGTTTCTTGTCAAATAAACAGGATTTTAACACCTGGTGTAGGGATGCAGATAATGTGTTTTCCAATGAGAATCTCGAGAAAAGTCAGACTCCAACTGATATCTATTATTCATTTAATTCGGTGACTAAGCTATATAAGCAACAAATTAAGACATGTTGGGAGATCTCCTCACTTGAAAACTATATCAAAAAAGAAATGTTTCCTAGGGGCCTTAGAGTCCGTAATATTCCTACAACTCATAATGAGAACCCCAAGTTCACTAAGCAATGGGAGTCAGCAGCTGGAATATGCTCAATGAAATTTATGGAGATAATTTGTACTTTTGAAAAAGAAAAATTGGGTAACGTTAATCAAAAGCTGGATGAAGAAATTGATAGGCTCAATTTGTTTAAGAGTGAATCAAATTTCTCAATGCTGGAAAATAAACTTAAGAATAATCTTGACAGATATCAGGACTCTATAAAATCTAGAAAACATCAGAAATTTATGAGAGATTTAAAAGATTATCAGTTAGGGAATGTATATAAGTTTCCTAATCGTCGTCTGAGAACCAATTCTGAAAACAATATGACTTCAGAATACGATTCCTCAGACACTGATTCTAGTGTACAATATACACCCTCTGACCAACAAGCCCTCCAGATTCCCAGTACTGGTAATCCTCGTAGTATTCTTTAAAAAGGTGTCAATTTTTAGCGATGGGCCAACAAGAAGACACCCACAACTATCAGACACGTTATCAATCCAGAAACTCGGGAAGAGGAGGGGCGAGAGGGAGAACACGAAGGAGACGATACTAAGTATAAACTCTAAAACATCACATTCCTCTATAATAATAAACAAACCACATGTGATTAATCTGTCGACCTATGAGCTCAATGAATTCCATATTAAAGTATTAGAGAAGGGTCTTTCCTTTGTACCGACACCTGTCTTTGACAAGTTTACTTGGATCAAGGACCTACATCTGTTTGTACGCAAACTTGCTCTATATAAATATCATACTATTAATGCAGAGAAAAAAGCCAGAGCCTGTGGTTTGTCATGTAAGGATTTGTAAGCTAGTAAATACACTAGTATCACTCCTAGATGAAAATGATGTTCATCTTTCCACTGAGTATACTAAACTGAAACCAAAAAGCCGATTTACCCCTAACTTTGCCAGTTTCAGGAATCTAGATTTGTTTTTAGAAGCAGTTAAAAGTGAAATTGAGGGTATAGAGAGTAATAGTTTTGACTCTTTTCCTAATGATAATCTGTCTAAAACAGAACAAATAGCTCTAAAGTCACTTAAAGAGAATGACCAGTTGGTCATTAAACCAGCAGACAAGGGAGGGAATGTGGTGGTCATGAATGTATCTGATTATGAAAATATGGTACAGAAGGTCTTGGGCAATAACGATACTTATGTGACCTTGAAAGCTGACCCTACAAACTCATTTCTAACAAAATATAAGGAAATATTGGATGAGGGCCGCAGTGGGGGGCTGCTGTCCGGGGACGAATATGAATTCATTTTGAATCGGTGTCCCAGGATAGCAACCTTCTACTGCCTGCCCAAAATCCATAAAAATGTACAATACCCACCGGGTCGCCCCATTGTCTCTGGGGTTGATAATCTAACTCAAAATGGGAGTCTTTATATTGAAAAAATAATAAGACCTTTCGTTGAACAACTACCTTCATATATTAGAGATACAAAACAGGCATTGTCATTTCTTTCGAACCTCCAGTTACCAGCATCAGCAAAACTCTGCAGTTTGGACGTTGAGGCCCTATATTCTTCAATTCCCCACGAACGGGGTATTGAACATACAAGATACTTTTTGGATCAGAGAGGTCCCAATCATACTCTACATACTGGGTTTGTAATAAAATTATTAGACTACATTCTGTCTCACAATTATTTCCTATTTCATGACAAATTTTTTCACCAGATAAGGGGGACAGCAATGGGTACGGCGTGCGCGCCCTCCTATGCCAACCTTCATTTAGGTTGGTGGGAGTTACAGGTTTTGAAATCGAGTACCCTTTCAAGCTATATGCCTAAAATACATACATGGCTTAGGTATATAGACGATATCTTCATTGTCTGGTTGGGTGATGAAGAGGAATTTAATGAATTTGTCTCTCTGTTGAATATAAATGAAGATAATCTCAGATTCACAGCTGAATTTGGAGGACAGATGCTTAATTTTTTGGATATAACTATCTCTATCAATATGAATGGGTCTCTGAAAACAACCCTTTTTAAGAAACCGACAGCATCTAATGCATTCCTTAGATGGGATAGTTTCCACCCCAGGCCCCTCAAACAAGGCATTCCGGTGGGACAATATTTGAGGGTACGTAGGAACTGTACGGATTTATCGGATTTTAAGGTAAAAGCGGCTCTATTAAGACAACAATTTCGGGAAAAAGGTTACCAGAATAAATGCCTTTAAAAAGCTTACAAAAGAGCCATAGAAATGAATAGAGATGACCTTATTTTGGATCAAGCTAAGCAGAAACCGTCGTCGAATAAGATTATTCGTATGATTGGAACTTTTGATACAGGATGGAATACAGTGAAAAGGTCAATTGAGAAATGTTGGCCTATCCTTCTGAAGGATGCCCATCTCATAGACGTCCTTACCCCTAGGGCAACCATCACAGCACGCAGGGGGAAAAACCTTCGTGATATGCTGGTACCGAGCCACTTCTCAATGAAACAGAACAAAGTGACTTGGCTAGGCCGCAATCCCCCGTGTGGCTCCTATGGGTGCGGTAGATGTGTTGCCTGTAGGTATATATTACGAGATTCAAAAAAAGTCCAAGATAGTGCTGGACAACAGAATTTTATGATTACCCATTTCTTCAATTGCAATACTGCTGGGCTGGTATACCTCCTTATCTGTAGCTGTGGAATGCTGTATGTAGGCAAAACCTTTAGACCATTCAAGGAACGGATCAAAGAACACGTAAGATCCCCAAAAAACCGTATGGAAACCCCAATTTCAAGACACCTAAAAAATTGCCATGCAGGTGACTCTAGTGCAATTAGGTTCTGCGGATTAGAATGGGTCAAACGTGATCAGAGACGAGGAGACTATGATAAACTCTTACGTCAAAAAGAGTGTAGGTGGATATATAAATTAAAAACCCTCACTCCAAATGGTTTGAATGAAGGGTTTTCTTTTTCCCCCTACATCTAATTTTTTTACTACATGGTCCTTATATAATGTCTGGTCACTAACTGCAATTTAAATGGAGCAACTAACTTTAACCTACACATTCTCTGTATATATGTATATATGTATAATAGAAATCTTTTTGTCTGTATATAATAATATAATAAGTTTTTGTGATCTACATGCATAATTTTTGGTATGTGTACCTTAACCTGGCACTGATCTAGTCCATTTGGACTAGGATCATTGAATATTTACGGGAATATATAATTTTTGTCTATTTAAGGATATACTTGAATATATAACTTGTCACTAGCCTTTTATTGGGGGAGTAATATGGAGTATTAAACAAATGTCCAATATGTACTTATGGGGGAACAATATTTAATAAATATATACAGTTGATTTCTAATCAATTGAGTTCTAAGTGTAATTAATGGTGTTAACACCATGATATGATACATTAGGGATTTCTGTGAAAATAGTGACTGATAGATTGTAATTAAAAATGAGCCAATGTATCTATCCACAATTAAATTTTGAGTCTAATAACGACCCCTTGACATATACTTTCTTTTTTAGAATATAGAGGCTCGTTTTGAATTAAGGTTAAGTCTCCCTATTTGTAAACTACTATCCTGACTTCACTCCCCATATATGGCCAATATATACCTGGTTAATGCAGGGAATGGACCTTTAGGTTGAAGGACAACGTGTACTGCACTTGGGTGCAGTCGGAGTGACCGTGTCACCATAGTGACATCCAATGTTATATGCATACACAGAGTACTCTGTTGGACATTCTTTCAGAAGGAGGAGGTTGCGACCGGGATATAGTCACGCCCCTAACTAAGTTGATTGGAACATGTAGTTATACGGGCGAGATCTTTCCTGGTATAAACCCCTCCTTCTTTACCATAGCGACAGCTCACGCTGTGTGAGCCCACGTGGTATCCTCTTAGACAAGCCCTTGAAAGGAAAAGGAGGAGGACGCGATCGGGATATAGCCACGCCCCCAGTAAAGCCGATTGGTGACATCCAATGTTATATGTATACACAGAGTACTATGTTGGACAATCTTTCAGAAGGAGGAGGTTGCCACCGGGATATAGTCACACCCCTAACCAAGTTGATTGGAACATGTAGTTATATGGGCGTGATCTTTCCAGGTATAAACCCCTCCTTCTTTACCATAGCGACAGCTCACGCTGTGTGAGCCCACGTGGTATCCTTTTAGACAAGTCCTCGAAAGGAGGAGGACGTGATCGGGATATAGCCACGCCCCCAGGAAAGCCGATTGGTAAATGGAGCTATATGGGCGGGACTTTCCCCGGTATAAACTTACACTCTCCCTCACAGTCATGCCAGGAGCTCTTGATAAAGGCGTGTGATCACGCCGAAACGTGCGTCGAGCGTTTGCCGTTTTTTGTTTTTATTACTGGGGGATGCAAGTAGCGATTTAGTTACCTTAATGCTGGGAGACTTCTTTTGAGTATTTCTTTGGACTACTTAGTTACAATTATTATCTTGGTAGTAGCAGCTAGTGGCACTAGTAAGAGTTCTATTATTAGAATCAGCCAGACTGTCTAGCTAGTGACCTTAGTGTTAGGCTGCCTCGAAGCAGCAGTGTTTAGTGTCTATAGAAGCTAGCTTTGATGAGTGCAGATTTAAACTCTCTCAACTTTCTACATATATTCTTTTCAAAGTGATTTTTTGTGTTTTCAATCTTGGGAGGGATTTTTTTTTTTTTTCTGGGGGGGTACCTCTGTATATATATACATAGGGATTGATTTATTAATCTACCTTACTACTATTATGAGATACCTGCTCTTTAACCCCCAGGATTATTTTGTCCAACCATTTTTCTAAACCTATTTATATATCTGCGCTCTATTTGGTCTATTGAGACATTATAATTATCTATACTACTCCATCTAAACTTTAAACACTAAGTAGCATACTCTACATATACTGCCTCTCAGCTGTTCTTTAGACTCTATTTCATTTTGCAACACTTTAGATCAAATTTATGTTAGATTGACGATACACTATGTATCTAAGTCTAATTTATATACTTTTGAAAATATATTAGAGTCTATGGTACTTTATGTGGAATTACCTCTATAGAATTTAATAGGGATATCTTTAGATCCCTCTAGATTTTTCCTCTAGAGAACTGGCTCTGTGGTGTTTGACTGGATATATATTATACTATACATTGTACTTTTTACTACAAACACTCAGTGTAGATACCCTTAGCCACTCTATTATCTTTTGAGGATATCCATATGGCATCTAGCCAGTTTTTATTTCACTTGTTTTTTTCACGAGTGTTTCACTAGTATCACATTTAACTCTTTGTGTGTTGCCCTAAGACGGCGTAATAAAGGTTATACCTAATAATTATTGTAATATATTTGAGATATCATTTGGTGAAATGGGTGTCCAATTTTTCCATCTTTAGTGGAACAACCATCTCACTCTAGTTCTTTTTCCTTCTGATCAAATATGCATTTATCAAGTTTATAATAAAGTCCATTATCAAGCAATGTTTGTAATACTTGTTTAACATGTTCATGATATGTCTGGAGGTCTGGGGAATAAATAAGGATATCATCCAGCTAAACTAGAACAAATGAATAGATATAGTCCCTGAGTACATCGTTAATAAAATCCTGAAACACGGCCGGAGCATTGACTAATCCAAAGGGCATGACAAGGTATTCATAGTGCCCACTCTTAGTGTTAAATGCCATCCAAATTCCATTCATGAACCTCCCTAATCCTCACCAAATTGTATGCACACCTAAGGTCAAGTGTGGTAAAGATCTTAGCACCCTGGAGTCTATCAAACAATTCTGATATAAGGGGAATGGGATAGGCATTCTTTATAGTAATCTTGTTTAATGCCCTGTAGTCAATGCAAGGATGTAACTCTCCATCTTTTTTAGCTACAAAAAAGAATCCTGCTCCAGCAGGCGAGGATGATTTATGTATGTGGCCTTTTCTTAACGATTCTTTGATGTATTCATCCATTATATTACTTTCTTGTGGGGATAGGGCATATACTGCCCCCTTAGGAGGCAAAGCCTTGGGCAACAGATTAATGGAGCAATCGTATGACCTGTGTGGAGGAAGAACATCAGTCTGGCTTTAACTAAACGCCTCCCTAACCTCCCAATACTGTATGGGAATTTTGGGGGTAGTGGGTGTAATAGTAGGTAAAGTAACAATGCCCACTCTTTTAGTAATAGGTGACATACAGCCCTCCTGACAGTCTGAACCCCATTCCAGTATTTCCCCTTTTGTCCAGTCAATATGAGGGTTATGCTTGATGAGCAAAGGAAAACCTAATACGATGGGACAAGAAGGGGAAGCGACTATCTGGAAGGTAATGTCTTCCTTATGCAAAGCTACTATCGTAATGCAAATAGGCACGGTCTCATGGGTAATCAATGGTTGAGATAGGGGTCTCCCATCAATAGCCTCAACTGCTAGAGGTGATGATCTCTCCTTGACTGGTATAGTGTGTTTCTTAAAAAAATATAAATCAATAAAGTTACCAGCCGCACCAGGGCTTCGCATGAAAAGTTCTTCTCATTGCAAAAGGCGTAAATGTCAAGGAGAAATCTGCTTCAGGAATTTCTTGAGGACGTATCCATTACACTTAAGACCTGTCCCGTTAAGGTTCTTACGTGCGGAAGTTTTCCGGACGTATAGGACAAGCCTCTCTTATGTGTCCTTTTTTGCCACGATATAAGCAAAGACCCTCTTTTCTCCTATACTGTTTCTCTGCCTCAGACAGTCCAGTAACTGTTAACTGCATAGGTTCGGGTTCAGACAGCGTCGGAAGGCCAGAGGCAACAGGTTTGAAGAATCGAGGTGCTAGTGACATAGTCAAACATCTAGTTCTGTTTCTAGCAATTTCCCTGGTCCTGAGTCTATTATCGATCTGCATCACATAAGTAATAAAGTCATTTAACCCCTTAGGTAGGTCTTTGGCAGCAATTTCAACAAGAATATTCTTGGATAATCCTTTTTTTAAAAGTAGTGATTAATTCGCTATTAGTCCAGTCTACCTCAGATGCCAAAGTACGAAATTCTATTGCATAATCTGAGATAGAACGGTTCCCTTGTTTGATATGCATTAAGGCAGTGGAGGCGTGTTCCTCCTTGCCTAATGGTTCAAATGTCAGTTTGAATTCCGCAAGGAATTCCTGGTACCAATAAGCGATACTCCTATTACTTTCCCATAATGGATTAGCCCAAGTTAAGGCCTTACCGTTAAGTTGGTTTATCAGATACCCAATCGTAGCTCTATCTGAAGGAAATGAACCAGGTGAGGGCTCAAAGTGGTACTCAGTCTGATTAAGAAATCCTCTACATTCCTGGATATTACCAGAAAAATGCAGATGAGGAGATAAGGAGATCGTAGGTGCCTTATATACTATAGGTGGAGGTACATTAGGCAGCGGTGACATAATCGGAGAGGCCTCAGGTTGCAAATGAGCTGACCTAATAAGGAGCGTGCTAAAAGCCTTGGCAAATTGATCCATACGGTGTTCATTCTCCTCTAGCTTTCTCTCACAAGCTGCTATGTGCTGACACAATTCTGCAGGATCTATGGCCATGTCGTAATGTCAGGATTACAAGTTGATCCAGCATGCAGAACTGTGTCACACCTAGGACTAAGGATAATGTTTAACCGGACCTTAAAAATTGGGATAGAGGGGATAAAAGAGATCCAATGCCTGAAACAACTGATCTTCCAGGGGGGTTTTCAAAATTTTTATGAATTTTAGGTAAAAATAAATTACTGTTATCTTTGGGAATTTTACATCTAAAAATTCATACTCTTTCTTGTTTAAAATCCCTTCATTAAGACCTTTATCTAAAAATACTTTGTATTTATTTTTAATATCTTCCATCGGATTTTTTAAAAGTTCTAAATAAGTCTCCTTATCCTCTAGTTGTCTGATTATTTCATTTAAATATTTATCTTTTTCCCAAATTGCTACCCACCGCCCTAATCAGCAGGCTTCATTACAATGGAGGGGTCATCTTTCAAATCTTTTAAGGCTATTTATTTCCTCTTTAGTAATATTATTTTAGTATTGATTAATCGATTTAATTTTTCTTAAATCTTTAATGCACAATTTGTCGAAGGAAAGATTCACTTAATCCACAATAAAGTGGATGAGGTAAAAACTGGAAAAATTTAATCAATATCCTGAGGTAAATGGGATCACAGTCCATTCTGCATGCACCAATACATACACAAACCACATATATCGCAAATATACTAGCCGTGTAAGGCTACTCCTCTACCTAGTATAGATAATGGATAACCATTAGATTATCCAGGCAGGTGCTTAAAATATTACTATACAAGCTTTATTAATTAGGCTTATTTGTAGCACTTTTGAAAACCCTTTGTAGGTAAGCAGTGCATTGGAAAATAAACCAGTGCACCAATGTAGACAAGGGGTTAAACCATAGTATTAGTGTTAAAAAGCAGGGATTAACTACAGGTTAAATCATAGTTCTGTCCGTATAAAGCAGCACGTTAATAACTAACGTGCACATTCTACTGCACTGAAACGCGTGTTGGGCATTTTATTTGGAGTGTGTTTAGGGCACTTATCACTACGCATTGTAGGATATCTATTCATTTATAGACATGCCTCACTCTCACTAGTTTTTTTTTTTTGTTGTTGTTTTTTTTCACCCCTTTATTCTTTTACTTCTCTATCTATCCAGTCAGTTTAACAGGGAGAGAGGCTTTCCTACATTATACTATCTTATGCTCGACCTATTTCCTTTATCACTTTCTTGTACATTGTAATTCTTTTTTACATTTTTTTGTGTGTCTATTTTAGGTTGCAGCTGAATATACTATAGTACTCAATTATCCAATCTATGTTTATTCATGCTTAACTTGCATAGTACTATGGTCTAACCTTTAGTCAATCTCGGTTACTTAACACTTAGACCATGGTTTAACCCCTTGTTTACCTGGGTACACTGGTATACGTTTCCAGTCCACTATTTACCTACCAAGGGATAACAAATGTACTATTAAATTGCTGCTTTGTACGGACAGAACTATGGTTTAACCTGTAGTTAATCCCTGTTTTTTTAAAACTAATACTATGGTTTAACCCCTTGTCTAACACTAATACAATGCCCTTGTCTACCTTGGTACACTGGTTTATTTTCCAGTGCACTACTTACCTACTAAGGGTTATCAAAAGTGCTACAAATAAGCCTAATTAATAATGCTTGTATATTAATATTTTAAGCACCTGCCTGGATAATCCAATGGTTATCCATTATCTATACTAGGTAGAGGAGTAGCCTTACACGGCTAGTATATTTCACTTGCACTGGGGATATATGTGGTTTGTGTATGTATTGGTGCATGCAGAGTGGACGGAGATCCCATTTACCTGAGGATACTGATTACATTTTTCCAGTTTTTACCTCATCCACTTTATTGTGGATTAGGTGAATCTTTACCTGTGTTATTATTAGGATTAAGCCCTTTGGACACTACTGGAGTGTCTACACTGGTGTATAGATCCCAGTAAGTAAACTATTGGGTATCTTATTCTTTTTATTAGCTGTACAATTTTTCAAAGACTTTCATTGCGTCCAATCTCAAATAACCAGGATAAAAAGTCAATTTCCTTTTAAAATCAGTATGTATAAAAAATCAGTTTCTTCATTTAAAATAATTTTTTTTTCCTGACTGATTTAAATATAGCATAGCTTCCTTATAAATCTATTAATATCAATAAAAGTCTCAAATTTATTCACGTTATAACTTGGGGCATGTTCAAAACCTTTATCTAAAATTTGTATATGTGCATCTGATAAAATTTTATCAGAAATGTTAAATAGTTACATAGTTACATAGCTGAAAAGAGACTTGCGTCCATCAAGTTCAGCCTTCCTCACATTTGTTTTTTGCTGTTGATCCAAAAGAAGGCAAAAAAACCCAGTTTGAAGCACAATTTTGCAACAAGCTAGGAAAAAAATTCCTTCTTGACCCCAGAATGGCAGTCAGATTTATCCTTGGATCAAGTAGTTATTACCCTACATTGAAAGATTATAAAAAAAAAGATTATAAAAATGTTAAAAATCTTAATAGTTTATTTTTCTTTAATTACAACCTTCTCCTCCTCTCCTCTTTTTTTTCCCAATTTTATGTTTATTTCTATTGCCTCGTCTTCTTTTTCTCTCCATCTCTTTATCAGGGTTGATTTTTGTTCTACAGCTCTTGGCATTCTCTGTCCTAAAAAAGGAACATCATTTTCAAAGTCATTAATCATCTCGAATCTATTAGATAGAGGTATCTCCACTTTGTTAGGGGTATATTGCCTAAAATTATTCCTTTGAAAACTTTTCCTTTTTATTGTCGAGGAAATTTAATTTCCTAGATTTGACCCCTGTCCATTCGTCATTCCTATTTATTATTTTTTGAACTTGGTTAAAAGTTTGTCTAATAGGAAATGTTTTATGTTTTTGTGGGATCTACTTTCTTGTTTGATTACGTAGACCCTTATTTTCTCTTCTTAGGTACAATTTCTCTTTATTGTACCGTCTCATTTTTTTCTTTCTTTTTTTAATGGTCTGATATTCCCTTTGACGTAATCATCCTGGTCTCTCTTGAGTTTTCTCTATTTTGTTTCTATGACAGACATTTCAATCTTATTACCCTTTTTAACTATTTTGTCCATTAGATCTTTGAAACTCCCCCATATTCACGAAGGGTTCAAGTTTAGATGGAAAATTCCCAAAGATACCAGTAATTTATGTTTTACCTAAAGTTCATTAAAATGTTGAAAACCCCCTGGAAGACTGATTGTTTCAAGCATAATATCTCTTTTATCCCCTCTATCCCAATTTTTAGACTCGTTTGTACAAGGCCCAGTAAAGAAGTGCCCTGCTTATCTCAAAGACACAATTAGTCTACTCCAAATTTTAGATTCTTTTAAGTGGGAAAATAACTTTATCATGGCTACTTGTGATGTCAGTAGCCTCTATACCATTATTTAACAAAACAAGGGATGACATTTTTAAAATAAATTTTGTACTGTTAATAACATTCAAGTTGACTTTATTATTGAAGGAATTACTATGGCTTTAGAGAATAACTTTATTTGGTTCAATGATAAATTTTATTTGCTAACAAAAGGAACAGCTATGGGGACCAGGTTCGCCCGAAGTTATGCAAATTATTTTATTTCTTACTGGAAAGAACTTAATGTTATTTCCAGGGAGGACATTGGGGCGAATCTGGTCCTCTACAAATGCTATATTGATGATATTTTCATTATATGGCGTGGCAATCAGAAATCTCTCAACAGCAATGATTGTAACATAAAACTTACATATGAGATTAGTTCTGATCAAATAAATTTTTTAGATTTCATAATTTATGTTGAATAGAACCAAATAAAAAGCAAAACCTATTTTAAGCAAGCTAACGTCAACAGTTTTATTGATTTTACAAGTTGCCATTTTAAACCATGGTTAAATTATATTCCCAAGGGCCAGTTTTTAAGATTGAAACGCAACTGTTCATAGTTAGATCAATGTAAGGAACATGCATCAATTTTAAAAAAGCAATTTACAGATAAAGGATATGATCCCATTGAGTTACAAAATGTATGTGAGGAAATGGAAAAGAAACCGAGACAAGACCTTTTGAAATATAAAGTTAGACCACAAAAAAGATAATCAAGATAAAGAAGAGATCCAACTGATTTTTAACTTCTGTACAAATAGTTCTAATCTGCAAAAAAATTATTAAGAGAAACTGGCACATTTTAAATGAAGATCAGGACATTTAAGCTTTTTTTGGGATGAAACCGAAATTCATTTTTAGAGGAGCTAATAATTTTAAGACAATTTTAACACATAGCTTTTTAGAAGAGATAAAAAGATAGACAATAACTTTTTAAGTAAGAAAAATGGATTTTATTATTGCACATACTGGAAAGGTTGCACTATAAGAAGTCACAATAAAAGTAATAAATATGCACAGAAATTCACGTCATTTAAGATTAAGGAAGAATATGGTATTAAATATTTTATTACGCGCAATACAAAAAAAGTTATATATTTGATAACATGTCCCTGCAGCTTCCAATATGTTGGTAAAACATCTAGAGTACTTAAAACAAGAATTCAAGAACATATATATGATATCAATAGAAAGTTTCAGCAACATAGTGTCTCAAAGCACATTTTTGGTAAACAAAACAGAAACCCGCAGGGACTAGATTAGTACATTGGAGAGAAGGTGATTTAAATAGCCTCCTCAGCAAAGTCAGAGATGAGGTGGATTTTTAACCTTGACACTATGCTATCTCACGGTTTGAATGCCGAATTTGAAATTAATTTGTTTATGTAATTATATGTTTTTTATTATATTTTTATATATTTTCTCTTTTATTCCCTTTCCTATTTTATTATTGATATTTTAGGTGTATGTCTTTTTTAAAGTATTTGATGTATCTATGTATATTTTAATATATATACTTTTTCCACATGTTCTGTTTTTCTTTTCCGTTACTGTGCATATATCACTGTCATGTTTTCATTCCAAAAATATGGTGGACTTGAATGCTGCTATTAGATTATGTGCAATGAACTTAGAACACTTAAGTCTGTGTAGTGGAGCTTTGACTCGGGTGCCGAAACTCTCATCCACACGTGACCTGAAGTCACATGTCAGACGCAAGAATGCGCATGAACGTCTGGGCGCAAGAAAATGACGAACCAGGAAGGGGTGATGGAGAGTGTCGGAAAAGGCGCCAAAACGGACATAAAAGGGAAGATGATGTGGATTTTGGTAGCTGAACCACTTTTGAGAAAGGCAAGAAGCCGAAACACGTGAAGTGGAGGTGTTTTTTCTTTTTACTGTTAGGTTTTTATTTACTGTATGTTCCAATAAAGCTGAAAGTGTTTATTTCAAACAATATCCGGTATCCTGGATTTTGCATCTGGTGCTCCACCTAAGGGACAACAGTTTATCGTGAACCCAGTATCAAGATCCACATGAAGTAGCTACCTTTTCCTTCCGGTCATTGAAGCCTTTAGTCTGAGTCAGCTTTTGGGGTGGCTCAGAACCACGTGAGTGGATCCATTTTTTTTTTTTATACATAGATCTGGTCTTAACTTTATTAACCTATATGTATGGTTTACTTTTTTAGATTTTACCATCATTGTCCAAGTTTGTGGTAATATTCTATTTTGTGTGTGCTCTCACCATTATATATTATATACACCCAGACAATTTAATGCTTTCCCATGGGAGTTCCTATGCTTTCCAATAGGAAAAAGCAGCGCTACATCAATCAGCATCTCCTTATAGAGATGCATTGACTCAATGCATCTCTATGAGAAATGTTCAGTACTTCCATGCAGAGCATGGAGACGCTGTGCAGCACTAACCCAGGAAGCACTTCTAGTGTGCTGCCTAAGTCATGTGTGCTAAAGGTGCAACTAGCCCCTGGCACAAAATTAACAAAAACTTGGTATGTGCAGTGTTTCAAGCAGAAACACTGCACAAACATACTCATAGTACCATGACTACTTAAAAAACCTGAAGTGGTCATGGTTGAAGTTACCCTTTAATTATCATTGCACAGCAGGAAATGCTAAACTTTAGCTTCTGAATGGAAAATCAACTGTTAAAACTGTGGTTTGTGTATGTTCTGCAAATATAAATATAAGTTGTGATATTCAATGATCTGAAGAAAGCGCACTTTTTTTTTGTATAGTGAGGCATGTAATATTATAAGTTTAACAATCAAACTCGATGAAAGAGATTTGTCCATTGAATAAGCTAAAATAAATGAAATATTCAGCCTTGGGCTTCAATTAGTAAATGTGAATTGTGCCAATTTGAAATCCTACTGCCAAAATTAAGGTCAGAATAGATAGGTTGGACAAAATATCTACAACTCAGTGATTTTTCCAGTTCACCAGTTTTAACCTAAATGTTGTCATTCAGTTTACATTCAGCACAACTTACTGTTTCTTGAATTACTTCTTAGTATTACATTTTATAGCACTGGTCAAGAATCATTGACATGGTTTCTCAGATTAATTAAGACAATAATCTATATTGTTGCTTTAGAGATTATATTGAACTTAAATGCTTTAATGAGTATATATATAACAAAATGCCTATTTAAAATTACAACTGCAAATGCATAACTGGTGGAGGATCCGTGGCTGAAAAATAAGAAACCCCTCTTTGCAGTGTTATAGATTTCACTTAGCCTGCTAAAAAAAATAAATCATTAAATATTCACTCATTAACGACATTACTAAAATATTTATTTTCGTTACAGAGCAGGGCCTGTCAACCATTGCCAATTTTTCTTTTTGATTTCTTTATTTTCTCTCTTGTGTCTTGCCAGCTTTGCAGCGGGACTTGAATTTGAACTTAATGGCCTAAATCACGGAAAGCCTGAGGGAATTATGGGTAAGTTACAATACTGAACGGAGAGAGAGAGAGTGAGATAGCAAATCAAAAAGGAAAGGGCGGCCATCTTTATTTAACATGGAGAAGGTTCATATAGACAATCTATATATTCACAACGATCCTTGCTGCTTTGAACTTTATTGGACTTGACTTTCAGTTCATCTGTAAAATGTTAAATTGATGTACATGCTGTAAAAGCAATCCAATCCATAATGTCTTTTAAAGGTTATTGTGCAATGAGATCAGTATTGCCCTTGCTGCCTCAGGGGCAATAAAATATCTCGCTGAAAAAATGTACTGTTATTATTATTGCTATTATTTGTATTTATAAAAGTCCAAATTAAGCAGCTTTATACAGTCAAAATATCTTAACAGAAAAACATTGGTTAAACAGTTTGTGCCAAGTACCTAATTCAAACAAGCTTAGAGTTTGGGGCAGGGGTCCTCAAACTCCAGCCCAGATGTTGCTGAACTACAACTCCCATGATTCTCTGGCTATCTATGTAATTAAAAGATTCATGGGAGTTGTAGTTCAGCAACATCTGGGGGGGCCGGAGTTTGAGGACCCCTGGTTTAGCAGATAGACAGGTGTATGACTTGATACAGAGACCGATGTATGACTTGTATGCAACTATATACATTATATGCCTTATGCAAATTTAATTTATTTATACTAGTAGCTTATATAGGTAGTACCAAACTCCACTAGGTAGTACAGTAAGAAAAACCCTATTGTTGTGGTTTTGACAGGTGGTGCACAGCAGGCAGCAGTAAGCCAAATGTGAGGTACCAAATAGGGATGAGACAATCTCGTAGTCAGGGAAAAGACAGGTTCAGGGTATGCACCACATGTTCATAAACAGTATAACAGACAGGTAAGTCGAGGATCAGAAAACAACAGGATACACAGAAGCATACACACCGAAGAGCACAGTATAAGGTAAGGGTAGACTCTGATTATGTAGGAGAGAGGTATACACCTCTCACATACTATTGGCAGAAAAGATTAGTCAATTTAAGAGATATCAGGTGCTCTGCCCCTTTAACCCCTTAAGGACACCTGACATGTGTGACATGTCATGATTCCCTTTTATTCCAGAAGTTTGGTCCTTAAGGGGTTAAGAGGCCGTCTTTCAGACGGGTGCGCCTAGGATCTTGGCAAGCTGTGGAGTCTCCACACATGGGCACGGCTGGGGAGAAATGCTTCCTGCAGCCGCAGCGTGATGGAGAGAGCTGTGCCGAAGTCCCCTGCTTGCGCTGAGGGGAAGCTGCATCAGCCGCGGACGGAGACGCAGCGAGGCACCTCCAGGTAAGTGTAAACATGACACCTAACACCACATAATTAAGTAGTTAGAGAAGAGGCTTTCATGAATGGTTCTATAACAGCCCTGCATGCCAAAAAATGCAACTACATTTTAATGGACCTGTAATAACACTTGATATTTTATCTTTTTGGATGAATGTGATTCCTATAAATGTATATCCATAGGTCATAAAGTAACATAAGTGTTTTGGTAAGGCTACACCATTAATATGCTTTCAGGCATGTTTGCCTTCCACCAATCAGTGTCCTTCCTTGGTCATCTGACATTGTGGAAGGTTTGTTGTTTCATTATTTTGGATGTACAACTGATGCCACTGAACTAAAACATTCTCATTTGTTGCAAATACTGTTATTCATTCACAGGCCATTACAAAGCAATTTTGAAGAATGATGATGTGGTCATTGCATTTACCAGTATAAATAATATAGAACTCTTAAAAATCCAGAAATACAATTATTTTACTGCAGCATTACGTAAGCACTAGAGTTGAGCATTTTGTTTCAAATTAATTGCGATTCGTCCGAATTTTGGGCGATCAACGATTCATCCAAATTCTACAACTTTAAAACTCCATAAGGACATATCACGATACAAGTGAAACAGACAATTGGTATTTTGTGACTCTGCAAAAAAGCAAAAACGATTGATGGCTAGAGGAGAACCATGTTTTGTTTTATTCATTTTATTCACAGATCAAATGTAATTAATAGAGAACAAAAAGTAGATGCAGTAAAAAAAAAAAAAAAATCAACATATATTATATATTTACATATTTTGCAGGACACTAATAGGCAAATTTTTGCTCCATTTTGGTGGACGCTTGCCATGCACATGTCTAATAAGCACTGATACATTTTCTATGCATTTCACCAGTTAACATGGTCATCCTAACAATGTATTTCAAAATACAAACTAAAGCATCAATATTGTAGATTCTATGGTTTGGGTTTTTTTTTGTTAGGTTTTTTTTTTTTCTAACGTCATTCTGAAACATCAAACTAATGTTAGTAAAGTATAAACTTGTATACAAAGCAATTTGTAAGAATATATGACAATATTGTGTCAAGCAATCAAAACTATAAGCATAAATTGTGTCTGCATGCTTAGTATGATTGTGAAATTACACTGGATAAGAACAAGTTTTTTGTAAACTTTGTGAATAGTATGCACTAAAGTTTAAAATGCGTACTAAATAAGAAACAGTACTCCAGGTACACTTACAGGTTTACACTTGAAAAAGCCCCCCAGTTGATGAAACGCCTTGTGTTGTTTTAAATATTTGTTTTTTGCATTAAAGTATATTTGGCATTCACTTACATGTTTGTCACTTGCCACTTATTACACTTTTTATGCTTTTAAAGGACCACTATAGGCACACAGACCACTTCAGCTTAATTCAGCTTTAACCCCTTCCTCACCCTAGAGCCGGGCGGGAGGGGGTCCCTGAGGGTGGGGGCACCCTCAGGGCACTATAGTGCCAGAAAAACAAGTATGTTTTCCTGGCACTATAGCGGTCCTTTAACCTTGACTGCATCTACTTACCACAGGTGCTACTGAGGCCCTCAATGGCTGAGTGACAAGCTGTCTGGTGTAACATCTTTCACTGGTGTAACATCCTTCAAGATGGTGGATGCCACATGCTTCTCTGACATCTGTAGCCTCCTGTGTCTAATTATGGCTTGCGTGGATGAGTCATAAAAAATATAATAATAATAATAATGAAGGGGACATTTAAACTAATACCTGTTGAAAAAAAATTATACTTACCATCTGAAGCCTTCTATTTTCTAATTCTTCTACTCTGCATCCCCCCACAAAAAGTGCAAATTAAAATAATACCAGAATGCAAGATGCAACTGTTTAATATAAAAAAAAATCTGGAAAAAATAAAAACTGTGCCGAAATAAAAAGTTATCCATATTCACCTATGGAGGGCTTGCCACCATGTAAGCACTGATAGCGAGGAAAGCCCTTATATAGACTTTCTAACAATATGTTAGCTATCGCATAGTGTGGAAAAATTTACCATGCTCTACAACAGGGGTAGGCAACCTACGGCACTAGTGCCATGCACGGCACTCGAGGTGTCTTTGCACGGCACTCAAGGCTGCTAGAGCCAAACAGGCTCTGGCCTATCAGGAGTCCCAGTAAAACTTCAGATATCTGCTAATACGAAGAGGTAGTGAAGGACAATCCTTAATTTATGCATTGCAGCACATAGAGGAAGTGATCTCAGATGACTTTCTCCCAGCACTTGTGAATGGGAATCCACACTGTAGTAGAGCAGCCCACAGCTGCTGTTGCTGCTCCTGTCCTTGACCTGTACCTGGCCAGCCTGTTCCACTGGAACCCAGGAAAGCCACCAGCACTGCTAGATATACCCAGAAATGAAGAATAACCCTCCCCTCATACAAATAATATGAACAGCCCACAAACAAACATACACAGAATCCGCACAATCATAACCCGCTAACAATCCACATACATGCACACAGCCCCACATGCAGCCTTACACATGCCATACCCCAAACAGCCCCACACATATACACATACACTACCAAACACACAATGTGACATATCCATCCACACACAATTCCACAAGCAGCCCCCATACACAGCCTACATTCATATGTATCATACACGATACCATAAACTACTAATGAACATATACAATATAATAGCTCATATACACAAAAAATACAACGATACAAAGCAATTAGAGTAAAAATAACACAAGCAGAATATGGCAGCATACACACCTCAATTTAAAAAAAAATAGGACCGGCACGCGACGGGACATCACAATCCTATATCGGCACAGTGTTACTAGAAGGTTGCCTACCCCTGCTCTACAATATGACAAAGAGCACTTTGACTGGTTGGGTAGAAAACCAACTAATCAGAGCTTTCCAACTGCCAAGTGTCAAGAGAATTCTCACTTCTGTTTTTGTTGTATATCTAAACCTGGATTTGAAGCATTCGGTGCAGATTTTAGCCATCTGGTGGTGTTTCGTCCAGCTGAAATCCAATCTGAATTACAAAATCCAGACATTGTTGAATTCCATGTCCAAATTTTGCAGTCTGAATGGCCCTGTACAGCAGTGAATAGTTTTGCTCCATTGGTATAGGACGGAGGACGTTAGTGAATAACCATGTTGAACTTTAGTCACACACAAAGCTGTTGTACGTAGCAGGCAATTACCAGAGCAGGAGATAAGAACTTCTAAATTAAGCACACTGTGCAATAAGGGACACTAAAAACATGTCTGACTTTTCAGAAAGTATGTAGGTATGTAGGAAGATTGTGTGAGTCACAACCAGGAAATTTGTGAATGGGACTGCATTAACAAAGGTATTTAACTCCTAAATGGCAGACAAAATGAGCATTGAGCTTGCAGATTCACGATTTATCTACCAAAAGCTACTCCATTAAGCTAAAGTTGTTTTGATGCCTTGAGTGTGCTTTTAACAAACCATTCAATTTGCACTTTTAATTCCTCAAAGCTACAAACACAAATTTTTATATTCTTTGGTTTGTTGTTAATCTGTTTCATAACATAACACTAACAAAGCAAGTGGAATTTCACAATATGATTTCCTAGTAAAAAGCTTATGTACCATTCTCCCAAGTGCATTGTAAATTAATGTACTGAGAGCTTTCAATGAGTCCTGCTGGCTTCTTTCTTCAGTTATCACTATGTAATATTATATTTAATTTGGACTGCATTTTGTAAATTTCCTTTTTTTGAAACCTCAGCATGAATGAAAATATATATAGCAAATGAGGGTGTGCTGAAGTAGGCTGAAGGAACATTAATATTTACACAAGAGAACAGAAATTAGGACAGGTTAAGGCTGTCACTTTGAAATATCACACTCAAACATGTTATACTTAAACTGCTAAAAAAAAAAAAAAAAGAAAAGCAGTGTACTTTAAGATTGATAAAATTAAACTAGATCGGTCATAGTAGTTTATTTAATGCATAACGCAATTCTTCCTTTAAATCTGTCTGTTTTCTTCTCTGAATGTTTCATGTGGACTCTCTAAGCACCCTAACCTCTACAGCACACTGTTTCGGTTATGGAGCCAGCATGTCCCCGGCATCATCCACAAATTGGCTGTCAAACTGATGTCAAGATCAGCACCTTGCTCTCCATACATCATTACATCCAAGTTTGAATTGCATTCATTGGCCGAGCGTGTTGACTAACATGCTCAAACAATATAAGCTGTACAAATATAAACAGAACTGATATTGCTAATAAGGAAGTATTCTGGACAGTTTATGGGCTTATTGGGACTTGGCGACAGGCATATGGAGGAGATTAACCTCTCTTCAGTCTAGATGTGATGAGTTACATCATAAAAAGAAGAAGAAATAAGTTCCTTTGAGTAAACCTTAGACAATTCCCAGAAAAAAACGCAGAACAAGAAATATGAGGTCACTTAATTTCTTCATATACACAATAATAAAAAAAACAACAACATAATATAAACATAATTAAGAATAAACTTTTAATGTTGCCTAAAAATGCAGATCTGTTTTGAAGGCAATGCAAAGATTAAACTCATTGGAGTAACGAGTGTCTATTCTTCAATTGTAATGGAGCAGGAACTTATTTGTCCTGGAATGTGGTGTGAATGCCTCTCAACTTCTTCACTAGTAGTTATTTTATATATGCAGATCTGGATATTTGAATAAGAGAAATTGGCCCTATATGCATCCTAAATATGTATAGTCGTGAACAGATAAGGGGGTAACCCTAATATAATAAATGACAAAAGAGGAGAATAATCTGTCACTAAACTCAATGAAAAAAAATGGGGAATATAGACAAAATACTTTATTAATAAAACTAAAAACAATCACAAACACCTGCTCAAACACTGATCACTGCTATCTAAATAGTGGATAATCAAGATAGCAAGTGTGATAAAGTGATATTCCTTAAATAAGGGATAAATAAACGAACAGGAATGGGAGTAAGATAAAATACAATAAATGAATAAATAACCAGACAAGAAAAACCCCAAAAGGAAAAAAGAAAAAACGTAATAATAACCGAAAACAATATTAATGGCAGATAGCTGCACGGAATGTGTAGTCTAACGGCAACTGAAGCTACTGAACACTGTCATAATAAACAGTAATATGTATACAAAGTAGCTGAAGTGAATGCCAAATAGATGAGCTGAGTAGCTACAAATCTAGAGAGAAAATGTTGCCAAATGAATGGCAACATACATGTCAGCGTGCATTAATGTAGCGTACGTGAAATATAAATATATGTAGCTACTCAACTGACATGCAAGGGTGCAAAAATATGCCGAGTAGTGTAACTCAATTAGCAATAGTATATAGTAAGGAATATGTAATGGCAGACAAAATCCTAATATGTGCCTTCATGGGCACCTATCTGCATATTCCCCTTTTTTTTCATTGAATTTAGTGACAGACCTGGATATTTGTTTCAGACCGAATTGCAACGTAGCCGAATTTGGAGGCATTAGGTGGGGGCAAATAAGAAACATAGTTTTCCATGATAGACACTGTGCCAGTGTTGGAGTGGACCATAGTCTGGGTCATTGATTCTAATATACATTCAGCAGCTAGTACTGCCAAGAACACTAGAGAATTTGAGTGGAGGTAGGAGATTCATCCTAGTTTGAGACTATTTTACCAATATACAGTTGTTAAAAGGTGGTTTATTTGTTTGTTTGTTTTTTAGAGGAAAGAAAATCCTTATTTGTTTAAAACTATTGTGTGTTTTTATGTAAATATAAATAGATAGAGAGAATAGACAAAAGGGTGCACTTGTGGTGCAAAAACTGTGTTTAATTCAGTTGCATATCACATATGTGTCCTAGATCGACATTTTGACCTATTCAGGTCTTTCTCAAGATCTTGATATGCAACACAGTTCTTGAAAAACGTCCTACAAGTGCACCATGTTGTCTATTCTATATATATCAACTTGGGTTTGCACCAAGGTAAGGTGAAATTTTACACTGGAAGGGAAGCCCCATCGCTGCAGGGTCCGTTGCCCTATCGTGTATACTCTGTGTTCCCCAATCCACGATAACTAGTAGTGCATTGGCCTTTGAGAGTGCTGACACCTCTTCCACCCCCTGCATCCACTGCCGCCATCACCATTATTAGTACTATTCAGCCTGGGATTACAGTGGGACAGTGGGATTAGTAGCATGTCCAGTAGGCAAATGGATGTTTCTTAGCCTAATTCATTCTGCAAAAACTTCTGCTGACGCTTCCACTGACACTACAGTTCCTTTTAGCACAGTCTGTCTGATAATAATTTTTGGTATATCCAGGTTAGTACCTTTTTGGTGTATTTTCAGGTTGGAGATTAAAGTTTTTAAAGAAATACCACAGCAAAGGATATTTCCCACTTGGTAACAATTATGTAAGAATATCTTATATCTTTGCTAAGTATTAATAGACACAATGTAGCAAAAACCTCCACCTCAGTGCAGAGCTCGATAATCATGTCTCTGTATATTGCGTTATATGGCAGATGTTGCCTTAAAACAAATATTCCATAGAAACACCCTTAGTCTTAAAAACATAAATACAAGTACAGCAGCTTCCCATACTACCATTGGGAACCAGGCTTTATTACAACTGTGCCCACAGGGCTAAGGACTATTATGGTGTACTCATAATGTGTCACTAAACTAAATCAGCCTCAGAATAAACTGGTCATAGGGGTTGTGAATTAATAAAAAAATTTGTTTATTTAAATGGTCCAACTAAATACAGCAGATATAGCTTATCATAGCAAAGTGGTTGTCAATGGTGTATTAGTAAATTAAGTATATCACCTAAATTATAGCAATTTGAATTAAATCATTGGGGTCTACCTCCTAAATGTTGCTGTCAAAGTTAGGGTAGATCAGATGGAGTACCCTGAAGCTATTGAAGAGCAAATACAATCTGTGAACTCAGTTATGCTTATCAATGTAAGGTAGATCAAATGAGGTCTATCTCCTAAATACTGTAATCAAAGCTAGGAAAGATAGGATCTATTTTCTAAACGTTGCTTGAAGGGAAAAAGAAACATCTAGTACTTATAACCATACCTCAGCTGTAGGAAATCACTCTTGACAGCCAACCACCTCTAAGACTGTGTATAATCTAAAGGGCTGTATAATATTAGTAAATCCACTAACTAACAGAGATGTAAATCAGAGGAAGATTATTATTATTATTATGTTATTATTTATATAGCGCCATCAAATTCCGCAGCACTTTACAGTGGGTGGACGAACAGACATGTATTAGTAACCAGACAAGTTGCACACACAGGAACAGAGGGGTTGAGGGCCCTGCTCAATGAGCTTACATGCTAGAGGGAGTGGGGTAAAGTGACACAAAAGGTAAGGATAGTATTAGACTAATGACAGTTGCAGAAGAGGAATCAGTCAGGAGCTATTAACAGTTTAATTGATACACTTTTATGAAGAAGTGGGTTTTTACTGATTTTTTGAAAGAGTGGAGACTGGGTGAGCATCTAACGGAGGAGGGAAGTGAGTTCCACAGGAACGGTGCAGCCCTCGAGAAATCTTGAAGGCGAGCATCAGAGGTGGGAGTACGGACAGAAGATAGATGTAAGTCTTCAGCAGATCGTAAGGGCCTAGACGGGACATACTTGTGTAAAAGGGAGGATAGATAGGTGGGAGCAGTATTATGTAGCGATTTGAAAGCAAGAACCAGAATTTTAAATTGAGCTCTATATTTTATAGGAAGCCAATGTAGGGACTGACAGAAGGGTGAGTCATGGGAGGTACGGGTGGACAGGAAGATGAGCCTCGCTGCCGCATTCATTATGGACTGTAACGGCGCAAGTCGGGAGCATGTTTTTGAGATGGAAATGACAGGATTTGGCGATAGATTGAACATGAGGCTTGAAGGAGAGGTCGGAGTCAAAGAGAACACCTAGGCAGTGAGTCTGCGTGGTGGAGCTGATGGTAGCACCGTTGACTTGGAGTGAGACAGACACAGGAGTAACAACACTTGAGGGAGGAAAGACCAGAATTTCAGTTTTGGTCAAGTTTAGTTTAAGGAAGTGGGCAGCCATCCAGTTAGAAATAGCAGAGAGGCAGTCACTAGGAGACACTAGTCAAGAGGAAGAGGACAGGTAGATTTGCATGTCATCTGCATAGAAATTATATTGGAAGCCAAAGGAGCTAATGCGTTTACCAAGGGAGGCAGTATAGATGGAGAACACTAGGGGACGAAGGACTGAACCTTGGGGGACACCAACAGAGAGCAGTTGGGGAGAAGAAGCAGAGCCAGAGAAAGAAACACTGAAAGAGCGCTGGGAGAGGTAGGAGGAGCACCAGGAGAGAGCAGTATCTTGTAGACTGATATTGCGGAGGAGGAGAAGAAGCTGTTGATGATCAACAGTGTGAAAAGCCGCAGACAGGTCAAGGAGAATTAGGATAGAGTAGTGACCACGAGATTTTGCAGAGAGTAGAGTATTGGATACTTTGGTCAGTGCCGTTTCCACAGAGTGCTTAGCACGGAAACCAGACTGAAGTGGGTCTAGCAGAGAGTTGGACTCGAGGAAGTCTGTCAATCTCTCATACACAATTCTTTCAAGGATCTTGGATGCAAAAGGCAGTAGCGAGATGATAGTTGGATGGGGAGTTAGGGTCAAGATTGGGCTTCTTTAGAATTGGGGTTACAGTTGCATGTTTGAAGGGCGATGGAAATATACCAGAGGAGAGAGAGAGATTGAGAATTTTAGTGAGAGGTGGAGAAAGAGAAGAAGACAGAGTACGGATGAGATGCGAGGGAATTGGATCTAGGGAGCAGGTGGTGGGGCGGGAGGACTGGAGCAGAGCAGAAACCTCTTCCAATGTAGCGGGTGCGAATGAACATAGAACAGCAGAGGGAGTGAAGTTAGGGGAAGTATTGTAAGGGGAAGAAGAAAGATGAGAGATCTCTTCTCTGATTGTAGAGATCTTGTCAGTGAAGTGAGTTGCAAAGTCTGAGGCGGTCAAGTTAGTAGGTGGAGGAGGAACAGCAGGGCGAAGAAGAGAGTTAAATGTGTGAAATAGTCGTTTGGGTTCGCGGGAGAGTGTGGTTATGAGGGTATTGAAGTAATTAACTTTTGCAGAGGAAAGAGCCAAGCTGTATGAGCTCAGCATAAATTTATAGTGGAGAAAGACAGATGCACAGTGAGACTTTTTCCAACAGCGTTCAGCAGTTCTGGAGCATTTTTGGAGGTATCGAGTTAGCTTGGTGTGCCAGGGTTGTTATTGGGGGCGCCTGCGGCTTTTAGATGTACAAGGTGCCATCATGTCTAGTTGAGAGGAGAGGGTGGAATTGTAGAAGGAGGTTGCAGAACTAGGACAGGTGAGGTTTGAGATAGATAAAAGGAGAGTTTGGAGATTAGTGGAGAAATGCTCTAGGTCAAGACATTGGAGGTCTCTGTGAGAGTGATGTTCAGACGGCGGTGTCAATTGGGTCATAGGTATGGCAATGTCAAAAGTCAGCAGATGGTGGTCAGATAGAGGAAAAGGAATATTGGAGAGATTAGAGGCAATACAGAGGTTGGTGAAGGCAAGATCAAGAGTGTTTCCCGATGTATGGGTTGCTAAATTGAAGCATTGCTCACTGTAATGGGCTTGCAAAGTTGGGGAATCAGGCTGTTGAATAAAGAGATGTGAGGGTCAGAGAGCTTACAATAAAGGTAAGGGAGGGGTATATGTATCTAGGTACAGAGATGAAGAGATGGATATTCAAATAAAAACAAACATATCAATAAGAGAAAGGAGGGGTCAGAGGTCAGTCAGAGGAGAAATAGAGGAATGCATATAGGTGAATAAAACAATTACATACAGGACTAGCAAAACTACACTTTAGCATAACAGATATAAATACAAGAAAATATAAAATGTACACAGGACATATAAAATAAAAAATAAAATAAATGGACAGGGTGGTTAAAGGGACACTATAGTCACCTGAACAACTTTAGCTTAATGAAGCAGTTTTGGTGCCCCTGCAGCCTCAATCCTCTGCCATTTAGGAGTTAAATCCCTTTGTTTATGAACCCTAGTCACACCTCCCTGCATGTGACTTGCACAGCCTTCCATAAACACTTCCTGTAAAGAGAGCCCTATTTAGGCTTTCTTTATTGCAAGTTCTGTTTAATTAAGATTTTCTTATCCCCTGCTATGTTAATAGCTTGCTAGACCCTGCAAGAGCCTCCTGTATGTGATTAAAGTTCAATTTAGAGATTGAGATACAATTATTTAAGGTAAATTACATCTGTTTGAAAGTAAAGTAACTCCTAAATGACAGTGAATTGAGCAGTGAAATTGCAGGGGATAGCCCCTATCTGTCTACACTTTCCATGTATTTAAATTGACATCTGGTCCCTTACATTAGCCAACTGGCTAATCACACTTAGGTAGCCTAGAACGTATACACATATCTAGATCCTAATACTGATTGTTTGGGACAGATATACTCCCCAGACTCTGCTCCATGTGATACCCCGGTCTCACATGGCCTACTCATAGGCAGCAGACACCAGATTGAGAAGCTTCAATTCACTGTGCTGCATAACTTGAGATCCTCCAGGCCTTCCTTCGATTTTCCCTCTCCCAATTAAACGATCCTCTTAATGGGACACTGTTGTAACTCTCCTATCTGATCTGTCTCTCTCCTTCACCCTAAGTATGCCATTAAGTAAAAGACAAGGTTGTGGAAAACCCTACAACTGTATATCAATAATGTTCTTTCCAAAGAAAAGTAAAGTTCTAATTGACCCACAGTGCAAAACTGTATATGTACCAGTAAACTTCTTTGTTGTAATAAATTAATCTTTCTTTTTTTCTCTTGATTAATAACCTGGAACTTTAATTGGCTTATATTGTGTCTTAATGATTTAAAAACACTTTCATTCTAATGCAATATCAATAATTTACAACAAAAACTGTCTTCAGAAAAATGCAAATAAGGCAATCTAAGGCAAAATGGACAGCTAACACTATAAAATATAGTCCGAGTTCAAAAGCAAATTTGGTCTTTTGGAAAACACAATAAAAACATTTTCTAACAACAGGGACAAAACTAATTTTCTTAAGCTAATTGAAACCCTTTTTATATCGTTGTTAATTCCTTGGGAGTGTGTGGGATACAATGAGTTATACACATTCTATATTCTCTAGAGCCTCAGGGAAAACAAGACTACCGGTCAATAATTCACTCTATAGAAGCTCTTGCTGCTGGATATTAACATTTAGTAATAAACATTTATTTATAAAACTGAAACTTATAATACTGAACATTTTTCAACTAGACACATAAAGCAATTGTACACGCTCCATTTTTAAAGTAAACCTTGTTATATGAAAGCAACTTTAGATAATCATAGTAGTTTAGTTGGAAAATGTTTGCCTTCATTAGTTTTTGTCAATGTTTCCTTAATGATCATTTTGTTCATCTTTCCAAACTTGTTTTTGAAATTGAATCCTCAACATTTGTTATGTTGGTTTTGTAATAACCAAAATGTGAACTCATAAGGCATAATTCCTTCATTATCCTTGATTTACTGCTCAAAGTAGCTTACTGGATGCACAGTTGAACTGAAGATGTTTTTTTGATTTCGCTATTTTGTCCTTAAAGGGACACTATAGGCACACATACTACATCATCTTGTTAAAGTGGACTGTGTGCAGTGTCACTCTTTTAGAAAAATGGCAATATTTACATTAAGAGATTAAGACTGCCTCCAGCTTCCTGAGGTTTCCGTGAATGACACTGGACACCCTTCCACTTTGTATGAGTATATCCAGCTTCCTCAAAATCCCAACAGAAAAAAAATAATTGGCTATTAGTCATGTCTCGAAAGGTTCGCCACGAACGGTTCGCCACAAACGGTTCGCCACGGATTCATCATTGAGTAAACTTTGACCCTGTACCTCACAGTCAGCAGACACATTCCAGCCAATCAGCAGCAGACCCTCCCTCCCAGACCCTCCCACCTCCTGGACAGCATCCATTTTACATTCATTGTGAAGCTGCATTCTTAGTGAGCTGTCCAGGAGGTGGGAGGGTCTGGGAGGGAGGGTCTGCTGCTGATTGGCTGGAATGTGTCTGCTGACTGTGAGGTACAGGGTCAAAGTTTACTCAATGATGAGTCCGCGGCGAACCGTTCGCGAACCTTTCGCGAACTGTTCGGGACATCACTATTGGCTATGCTTTCCTATGGGGAAGGCCTAATGTGCACACCACGCTTGCACATTAGGTCCCCCATGACATCGGCAAAGGAATCAGGTAACTGTAAAAATGTTTTTTAACCCTTTTTTTCCCCACTGGGTGTTATGTGGGGTTAGGGGTGCAAGAGGGCATTTTAGTGTTAGAAATACAGTTTTGTAGTCCTAACACTATCGGATTCCATTACATTTGAAATTTGCTTTGAATTCCTGAGAATTCTCACATTAATGAATAAGCCTGTTTGATTATTAACAAAATTTGTCATGTGTTTACATACATTGTCATGAGTTTGAAACATATTTGCACTTTTTGGGCTGGATTCTCATATCGAAGTAAAGGTTTAGTCTACTTATTGACATTTCCCATAGATTCAATAGTAAAATTGCTATTCAATAAACACAATAAACCCTTACTCTCCTAATAGAATCCAGCCATTTAGGTCTAAATAGCCGTATATTTAACTAAATGATATTAAACTAACAAGGATGAGAAAACTTTCTCATACGGAAAATTTGTTGCAAGTCAGAAACAATCTGGCTATTGAGGAGATACAGGTTCTGCAGCCAGTTAGTAAGATACAGTCTTGGGGGAGAAAATAAATTTTCATTTTCATTAACAAAAGAGCATGTGGAGTGAATTCTAAGACAAATAGTTTAGAAAAATGGGATTGGTTAGCAAGGAAGACCCACTGATGATCGCCCACTACCCTAGTGTAGCTTCAATGAGTAGCAGCACTGCATAGTGGAAACATGAGTAGTCTTCAAATAAGTTAACCATCCTCTCTCCAAAATAAGCTTTACCTAGGGAGTATCTAGTCCTTTCCAGCCTTGGAGGGTTCTCCATATTAGGTTTGATGCGTACTTGCTCAGATTTGTATAGCTAGGCTGACCCCTCCTGTTGATGACATGGAAGAATGGGGAGGAATCATGGTTTGATGTCTGATTTAATATTCACTTACTCAGCTAATAAACTTCTTTTAGAATATCCTATATTGGCATTAGTCTTCCCTTCAATGATCAACCATCCATTCCTTCACTTACCTTCTGGCAGTCATAGCATCACTCTCCAGCAGTACTGATCTTATAGACGAACAGAGATATAATTCATAATGTTGGCAGTATAAAAAATTCCTGCAGATAAAAAAAAAAAATGGTTTACCTCTGAAGTCTGCCATTTGCAGAATACATTTTCACTCTAGGCTTAAGTACACCATTAAAAGCAGGTTATAGAAATCCTTAGGCAAATTTGTCACATTTAATTGTAGGATATTAGCATCTGTTTTCACCTTGGTGAAAAATAGGATATGACACGTGTTTGTGTGTGTGTGTGTGTGTGTGTGTGTGTGCGTGTGTATATATAACTCTAATTTTGTAAACAGAAAGAAATTACATGCAGTCCCACAATAGCATTAACAGTCTGATGTGTCAGTGATGATTCAATGACCCACGTTGAGTGATTAAATCTTGTTATTCAAAACATTTAAAGCAAGAATTGCTACGTAATCTAGCAGGATAACCATTTTATATATGCCAATTAGGAAGGCACTGCAAATGTTCTCATTACGTGTTATATACAACCAATTACTCTGGTTACTAGAAGAGCAGAAGGCTGTTGTCAGGATCCCTGGTGAGTAATTTATTTGGATTGTAACTGAGAAGAATATGTTAGCAGCCTCTAGGCACTGAATTACCACTATGTGGGGCCGAGACAGAGTTACTGGCATTTTGAATATTTTTGTATGCAGGCCAAAGACGGATACTTTTTATAAAGCTGCTATGCTGCACACAAGAAAATTAAATGTAATAATTTCAGAGAAAGACGGTTAGGCAAACGTAATATTACTTTGGTGTTTAAAAAGGTCATAGAATTTATTTAGCAAAATATGAGATGTAATGAGTTTCCGACCACTTACCACTTAAAGAATTTTGGAAAATCTAAGTTTTGCAGATGAATTGTCAATAATCCACAACTTTCTGTTTAGTGAACAAACTAAACACAACTCTTGCTCACAAAGGATAACATTTGTAAATGAGGCTATGTTTTGTTATTAGCGTATAATCTTTAACCTCTTCCCGACCGGAGACGGATATTTTCCGTCAACCTTGTCCTTCAGTTAAGGACCGTTGACGGAAAATTTGTCTGTCAGGCTGTCAGAGCGAGCACATGTGCTCAGCGCACTTACCTTCTGCCTCCCTGCACTTCCGGGTTCTGTGTGAAGTGCAGGGAGAGGGAGCAGTGCTGCTGATCTTCTCCCTGTGTAAAAAAAAAAAGTTAAATCCCACCCCTCCTTTCCTGTGCTTTAATAAAATTAACCCCTTCCCTGCCAATTGATCACTGACAGCAGTGATCAATTGGCAGGGTATACATTTTAATGTCATCTGATTTTTTTTTTTTAACCCCTGAGGGTTAATTATTTTTTTTAACCCTTAGGGGTTAAATTTATTTTATTAATTAATTTAAATATTTAAAAATTATATATTTAGCTAGCTGGGATAGGTGGAAGTTAGTGGGGAACTGGGGAATTTGGTGTTAGGCTAACTGGGGGTTAACGTTAAAAAAAGTTTTAAAATAAACTTTAAAAAGGTAAAAAAAGTTTTAAAAAAAAGTTTTAGTAACGTTTTAGTAAAAAAAAAAATACCACCCCCCTTTACCCAGTCTAAATAAAAATTAACCCCTTCCCTGCCAGTTGATCACTGCCTACAGTGATCAAAATACAGATCACAGTATTATACTGTAATCTAATTTCTTTTAACCCCTGAGGATTAACTTTTATTTATTTTTTAACCCTCAGGGGTTCAATTTATTTAATTAATTAATTAAAATATTTTATAATTATATATATTTTGCTAGCTGGAGTGGGTGGGAGTTATGGGAAAGGGGGGAATTTACTGTTAGTGCTGCTTACTGCTAGTTAGGGGTTAACGGTAAAAGAAAAGTGTAAAAAAAGTTAAGAAAGTGTAAAGCATTTAATAAGTAAAAAAAAAGTTTAAAAACGGGTTTTACAAAGTAAAAAAAGTTTTACAAAGTAAAAAAATACATTAAAAAAATGCTCATTACCACTACACTTGGTACAAGCTAGCAGAAAAATGATCCCACGCTAAGGTTCAAAATATGCTTTTTTAATTACCCTGGGATGTCTTCTTTAAGAAATGGTATGCCTTTATGGTGTAATTGGCTTATATAGCCTTGTAAAATACTCTAAAATGGGACATGGACACAGCATAAAAATTAAAAATTTGAGAAAAACTGGAATGGCTGTGTCTCAAATGTGCCCCTTCAATGTACACATATACCTGGCAAAGGTACATACGGGGGTATTGCTGTGCTCAGCCGACATAGCTGAGCAACATATGAAGTAGTATACAGTCGTAGTACGCATAAGGTTTGCAAAATATACTGCGCAAACTCGCTTTGTGTGTCAAAAAGGCAGAAAAAATTATTATTACCACTACACTTGGTACAAGCTAGCGGAAAAATGATCCCACGATAAGGTTCAAAATAGGCCTTTTGAAATACCCTGGGATGTCTTCTTTAAGAAATGGTATGGCTTTACGGGGTATTTGGATTATATAGCCTGGTAAAATACTCTAAAATGGGACATGGACACAGCGTAAAAATTCAAAGTTTGAAAAGAACTGTAATGGCTGTGTCCCAAATGTGCCCTTCCGATGTCCACATATACCAGGCAAAGGTACATACGGGGGTATTGCTGTACTCAGCAGACATAGCTGAGCAACATATGAAGTATTATACAGTCGTAGCACACATACGATTTGCAAAATATACTGTGCAAACTCACTTTGCGTGTCAAAAAGACAAAAAATGTTTTATTACCACTACACTTGGTACAAGCTAGCGGAAAAATTATCCCACGCTAACGTTCAAAATATGCCTTTTGAAATACCCTGGGATGTGTTCTTTAGGAAATGGCATGCCTTTATGGTGTAGTTGTAATATGTAGCCTGCTCAAGTGCTCCAAAGTGGGACATGGACGCATCAAAACTCTCCATGAAAATTCACACTTAAAACCTTAACTTGTCACGTCTCTTTTACAGCAGTGTAACTTCACAAAATAGTGTCTAGGTCATACATTGGGCATATTGTTTTACTCAGAAGACTTAGCTGAGCATTATTTGAGGGGTTTGAACTTAGTGGCACATATGAAATGTACAAAATGCCCAGCAAAAATGTAATCCGTATGTAAAAAATGCCCCAAATTATTTTTTACCACATACTTTGGCATATATTGGTGAATAAATGGGAGCATGTTAAGGCACAATATGCACCATATGAGATACCCTGGAGTGTCTACTTTTACAAATAGTAGGCCTTTGTGGGTTTTTTTTGAACAGTCAAACTGCTATAATACCCCAAATTGAAGCATAGGCCCATTAAATCTGCCTCTCAAAATTCTACTGTAAATGTTGAAACGGACAGGTCCCCTATATGGCACTGTAGCTTCACGAAATAGTGTAAAAGACATACAATGGGGGTATCGTTGTACTCAGCAGAAGTAACTGAACACAAAATAAAACTTTGTACAGGAATAGACACACCAACTTTACAAAATACACATGAGAAGTTCTTTGTTATAAGTTTGTGTGCCAAAAACCCCAAAAAACAAAATTTTACTCCAATATTTAGCAGAGATTGGCGGTGAAATGGCTATGTAGAAAGTGTCAAAACAACCTTAGGACAATAGCCTGTGATGTCTACTTTATATAAATATATACTTTTGTTTGGCAATTTTGTTTTCTTTTATGGCTATTAAGCTTACAAGACAAACATACCAAATTCTAAAAATTTATTTTACTCCTTGTGCTTTGTGACCTGTAACTACCAAAAACAACTTAAAATCCCAGACACATTATATATTCTGTAAATCAGAACAACTAAATTAATTTATTTGTAATTACTTTCTTTAACCTGCACTAATTAGGCACACATTATTATTTCAAAAACTGTACAAAAACCACACAATTTCTCTTTTTTTTGCATTTTTCTTTTTTTTATAATAAATAAGCATTTATATATATATATATATATATATATATATATATACATATATATATATATATATACATATATATATGTTACATCAAATTAAAGCCCTTTCTGTCCTTTAAAAAACAGTATATAATATGTGTCGGTGCAATAAACGAGAGAGATGCAAATTGCAGTTGAACGCATACATCAAGAAAATGCAAAAATTGCTAGTTTCATTAAGCGTAAGACAAGCTTCTGAAGCTGTGTCCTTAAGGGATTAAATATACATTTCGTTTTTGACAATAAGCAGAGACGTGTGCTAGCATATGTGCACAAACAAACAAATAAAGCTTTATTCAACATATCACTTCTCAGTAACTGCTTAAAGGAACACTGTAGGCACCCAGACCACTTCAGCTCATTGAGGTGGTCTAGGTGCAATGTCCCGTGTCCCTTAACCCTACAGTGGTAATTATTATAGTTTCTGAGAAACTGCAATAATTAGCTCTGAGGGTTAACTCCTCCTCTTGTATTACATTGTACATTGAGGGAAAAAAGTATTTGATCTCTGCTGATTTTGAACGTTTGTCCACTGACAAAGAAATGATCAGTCTATAATTTTAATGGTATTTCAACAGTGAGAGACAGAATAACAAAAATCCAGAATAACGCGTGTCAAAAATGTTATAAATTAATTTGCATGTCAATGAGTAAAATAAGTATTTGACCCCTTTGACTTAGTACTTGGTGGCAAAATCCTTGTTGGCAATCACAAAGGTCAGATGTTTTTTTGTAGTTGGCCACCAGTTTGCACACATCTCAGGAGGGATTTTGTCCCACTCCTCTTTGCAGATCCTCTCCAAGTCATTAAGGTTTCGAGGCTGACATTTGGCAACTCGAACCTTCAGCTCCCTCCACAGATTTTGTATGGGATTAAGGTCTGGAGACTTACTAGGCCACTCCAGGACCTTAAAGTGCTTCTTCTTGAGCTCCACTCCTTTGTTGCCTTGGCTGTGTGTTTTGGGTCATTGTCATGTTGGAATACCCATCCACGACCCATTTTCAATGCCCTGGATGAGAGAAGGAGGTTCTCACCCAAGATTTGATGGTACATGGCCCCATCCATCGTCCCTTTAAAGCGGTGCAGTTGTCCAGTCCCCTTAGCAGAAAAACACTACCAAAGCATAATGTTTCCACCTTCATGTTTGACGGTGGGGATGGTGTTCTTGAGGTCATAGGCAACATTTCTCCTCCTCCAAACATGGCGAGTTGAGTTAATGCCAAAAAGCTTGATTTTTGGCCTCATTTGACCACAACACTTTCACCCAGTTCTCCTCTGAATCATTCAGATGTTCATTGGCAAACTTCAGACGGGCCTGTACATGTGCTTTCTTGAGCAGGGGGACCTTGCGAGTGCTGCAGGATTTCAGTCCTTCACGGCATGGTGTGTTACCAATTGTTTTCTTGGTGACTATGGTCCCAGCTGCCTTGAAATCATTAACAAGATCCTCCCGTGTAGTTCTGGGCTGATTCCTCACAGTTCTCATGATCATTGAAACTCCACAAGGTGAGATATTGCATGGAGCACCAGACCGAGGAAGACTGACAGTTATTTTGTGTTTCTTCCATTTGCGAATAATTGCACCAACTGTTGTCACCTTCTCACCAAGCTGCTTGGTGATGGTCTTGTAGCCCATTCCAGCCTTGTGTAGGTCTACAATCTTGTCCCACACATCCTTGGACAGCTCTTTGGTATTGGCCATGGTGGAGAGTTTAGAATCTGATTAATTGATTGCTTCTGTTGACAGGTGTCTTTTATACAGGTAACAAGCTGAGATTTGGAGAACTCTGTTTGAGAGAGTGCTCCTAATCTCAGCGTGTTACCTGTATAAAAGGCACATGGGAGACAAAAATCTTTCTGATTTATAGGGGATCAAATACTTATTTCACTCATTGACATGCAAATCAATTTATAACTTGACATTTTTCTGGAATTTTATTTTTGGTATTCTGTCTCTCACTGTTAAAATACACCTACCATTAAAATTATAGACTGATCATTTCTTTGTCAGTGGACAAACGTTCAAATACTTTTTTTTCCCTCACTGTATGTGGCGTATGTATACCTAACCAGAATTGTCCAATTCTTTCTCTTTCTTATTTGGACTTCCACCTCAATACTCTTCTTGTTTGAGGGTGGATAGTGCTGCCTCATTCTCTAGAACAGGGGTCTTAAATATAATGTTCCTCTTGTATAAAAAAAAGGAAATGAAGAATCTGCGCATTTTGCGGATTCCTCATTTCTGTTTATTAAAATGTATTCTCAATCATAGCAGATTGGGCTAACTAGAATCCTGCACCTCCCATTATTACTTTTGCTGAGAAGTGCAGGTTAAGTGTATATTATTGTACTTAATGTTCCTGCAGGTCACTAGCTAAATTGTCATACCGTATGGGAGCTGCTGAGCCCCACACACACATGGATCCATATTCCCAGATGCATGCATACTCACAGATACACATTGAAACACACAGATAATCCTTCCATAAATACGTGCAGATACATGCATATGCACACACTAAGATACACACTCAAACACACATATGCTCATTGTCACAGCGCCCGCCGGCGCTGCTCCTGACAGGGGTATTCCCACAAACTAAGGGGAATACTGCCAAACACTCATCAGAGGTGACCTCTCCTCTCTCAGCAGCCGGCTCTGTATCATTAAGTGTACCACCCGCTGCTGCTGTGAATAATAAATGGTTTCCTGTTTAACCCTTAGAGGGCCAGATCAATTAATTTAATATAGGTGAGTTACACACATAAGCTTGATCACGTTTCCAGATGTTTCCCTACAGCCTATCAGAAAACGCCTTTAGCTATTTAAACCTAGTTTGTCCATTTCTCTGTGCCCTGTCGTGGCTTCCAGTTGGTTATCTGAGGACGCATTCCTTGTATTGATTTCTTGTGTATCTGACCTTAGATTCCCTTATTGACTATCCAATCTATGTATTCCTTGACTTTTGGCTTGGCTCCTGACTATTCTGATATCTCCATTCCTTGACCTTTGGCTTGTTTATCGTTTGTGTTATCCTTTATCTTTGCTTTTTCCTATCTTGTGTCTTTTGCCTTTATACGTTAAATCCAGCCATTCTAAGGCCCGATAATACGTCTTAGGTATTTACTTTATATCTACTTAAGTTCTGCGTGTTGGGCATCTACAGTAATCCTGACACTCATGCACTCAGATACAAACACAGGTACACTCAATCAGTTACACACACTATCAGCTACTCACACAAGTCCACACACTCCCAGACACACAGTCACACACTACCACTCCTGTATACTTTGGCTTTAGTAAATGTTTTTCAAAAAGGATGTAAGCATTCCATCAATATCCTATAGCCAAAGTAGCTGTTTAGCACATTATTTTAAATTTCCAGTATATAATAAAACCAGACAATGACATTCACCTTCCCTACTCCTCTAGCTCTAGGCAATAGCTATTGGAAAACTGGTAAAATTGGTTCCTTTATTGCATTATATTAAAGGAACACTGTAGGCACTTTAACAACTTCATTATAATTGTTATAGAGCCTGCAGTCCAAACCCCCTCCCACATTCTACCTCTTAAAACCCTTTATTTTACTAAATAGAATGCTTGGAAGCGTGTCTTCAAGCCATGCCTCAACCCTCTGGATATGAGAGCTGGAAACCTTACTTTCTGGCTTTCATACCCTGATGTTACGCATGCATGCTCAGTCCATCGTGGTCGGCCATAGAGAAAATTGAACACAATGATTCTCTATGGAGGAATCATAAGAGCATTGTGGTGAGCACTGTGCATGCTCATATGTTCCCTTATGGTCCTCGAGAGTTAGAAACCTGGAAGGGAGAGTACGGTAGAACTGAGGGAGACTAGCCACTGGAGAAAAGGTGAGTAATTAGTTTAATTTCAATTTTTTTAATTTTTAAGGGGGGCCTAACTAATGAGGGGCATCAGGACTGTAGTGCTGCAACACTACAGTCTTCATTTAAAGCATTTACAGTAGTAAACATAAAATAGGTGCATTACAATCTCTTGGCAATATTATTCTTTGACCCTATTACCAAATGTACACACTCTTTTATATCAAAATTTTATATCTGATCCAGCTAGGCTTAAAGAAATGTGCATTCTCACATTCTAATGTGCCAGTGTGTGTATCTGTGTATGTTTATGTCAGTATGTGTGTATCGATGTGTTTGTATGTACCAGTGTGTGTGTATCTGTGTGTCAGTGTGTGTCTGTGTCACTGTATCTGAGTGTGTGTGTTTCTGTATGTCAAAGTATGTATCACTGTGTGTATCTGACTGTGTGTATGTGCCAGTGTGTGTATCTGTTTGTCAAGATGTGTGTATCAGTGTGTCTGTATATGCCAGCATTTATCTGTGTGTGCATATGTCAGTATGTGTGTATCAGTGTGTTTGTATGTGCCAGTGTATGTATCTGAGTGTGTATGTGTCAAGGTATGTGTGTGTGTTTGTGTGTGTGTGTGTGTATGTGTCAGTATGTGTATCTGTGTGTGTATATGACAGTATGTGTGTATAAGTGTGTTTGTATGTGCCGGTGTGTGTGTATCTGTGTGTCAGTGTGTGTCTGTCTTACTGTGTCCATCTGAGTGTATGTGTTTGTCAGTGTGTGTATCTGTGTGTCAAGGTAGGTGTCACTGTGTGTATCTGACTGTGTGTATATATCAGTATGTGTGGATCAGTGTGTTTGTATGTGCTAGTCTGTGTCTGAGTGTGTATGTGTCAAGGTGTGTGTGTATGTGCCAGTGTGTGTATCTGTGTGTGTATATGTCAGTATATGTGTATCAGTGTGTTTGTATGTGCCAGTGTGTGTGTGTCTGTGTCACTGGGTGTGTCTGAGTGTGTTTGTTTGTCTGTCAGTGTGTGTATCTGTGTGTCAAGGTATGTGTCACTGTGTGAATCTGAGTGTGTGTGTATGTGCCAGTGTGTGTGTATCTGTGTGTCAAGATGTGTGTATCATTGTGTTTGTATATGCCAGTGTGTATCTCTGTGTGTGTATGTCAGTATGTGTGTATTAGTGTGTTTGTATGTGTCACTGTGTGTATCTGAGTGTGTATGTCTATGTGTGTATGCAGGGGAGGGCTGGCAGCCTTAGGCCTGGGGGGCAAAACCAGTCAAGTGGCCCATTGCACCACCAAATCAGTTCACCATCCATGCCCACCTGGTTTTATAACGGATATTGATGTTATGCTAATCAGTAGCTCTTTGCCATACCCGCTCCTTCACGGCTCTGACTTTCAATGTTGTCAGAGCGCAGGCTGAGAATCTCTGAGCCTGTGCTCTGACTCACTAACTGAGCGTCGGAACCATGAGGGAGAGGATATAATCTGACTGCACCTACTGCTGGTGCGCACCAGTGGACCACCAGCGAATCATTTAAATTGAATATGCTGGGGTCCCCAACTTGTGAGCTTTGTTGGCCGCCGGGCGCCTCTGTTGTCATGGCACCCTGCATGACCGCACAGCTTGCACACCCCAACGGCTGGCCCTGCTGACACACACTGATGTTACTACTTAGAAATCCCTCAATATTAATACAGACATCAGAGTAAACACCAATAAACTGTGCAAACAGAGCTGATGCCCCCAAAGATTTGCTTAATGGATTTGTTGTAAGATTAAATCATGCCTCCTCCTCTCCCTCTCCCATGCGCTGCGCTGTAGGCTGGGAGGAAGTGAAGAGTAATCACATTCTCTCAGCACAGCGCCACCTGTGGCTGCATGGGGAACAGCTGTTTAATGTAATGCTTGCAGGACGGCCACCTGCCGCAGAACCTCTTAGTACCCATCGCTGGAAAGGGCTCCAGGCACTGCTTGCTGTGAGTGTGAGCCACTGTACATTAGGGGCAGAGGGCACTTGCACTGCAGTAAAGACAGGTCTGGGCAGGAGGAGAGTGCAGTGCAATCCCCTCCTGTGGGTCACCAGTAGACTGGTGCACCTGCCCAGGATCAGAGACGGTGCAAGGATTTTTGCTGCCCTAGGCAAAGGAAAAATTAGCTGCCCCCCCATGTGACATCACAATGCCCCACCTATATAATCTGCCATATGAACTAATGCCAAAGCTGCACACAGTATGTGTTTACATTAAAAAGCCTGCAGGGACCGGCCATAGACACCAGAACCACTTCATTAAGCTATAGTGTCCCTTTAATGTGAGGTAAATTATAGATTAGTGTCACTAATAATATACTAGATTGCCTACTTACAACCAGATGAGGATGATGATGGGCTGCGGTTTGGCTCCACTGGTCTGGTGTAGAAGAGGATCTCTGAAGGCTGTTTGTAACTGTGGTCACAAAATTCAAAGTTCTAGTAGAATGGGAAGCAGCTCCATTTTTTGGGGCCCCTTAAACAGCTCAAGGTCTGGGTCCCAGGGCCTGACGGTGAGTATGCCCATAAGGCCCACCTAAAAGTCCACCTACATGTTCCACCCATGAGTTCGCTCACAGGGAGTGGAGTGTGTAGGGGATGTGTTATGTGTTATTGTAGAGGATCTAATGTGTGTGCTTATGGTATGTAGTGTATAGGGATACCAGTTTGTGTAGGTGATGCAGTGTATTTGTAGTGGAGGCAGTGTGTGTTTGTGTATAAGCGATGTATTGTGTGAATCTGTGTTTGTATGCATAAGGGATGCAAGGTGTGTGTCTGTAGTGTGTGCATTGACTGTGTGTATGAAATGCATTGTGTTTCTGTGTATATGTAAGAGAAGCAGTGTGTGTGTTTGCATTGTGTGTTTCTGTGTATGTGTGCAAAGGATGCATTGTCTTTGTGTGTAATGGATGCATTGTGTGTTTCTCTGTGTGTAAGGGAAGCATGTTGTGTTTCTGTGTGTAGGGATGCATTGTGTGTTTGTGTATGTATAGGGATGCATTGTGTGTGTGTGTGCGCGTAGTGTGAAAGAGCTCCCTGTCCTGCCCCCTGTCCTATAGAGCTCTCCCCTGCCCCTTAGTGGTCTCTCCCCCCCCCCTTCCCTAGCAGTCACTTCTCACACCCACACACCCTCCCTGTGCTCTTCTCATCCACCCCCCCAAACCTCCGGTATTCTTTTCAGTCCCCTCCCTCCCATGTGTTCTTCTCACTCCCCACCCCCCATGTGTTCTCCTCACCTCCCCCATGTGTTCTACTCACTCCCTCCACCCTCCCTGTGTTCTTCTCACTCCCCCACCCTCCCTGTGTTCTCCTCATCTCCCCTTCTCTCCCCTCCTCCCTGTGTCCTTCTTACTCTTCCCCCTCCTCTCTGTGTTCTTCTTACTCCCCCTGTTCTTCTTAACCCCCGTTCTTCTTAATCCCCCCATTCTTCTTAATTCCCCCAATCCCCCTGTTCTTCTTAATCTCCCCACCCCCCTGTTCTTCTTAATCCCTGCACCTCTCCCCCTTCTTCTAATCCCTCCCCCCTTCTTCTTAATCCCTCCCCCCTTCTTCTTAATCCCCCCACCCCTCCCCTTCTTCTTAATTCCCCCCCTCCTTCTTAATCCCCCCTTCTTCTTAATTCCCCTCCCTCCCCCTTCTTCTTAATTCCCCCTTCCCCTTCTTAATTCCCCTCCCCTTCTTCTTAATCCCCCCACCTCTCCCCCTTCTGCTTAATCCCCCACCCCTCCCCCCTCCTAGCTGGGATCTGAGCGCACAAAAGTACCGAATAGCGCTCAGATCCTATGCACACAGTCCAATCGACGTGGAGTTAAAGTGTTCCTAAAGTCTGTTCTCCATACGAAAAGACTCCACGGGATGGCTATCTGGGGTAATGCTGTTCATACGGTTTAAACTACCGAATGAACAGGCATTCGGTTAACTGACCGAATGCAGAAGCAAGGAGGCTGACGGCTCAGCGGTGTTCGCGCAAATAAGTGTCCGTTTACAGTTCCACAGTTTAGGCGCTGAACACCGCTGGCCGTTCGGGACTTTAAAATGGCTGCCGCCACGTGTTCGGCAACCGAACAAAGGCCACCCAGCATTCGTCAATTAAGCTGCGGTTAACCGCAGCTTCTGGGAGGTTAATTGCCGACACACTCCAGCTCCCAGGTGGTCCAGTCATTCGTGCGTTAGTTCGGTAGATTGAATCAACCGACCGCCGGGCAGAAAGGCACGAATAAGCCTTTTCTGCAGGGGAAAAGAAGTCTTTTAACATGGGGCCATTATCCATAGGCAACAGGCGAGCAACCAGGCTTCTCCAATGCAATGTGGCGAGATTGGTCTCGTCACAGTTCTTATCTGTCATCACATTCTATGTTTCTATTTAATCCAAACAATTAGATTCAAATACCCAGTTAGAAGATGTTTTTATCTATTTATCATGTGGTACCTATTTTTTATAATATATATATTTTATATACCTCTCACGCGCTCCTCTCTACTATGAGAGGTTGAGGCAACAGATACGACAAGTATCTTGATAAACAAAGGATCCATTGATTATAAAAATTTAAAGTAATATAATTAAAAAATTGCTACATATATTTTTCCAGTTGTCCCTAGTCTCTGTGTTATTTCCTAAAATGGATATTGTTACTTATATCTATATTAAGAGTAACCTACAAATCATTGTAAAAAGCACCCCAAGTCGATATCTACATTAAGTCCTGTAGGAGTGAGGGTTTGTAATCTGTGGATGCAGAATGTTTCCCGTTGGGCTCATTTCTTTTCTCTATTTCCCCCTCTCCAAGATGGCAAGACCTTCTCTATACCGACACACGGGAGGTTCTTTAGTTTAAAAGCAGTGCAAAAGTTGCAGTGGACTGCTACAGAGTGAGGCACTAGACCCTTTTTAATATTGTTAATTTGTTCCAATGCTCTAATTTTTCTTTTTGTACAGCCCATGTATTGTTTGCCACACGGACACTGCAGTAGGTACACTACTTAGTCCGTGAGTCAACCAATATTGGCCTTAATAGGCAAAATCTCACCTTTGCATCTATTGCACCCCCTGAAACCTCTCTCCTGGTTGCATTTTGGTTTTCGTTTAATGGCATAACTGGGGGCCAGAACATTTTTACAATTTTTGTTTTTCCTATAGATTAATGTTGGTTGTCTAGGCAGTGTTTCTCCCAATATTGGATCCTCCAATAAAATTGGCCAATATTTTTTTAGACTTCTTTTAATCTTCCAATGGTCTGTGTTAAATTGGGTATAAAAAGGACATTGGAATTTATTTCCCAATTTTTTTTTTGGTTTGATGATCCGTCATCAATTCATTCCTATCTTTTCTTGTCATAATTTTAATTTCCTTTTCAATTGTGTTTGTTGTAATAGTTCAATTTTGATAAACACGCGTCTGGTGTCTAATTCACGCTTCTCCAAGTGCACTTGTAATAATAATTTGGCTTCCTCTGAATATAAAAAAGATCAATATTTGGATCTATATCAGAACCATCTAATAATGCTCCACTTTTTGCTTCTGGAACAGCCAAAGGGGCTGAAAAATGCCTCCATTCATGTAGAATTTGAGCTTACACATTACTGCTGCATATCTACTGTTTTATGTCAAGTGTTCAAGTTGATCAAGATCCTTTGACTGTCCCAGCTACTGACTAAAGTAAACACTCTTTCATGTTTGTCTTAATGAAGCATGTTTCTCTTGTGACTGATCACAGGCTCAATGTGTGTCAAGAAAACCATTATTCCACAACATTAGGCAACCAATGACACAATGCAGGATGGATTAATGTATTTTAAATCACATTCTGGCACAAACTTGAGATTTAGATTTTGTTACATTTCAGTCTTCAGTCTTTCAGTTTCGGTGATCATATATGTCCACACATTTCTGCTCTTTGCGGACACCGAAAACCGGCACGGTCTTCAAAGTTCCACATATTGTACATTCAGAGATGCAGTTGGTGATTATGTGTGTTATCTTTCAATGAGCCCATTCTGTTTTCACTAAAAAAAAAATACTTTTTAATTGATTTCCTTACCTCATTCTCTGTAACTGTAGAATATCAACAGGCCAGTTAGTTTGTATCAACCATCGACCACGGTCCTAGATTCCAAGGTCACAAGGTATTCCCATTCTAATATTTGGTCAATTTGGCTTAATATTTTGAAGTGTTGCCATAAATCTTCAGTTTGTTATGTGCAATAATGATCTGTCTCCCTTTCAACATTTTTGCACCATTTTCTTGGAATAGGTCACTTTGATAAATCCCCCCAATTATGTCCTGGATCATACAGATACATAGAAGAGCCTCAAAAACAGAACAGAACATGAGCTGAGACTCACCATAAACTAAAGACCTACATATTTTATGTATCTACAATAATTTTTATTATTTGATATTGCGAAGTGGAGCGATATCAAACTGCAATACACCCCTATCCCGCATGCAGCAAAATCATCAAATTAACAATATACTTATACTTCTTGCTGAATGGTATCTCAATTGATGTTCAGCGTGTAAAAGAAAAAACAAAAATGATCATAGAACAGATCTGTTACGTTAGTTTGCACTTCTGTAAATAGTGCTAAATGTCACATATACTATAGTGAATCAGCTGAGTATTAATACATTTATTACAAATGCAAAACAAGTATCAAATAAAAAACAAGCTGTAATAGCAATTAAAACACAAATGCAGAGCATATCACTGCTTAGTTAATATATCAAGAACAGCTCATTGCTTAATCTGTACACCATAGAGCAGATATAAAACACATCACTGAAAATTGGCTATATAGCAGATAACTGC